>OZ024869.1:78387316-79587316 GCA_964017185.1 Rugalucina vietnamica | reverse complement strand
GATTTTGACCAAACTTGCACAGAAGCATTGTTGGGAGGAGGCTCAGAGTTGGTTAGATTTTGATGACCTTGACCTAATTTTCAAGGTCACGAGTCCATAAAAACTGTTGAAATTAGTTTTCCCGATACGATATCTTGTAAACTAATTGATGGATTTTGACCAAACTTGCACAGAAGCATTGTTGGGAGGAGGCTCAGAGTTGATAAGATTTTGGTGATCTTGACCTAATTTCCAAGGTCACTAGTCAAAAACTGTTGAAATTAGTCTTTCTGACGCGATATCTTGTAAACTAATTGATGGATTTTGACCAAACTTGCACAGAAGCATTGTTGGGAGGAGGCTCAGAGTTTAATTGCACGCCGGTGGGTCGAGCGTCAGACTCTATGATGGCCCCGACTTAAAGCTATTCATTTTAGTTGGTTGGGGCCGGAGCTTCTTGTCTGTTGCTTGGCCCACCGGGGTCCAACTGGTGTTTTTCTTTTGCTCCGGAGTTAGTAGGTTATTCGGCGCCCAGGGATCTCCATCGTCGGGCAGCTTACTCTATCTGTGAGTCCTTGTTTTTGATACATCAGGATGTTTATCATGATTTATTTGTTTGTTCTTGATGATTCATTGACTAGTTAGAGATTCACCACGAGGACCGAAGAACTTACTAAATGTTATGAACCACTGCAGAAGCTGAGGGTGAGGTTAGGATCCTGTAAAACCGGTTTAAGCCCGCCAGTAACTTTGTGTTACTGATCGTTCCAAGGCGATACTTCTGTGGTGGGAATCTCTTTCTGATTGCGCCTTTTCCTGATCTTTGCCTACTTGTACCTTTTGATAAGATTTTGGTGACCTTGACCTAATTTCCAAGGTCACTAGTTTATAACTGTTGAAATTAGTCTTTCGGACGCGATAACTTGTAAACCAATTGATGGCTTTTAACCAAACTTGCACAGAAGCATTGTTGTGAGGAGGTTCAGAGTTAATAAGAATTTGGTGATCGTGACCTAATTTTAGACAGGGTCCAAAACAAGTTTAAACTACCACACCATACAGAACAAGATGGGCATGGTGTCTTCCATAGAAAAACTTCATATCACAAGGTAACTGCACTTCAATTACTAAACTGTTGGGGGGACATAGTTTTCCTCAGAAAACACTATTTTAATTGCTAAAGTGAATACTTAAGATATCAATGCCTAAAGTAAATTCTCATGATATCAACTGCTATAGTAAATATTCAGGGTATCAATTGCTAAAGTATATGCTTACAATATCAAGCAAAAGGATATAATGATTATGATATCAACTGCCATAGCACATTACATTAGGTATCAATTGCTAAAGGAAATGCTTATGATATGAACTGCTATAATTAATGCTCAGAATATAATGATTATGATATCAACTGCTATTGTAAATACTGAGGGTATCAATTGCTAAAGTAAATGCTTACGATATCAGTTGTTATAGTAAATGCTTAGAATATAATGATTATGATATCAACTGCTAAAGTAAATATTTAGGGTATCAATTGCTCAAGTAAATGCTTATGATATGAACTGCTGAAGTAAATGCTTAGAATATAATGATTATGATATCAGCTGCTAAAGTCAACTGCTAAAGTAAATGTGGGGATATCAATTGCTAAAGTAAATGCTTAGATGATTATGATATCAACTGCTATTGTAAATACTTAGGGTATCAATTGCTAAAGTAAATGCTTACAATATGAACTGCTAAAATAGATGCTTAGAATATAATAATTAGAATATCAACTGCTAAAGTAAATACTTAGGGTGTCAATTACTAGAGTAAATGCTTACAATATCAACTGTCAAAGTAATGCTTAGAATATAATGATTAGGATTACAATTGGTATTGTAAATACTTTAATAGGGTATCATTTGCTTAGTAAATGCTTATGATATCAGCTGCTAAAGTAAATGCTTATAATATAATGGTTATGATATCAACTGCTATAGTAACTACTTAGGGTATCAATTGCTAAATTTTAAAATGCTTATAATTTGAACTGCTTAAGTAAGTCCAGCTTGGACCCCAAGAATAGTGTTACAAAGAGGTTGTGCTGTAGTTTGTAAATAAATATGTGTCAGTTTTGCAGGCATTAAACATCTGTGTATGTTGTTTTTGTTTAGTTTATGAAGAAATGTTGTTAGTTTTTAAGCATCTGCATTTTGTTTTGCTCTGGGATAGTGCTTCGACTTTGGGTACCCGTCAAGGAACTGCTCAGTCACTAATTCAAGTTTGCAGATGTCAAGACTGACTTTTGCCATCCCTGTTTGGCAGGCCTAAATTTGTTTTAGTTTGCAATTGAATAATGGTGACTTGACCTGTATATTATCTACCTAGTGCAGTTAAAAAAAAATTACATATTATATGCTTTATAAAACTTCTGAAAACATTGTCTTTTCATACTAATCATAAAAACAAAGAATCATACCATTGTGGCCATTAAATATGGGCACTACTGTTTAACACCATGGTCTGTTATTTTCTGTCTTGGCAGAATCTTAGAAAATCAATGAATTGCCATATTGGGTTTTCAGCTTCAAAATAGTATCATTAGGGAAAAGTGCAAAATATCTACATGAGCATTATAATGAAACTACTTTAAGGATGTTATGTGTAGGTCAGCTGATCAGCCTGCACATCTATAGTCTTATAAGTACCTTTGTACTTCTGGACCTCTTCATAACACTGTTTATTATGACACAGTTTTGGATATAACACTGATCACTGCTGGACCCTAAATGGTCATTTAAGACTATATAGACTATATGTCTATACATTGCACATGATGTGAGGCCGCATTAGATTATTTTTATGCCTGATTTTGAAATTTGAGACTTCTGTATATAACAAAATTTTTTTAAATGAGCCACTGCATCAGTAAACCAACAATCTGCATATGTTAAACCAAAGGCGCACATTAGCTGTAACTTATATAAGCCTGGCGTCCCTTTTGTGGGACATAGGCAAACAGTATAGCCCCAGAAGTGACGCCGCAGAGCACGGCGTCCCATCTGGGGCTATTCTGTTTGAGTAGAGAAATTTTGTCGAAAAATGAGATAAAAAATAAAAATCACTCCTAACACCCCTAAAAATGAAAGTGGACTCATCCAATTGATAATGATGGGAGAATCCATTCGTCAAATATGGGTTAAATCCAAAATTTCAAGCTTTCTCCAATGACTATAGGTTGATTTGTGTTGGAACCCAGATTGTTGTTTTTCTCATGCAAAGTCTCAAAAATCCACTTTTGTGACTCAGTACAGGTTAGCCAGGATATTCTGTTGCAAACAATTGTTTGTTTATTAGCTCGCCTGCACGAAGTGCATAGAGCTATTGTAGTCACCTCAGTCGTACCTGTTTACGTGTACGTTTACGTCCGCGTCACACTTTCGGTTAAAGTTTTTAAAATTGTTCTATCTTGATAGTCACTGACCAGAAATCATTCATATTTGGAACATTGCTACATATGAGGGTCCTCTGTGATTTAGTGTGAAGGGACCCGTGGGGTCGTGCCTGGGGGCGGGGCTAGAGGTCAATATCTATAACACCTTTGTACAATGCTCAGATGCTGTGTTGGTTTCTCATCAACTGTAAAGCCTAGAAATGTCAAACCTTACATAAGGCTTCTCCTCGATGTCCTGACTCGGCACCCACATTGACTTACTGACCTTCACCTATATTTCATGCTCCAGTGACTTTGTCATTTTTTAAGCCAACCTTAAATATCTCATCAACTATAAAGCCTACAGCCATCAAACCTTGCATATGGCTTCTCCTCGATGTCCCGACTTTGCACCCACATTGATCTAGTGACCTTGACCTATATTTCGTGCTCTAGTGACTTTGTCATTTTTGAAGCCAACTCTAACTCTTAATATCTCATCAACTATAAAGCATACAACCATCAAACCTTGCATATGACTTCTCCTTGATGTCCCGACTCGTCACCCACATTCACCTAGTGACCTTGACCTATATTTCGCGCTCTAGTGACTTTGTCATTTTTGAAGCCAACCCTTAATATCTCATCAACTATAAAGCCTACAACCATCAAACCTTGCATATGGCTTCTCCTCGATGTCCCGACTCGGCACCCAAATTGACCTACTGACCTCGACCTATATTTCATGCTCCAGTGACTTTGTCATTTTTTAAGCCAACCCTTAATATCTCATCAACTATAAAGCCTGCAACCATCAAACCTTGCATATGGCTTCTCCTCGATGTCCCGACTTTGCACCCACATTGATCTAGTGACCTTGACCTATATTTCGTGCTCCAGTGACTTTTTCATTAAAGTTTTTAGGTCTATATCTCCACACCGTATTAGTGGCAAAACAGAACGCACTATAAGATCGCAGAACGCCGACCTTTTTGACAGGCCATTGTTGCGGGTATGGTTATTATTTTATTGTTTTTCATGGGAATTGAAGGCATATCAGCAAAGGTGAGTATGCCATTAGTTGAAGGCGATTTCTAGGGTGTACCTTTGTTTTTCCTGTCCAAAATTTCCTCGTCTGAATCTGGAAAATAACAGTTTTCTATCAGTTTCTTCAGTTTTTGAACACAAACTAAGACATATCGTTTGATTACGTGTCTTCTTTGATATGATTCAATCGTTTACGGTGCAGAAATATAAAATTAGATCCTTTATGCTTATTCTGTGTGCATTAAATAGATTTGATCTGATATGTTTAAAGCGCTGTGTCTGTTTGAACATATAGTGTGTATGATACTTTGGCAATGGAGAACGCCAGTGGTAGCAATCACAGAACGCCAAAATTAAACATATTGGGCAATCTAGGAACAATTTAATTCTGATGCGTTTCACTCCGTTTTTACACTTTCTAAGTGGCTATTTTAGTCTTTTTTTTAGTTAATTATGTAAATTAGACTTATAGTGAAGCTTCTGGACTACGTTTGTACAAGATAAACATGTATTCTCCATTGATTTTGTTTCGGTTCGCCATTCGCATGTCTTGTGAGAGCTAGGGACTAATTTCTCTCCAGATGCAGCACCCCTGGAGAAGTATTGTCAATATGGCATGTCACCAGTTAACCATCCTGATACAGATTCAAAGCCGCGCCGTGTCGGTCTTACGGGACAGCATTACATTTTAATTTCCATTTTAATGTTTGAACAACAATGTAGAGCTACGGCTAAAATTATGCATGGTTAGATTGTATTCTTGTCTGTTGATACACATGAAATAATGCAATAACGTTGAACTTCACGAAACTATATATGCCTATATGTAGAACAATACTTTTATTGCATCGCCTCGCTCGACAAATATAAATAGCACTGTTTCTCGACTGCGGCACCCCGTTCGCGTCATGCTCAAAATGGTCGATTTTTTCTGCAAACCTACAGCGTCAAGTTCATTGTTTCGCTGTAGTTGGCAGTCAAATTGACCCAGTTTCAGATCACTGCACTCCATTAAGTTACATGTTGTGTGGTGTTGCATCAGTCTGCGCTGCAAGAAGTTTGTAGAACAATTGATATGCAGGTTGATAATGTTTAGCCACCATTTACTTTGGAGAACAGCAGACATGATACTGTAACTTAGCATCAGTAGCGTTAGCGACCGATGACCATATACTAGGATGATGGCAGGTTTTTGCATGTGATGGCATATAAATGACTCTGACGGTAGCACAGGTAGCATCATTTGAATCACCCCCTGCCGGTTCAAATATTAATTCAATATACAATGTCGTTCTAAAGAGAAGCCACAGCTAATGCAACCACGTTCAACACAATTTGAAGTAGATCTTTGTAAGCCTAGGAGTACATGTCGATTAGGCTATGTCATACTATTACCATTTTATTGTTGTTGTTGTTGTTGTTGTTGTTGTTTTAAATTTAAATCCTCTTTCAATATAATAATAGTACAATGTTAGTAATATGCATGACCTACAATACGAAACGTTGTTATTGCCGCTTTAACAGCTTATTTTACGGGGTTTTTTTTAGGCTTTCAAAGATTTAGTTCATAGATTGCCATACAATGCGTTCACAGATTGCAGTCTCATCTATGAAAAGGCGTTCTCTATTGCATTTTTTTACTTACCCCTCCTTTCTTAAATCGTACATAGCTCGGCCAAACTTATAAACTGCGCGTTGAAACTAGGGTGATGTTTAGGGAAGATATTCAAATGTTTTATGGACTAGCCGCTTTTTAAATATCATATTCATAACTTGAGAAATATACATTATTAAGCCGACTTTTACCTGTAAACAGTGCAGATACGAAAGTTCAAAAGGATGTCATGGCCTTAATAAATGGAAATCAGAAACAATTACTGCACAGAACATTGCATAATTTATTCGACAATAGCTATGGGAAGTCATTTTGAATGATACTCTTGTTATTTAATGTAAAAATGTCAATTTAACTGACTTACCCGCAACACTGGCCTATCAAAAAGGTCGGCGTTCTGCGATCTTATAGTGCGTTCTGTTTTGCCGCTAATACGGTGTGATCTCTTGAGCATGTTGATGGATCAAGTTGATACTTTGCATGTTGGTAGATATTGGTCTGAAGTTTTATGCAGAACCATCATGACCCACCCTGAGTGACCTTGAGGTCAAGGTCACAGACTTAGAATTTTTTTGTTAAAGTTTTCGGTTAAAGTTTTTAGAAGTCTATATCTCTTGAACATGTTGATGGATCAAGTTGATACTTTGCGTGTTGGTAGATATTGGTCTGAAGTTTTATGCTGTACCATTATGACCCACCCTGGGTGAACTTGAGGTCAAGGTCATGGCCTTAGAAATTTTTCGTTAAAGTTTTGGGTTAAAGATTTTTGAAGTCTATATATCTCTATGTTGATGGATCAAGTTGAAACTTTGCATGTTTGTGGATATTGGTTTGAAATTTTATTGAGGTCAAGGTCATGGGTCATAGATTTTGATAAGTTTAGTGGCAAAGCACAAGTCAGGCGAGCTACGCTGTCCTGCGACAGCTCTTATTAATGCTGCTCTCACATATACCGAATATTCCTTGCGAATCCTAAAATTTGAAATTCGCGCTGAAATTACCGAATATGATGCGAATGGACAGGGCGGGGCTTGTAGAAAATGATGTTTTTGCGAATTCGTTAAGAATGCTTGCGGATCCTTACGAATTTCTTAAGAAAGTTGCGATTGATTATCATCCACACCTCCAAATTCTTGAAAATGCCTTACGAATATCACGAACGCTTACAAATGCCGCTACAAATAATGCGAACGTCTTACAAACGCCTTGCGAATGAAGCGAATATGTTGCGAATGCTTGCTGAACTGTTTTCATTTGTCACTTATTCACAAGCATTGTAGCAAATAATATCAATGTAAATCGAAATAATTTACAATACCAAGGGACATGGGAAAATATGTCATTACTTATCCCAGTCTTCTCTTGAAACACACACCACTTTGTTGTTTATCTCAAATTGCGATTTTCATAATAAAAAAGACAATTTTACTTAACAAACCTAAATTTAACAGGGCTTTAATTTGCCTGCCATACATTTATGGATAGCTTAATGCTTAACACCATAAATAATGGCTTTTACTTGAAGGAATGTGCCAGACTAAATTAACTATGCTTAAAATTGAGTCTTAAATGTGAAAATATTGCGATTCTCTAGCGATTATTTACGGACATCGAAACTCAATAGATTTTAATGCTACCGAATCCTTAAGAATGCCTTGCCATCGTTACAAATGTCTTGCAATCAATCAGAATTGCTTAAGATTATTTTACGAATACGTTCCGAATCTGATTTCCTTCCGAATTTTAGGAGCATGTTCCTAATTTTCGGAACAACTTAAAAATTTCACCGAATGCTTACGAATGCTTACAAATACTACCGAATGCTACCGAATTTCTAGCGATCAATGCGAATTTGTGCAAAATTGCATACGGAAGGGCATTCGCAAGGGAAATTCGGTATATGTGAGAGCGGTATTATAGTTTTATCTATAACTATGCAATACACATGGAATGGAGATATTGGTAAAAATGTAAATTTATGTTGGATTGTTTTGTGCCACCTGTGCTAGCTATAAGACAGTTTGTGTCTGACCTTGTTGGAGACACCAAGTACAGATTTTTTTCATGGCATGACTCTTACATGGCTTTTATGATGCTTAAAGTAAGAAAAGAGGTTACCATGGTCTCTACTATAATCGAACCGCTACATAAGAAAACTAACAACATGCATAGGCAAAAACAAAGGCCCAGATCAGCTGTGCAGTAACTGCACAGCTGATCAGCATCTTTGTTTTCGCTACATAGATAGTTTAATGCCACTTCTTTCTAAATCCGAAATTTTCAGCCTCTAGCAATCATCTGTGCTTGTACAGCTCGGTTTGTGTCGGACCTGGTCAGAAACCTAAATTGTTGGTTTTGTCATATGGCGGCTTAATTGTTATTTTCTTGACAAAGTTCATTTTATGCTCTTACAGACCAGTATCAAGAGCCGCCGAGTTCTCTTATTGGTACAATCAAGAAACTGCAGACTGGCTTCATTGCTGGAACAAGGTAATAATGTTATTCTTGGATTTACAATATTCATTTTAATTAAAGTTAAGGTAACTTTATATTGTTCTAATTAGCACACACTACAAATGAAAACAACACATAAACTGGTCAGTGTTTTATTTGTTGTAAAATGGTCTTTGATCATTTAAAGTTAAGTTTTTATATGGTATTTATATTTAAAATTGTGTAAAATACCAACTGTGATAGTCGAGCAGTGTGCATTTATGTACATGTTTTTCAGAAATGACCAGGGTGTGTGCTTATTGGAGCATGTGCGCTTATTAGAACAAATACAGTAGTTGTGGTAACTAATCAGAGGCATGACAAATACCTTTGATAAAACTGGAATCTTGGGAAGCCCAGTAGCTTCGTGGTTAGTGCGTCAGACTCAAGATTTAGAGGCCTTGGGTTTGATCCCCACTAGAAACGGGTCATTACGAAATCTTGCCCATGCAATAAACAGAGATGTTTTGAACTTTAAAAATTGAAAATTTTCAGCTGAAAAGTTTTGATATTTTTCTTATATTTGCTCAAAACATGGATTACAGGTACACGTTAGAACCGGCTTGTCGAGGCAGTTGTATTTAGTACCCACAATCTATGTTTTGGAGCAAAAATAAGTAAAAATAGGTATACCCCAGCATACCCCAGTTTTGCTATATAAAAGTGGGGTATAAGGGGGTATACATTACACGGACATGTTTTCCTGATGTTGTATCTCTGAGCAAGACACATAAACTCCCCATAGTACTAGTTTACACCCAGGAAATGGTGGCTACGTCCCGATATTACTGAAAAATCGTTGACAGCGATGTTAAATCACAAAATAAACTAATCCAATCTCAATGCAAACGAATCCTCTGATGTATAATTTTCTTGTTCTGCTGAAAAAAAGTGATAGATGAATTTGAGCCTGTGCGTGAAAAAATCAACAATTTGGGTTCTGACCACGTCTGACACAAACCGGGCTGTACAGTTACAGAAGATGGCTAGAGGGTAGAAATTTTGCATTTAGAAAGTAGAGGAAATTTTGTACTATCGGTGTAGCAAAAACAACGGCGCTGATCAGCTTTGCAGTTACTGCAAAGCTGATCTGCACCTTTGTTTTCGCCTGTGCAGATTGTTGGTTTTTTTTCCATGCGGCGGCTCATTGATAGAACACTTCAGGAAAGTATAAGGGATGTTAAATAAAAAGGAAACAATTGGCACCAATTAACTTTGACATAAGGCAATAAAACACAATTGGACTAACCTGAAATTTAGAATATTATTTTTAGCTTTAATACCATGTATCTTCTGCTGTATTTATCAGGGTACAGTTTGGTTCACTGTCAGAATTTGTGTCAACCTCCTGTGTGTCTAAGCTCAACTTTATACAAGATATAGAAGAGGCCACACAAGGTATGTCAACATTAAAGAATAAGAAAGTTCTTTTCACACAAACTTAAGGAGGCACTGTCGAGAAACAAACTCCATGTAAGCTATCATTTGTGTACACGACAATGATGTCACATGTTCAGACTGAACTTTCGTTCGGAAAGTGTTGCTGTTTAAGTTATTTTTGAAAATCTTGACCTATCCATACATTCTTCTTTTTTTATAACTGTTAAAAGTTTCAGTAGCATCTGGTGGCCGAGAACACTTTGGGAACTTTATTTTTTGTTGCGAAGTGTTCTACATATAGACAAATGTTTTAAAAAAAGCACATTTCGCTAAATAATGACAACATTATGCTGCATATGATAGGCTATGTGCAAAACATTCTTCTTTAATATCAACAAAGCAATATGTGATTTCCGAAGTTAGGTGCAGTTCGAATACACTCTTTATGTATTAACATTTACACGAATGATAACAGACACAGACTTTGTTTCCTGACATATTGTAAGGTGGCAATTCCATTAAAGTCTAACATTAGGAATTACCTTAACTGTTTAAAGATTATAAGAATCTTACATGAGTGTCAGGTATGGATAGACAAATCTGTCCCGAGGGTCACATTTTGGCATCACGAGCCTCACCTTAATGCAGCGAAGATTGATTTTTATACTATTTACCTAGAAAAATGATAAAATCGCGGCGTCCGCCATTTTGATTCAAAACGTTTTGACGTCATTGTGACGTGTGCGCTTAGCGGCGAAATTACGTGACGTCCTATACAACCAGTGTTAAAAAAGAACATTTGAACGCAGGGTGCGACCGGGGTGAGATAACGAGGGTGAGATAAGAATTTCTGACATGGGGTAAAACGTTGGATTTCTCTATCTGGTGTGCAAGAATCAATTCTGTCACCAAGAATGACTGACTAAAACTTTTGAAAGAAAACTGTATCAATTCATGGTAAATTCAGGAATGTTTCCAGGAACAAGAAGTTCTTGAAATACGAGCCGCCTCGTGGGAAAACCAACAATGTGGTTTCTGAACAGGTCCGACACAAACCGGCCTGTACAGTCACAGAAAAGAGCTAGAAGCTTGAAATTTTGGAGTTAAGTAGAGGAGGAATTGTACTATCCGAGTAGCGAAAACAAAGGCGCTGATCAGCTTCGCGGTTACCGCGAAGCTGATCTGTGCCTTTGTTTTTGCCTATGCAGATTGTTGGTTTTCCCATGGGGCGGCTCATACCAGTGTCATATAACATTTTCCAAACTTACTGTATACCCTGATCTTCAAAAGTAACTTATTAATTAACATATGAGCCGCATCATGAGAAAACCAACAATCTGCATATGCAAAAACAAAGGCGCAGATCAGCTTCGTGGGAACCGCGAAGCTGATCAGCGCCTTTGTTTTCGCTACACAGACAGTGCAATTCCTCTACTATCTATATCCAAAATTTCAAGCTTCTGGCCATCTTCTTTGACTGCACAGAGGGGTTTGTGTCAGACCTGTTCGGAAACCACTTTGTTGGTTTTCTTACGAGGTGGCTCATATACTTTCAAATTTTGTGGTTGGATAGAAAACTGTTGGCAAGCATCATATTTTTAATATGTTTTTAAGCAGATGGCCAATTGATGGGTTTGATTGGTGATGTGTTAAAACTGACGTGTCCCAGGCCAAGGCTGCTTAGTTATGGAAGAAAGAGTGGACGTAAGCTAGGTCGTAGCTCTGTGCAGGGTATAGTCAGACGATCCTGCTCCATCAATGTTGATCCGGAGCAAATACCAGGTAATTATCTTATTTCTGATTTAGTGGGTAGGGGTAGTTTGGGATGGTTGACTGATAATTTTCTTAATTTTCCTGAGCATATGTTGTAGGTGTTAATCTGTGATAAATCCACATATGGATGTCCTTCTGATGTACTAGTATCTATGACTTGTGCTTTATGGAGAATCGATGCAAATGATCATGTCAGACATCCCTATATTAATTAAACTAGTCTCAGTTTATTTTAGTTTTGACTTGAAGAGTGATTGAAAGTGTTTCATATCTAAAATGTGGTTGATAAAACCCTTAAAATGACATTTCTGTTTATCAGAAACCTAGATCGGTCTGAGTTTTTACTCAGATCAGAGCCTTGAAATTCTGTAACAAGGCAAAGGCTTTATCATATGGCGTCGCTGTTTTTCAGTGAATAACGTCATGTAATAAAAAGTGTTATGACCACACATGTATTAACACTTTTGTGGGATATGTAACGTTATTGACGACGGCCATGTCAACAATGTAAGTTTTCATTGAAAATATGGCCACTTTGCCATCTATAAAATCGTAATTCAAAGGCCATATGATAAAACGAATCTTACACTTGTGGTCAGTTCATATGAAATATATTAAACTCGCTGAAGGCTCGTTTAATAAATTTCATATGAAATGACCACTCATGTAAGATCCTCTACTTATTAAATTTTGTTTGAGATTGGTTTGAATTTGTTATGTTTCTGTCATTGTACATTTCATGTTATTTTTTTGGCAATGGTCTATGTTTGTTTAGAGGTGCCACATTGTAAATAATAGCCACCATGATATAAATAGAAATTTGTTATGCATAAAATATAAATAATACTGGACCAAAGTTCTATCTTGGCATTCTTGATGATTCAATATTTGTTTGAGCTTAAAAATTAAAACACTCAGATTATATAATTCAGTTCTTTCTTTATCGTTGAAAGCAGCACAAAAGCATTTGAGCCGCCTCATGGGAAAACCAACAATCTGCATAGGCGAAAACAAAGACGCAGATCAGCTTCGCGGTAACCGCGAAGCTGATCAGCGCCTTTGTTTTCGCTACTCGGATAGTACAATTCCTCTTCTACTTAAATCCGAAATTTGAAGCTTCTAGCTCTTTTCTGTGCTTGTACAGGCCGGTTTGTATCGGACCTGTTCGGAAACCACATTGTTGGTTTTCCCACGAGGCGGCTCATTTGTATAATTTCAAACTGCTCGTTAGATGCTGGAGCAAGTCTGATTATGGAAACATGTTTTTAAAAACATTAGGAAAACTTGCCCATGCAATAAAAAGATAATTTTTAGCTTTAAAAATTAAAAATTTTCAGCAGAAAAATTTTGATAATTTTCTTATTTTTCCACACAACATAGATTGTGGGTACACATTAGAACTGCCTCGCCGAGGCGGTTCTAACGAGTACCCACAATCTATGTTTTGGAGCAAAAATAAGAAAAATAGGTATACGCCCACATTGTCATACCCCAGTTTTTCTAAATAAAAGTGGGGTTCAGGGGGTATTCATTACACGGACATGTTTTCCTGATGTAATATTTTGGATGACATGTTAAATGACAAAATTACAGATTTTTTGTGGGGAATGATTATATAGAACTTAGGATTAGGTATAAGTTTATTATGTATGTTCTTTTTGTAGTGTTGATTAATGTTTTTTAAAATTTCAATGATATATTTTCTAATACATGTTTATAGAAACAGCGTGCACAGTCTTAGTTTCACTTCTCAAGCATTGCATAGATAATCACCTAACTGCCCAGCATATTAGATATTAAAAATGATTAATTCCACACAAATATACCCCTTTTATATTTTACTGTATAGCCATTTGGTATAAAAACTCCCAGTATATTGTAAAGCCAGCAGACTAGGGATTCAGCTCGGGGCATGGCATTACAGTGACTTTTTGTTGAAAATGTACCATTACGAAAACTAGCCCGTGCAATATACAGAGATTTTTTGAGCTTTAAAAATTGAAAAAAATTAAGTTGAAAAATTTTGATATTTTTCTTATTTTTGCTCAAAACATAGATTGTGGGTACACGTTAGAACCGCCTCGCCGAGGCGGTTCTAACGAGTACCCACAATCTATGTTTTGGAGCAAAAATAAGAAAAATAGGTATACCCCTGCAAACCCCAGTTTTACTATATAAAAGTGGGGTTTAAGGGGGTATATATTGCACGGACATGTTTTCCTGATGATGTGTCTCTTGGTTCTATATTGATATCCAGCTTCTTTTATATTTTTAGTTTTACTCTTTTAACCTGTACTTTATAGTTTCTACTCACAAACAAAAGTAGTCAGTAGACATCTATTATGGCAGCCACCTTGGCTGAGTGGTTTAGAGTGTTGATTTGTCATTGCTGCACTTAATCATTTGATCATCTCACCGCTCTGTCTGGTGTGGGTTTGAGCCCCACACAGGCACATACGAGACAATTAAAAGTCTGCTTGTGGGTGTGAGGGGTGGTTTTTCTCTGGATTCTCTTATTTCCCCCCCACCTACTGATTGGCCCATCTCATATGAGCTGAGATTATCTTGAAAGGGATGTTAAACTGAATAAAAATAACAAAAACATCTGTTATTCTTTGCATCTATTATTCTTTGAGTACAAGTAGAGAAAAAAGTGAATGCAACATTTGCCATTTTAATGAAAGTATGCACGAATAAAGTGCATTGACATTACAAAATTTCATGTTTAATGTTGAAATACAAATTATACCTGATTAGAATGGATATTATGAATCTGAATAGGTTATCCTTGCACATGGAGAAAATGAATGATATTGACTGGTGAAAACACTCATGCATGCTTTACAAAAAGGAATAGGATTTGTGAAACTTAGTATCTTTAAGTCATTTAAGCATGGTGTCCCTTTTATGGTACATAGGCAAACAGAATAGCCCCAGATGTGACGCCGCAGAATGCGGCGTCCCATCTGGGGCTATTCTGTTTGCTTAGAGAATTTTCATCGAAAAATTGAATAAAATTTAAAAATGACTCCTGACGCCCATAAAAATGAAAGTGGACTCACCCTAATGATAATGATTGGGAAATCCATTCGTCAAATATGGCTTAAAAAAGATAGATGATATGGCTTTGATGGTCCAAATTACTTCAGAGATCCCTGAGATAAAAACAACACCTGAAGTGGACCCGTTACAGCTGATTATTGATGAATCTGAGCTGTATAGTAAGCTTTATTTCAATTTATCCATGTAACCTCTACAAAGAGCTGTGCTTTTTGGTGTGGTATATGCCCACTAGCATTTTTGCATAGTTGTTTGAAAGTAGGGGCAATATGTGGTGTTACGGTTAGCATCATATTTCTTTATACACATACATATGTGTTCAGTTTTCCCTTTTTAAGCTTAGCAATATGGCTGAAATCATACTCATACTGTACTACATTTTTTCTCCTTTTCCTGTTATTAGTATGTTTAATCATTTTTCTTTCTTTTATAGTTGCTAGTGTGGCTGATAAATTAAATGCCTGCAAAAATACAAAACACTTAATTCTGATTTTGAATTTCAGCTTAAGATTAAACAACACAAGTACTACTACCCGTAGCAAATGTTTAGTCACAATTTCCTTCGCAATAATAAGACACACCTTAATGAAGACATATAAATTGCTTTCCTTGTGCATAACAGTATGCATGCTTTTGCTTCACAGAAGTATGATGCTATAATTTGAAAAAGAAGTTATTATTGATATTCCTAAGTTAAGAAGATTAAAGTATTTTATGATTTTGTATGTCAAAGAAAATTCTTATTTTTATTACCATTCAGGGCTTTTTCTCTATACAAAACTGGGTTCGGTTTCCAGTACCAAATTTTTTCCCAATTGGCTGAAAAAAATCCCAATTGACCTGGAACATTCCCAGTTAGCAGAAAAATCCCAATTTAAAAGGTAAACTTTCCCAATTTTGCTAAAAATTGCACTATTTTCCCCCCAAATCATCATAATTTTTCCCAAAATCACACAATTTTTTCCCAATTTCATCAGTACCAAAAATTTCCCAAAAAGGTCAGAAAAAGCCCTGCCATTTGATTTTAATTTAACTAATACTATACCTACTTCCAATCTATATATTTTGGCCATTTAAGGAAGATGAATATTTGATCAAAGTTTGTTGCTGTACCAAACAAGACCCTCTAATTCTGTCCAACAAACGTTATCAGGGCACCCAACAGCATTTTAAATGGGTCGGTTTAACCAACTGTTAAAAATTCACTTTTGTTCAGTTATTGAGTATGCATTGAACTTATTAAATCATTTTATTATTTTAAGTTAAAAGTAAATATGATTCAGATTGATTATCATAAAGCAAAGGTCTCAGTCCTGTTGTGAACAAATGGAAAGAGACAGTTACACTGAATGTTAAATAAAGGTTGCCTCAGCATTTTGGCATTAAAAGAACATCATATCATGGCAGATGTCTAAAAATGTCAGTTTTGATATTGTATTGATTTGTTTTGAAAATCATTGAAAAGAAATTGTTTAGTAATGATCACACATAGAGCTTGCATTGCCTGTAGTGCTAAATGAAAGATAACAGTTTGAAAGGGAAAACTAAGAATTGCAAAGGATCTTACATGCATTAGATAATATGCTTAAAGAAATTCCTAATATTATGTCTCTGAAACTAACGCTGAACCTTTAGATTATTGCCGCAGTGATAGTTGTATATTGATACGAGGGTGATCCAAGAAGTAATGTGAACTCATCTTTCATTTCTTTCACCGTCGCTAGTTTTGAAAATAGTTTACATCAAAATTATGGGGTATATTCGACTCTTTCAGATTTGATAACGTTTTTGACTGAATCGCATGACAACCCTTGTTGCTTAGCAACAAGAGAAAGCACAGTAATCGACCCTGGCCATGGTTAAAATGGGTATTATTGATGAAAACAAATGTCACATGCAAAGCACAGTTACGTCAATTATAGTTTTGGTCCAAAGTACAATTGCTCCTTTAATACATTTATTGTTCATAGCTCCATAGGTTGTGTGCAACGCAAACTAATGAAAAGGTACAAGTAGGCAAAGATCAGGAAAAGGCGCAATCAGAAAAAGATTCCCACTCCAAAAACCGAGGTGGGAAAAAACCAAACTAACAATCAGGTACTTATACCATGAAACAATCGTAAGCCGAATGGGCAGCTATTTTCCCAATAGGTGGCCACTCAGTTACCTTAACTTAACTAAAAATATGAAAACATACATAAGGCGCCAACAGCACAAAAAAATTTTAAACACCAAGACATAAAACAAAAAGAACCACCACAGAAGTATCGACTTGGAACGATCAGTAACACAAAGTTACTGGCGGGCTTAAACCGGTTTTACATGGCCATAACCTCACCCTCAGCTTCTGCAGTGGTTCATAACATTTAGTTAGTTATTCGGTCCTCGTGGTGAATCTCTAACTAGTCAATGAATCATCAAGAACAAACAAATAAATCATGATAAACATCCTGATGAATCAAAAACCAGGACTCACAGACTGAGTAAGCTGCCCTACGATGGAGATCCCTGGGCGCCGAATAACCTACTAACTCCGGAGCAAAAGAAAAACACCAGTTGGACCCCGGTGGGCCAAGCAACAGACAAGAAGCTCCGGCCCCAACCAACTAAAATGAATAGCTTTATGTCTGGGCCATCATAGAGTCTGACGCCCGACCCACCGGCGTGCAATTAAAGAATGCAGCATAGTTATCAACCATGATTGGGTTAAAAACTAAGCATGCAGTTTGTTTATCTGTACACCTTGGAATCTGGGTCAATTTTGATTCCTCTCAATTGCCCTATTCCCATTAACTCCTGTACTACTTAAGTCAAAAGGGCAAATTCTACAAACTGTTTATTTGTTGAATAGAAATATGTCGTTGTAATAGTGTAAATGCATAAAGATCGATATTTACATATTTTAACTGCATCAGATATATGTCTGAATTATGGGCATTTGTCAAAATTCACGGCAACTGTAATATTTTAGCAACGTACAATAGCCCTTGCTGACCTTAACATTTTATTTCCCCCCTTTTATGTCGAACATAAGATATAACAAACACATCTAATATGATAGGTGTGTATATAAATGATAATATTTTTACATTAAAGCTAAAGATGTTTCCCCATACCCTACAAAAATATCTTGATATCTAAACCCGGCATCCGAGTGTATTGGTATTACACCTAACTACCACACACATACACATGTATAAACATGCCGAATTAGATAATGTATCTCCAATGGTTTCTAAAATATCGGTGTGTTCGCATTACTTCTTGGATCACCAATGTAGAACAAATTTAATTCTTTGTTCTTTACAGATATAATGAATTGCATATTTTCTATCACTGAGTGATTTGTATGCAAGCTGACCTGACATCTGCGCCTAAGTCTGGCATGATTTTATATGAAGATTTGGTCATACCAATATTTCATCTACCATTTTTTCTCATCTGCTAATTCAAATCAGGATGGGCAATGGTCATTGAAAGGCTCATTGCTAATCTGCCCCTGGGAAGATGCAAAGGAACAATGTGGATAGGATAACTGGTTGTCATGACATGACCTCAGTTGTTAAACATTGCCGAAAAATTAAATCAATCTCTTCAGTTGGTAATCAATTGAGCATAACAGAAATATTGAATGTTCTTAAAGTGTGCTTATTTTGATCTCCATAGTAAACTGAGAGCTGATATGTCCTTAAATAGAATAGGGGAGATAATTAAATGATTTTTGGCTCTGGTGCAGAGTTTAGGAAATTAATCCATAGTTTCAATGAGCTTTTAACATGACGTCACAAGCCTAAGGCGAGCGAAAAAGTCATGATGAAAGACCACTCAAAGTACAAAATAGTCTCCAATTTTTATTTCAATTGTTATTTTTGCCACTCATAATAAACATTCTATAGAAGTTCGGAATATGATGCTTCATAATTGTCTATCATGTAAAACTTAATTTATGCTGTGAAAAGGATATAGTTTAATCTATTCAAATAATAAAGGCTATTACTCGTGTTAACCTGGTGTCCTTTTTGTGGGACTTAAGCAAATGGTATAGTCCCAGATGTGACCCACATAGAATCTGGCGTCCCATCTGGGGCTATTCTGTTTGCTGAGAGGAATTGAAAAAAATGGAATAAAAATCCAAACTCAGTCCTGATGCCCCTAAAATACCAGTGGACTCACCCAAATAATGATGGGCAAGTCCATTCATCATAATTTGGTTGATCAATTGTGGTTATCTGACCTTTACTCTATTCTTGAGCAATCCATGCTGAGCTCAATAGGAGGATATTGAGACATGCAAGAGAGGAAGGTAGGTCTTAGTGCCCCCATAGAGTATCTAATTTAGAAACCAGGTCATCTTATTCTAATATCACAGACTTTAATATATTGCAGTGTTTAATCTGTGTTTATACTTTTGTTTTTTCTTATAGCTTTTTGCATAATATCACAACCCAAACTATACCATTTTAAATCATGACTGTTCATATCTGAAGAGGATAAATTATTTCCCACCCATCTAATCATATATTTTGGTACTTTTCTAAAACATATGACCATTAAGCACAAACACTGTCATAATTATGGCTCACAGTCTCAAGCTTTTTCCATGCTGACAAGCTTGGCATGAGTGCTTTGGCATTTGCTTTCCATCATGAAAACATGTCCATGTAATGTATACCCCCTTGAACCCCACTTTTATATAGCAAAACTGGGGTATGCAGGGGTATGCCTATTTTTCTTATTTTTGCCCCAAAACATAGATTGTGGGTACTCGTTAGAACCGCCTCGGCGAGGCGGTTCTAACGTGTACCCACAATCTATGTTTTGAGCAAAAATAAGAAAAATAACAAAATTTTTCAGTTGAAAATTTTCAATTTTTAAAGCTAAAAAAATCTGTATATTGCATGGGCAAGTTTTCGTAATGTTTCACTCAGTAAATGATTAGAATCAATTCATACATGTATTTCATTCCTGGCTTTTACCTTAAAAGTGTTCATAAAGTCACTGCTTTTAATTTAAATGGCTCTAAAATTCATAATACTTAAATTTTAAAACAAAAGCATTGGAGATGTCATGAAAAAAATTTGCTTATAAAGTAAATGATTAAACACTGATATAACAATTTGGTATTGGTGTTTATCATATATTTACTACAAAATACGTTCTTTTTGCATATGCGATACAGACTAGAGTTACGTTCACGTATCGCGGCACAGTATCTCGAAAGCCGTATCCGTTCAAAAATTGATAAAACCCATATCACTCCCTTGGGAGAAAAAGCCATATCACCAAATGATTGGCTCACATACCCACGTGACCCATATCATCCCTAGGGAGAAAAAGCCGTATCACCAAATGATTGGCTAATGAAATTATATTCGGAGCACTCGGCTCCTATTGTATTGAGTTCATTAGGTGGTGTACCGCATGCATTTTAGATTTGTTTGGATTGTCGTTTTATGTCACAGGCAACAGTATTTTGTCATGTCGAGACGAATTTTCGATTTGTGGTAATGTGGAAATAACTTATGCGCTCTACTGCACGCTTTGGCGATATGTCAAAATAAATAAATAAAATAAAATAAAATAAAATAAAATAAGACAAAGAAAGGGAAAAAATGGTCATGAATTAAAATATATGATAAAAAGATTACGATATGACAATTTTCATATCGTACCCACGTATCAACCCTCGAATCCCGTATCAGCCCTCGACTCTCGCATCAGCCCTCGGGCCTTCGGCCCTCGGGCTGATACGAGAGTCTCGGGCTGATACGGTATTCTCGGGTTGATACGAGGTACGATATGAAAATTGTCATATGATAATCTCTATGTATTACATTGTAATTAATTGTTGTTTTAACACAGTACAATATCATAATCTAATAGCTATATTTGTAAATCTGGCACATTCGTAATCCAGAAACTAATTCTGATAAATATTTGGTATATAGATTCAATATTTATATATGCAGAGTATTGCAAAATGCTGTGATGCACAGTGCATGACTATTTTTATTGCCACCAATCAGAGAATTTTTATCTGCTTTTCAAGCTGAAGAGTATCCCCTCCCCTGATGTACATGAACCATGAGAAATGGAAAAATATAGAGAGTATTGAATTATTATTGTATATTGTATTATTATTTCCTTACCAATTTATTATAAAATTTCACTTTCAAAGTTTAAGAAAAGAAGTTCAAAAGAAAAAGAAAAGAAAAAATGTAGGAGAGTAGAATAAACTCATTTTTATTGCTGTACCTTTGAATTGTTGTAAATTAAATTTCAAAACCAGTATACTTTGTTCAGTATGACTTCTTATACTTAAGTTACTTCAATTGTGTAATGCTGGCTAAATTCATGACTTCACTATTCAGGAAGAAGCCTAATTTTTGACATGGAAGGTAATTTTAAACACAACTTGGCAGCCTTCATTTTGCTTCATTTACCATTTTAGGGTCACATCCTAATATGATTAATGCTATTATAATTGTTTATGGTGATAGTTTAATTAAAATTCATTTGCTAACGAAAACACCAATTGTTTGTTTATTTGTTGAAATAATTGTTTGCCAGTTTGGGCTTAAGAAGCTTTGTTAACATAAATGGAGTTTTTAAATGTGCTGGAATATATTCTGTAAAAAGATTTGTTCACAATCAAAAATATACATATTTGGTCATAAACAAATTATTAACTACCCTTAGCCTTAGCGCATTATTTTTGTCAGACTGTCAAGATTTCTAAATGCAGATCTTTGCAGGCACTAGTTTTGTGAGCATCATTACAGGTCAATTGCCAATTCCTTAATTATGAAGAAACTTAATGAAATATATTTTCCTTTAACCAGTCTAATTTGAAGACAGAATCATTTCTTTTCATTACTCATTACTTTCTGTGTTTTGCATTCTGCTTTAAATTAATAATTACAGCAGGAAGCCTTGCAAAAGCTTTAAGAAAGCTTACAGTTTTATTGGTTTGAGATGAGTTTGTGTATTTCTGCTTAACATTACAAAAACTTGCCCATGCAATAAACAGAGATTTTTGAGTTTTAAAAGTTGTAAACTTTCAGCTGAAAAATTTTGATATTTTTCTTATTTTTGCTCAAAACATAGATTGTGGGTACACGTTAGAACCGCCTCGCCGAGGCGGTTCTAACGTGTACCCACAATCTATGTTTTGGAGCAAAAATAAGAAAAATAGGTAAACCCCTGCATACTCCAGTTTTACTATATAAACATGGTAGGGGTTTAAGGGGGTATTCATTGCACGGACATGTTTTCCTGATGATGCTTTATCAGTATCTTTTGTTGCAGCTTTGAGAATGTTGATAAATGAGCATGTGCGTGACAAAACCAACAATATTAGTTTCCCACCAGGTCTGACACAAACCGACCTGTACAATCACAGAAGCAGGCCAGAAGCTTGAAATTTCGGATTTAAGAAGAAGAAGGATTGTACTATCTGTGCAGCGAAAACAAAGGCGCTGATCAGCTGTGCAGTTACTGCACAGCTGGTCTGTGCCTTTGTTTTCGCCTATGCAAATTTTAGGCTTTCTCATGCGATGGCTCAAATCCATGTAGAGTATTAATTCAACCCTTAAAGCCATTATCACAACAAAATTTTCAAGTCACACCTGAATTATAATGTTTTGTTGAAAGGTTGTGGGTCTCGGCTAAACCCACCCAGTGCTTATCCAATGACCCAAAGCTACTGAAATAAATTTGTCTACAAGGGCAACATCATTATAAGACAAAATCTTATATAGCTTGTGTCATATTTATGGGCTATATTTGTACCCTTTAAATCTTAATGGACTACCCACATCATTTATTGTTTTTTTCATGAAATGCTTTGTAAACAGAGTTAAGGAGATACAAAAGGAAAACTGGACTAAGTGGAGTGAAATTTCAAGCTGATCCACCACGTATGTTTGACTGGCTAGTCAAAGCCAAAAGCTTTTTTTTGTTCTTAGATTACATCCATTTTACCTGGGGGCTAGAAATGGCTTCAAAATTTATCCAATCCATAGTTGCTACATCCTGGTTAATACCTGCTTTATTTGCTTCTAAGATATTTTGCAGTTTTGCATTTCTTGCTTCCTTATTCAGTTCTATATCATAAACAGGATCGCATAGACGCTTCATGAGACATCAAGGTAAAATGCTGGCTGGGAACACATTAACACTTAAGAATTGTACTTTGCAAATTATAATGTTTGATTTATGTTTAAGTTAATAAGTGTGTGTGTGTGTGTGTGTGTGTGTGTGTGTGTGTGTGTGTGTGTTTGGGATAGTTTGATGAAAAACTAGGCTTGCTTTTGCTTTTTAGTTAGAGCCGCTTTTTACACTCTTTGCTTCTGCCCTTCTCTTTTTCTCTTTAACCTGTGTATTGAGTTTTGCAAAAGTCAGGTTTTTAATAATTAGATATACATGTACCGAAAGTGTAAATTCAAATCCATTTCATAATGATTTTAATAATGCTTGTGAATTTGAGATGTTTAGAAACTTAAACGTTTAATATGTACTCAAAAATTAACTGTAGAATAAGGGAGTTAGGAATTGGCTCTTAAAATACCTGTAGAAAAAGGAAGTTAGGAAGAGAATGAGGGAGTAAGAAGCAAATATATTAAAGGATATTTTGAAGTGTCCTGCATGAATTGTTTTTAACAATGAAATGATGGTATGGTACTAACACATGAAATAAACCTTGAATTATTTGACAGTGAAATCAATAATGCTAAGAAAACCACCACAAACCAGAAGGGCATCATCTCCAGCTATGATAAGAACAGGTACAGGGAATGCAACATCGTAGGCTTTAGTGGTCATTTTGTTTTTGTTTAAATATCAATATACAACAAATACAAAAAAATAAAACAAATGCCCACTAGAAACAAAAATGTTGCTTTTCCTGAGGTATAAAGACAATGCCGTAAAATAGGAGCTTATGATGGCATTCATTCAATGTGTATCATTAGGGAAATCTTGTAGACTATATGCATTTTATTCTAAAAATCTTGTTTATTTTGACAATTTCTTTTTTTTTTTTCAAGAAAAAAAAACTGTAATTTACTCTCTTTGGTTAAACAACTATTGGCTATATCATTAAATACAAATAAAATGATACACTTGAATGACAAGGGGGATTTTAGGAGGATATTTTGGTCCTTATGTAGAAAAACTTTCTTTTCTTTACATTGATGCATATGGCTGGAAATAGGTGCTTACCTTTTTAGCTCACCTGAGCCGTCAGGCTCACAAGGTGAGCTTATAGTATAACCATGCTCCGTCGTCCGTCCGTCGTCCGTCGTCCGTCCGTCGTCCGTCCGTCGTCCGTCGTCCACCATTTTCAAAGATCTTCTCCTCTGAAACCGCTTGGCCAATCAAAGCCAAATTTTACATGAAGCATCTATGGGAAGGGGGAACCAATGTGTATATAAATAATCCAGGTCACATGACCAAGATGGCCACCATGCCCATATATGGTAAAAACCCTTCAAAAATCTTCTTCTCCGGAACCACTGGACCGATTTCAACCAAACTTGGCATGAAGCATTAATGGCTCAAGCACTACAATGTGTATATAAATCATGACCCTATGATGACCTTGACCTATTTTACGGCAAGGTCAACATAGGTCACAAATGCATTTGAATGGGAAAAATTGTTAAATTGTCATTTAAAGGAAAAATCTTGCAGAAAATGAGCAGTAGGACTGAATATTAATGATTCTGAAAAAAATTGGGCACCAGGGGCTCATCCGCCCCCACCCCGGGGCAATATACATGTATATCTCCATAATATTCAAACATCTTCTCCTCTGAAACCGCTTGGCCAATCAAAGCGAAATTTTATGTGAAGCATCAATAGGAAGGGGTAACAAATATGTATATAAAAAATCCAGGTCACATGACCAAGATGGCCGCCATGCCCATATATGGTAAAAACCGTTCAAAAATCTTCTTCTCCAGAACCGGTTGACCGATTTCAACGAAACTTGGCACGAAGCATCGATGGCTCAAGCACTACAATGTATATATAAATCATGACCCTGTGATGACCTTGACCTATTTTACGGGAAGGTCAACATAGGTCACCAATGCATTTGAATGGGGAAAACTTTTAAAATGTCATTTAAAGTGAAAGTCTTGCAGGAAATGGGCAGTAGGACTGGATATTAATGATTCTGAAAAAAATTGGACCCCAGGGGCTCATGTGCCCCCACCCTGGGGCAATATACATGTATATTTCCATAATATTCAAACGTCTTCTCCTCTGAAACCGCTTGGCCAAACAAAGCCAAATTTTAAGTGAAGCATCTATAGAATGGGGGAATCAATGTGTATATAAATAATTTAGGTCACATGACCAAGATGGCCGCCATGCCCGTATATGGTAAAAACCCTTCAAAAATCATCTTCTCTGAAACCAATAGACTGATTTCAAGGAAACTTGGCGTGAGGCATCGATGGCTAAAGTACTCCAATGTATATATAAATCATGACCCTGTGATGACCTTGACCCAGTTTATGGCAAGGTCAACATGGGTTGCCTGTGCATCTGAATTGGGAAAACTGTTAAAATGTCATTTGAAGGAAAAAGCCAACAGGAAATTGGCAAATGGACAGAATATTGAAGATTCTGAAAAAAGAAAATGGCCCAAGGGCTTATCTGCCCCTGCACTGGAGTTAAATACCATAATATTCAAACATGCTTATTGGTATATGCAGCTGATCTCAGGTGAGCGTTTACAGGACCATTGGTCCTCTGGTTTATGATTTTTACCTTTATTAGTTATCTTAAATATGATTTGATTCTTTAAATGCCTATAGAAATCTTGTGGTATTTAGCAGGTAATAATGTGCATGTGTCCTTGAAAGGTTTGTATATTATTAGCTCACCTGAGCCGTCAGGCTCACAAGGTGAGCTTATAGGATGGCCATGATCCGGCGTCCGTCCGTCCGTCGTCCGTCGTCCGTCGTCCGTCCGTCGTCCACCATTTTCAAAGATCTTCTCCTCTGAAACCGCTTGGCCAATCAAAGCCAAATTTTACATGAAGCATCTATGGGAAGGGGGAACCAATGTGTATATAAATAATCCAGGTCACATGACCAAGATGGCCGCCATGCCCATATATGGTAAAAACCCTTCAAAAATCTTCTTCTCCGGAACCACTGGACGGATTTCAACCAAACTTGGCATGAAGCATCGATGACTCAAGTACTACAATGTGTATATAAATCATGACCTTGCGGTGACCTTGACCTATTTTACGGCAAGGTCAACATAGGTCGCCTTTGCATTTGAATGGGAAAAATTGTTAAATTGTCATTTAAAGGAAAAATCTTGCAGAAATGAGCAGTAGGACTGAATATTAATGATTCTGAAAAAAATTGGGCACCAGGGGCTCATCCGCCCCCACCCCGGGGCAATATACATGTATATTATCATAATATTCAAACATCTTCTTCTCTGAAACCGCTTGGCCAATCAAAGCCAAATTTTACATGAAGCATCTATGGGAAGGGGGAACCAATGTGTATATAAATAATCCAGGTCACATGACCAAGATGGCCGCCATGCCCATATATGGTAAAAACTCTTCAAAAATCTTCCTCTCCAGAACCGGTGGACCGATTTCAACAAAACTTGGCATGAAGCATTGATGACTCAAGCACTACAATGTGTATATAGTTCATGACCTTTTCATGACCTTGACCTATTTTACGGCAAGGTCAACATAGGTCGCCAATGCATTTGAATGGGGAAAACTTTTAAAATGTAATTTAAAGTGAAAGTCTTGCAGGAAATGGGAAGTAGGACTGAAAATTAATGATTCTGAAAAAAATTGGACCCCAGGGGCTCATGTGCCCCCACCCCGGGGCAATATACATGTATATTTCCATAATATATATTCAAACCTCTTCTCCTCTGAAATCGCTTGGCCAATCAAAGCCAAATTTTATGTGAAGCATCTATAGAATTGAGGAATCAATGTGTATATAAATAATCTAGGTCACATGACAAAGATGGCCGCCATGCCCATATATGGTAAAAACCCATCAAAAATCTTCTTCTCTGAAACCAATAGACTGATTTCAAGGAAACTTGGCGTGAAGCATCGATGGCTAAAGTACTCCAATGTATATATAAATCATGACCCTGTGATGACCTTGACCAAGTTTATGGCAAGGTCAACATGGGTTGCCTATGCATTTGAATTGGGAAAACTGTTAAAATGTCATTTGAAGGGAAAAGCCAGCAGGAAATTGGCAAATGGACAGAATATTGAAGATTCTGAAAAAAGAAAATGGCCCAAGGGCTTCATCTGCCCCTGCACTGGAGTTAAATACCATAATATTCAAACATGTTTATTGGTATATGCAGCAGATCTCAGGTGAGCGTTTACAGGACCATTGGTCCTCTGGTTGATAATAGAATCTTCTCAATTTGTCTTTGCATATAAGACAGCTATTGATATATCTGTCAGTAATAAGCAAACTTTAACAAAACTATCATCATCCATCTTTTTTTTCCCTCCATTGTATACATTTAATATTGCTAAGTGATTTTACCTGTTGTTTGGGTTGCATTTAAAGAATGGGGCTTCAACTGCATATGAATGGATTATGTGCATGTGTTAATATGAACATGTGAATATCATTATTGCTTAAATCAAGTTATGAAAAGCCTATGCTGTGCATGTTTTATCTTGAATATGTCATTTTTTTTGGCATTTTTAATGAAAAAGCAGGGTACTATCAATTAAAATAGCACTTATGTAGAGTTTTCAGTCAACTATGTTGATATGTAAAAAATTGCATTTTTAATACATCTAATTTATGTAGCATATTAAATTTGTTTTACCATAATCAAAACAATTCAAGAACACTTCTTTCTTGATCTAGTTTCATGCATGCATGTGATAATAAAATAATAATAAAATTTGCCTTTGCATTTTTAAGTTCTAATCAAGATACCTTAAAGATTAAATGAGCTTCATCATGAAGATATTTCTTTTAACGTGTTGGATGTAAACAGCTAGGGTGGACTCACCAATGAGCCACCTTAACAAAAAAAAAAAAAAAAAAAAAAAAAAAAAAAAAAAAAAAAATGTGTTGCTGAAGCTTAGGCTATCTGTTTCAAAGTTGTTTGCATATTTATGACTACAGCTGCTTCTTCACCTTGATGAGGTTCAATTTTGTCAAAAAAAAAAATGCATATAAAAAATGTAAATAAAATGTGTGTGTCAATAACCATCTTATCTTTTCTCTACGACTGTCATTAACCTTCATGTGAATCTCTGTGCCAATAACAGTCTTCATCTTCTGTGTCTATAACTTTAAAAGTGCTAAACAGTCTTCATGTTAATCTCTATAGATAGTGATAATACCTTGTCTCCAGACTATGAAGGTAACCTGTCAGTGTTGCATCATGGGAAATATCTTGCAGAAAAGGGCACATAACTCGAGCTTTCATGTGTTTATTTATGTAAAATGAAAACATATTATTGTTTTTAATTTTGAAAAGGTAAATAATTCAAAATAGATAAAAAAACTTTTATGCAGGTTGAACTTTGTCTTTAGAGAAGTTGTTTTTCCTTGTTTAAAATGGTGTTCCCATATTTTAATGATTGTCAGTTTTATTTTATTTTTCTTTATAAAGTAGTTCCAAAGCTTTTCACAATTGATACAAGATACATAATTTTGTTCCCTTTTCTTTCCATCTTTCAAATACTCTTTTCTGTATCTTCATTCCTGTGGTGCAATGCAAACCAAATTTTGAAGACTTGGTTTTATATACTAACATAAATGATATGAAAAATTAGACACCATATATCAAGTATGAAACACATTGGAAGGGCCCTAGTCATATTTCTTCAGGGCCACTCCAATTAGGATCTACACTTTTTGCATAGATCTGCTGATATGCAAGTAGAATGAGGTTTACTTATGATTGTGTTTATACTAATGATAATGTATATCCTGTTTAGGGACTTGAATGCATTTTGATAATACATAAAATTTTAGTAGCACTTTGAAATATCAACTGTGTGGAGAAGAACATTCATCATCATGGAATGTGCGTGATACATGTTTGTTTCTGGTGTAAGTCATTGAAAGGCTTTTGTGTGTGTGTGAACCATATATGCAGTATATGCTGTATCAAATTGACTTGGGTTTGTGATGCAGGTACAGGTATGTTTATCGACTGGAGTAAAGTCTTCATATTGTTTTCATGTATGAGCATCTCATCCCATAACATGACAAGCCATTTCATAAGGTTCATTATATTTTCACTGTTGATTAATATGGATCAAATACTGATAATGACAGCTTTTCGGGTCATACTCTTTGCCAGTTAGCAACAATGCAGCATTCAAAACTGCTTTTTATTTATTTGTTGCCTTTGTTATGAAAGAAAGTGTCTTCCTCTCAGGCAGTTTTAAGGGGAATGAAAACAATCATCTTATGAAATGGCTGTAAAATTCTGTGCCATAAGGACTGTCTATTTTTGTAAACTCATCTTAAACAGTTCTACATTATTCTGTGATCTTGGGCTCACTTTTTGTCTGCAGCCAGCAATGTTGGAAGCAATGTTGGAAGCAATGTTGGAAAGGGACAGGGATCACAGATCCTTGCTTCCCCTAAGAAGTATTGTAAACGTAAGGCATATCTTATTTGTGGCTTTGATTGTTTGTTCTGTCTTCCCCACATATTTTTTTTTTTGCTCTTGTTAAAAATGTGATGTATACAGTTATTGTTGCAATATCACATGAAAAATAACTATGCTAGAAGAGACAGTTCTTTGAATTGAAGTTAATATCTTCCAGTGTTTATGGCACAGCTGACTGCTGATTTAGCCATCATACCAATTACTAAAACAATATTTTCTAGCAGTAAGCGATGATGTCTTTGCGGAGATAATCTCAGGTAGTTCATAGTCGCTAGAGCTTTAAACCGGAGAAAATGAAATAAAAGAATCCTTCCTTTTCTCTATGAAGATGTAAAGATTAAAATTAATCTTTAAACACCGAAATGTGCTCCAACATAAAACTGCCATTTTAATATTTCTGTACTTTAATAGTTACATATTCATTTTTTCTGGTTATTAAATGACTGATATAGAACCTCATTAGGTTAACATAGTTGATATGGACTATAGCAGTAGTCTTTGTAAGAAAGTAAAACACCTAGGTTTATCTATGAAATAAGATTTATATTATCTGCTATGTTAAAATATATGATATAAAATGTTTGTTACAGTCATGTTTATCTGTGCTAAAACAAAATGTCGTGCTAAGCTCCAGTCTGAGTTACAGTACATTTGTGAAAAAAGATCTTGGTTACGGCACGGCACGGCACCAATTAAAGTAGATTTGTGCATAAAGTCTATATTTCTCAAAAATACTAGTTAAACTGGCAAGGCATTAATATAGACATTCATTGTGAGTATTCCTATAATGAAAACATCAGTTGCAATCTACACTTTTACCGTACATTGTCTGTCTTAAGAAAGTCTGGATCCTAGGTGCATAATGGTAATGTAAACATATAAACTGCTGTCTATAAATGAGGTTCTTTATCCTGTCTGCATATTTCATATGCTTATTGTGTATTCATTAAACCCATGTGGTTTGTAGTTGAAATGCATGAGAAGGCTTGTATCACATTTATTAAAGACAATTGAAATATGTTTAAAAATCATTTTATTTGCTAATTGTTGTAGCCATACTTAGAGCCATATTATAGTATAGTAGATTTTTTTTTATTTTCATAATTTAAATTTTATGTTTTTTTTGTTTTTAGCACATCTTTTACGTTATAGGCTTATAAACTTTTATATGCTCATGGACAATTCAAAACCGGGGAGCGTGGTGGCATATTGATAGAGCATCAGACTCAAAATCTAGAGGTCCTGGCAGCTCCAAGTTGTGTCCTTGAGCAAGACATGTTAACTACCAGAGTACTGGTTATATGTTGATTTTCAGCATGTTCTTTTACACTGCATGGATATTTGTGCCGCAATGCAAGAAAACCATTTTTTGGGATTTTTGACAAGGTCCAACATAAACCAGCCTGTACAGTCTCAGAAAAAGGCTAGAAGCTTGAAATCTTGGGTTTAACAAGAGGAGATATTGTACTATCTATGTAGCAATAACTAAGGTGCTGATCAGCTGTGCAGTTGCTGCAGCGTCTGCGCCTTTGTTTATGCGTAGTCAAAAATCTGGTTTTCTCATGGCATGGATATTTGATATTTCTCTGTTGATGAGAAACATTCTTTGGCGCTAGCTGCTTCAATACGTTTTACCTCAACCTTTAAAGCGTAGAATATCATGTGTCTAGTGTCCCTTTTCTTGAGCAGTATTCAATTTAATATTAAAAGAATATTTCATCAGAATCAAAATGCAGTGCATATTCATCTCTTGATTTAGCAATGTCCTTGGGAGATGCCATAAACACAATATACTCACACAACAAAATTAATTGAATATCTTTTTACATATGAGCCGCGACGCGAGAAAACCGGTCTTCGGGGTTTCCGACCAGGTCCGACATAAATCGGCCTGTACAGTTACAGACAAAGGCTAGCAGCTTGAAATTTCGGATTTAAGAAGAAGAGGAATTGTACTATCCGAGTGGCGAAAACAAAGGCGCTGATCAGCTTCGCAGTTACTGCGAAGCTGATCTGCGCCTTTGTTTTCGCATAGGCAAAAATCCGGTTTTCTCACGATGCGGCTCATATTGTACAGTTCATCCTGTCTTAAGCAAGCAGACAAGAGAAACACTAAAATCACTTGCTTAAGATAGGACTGGTGCTTACTTAATACAGGTGTTGCTTAAAACAGGTTGGGCTGTACATGTATGATAACAAAAATGCTTTAATTAAATGAGACAGTGGGCTCATGGATAGAATAGTGTCTTGTATACATCTTGAAAGAAATGTGAGGATATGCCACTTTTCATAATTAGTGAGCCGCCTCATGTGAAAAACAACAATGTGGTTTTTGAACAGGTCCAACACAAACTGGTCTATACCATCCAAGAAGATGGCTAGAAGCTTGAAATTTTGGATTTATAAGGTAGAGAAATCGTACTGTCTGTGTAGCGAAAACAAAGGCACTGATCGGCTTCGCCGTTATTGTGAAGCTGGTCTGCGTCTTTGTTTTTGCATATGCAGATTGTTTGGGTTCTCATGATGTGGCTCATTTATGAGCTAATTCTAGAGGCAATGATAACATTAAAAATATAAGAAATGTAACATCGTGAGACAATATTTTTGAGATTTGTTTCATGTATCAAGAAACATAAAGATTTTAATTTTACGGATCTTGTTACTTTTTGTTTGCATCATTATAGAATCTTCTTTACAAAAAATAAACATGTTTGAATTTAAGACTTAAGGCAGTGAATTTATTTACTATTTTTAAATGTAAACTGTTTATGTTTATGATATCTTCCTGCAGATCCTGGGGCTAATATATCTCACAGTCGCTCAGCTGAGGCAATAGGTATGTTGGTATGGGAGTGTTCATACATGGTACAATCAAATAAATTAACACCAGGAAAAAAGTTGAAAAAAAAATCAAGGCATTATTCAATAGAAATTATAAAATAAAAAAAAAAGTTTTTTTTTTTTTTTAGCTCACCTGAGCCGAAGGCTCAAAAGGTGAGCTTATAGGATGGCCATGCACCATCGTCGTTGTCGTCGTTGTTGTTGTTCACATTTTTCAAAGATCTCCTCTGAAACTCCTAGTCCAGTCAATGCCAAACTTCATGTGGAGCATCCTTAGGAAGGGGAACTAAAGTTTGTGTAAATGGTCCAGGTCACATGACCAAGATGGCTGCCATGCCCATATATGGTAAAAACCTTAAAAAATCTTCTCTGGAACCGGTGGACCGATTTCAATGAAACTTGGTATTTAGCATTGGGGACTCTGGCCCATCATAGTAATATAAATCATGACCTTGGGTTGACCTTGACCTATTTTACGGCAAGGTCAACTTTGGTCACATAGGCTTTTCAATGGAAAAAAGTGAAAACATTGGATTTTTTAGGAAGTTTTGTGGCCTGTGACCTGAAAGTTGGTACATACATACAACTTATTGAGTTCATGAAGTCCTTTCAAGGTCCTTTGAAGTCCTCTCAAGAAATTCAAGGTCAAGGTCATCTCTTGACGTTGGCCAAAGGTCATTTACATATTAAATTTGAAACTTAATTTTCTCAGAAACCACTTCACCAATCAAAGCCAAATTGTATATGTGGTATCCTTAGGAAGGGGGAACCAAAGTTTATATAAATGGTCCAGGTCACATGACCAAGATGGCCACCATGTCCATATATGTGGTAAGTTCCTTTAAAAATCGACTTCTCTGGAATCGGTGGACTGGTTTCAGTGAAACTTGGTATGTATAAATCATGACTTTGGGTTGACCTTGACCTATTTTACTGTTAATTTAAACAGAAAGGTCAAATATTGCCAGAAAGATTTGAAAGATAGTAGATACAGACAGTTTATAGTGTTAATAATTATGTGAGTATTTGAGGTCAAGTTTACGTTTTAAGTTGGCCAACATGGCCTTAGCCAAAGGTCATTCATCAAAGACAAAATCTCAGGTGAGCGATATCAGGACCATTGGTCATCTGGTTTTTGTGGTGTGATGTGAGTTTTTTTTTTTTTTTTTTTTTTTTTTTTTTTCTTATTGCCAGTTGTCATTTTGCAGTAATTGATAAATAAATAACATTGAAATGAATGAGAATTGACACATATTAATGGGAATAAAGATCTGAAAAAATATAAACTGCTGTGTAATAATGCTTTCTTCAAATGAAAATTACACAAAATTGGATAGCCCAACTGATTTGATTTAATAAATTCAAGAGTGAAAATATCATTTTCCATTGTAGGAACTCATCACGACGGAATCCCCTACCACCTAAAAGGTGACCACACCCCGACCCACAGCCCCAGCCCCATGCCCAGTCCCTCCTCTTCCCCCAAACTGACGAGGATGTGGTTCACGGACAGACACTTTGGACAAGAGAATAACTATGAGAATGTGAATGTTCAGGAAATGGTGGAGCAGCTAGCTAGTACTGAGAACCTGCAGGAACAGGCTGATATCATACACTTCTTATTCATGAAAAAGTGAGTTTAGGCCGATATCATACACTTCTTATTAATGAGAAACTGAGTTTAGGCCCATGTCATACACTTCTGATTCATGAAAAAGTGACTTTAGGCAGATATCATACACTTCTTATTCATGAAAAAGTGAAAAAGTTTAGGTCGATATCATGTCATTCATGAAAAGTGAGTTTAGGCTGATATCATATATTATACACATTATACACTCATGAAAAAGTGAGTCTAGGCCAATATCTTACACTTCTTGTTCATGAAAAAGTGAGTCTAGGCTAATATCATACAATTCTGGTTCCTGAAATTGTAAGTTTAGGTCAATATCATATCATATTCATGAAAAAGTGAGTTTAGGCTGATATCATACACTTATTATTCATGAAAAAAATGAGTTTAGGCCATCATCATATGCTTCTTACTAATATTCATGAATAAGTGAGTTTAGACCGATCTCATACACTTCTTATTCATTAAAAAGTTATTGATTCAAATAACAAATTTAAGAAAGTAAATGAAATGTGGAATGGAATTACTTTGAAATAAATGTTGATGAAATTGTACATTATTCACAACCAGATCTGACTGCTCTGATATGTGTCTACACATTTTGCCAACACTTATCTATGCACACTGTTATCAAAATTATTAATGACAGTAATTTATCAATTTTGTAGAGGTCCTGACTGGGATACAGAGGTTGATGGGAAGTCTTGTACTGTCAAAGAATTGCTCATTGAACTGTACGAGAAGGTGAGATAATCCTGGAATGTTCTTCCTTGTCAGGGAAAGTCTATTTTGATTATGAATAAGCAGTTTTTTGTTCTATTTTAACCTGTGCCAACTAAGATTGACAACAAATAACAAGATTCTGTTCCAGTCATCAAGGCTCCGAACTGACTAAAGATTATTCTTTTTAGATGCAAGACTCTGGATTTCCAACTTAAGGATGGCTGAGAATATGACATAACACTGAGCTTAGAATGTTAAGCAGATATTACAAAATTATGAAAAAATACAAGTAATTGCCATTATGCAATATGTGAATGGATGAAAAATGTTCCATTGCAGAGCCTGACAGCCTCTATTTTCCCAGGCAATTGCATTTGAGACAGATTATCTTTTATGCATATTATATGAATCAGCCGTGTAAGTCATATATTCGGATTGTGAATTTGTGTGTATATTCATTCAGGCTGGTCATTGGAAGCAATGGTGGTTGGTAAGACATGCTGCTGGAATGTTGAGGAAGAGGGTTGAAGATCTCGCTCTGGTATAGTAGGATTTGATTTTCTTACATACCTCTATCATTAGGATAGAAAAATTCCGGTATTTTAGTGGTGGTAGATAAATCGATCTTACACTGCTGGTTTGGTTGCTCATGCAAGATAAGAAAAGCACGTGATATAATTCGATCGTTTCTACTGCTTGCAGCAATGGCGTTCACCAAAACTAGACAAAAGTGATGTTTTTCACAGCGAGTATTCTTGAATCACGCTCGTTTTAAAATAAAAACAAATAAAAACTACATCTCTATTGACCATGTTGACTTTGACAACAATTTATTTACATTTGACGTCACATCCGTAATATGCACAACGTCATAAGGGTTAAAGCACGGTACCAGGTTACGTTACCGGTAAAAAGATAAAATCGGAGTATGTAAGAAAAAGAATCGATCATGGGTGCCCAGTGGAGAAAGGAAAATCCCAACCCTCGGGTCCACCGTTCCAGTGGGAAACTCGGCGAGCCTCGTTTCCCACTGGAACGGGTAGACCCTCGGGTTAGGATTTTCCTATCTCCACTGGACACCCATGATGGATTCTATTTATCTTTTAATGATCTACATCAATTGTTTTGGAATTATTTTGTGAACCAAAAGGAATTAACACCCTTTAAGTTGTATTTCCTCAATCTTTGAACAAAAAATTGCCAAAGGGAGGCAATTAAGGAAGGAACCAATATGTTCTATACAAAAAAAAAATATTAAGGCTATAATGTCATAATGAGCTGTAATGTCATAATGAACATGTCCTAACATTTTGACACAGGCTGCAGCAGATTTACTAGTACGTCAGAAGCAGTTGTCAGTGGGTCTGCCCCCTGACCGAGAGAAGATCATCACTAGGCCCCTACCCCCAGATGAGCTGGCAGCTATCATATATGACTCCTGTGGGGAGGATCTTAGTACTGCTTCATTAACACAGGTAGGTTTACCCCTCCCACGCCCCTGCAGACTGAGAGAAGATCATCACTAGGCCCCTACAAATCAAATGAGCCGTGACGTGAGAAAACTGGTCTTTGGAGTTTCTGTACATGTCTGGGACAAACCAGCCTGTACTGTCACAGAAGAAGGCTAGAAGCTTGGAATTTTGGATTTAAGAAGAAGAGGGGGATTGTACTATCCGTGTAGCGACAACAAAGGCGCTGATCAGCTGTGCAGTTACTGCGAAGAGACCAACTCATTCTGAGATTGATTGACTTATTACACAGTAAAAAAAAAAAGAAAAGAAAATCTGTTTGCAGCTGAAAATGAAAAGTGAGCACATTGTGGATTGTATCATTTGATGGTAAAGTATGCTGAGTGAGGGTCTTATCATACAAGTAATGGTATGAAGCAAAAACAAAGATGCTGATTTGCTGTGCAGTTACTGCACAGCTGATCTGCATCATTGTTTTCATATAATATGTGAAAAAGAATTTTTTCTTATGATGTGATTCTAATTATGTTTGTTTCCAGGAAATCCTGATATACCTTGCTATGTTTATCCGCACCGAGCCGAGGTTGTTTAACGAAATGTTGAGGCTGAGAGTCGGTCTTATCATACAAGTAATGGCATCAGAACTGGCCAGAACCTTCAAATGTTCAGGTACTACATGTATACATTAAGAACACAAGCCTATGCAGTATACATTTTTTCTTACATTTGTAAAATTTAAAAAATTGAAAATAATTGATATTTTATGTTGCTCAAAACATAGATTTATGGTACACATTAGAACCACCTGACATTTTGGTGTAAGGAGATATACAATAAAAGTGATCTTTAAGGGGTATACATTACATATTATTCTGAAGATATAATTGTTATTTGTTTGCCTGCAAGACACTTATATTATCTCTTTAAATTAGTCTAAAAGACTAGAAAGCAAACTCAGTTTTCTTGAATCAGTCCATGAGAGATAATACCAGGTGCAACATTCATCAAGTCCGATTGAAGTATTCTACCCTGCTCTTTTTTTTTTGTTTCCTTTAATCTCCCTGGCCTTTGGTACCCAGAGGGTCTGGGAGAACCACCCCCCTGGGCACCTTACAAACTACAAGGCTCTTAATAAGACTGTGAAAATTGCAGTTACAAGATAACCAGAAAAAAAGTAGAAAAATACAACAACACTAAATCAGTGTACAGTCAGTGTTAAAAATTATGGCATGGCAGACATTGTTCTATTTAACTTTTTTGATAAAGAGCTTCTACAAATACAGTATCCATCATTCTTGCCAGTTTGGTCTTGTTGTAATTAAAATTAAGAAAAAATAGTTAAATTAAGTAGGTTAAAGAAAGAAGCAAAACTTAACACAAAAAAATGAAGGTTTGGTTTTATTTGAAAATAAAATTAGGGACCTGAAAAGCTGGTCAATCAAATACTATGAAAAAGAATAATTTGAGCCTATGCATGAGAAAACGAACAATTTGAGGTTCCAACAAGGTCCAACACAAATCGGCCTGTACAGTCACAGAGGCAGGCTAGAAGCCTGAAACTTTGGATTTAAATAGAAGAGGAATTGCACTATCTGTGTAGTAAAAAAAAAACAGGTGCTGATCAGCAGTGCAGTTACTGCACAGCTGATCTGTACCTTTGTTTTCATCTATGTATGTTGACGATTTTCTTGGGTGAAGGTTCATTTTAATTATTTTTACAAGATTGCTCATCAAAGAAGACACAATGTTCCCCCTCACCGCTGTGTCTGATGTGGGTTCGAGCCCCGCTCTGGCCACATGTGAGACAAGCCAAGGTCTGCTTGCGGGTGTGTCAGGTGGTTTTTCTCGGGGTTCTCCTGTTTTCGCCCCACCTACTGTTTGGCACCGTCTCATATGAGCTGAAATAATCTTGAAAGGGACGTTAAAGTGAATTAAAAAAAACAAAACAATGCTCCCCAAAATACTCACCAATATTTAGTGGTATATATTCATACTTTATTGCTACAGGTTTTAAATTTACTGGTTCTTTTTTGTATTCACTTTCCTTGTATTCTTGTTCTTATTCGTTGAGATTTATTGTTTTATGCTGTTCTTCAGTTCTGTTTACAAAGATTATCAGATTTATATTCAAGTGCATATTTTCAATCAGGTCAGACCACGGGTATCTGAAGTCCCATTTTAGCTCACCAAAACACTTGAAAGCGACATAAACACTTGGAAAGTGAAAAACATTGGGAGTTAATGTTCACTCCAAATATTTAATAGAATTCCAGCGTTTTTCTAGCTTTAGAGAAGCTAAAACAGAATTTCTGATCATCACAGGGAGTGCAATGGCGTAGTGGTAGAGCGTCGGACTCCGAATCGAGAGGTCCTGGGTTCGATCCCCACAAGCGGCACTGTGTCCTTGAGCAAGACACATTGACTCCCTACAGTACTGGGTAAACCCAGGAGGAGTTGGCTCTGTCCCGACATGACTGAAAAATTGTTGACTGGGATGTTAACTCTCAATACAAACAAAAGACTATCATCACTATTAATTATGTCATTTTAAATGAAATGTACTATTAGCGTCTAAACCTTCTAAGTATAAATGGTTCTTGTACAGTACAATTATTCTTAAAAATATTAAAAGAGTAGGACCACAAGCTTTGACATACTGTAAGTTCGGAAATTTTCATGTTACCGTATTCACATGCGTATAACACGCAGTTTTTTTGCCCAGATTGTGGTGTACAAAATTTGGTGCGCGTTTTGTATAGGAACACCAAATTTCAGACTTTTTTCGTAGGTCGCGAAAACTCATGACAATAGCTAAAATGATTGATAATGAGCTTCAAACTGCATACAAATGCCAATCGATGTGAGAAAACGTAAAGATCGGTTGATTTCCAAGGTTTCTACTGATTTTTATTGAGTAAAATCATTGTTTTTGTATATTTTGCATGTGTCGCGATGTTTTATGGAAGATCGACTGCCATTTTGGTAAGAAAGATAACTGTGAATTGTTGTTGTTAATAGAATAGAATAGAATAGAATAGAGCTCCGCCGTTGACTTTTCGGCGCAACCGGACTTGAATCACTTTTGCTTGTGGTGTTATACCTTTACAATAACAATACTGTATTTACAATGCGCCATTCTCAAGCGCGAAAGAAGAAGTACATTATCGAAAATGGTAGATTAATACAAGATTTAGGTGTCCCAATTTTTGGACTTCAGTAATCACTGAACGAAAACATCGAGCAACGTTGCGTAACATGTGTCATTAATAGCCTTCAGCAACCTTTGTTTATGGTCACGTTATGGTCAATCGATAATCCCCTAGCGGGTAATTGTGCATCGCTTGCCTTATTTTCACAGCTTTTATCACTAATCTTAAGAAAACAATGTGTGTCATTCACGCTTTGCTAGCATTATACTGTGTTGTCTGAAAATGACAATTATCACTTGTGAATACACAAGATATTTAGGCAGCCGACACGGTTCATACACATATTATGCTTTCTATTAGAAAAGATGATTTTTAAGTTTTTACTGCCGGAAGATTAGTTATATTACTTGATCTCATAGTACCATAAAGAAAAACTGTTAGAAAACAGAACCTTGGCGAACGCCTGGCAAACGATTATTTTTCTTCTTTTCTGATAGAACCATAAAGAGAAACTGTAAGAAAACTGCGTCTTGGGGAATGCCTAGCAAACGATGTTTTTTTTTATTTTTATTTTTTTTTCTTTCTTTCTCATAGTACCATGAAGAGATACTGAAAGAAAACTGCACCTTGGCGAATGCCTAGAAAACGATTTTTTTTTTCTTTCTTTTTTTTTTTTTTTCTTTTTTTTTTTTTCTCAAAGTACCATAAAGAGATACTTAAAGAAAACTGCACCTTGGCGAATGCCTAGCAAACGATTTTTTTTCTTTCTTTTTTTTTTTTTCTTTTCTTTTTAATTTTCTTTTTCTTTTCAATTCATCATTGATGAGATGCCAGTGTCGTATACTACGATGGGTGATTGAAATTGGAGAGGAAGGTTTATATGAACTTACAATGCTCAGTTTAGTACAGCTTCGATCTGTGGTCCAAATCTGCCGCGTGTTATGTATAGGAACATGACGTTTTTCACCAGATTTGACCCCTAAAAATTGAGTGCGTGTTATGCACGAGTGGGCATAATACATCGCGAAGTACGGTACTTTTATTTAATAATTTTTCTATTTTCGAATTATTAGCAAGTTCTTGCATTCACAAATGAGTACTTTTGGAGTCTATAAAACTTAAAGTAACTCTTATGTAGGGAGACAATAAAATACATGTATTAGCAAATTCAAGAGACAATGGATTGTTAGAGAAAAATAAGTTCTCACGAACATTTCAGAATTTGCAGTATTTGTTGTGTGAAAGGCTCACTGTAACTGAAAGATTCTAGCTACCGTAAATTTGTAAATTTTTGTGTGACTTTTATTTCGCGAATTATCTACTTCAGAATTATTAGTTAGTTTTTGAATTCGCAAGAGGTTTCTTGTTCCTTCTTAAACCTTATGTAAGTATTTTATTAGCAAGAACTTTGAATTCGAGAGGTGTCAAATTCCCAAACATTAGCAAAAATTTAGTTCTTGCGAACATTTCCGAAATTTCGGTAGTTTGGAATTGCTTTAATAACCCAGGCCTATCTGATTTTCTATCTACAGGTGAGGAGGCATCAGACCATCTCCTGAACCTGAGTCCATATGAACTGAAAACTCTCCTTCACCATATCATGAGTGGGAAAGAATTTATCATCAGCAGTGGTAAGATTGATATTCTTATACTTGTAACTAAAAGTGAAAAAAAAAAAATCAAAAAACGTCAAATCTGATGTAAGGGTCTTTATATGGGTCTGCCCAGGCCCTTGATAATTCAACTGTTTTGTTCTAGGCTGATCATGATATGAGCTGCGACGCGAGAAAACCGATCTTCTGGGTTTCAGACCAGGTTCAACATAAACTGGTCTCTGCAGTGTCAGAAGGAGGCTAGAAGCTTGAATTTAGATTGAAGAAGAAGAAAAATTGTACTATCCGTGTAGCTAAAACAAAGACACTGATTTGCGCCTTTGTTTTCGCATAGGCAAAAATCTGGTTTTCTCATGACGCAGCTCATATACAACTGCTCAGAATTATTAGATATGAGCCGCCTCGTGGGAAAACCAACAATGTGGTTTCCGAACAGCTGCACAGTCACAGAAGCAGGCTAGAAGCTTGAAATTTTGGAATTAAAAAGAAGAGGAAGTGTACTATCCGTGTAGCGAAAACAAAGGTGCTGATCAGCTTCATGGTTACCGCGAAGCTGATCTGCGTCTTTGTTTTCGCATATGCAGATTGTTGGTTTTCCCACAAGGCGACTCATATAATGTCTTAATGACATGAAAGTGTATTCTGATGTTAAATGCTAAAAAGTTTTGTTGCTAAATGTTTTATAATCTTTATTCTCTGATAGTTAAATTTTGCATTTAATTGACCGTAAAATGTTTAATTTTTAGCAACACAGTCTGTTTGCATTTATAACAAATAAAAACATAAATCTGTCCCGTACATGCCTGAAAACTAGGTGAATAAAACTGAGATATACACATTATTACGTCTGTAATTTGATCTGATGGGTGGGATAACGTCGAGTAGCTGCGCCAGGAAATACCGGATCATGCGAGTTGAAGACGAGCGTGATCCGGTCTTTCCTGGCGCAGCTACGAGACGTGATCTGACCCATCAGATCAAGTTACTGAAGTAATAAAGCATTTATTTTATACCTTCCCTTTCAAAATAATCAGCAATGATACTGTTAAAATTCCGGAAAATCGTAAAATCGCGATGTTGGGACGGCGTACCAAACAACGTCGCATTGCCGTAACATTGCGCTAAAATTTACGTCAGAGCTAGAAAAAGTCGTTGAATTTTATTAGTTTTGTTTCTTTGATGACAAGCAAACCTCTGACAGTTCTGAAACAGTTGTTGTTTTACAAAATAAAACAAAATGAACTCTGGTTGTCATTCAGATCTGGATTCCGGATTTAGGGTTCTGGATTTTATATTGTTGGGTAAAAAATGTAGGATGGTGATACGGAATTGTATCAGGTTAGTGCTGTGATACAAGATTACATATTTTTGTGTTGGAAAATAAGTGATATCAATGGTTATTTTTGGTAGGTATATAATAAATTATGATATCATATAAAAAGTATGAAGCTTTGGTCTGTTCTTAGATAAGCCTTGTTAAAAATTCAGAATTTGATAGTTTGATCATCAACTTTCACCAGTGACATGAAGTTTGATTATAACAAGTAATATTGGTGCATGTTAGGAGTTTTAGAATTTGTCAGTTAATTACATTTTCAACTGCATAGACACTTATTAAGAATGGATGCCATGCTTGAATGACATAAAATGAACCCTTCATGAGAAAACTGGATTTTTGCCTATGCGAAAACAAAGGCACAGATCAGCTGTGCAGTAACTACACAGCTGATAAGTGCCTTTGTTTTCGCCACATGGATAGTATCATTTCAAGCTTCTAGTCTTTTTCTGAGAGTGTACAGGCCAGTTTGTGTCGGACCTGGTCGGAAAACCCGAAGACCAGTTTTCTCGAGTTGCAGCTCAAATAGTGCAAGAACGTCTGTGTGTGTGATACAGATACTAAATATGAGCCTTTCCGGATAGAAATCGACCTTATGACATACGACGTTGAACGTGAGAAAATGACGTCGAGAACGCGACGTTACGTCAGAGCAATTTTGCGCGCTAATTATTCGTCGTCTGCCACAAATACGTCTCGACGTTTCTGGCTTTATTTAAGGATGTTCGCTGCTAACATTTGACATTTCGGAACTTCCGGTTTTTCTATTGTTGAATATCTCGTAAACGGTTGCAGATATTTTCCCAATATTTTATATTTGGATACCTAATGATGATATGCATTGAACGAGCCATGAAAATTGTCAATCTAAGAAACTTCATTTTTCCACCCCATTTTCTGCAACTTTTCAGACAAATTTAGTTGTCAGTGAAATTTAGGGGGTAGGGTAGATTAAACTTGAATATTACACATTTTCAAATTAATTGCACTATTTTTTGTTTATTTTAGCTGCAGTATATGTGTGCATGGTCTTCTAAGTCAGTCTTTGTGTCTTTGGCGTGCTGGTTTTAAAATTTTAGGTGGTTTTATGAAATGGGCTTAAAGAAACAAAGCAGCTGAAAACAGGCTGAATATGGTGATTTTCAAGTTGTTGGTTCTCTCTTATATGCACACTACCCTATATATTTCTTTCTTTTATTCGAAAAATATTACAAAGTTCTATGTTGTGTGAAAATATAAGAAAAAGTTTGAATAAACAAATATGGGTTTGGCACATTTCAAAATATTGATTTTTTCCGACTTTTCAAGTATGGGGGTAGGGTTGGAAAAATACTCGTAAAATTTTGTCATCCACTTCCAGTTGCAAATTTTTCTATGCGTTTGGTCCAAAATAGTCTGCGTTACGTAAATATTATGACTTTTGAAAGCATTCTCGGTGTATTTTTGTTCAAGACAGGTTTGTTTCAAAGAATTAAAAATTAAATTAATTTTACTAAATTTAAAACATGATGCTCAGAGGTCTCATTCAGAGGCCTGCAGCTTGAAAAAATGCACACTACCCTATATTTATTTTGCTTTCAAATGTCTTATGTTGTATTTTGGAATAAAAAAAGAGTGGTTAGAAAAAAAGTTTGAATACTTTTTCATTGGCAGCGAACATCCTTAAGCTATGCATTCGCCGGTTTGCGTAATGTTGCATTTATTTGGAAGTTTAGAAACTCTGCTACAATATTGTCAATGGATTTAGCGTTTCCATTGCCGTATTTGACTTCTACCACGGTTAAATGAACACCTAATTGCGTTAATTGCTTTTGTCTTTAATAATTGAAATAAACATTGTCTCGGTTTTTTTTTTTGGGGGGGGGGGAGGCCCTGCAGATATTAATGCATAGAAACCCATGTTTGATACCTATAGGTTTAGGTTTATTAATTTATTTAAAGTGCAACCTGTTAACATTTGTACAAAATAACATACATGGTAAACAGCCAGCCTTCAGAGGCTCATGATGCACTATCAAAATATATACGATATTTGTCAAAGATAAGTTCTCGTAATCAATTTTCAGTCCGCTTCTTTATGTGACACAAAGCGAAAATGTGACATACAGCTCAACAATGTCAAAATTGGCGGAGATTCGACATTTACCGCGTCGACTCGGCGTCAATTTTGCCAGTTACGCTAAATACATGTTCTATACCCAAACAAACAGTGCAGATCCAGACTGACCAAGATTATGATATCTATTTTAGCACGTGTATTTCAGCCATCATTATAGTATGAGAAAGAGTCAGTAGATTATGCACATTGTCGCCCATCAAGTGTTTGCAAGTTTAACATTCCTTCGTTCATACGCTGAGATAATATAGTTTGATATGATCTTTGGATCTGAATGTTTCATAATACGTTTAAACTCATCTGTAACGTCATTAATGTTAAGTGGTCCAAACAAGTTAGATCGAATATCGTTGTATTCGGAACACTGAATTAAAAAGTGTTCCTCATTTTCAATATGTCCACTATTGCACAAACGGCAAGTTCGTTGTTCAAGGGGAATAACTGGTCGTCTATAGCGTCCAAGCTCAACAGCTAGGGGGAAGGAACCACAACGGAATCTAGCTAATGCCGATCGCTGTTGAATAGACAGAAATCGGTCAAGGTAATCCTCTTTGCCTATCGATGATTTAAAAATACGGTAAGTCCTGAGTTTTGCTGACTGCAAAACAGATTCAGTCCACTGACGTTCACGGATATTCATAAGTCGTCGTTTTACCATATCAACAAGATTCTTTGCTGATATAGTTCCACTCAAGTCTATATTAAAGAAGTTTAGTAAGCCACATTCTCGAAATATGGTTTTAACATCACCACACCATGTATTGCGATAACGTGCTGTAAGATGCAGATCCCATTTAAACACCTTATACGTGAGACGATAAGTATCCATATTAACTAGTCTATGCCAAAGTCGCACGATTTCACAGTATCGTCGATATCGAGGAGTCAGCCAACCTGTTTCTGCCTCCATAGCTAGGAGACATGTCGATTTCCCGAGACCCAGAAATGTACGAATAGCTCGATTTTGTAGTCTGTCATGTTCGTCGTATGCTTTAAAGCCCCAGACACCCGCCGCATAGTCCGTTATAGGTACCACTGTACTGAAATAAATTTTCTCGAAAGTTTTGAAATCAAGTCCTTTGTTAGCATAGTATTTCGCAGTGAGTGCCCCAAAGGAACGACTACCTGCGTCGTGTAGATTTTTCGCACATACTGTGAAGCTAAATGTGTCTGTGATATCTAATCCGAGATAACGATAACACTTTGTAATTCCGATCTCTGTACCATCGAATTCGAAATGAAAGTTTGTCAATGCTTCCGACTGTTTTCGGCAATGCATCACTTTTGTTTTTTCGACATTCACTGATAATCGCCATCGTTTGGTCCACTTTGAAAGTTCGTTTAACATACGTTGAAGGTCTTCTGGTGACTCCGCTATTAGTACTATGTCATCTGCGTATTTCAAGATGCTTAATCGTTCATCATTCGCAATTGGGATCCCAAGGTTTAATCCATTGATATCGGATGCAATATCATTTACAAATATGGCGAACAACGTGGGGGCAAGATTGTCCCCTTGACGAACTCCAGAATTTACCGAAAACCAGTCTGTCAGTTGTCCGTTTACTCTGACGCAAGCCTCCAAATTTTCATACATTGATTTTATTAGATTCAATATGTTACCATGTATACCGATATTCATCAGCTTAAACCACAAACAATCTCTGTTCACAGAATCGAATGCCTTCGAAAAGTCGACATAACAAAGGAATGTTTGCCTTCCTTGTAGTTTTCTATTTCGAATTACTGTTGTCAGGACATATATGTGATCTATACACGCTCTCATCTTTCTAAATCCATTTTGCTCTTCACAAAGAATGCTATTTGTATCTAAGAAATTCACAATACGTTCATTTAAAATAGAGCTAAATAACTTCGAGATTGTAGACATTAGGCTTATTCCACGGTAGTTCATTGGGTCCCGGTAATCCTTATCCTTTTTCAGTATGGGAGTTATAATAGTTCTATACCACATTGTAGGTACTACGCCATGTTCTAAACATGCATTAAATAGCGTTTTGAGCACAGGGATAAGAGTATCTGACTTTAGAACTTCGTTCGGTAAGTTATCTATTCCAACAGCACGACCCGTCTTAGCTGCCGAAATACTTCGACGTACTTCCTCTATAGTTATCGGTCTGTTTAGCTCAATATTCGAGCCATCGTTCACACTTGAGTCTGAATTTTGACGTGCCTGATCGAATTCTAATTCCCATTCTCGCGTTAAACGTTGTATCTCAAGCAGGAACTGATCGTCATAATTGCCACTGCTGTTATTATATAACGTACTGAAGTCAGATTTCCACTTTCTGAGTATTTCTTGAGAATTATACGTTATGTTTCCGTTGCTTGTATATACACTGTCAATATTTGTGTTCGATTTTCGAGGGCCAAGCTTGTTTATTTCTGACCAAAACTCCTTTGGATTTCGTGTTTGGAGTTCCGATATGTGCTTACGTTGTTTTGCGAAATACTGTCTTTCACACTGGCGTATCCTTTTATCAAATAATTTACGGCATTGAAAATACTCCCTACGGAGTGCAGTCTTAATATGTATCCCATCTGAACATTTCAAAAAGGCATTTTCACTATCTCGTGTCCTTTGCCAAAGAATGTTCAATTCGTCACACCACCAAGGTTTACCGAAATGTCGTTTACGCTTTTTAGCGCCTTTGTTTATATCACGGTATCGTAATTGCGTATTCATTTCGGTATGAAGCGTAGAAACAAGTTTTTCGTAAAGAGAGTCAATTTCTTCTCGTGCACTTTCTGCAGTTTCTAGTCTGTAAATTATATCATTTAATTGTTCCAAGCATTCCTCACCTGAGAATATATTGGGTGGAACCGATTCTACTTTATATTTCCGGTTTAATTGCGAAGTGTCTAAGTCACATGACGTTTGTGAGTATTCGACCTCTGTTTGAGTGTCATTGTATGTCGAGAATGTTATTGTACAGCTTAATATAGAGTGATCCGGAATCTTTGCTGTATTTGGAATAATCTTGAATCGTTTTAAGCAGTCTTGAACAAGTGAAACTTTGAAATCCGATACATTTCGCAGGCAATCGTATGGCGTTATTATATAGTCTACAACCGCCTGCCCCCGTGGGGACACGCTGGTGAAATTGTCCATTGTTGGTTCACCTCTACCATTGACTATGCACATTCTTGTGTCCTTTAAAAAATCAATCAATGAGTCCCCTTGCTGGTTTCTTACTTTGTCCAGCGGAATACGATTCGGTATGGAATCAATAGAGTCATTAAAATCCATCGACTCGCCAATGCGACCATTAAAATCCCCCATAACAAATAGTGGCAATTCAAATAACAAATAGTGGCAATTCATTTTGGTACTGATATATATCCGAAGTCAATTTAATATAGAACTGTTGAGAAGTATCACCGCGACTCGACCCTGAGGGTGGGAGATAACATGAACAAAAGTATGCGCCATTGCTCGAGTCTGTTTTCTCGGTAAGTTTTATCCATAGTAAATCCTCAAATTCAAACGATTATGTCCTATCCATTGATATCCCGGTTGCGATATAACTTCATTACCTTTAAGATGTGTTTCACATATTGAAATTAAGTCAGAGTTCAAACAATCAATTACATTTTGACGAAGTTCATAGCTCGATTTTGATGATCGTGACAGATAAAATCCGTTAACATTCCATGACGCGACAGATAAGTCAATGAGCCGCCTCGACTGGCTACTGTCCTAGGCATTGTTGATCACTCGACCGCCTCGTATTTTAAGTCCCGCTATCTGCTGTACAATTTTACGGGTATTTGCCTCCATAATCTGTTCTTGACGCGTTTTGTCAGGTTCGATATAGATATGTTTGTATTGTTCAATGTTCCGTAAATTACGTTTTGACTTCAATACGGATGCCTTCTGTCCAGCTGAATAAAACGTGACAATAGCTGGCCTCGGGCGCACTTGTCTGAATGGGCCAACTAACGGTCGCTCTGGTAAATCACCAATGCGCTTAACACATATGATATCCGAATTATTGTTCAATGAGTCCAAAATATTTTCAACATGCCTTTTCAAGTTTTCGACACTATCCCCTTGATCATCTTCTGTGATATTTTTGAAACATAGATTACAGCTCGTATCTAGCTCAGATCGTGGAGTGTTAATATTAGGGGCAGGAGGAGGGGGAGGGACACTTTCTAACAATCGAATTTGTTCTTGCATTTGCTTGATTTGATTGTCAACACGTGTGAACTCTGTATTCATGTCGGTACGCAGAGATGAGACCGAGCTGTCGATATGCCGTTTCATATCATTTTCAAATTTATCCAGCCTCCTCTCCATGCTCGCTCGAGTCTCTTTGTTACTTTCATTCATTTTCTCGAGCATGCTGTATATGTCGTCAATGGTCTTTTGACCGAGAACTGTGTTCGAGTCTGTGGACGACATTGTTTTTTGTACTTTCAGCGGTGTACTCGGTTCAGAGTCTGACGAACTTTGCCTTGCCCTCCGAATTGAGCGCCTTACTTCCTCAAACATTCACACTTTTTGATATATCCGATACCCACGTAAAACCTCAGCACTTTTAGGAATTGTAGGGCTTTTTTAATCCATCATAAAATCACATTTTCACAAATAATCACAACACTGTAAAATTTATACGTCCATTACGGACTACTTTCCTACTATTGAAGAGAGAGAGAGGAGAGAGAGAAAATACAAAATAATTTTAATTAGGAATGACAATCGGGATACTTATCGAAAAAAATGTGAGTATATATACCTGTCATTAATAAAAATTAAAATAATTATGCTTGTGAATTTACATTTCTCTCTTAAACGTTATTTCTTCAAAAGTTATAAAAAGTGTACCTTTAGTGCGTGTAATTTCTATACCATAATACTGAATTTATTTTCAAAAAACATATAAACGAGTGGAATTAAGTAAATCTATCCCGATTTTGTCAAAATAAAGAATTAATGACTATATTTGATGAATTATTTCCCTTGAAAAAAAAAAACAAAAACAAAAAAGAAAAACCCTAACTTGTAGGGGAGATTGGGGATGAATAGGCCAGGGATCAGTATTTCAATGTTTGGTGTTTTTACGACCGATTTAACAGTTTACGTCGTCTTCGATTTAATGTTTCGTCCAAAAGCTCAGAGAGTCCAAAAGGCTAGCCAGGATCATGATCGAAGCCACAACTTGGTTTCCAAGGCAAGTGGCTCATCTCAGTTTTATTTCTATTATCGTTACGAATTTACCTGCCTTTCTGGCACACGCCACGATCAGCCGGTGAAGGCTGATCCGTGGTGGCAGTTTAGTTAGTGTCAACTTTATTCTGATGGTTACGCAAATTCATGATCTCGAGATACCCAAATCTCACCATATTAAGGTTATTGGTGACAGCCTGTTGGGTCGCATTTTTTGCGAAAATCGAACCTCGCAAAAGTACAAGCATCGGCAGAAACGTTTAACCAAATAATGTTATGTTACGCTCATAGAGAACAGTTGTCGGAAATCAATGTCCGTTTTCATAAGCATGTTTCAGACATATCACCAGAACTTTGCCAGTTGGGAAGGAAGACTACAGCTATGACTTAAGAAATATTTTAGAATGTATGTGACAAAATCATGTTTTAAATCGGCTGTTTAACTTCCGAAGCACTACCCGGTGGTTACTCAGAAGAAAGTGCATGTAAATGGTTCAGGGGACATCCGATGATTCTTTTGGGGGATTCAAAATCTCCTAAAACCGCAAATAATTCTTATTGCGTGCGTCTTAATCTGCCGAATGGACTGTCATGCAACAACGCCAACAACACGCTAAAATGCAACCCAGCTCGAAAACTTGTTCTCAGTTTCATCAAATATCATTATTAAAATCATTATTAAAAGTTAATTAGAAATTCCTAATCCTCGTGATGAAACGAACTTGCTATTTTTCGGAGAGAAAATAAAATTTGACGCATGCAAACTTAAAAAATACTGGGTACCAAATTTATCGCATGATTGCATAGGCGGCACAATTAATTCACGTGCTGTACGTGGTTGCACGACATTTCCAAGTTTCAGATAATTTTAATTCTAGCTGCAAAAGAGGAATACACACTTTTTTTTTTTTTTTTTTTTTTTTTTTGTCTGCGCTTCAAGACTGGGTAAGCGGTTGTATAAGTCCACGTTGTTTTGGATTTGTATGGAGAGTTCCGTTTTTCGAGTAACTAAGGGTCCATATGGCATCTCGAATAATGAAAGACATGTACATATAATAGACGGACACACCAAGTGTTTATATGCCGCGAAGTTTGCTTTGGAATGGAAAATAAGCGATACAGAAAAAGGACCACCAATAACGTGGTCCAACTTGCCAGGTTGTTGACATATCGGCAAGGTGCAATAAGAGTGAGCAGTACAAAACTCTAGGTAAATGGCTTGTGTGGGTCAATGGGACACATTCTTTTGTCTCTATTTTTCACCATGCGTGGCATTGGGAAGTTTCGCCACTTTTGATTCACGGCATGTGAAGAACGCTGAGTTATGTGATGCTGTAGTCGGTTTGAATGATGCTGAGTGACGACGCATCCCAGTCCTTCGTTGAAAGACGACATGGCCACGGTCGACGTCTTCGAGGGCACCCGGATGTCATCCTTTCCGCTGGTCTCTCAGTAGATCGAATAGCTTATCCCCTTCTCCGTTTCACTTCTTGTCCTCGGTCCACTAATTCTGTGTTGAGAAGATTCACGGAACACCGACGGGAACATCAGCTGATCGTAAGAAGTTATCTGGACTCGGAAATGAGACTTTTTATCCAGGAGACTTACGGGACTCGTTTAACTCGACGTTTTCAGAAGAGTAATATTTTAGTGATTTCCATTGACATGTAAATAAAAAGCAGAAATTTTGTAGAAAATTAAACTCCGCGATTCGGTGAATTTGAATATTTTTTTTTAAAAAAATGTTTTGCAATGTTTTCTGTGTGTTCAAACGTTAAAAATTAACGCGACGTTACAACGCAACGTCATTAAAGAGTATCTTTACGTTGACACCTCCTTGTTTCAAACCCCTATAAAATCTTTAATAATTACGTTAGAAAGGTAAGATAAATTGCAAAATGCTCATTAAGTATTCTACTTTCTTGATATATCAAAAACTGAAAATCGATTTTTTATGGCATAAGGTCGATTTCTATCCGGAAAGGCTCATATGTTACGCTTCCAGCTACAACAAGTCAGTTTCAGTACAGGCAGATTCATTTTTGTTCGTACACTTTTGAGCTCTGATGCTTGAGAAATAGATTATACTTTTGAATTGGAAGTTGAGCATTTGCTTTGACTGAAAGTTTTAAAGTTAGATTGCATGACTTAAGAATTTCAATGCATTTTGAGTTTGTTATGCATTTGAGGACAAAATCACTTTTCATCTACATTACTTTCCTCAACATTATTGTACTTAATATTGTTTATGTAATTTAGCCTTTGCCTGAGAAAACCAAGAATTTGGGTTTCCTACCAGGTCCGTCACAAACCAGCCTGTAAAGTCACAGAAACAGGCTAGAAGCTTGAAATTTTTTATATAATTAGAAGAGGAATCGTACTATCCCATTAGCAAAAACAAAGGCGCTGATCAGCTGTGCAGTTACTGTACAGCTGATCTTCGTCTTGGTTTTTGCATAAGCAGATTGTTAGTTTTCTCATGAGAAGGTGCAGAGAAAAACTTCGTCTTGGTTTTTGCATAAGCAGATTGTTAGTTTTCTCATGAGAAGGTGCAGAGAAAGATGCATATGAGAAAACATTTTTTTTTTGTATTTGCTAAAACAAAGTTAAATACAATTTCTTTACTTCCTAAATCCAGAATTTCAAGCCTCTAATCAGAATATGCAAAAATATTGCTATCCTACCGTATTTGTTTTTAAGACACAGGCAGTCAAAAAATGCAAATTTTACCATTAAACTCGAGGATAATGAAAAATTAGTCAGATTTCACTCATAGATGCATTTTTCTCCAATTAAAAATTCTAGTCAAGAATTTTTTAAAAACTGATTTGTCTGCTTGAACCATTTTTTCAGTGGTTGCTAAAAAATGCCTCGACAACTGTGCTTGGTTTCATGCTATTTGAGGTTTTGTTATGTAGGGTAGTGCGTTTTTGGAATTTTCTGCTACATAACATAATGTCATGGCACGATGGGGCGTCACATTTTAATGTGGGACGGACATAAGAAGTACAATAAATGTCTCTTGTGGCAGAAATTTTCATTTTCTGTGGTTGGAAGAAAATTTGCCCAGTCTTGAATGGAGAAAAATATATCAGTTGTACTAAAGGACATAAAATGTACAGCTTTCTCTGGTTCAAAAAGACGGGATGTAAGAGTGTCGACTCGTGTTCTGCCGGCGCCGCAAAGCAACATCGCACAGCTGTTTAACAACTATTCACAACACCCTGACCTTAAGGTTGGACTTGTTTGAAAATGTATATACATCTACACAACAATTTTCTCATGTCACATTTCAGTCTTTTTTCCATTACAACTTTCTTGAGTTGTATTGCTGTTTGTACTATGATAGATGTAGCTACATGTACTATATTTTTCGTTCACAGCGCCATCCGACTTTGACGATGATTACAAACTATCTGTGATATCCAAAGAACCGAAGCATGAAACATCAGCTTTTGCTGCGAAATTAAGCAAATCACCATTAAAGGTTACCGTCTGTTTCTTTACATACACTCTAAACTTTCCCTTTTCATTATTCATTATTGTATCTTTATATATTTGTCATATTTTTTGTCTCATTAAGTAAAAAACATATCCATGCAATAAACAGAGATTTTTTCGGCTGTTAAAATTGCCAATTTCTTTTGAAAATTGTATTATTTTTAATAATTTTGCTCAAAACATTGATTGTGGGTAGACGTTAGATCAAAAATAAGGATAAATGTATACCCCTGTATACCCTAGTTTAAATAAATAAACTTGGGGTTCAAGGGGGTATACTTTTCATGGACATGTTTTTCTGATGTTTGTGTATTTGTCATATTTTTTGTCTGCCAGATTTTGGTAAATATTGCAGACCTAGTTCAGACCACTCCTTTGGGAATTAAAAATGTTGGACCGTTTAGCTACATTGTTTTGATATGAGCCTCCTCGTGGGAAAACCAACAATGTGGTTTCCGAACAGGTCTGACACAAACCGGCCTGTACAAGCACAGAAAAGAGCTAGAAGCTTGAAATTTCAGATTTAAGTAGAAGAGGAATTGTACTATCCGAGTAGAGAAAACAAAGGCGCTGATCAGCTTCGCGGTTTCCGCGAAGCTGATCTGCGTCTTTGTTTTCGCCTATGCAGATTGTTGGTTTTCCCATGAGGCGGCTCAAATGTTATAGTTTTGACTTCAGATTGTTTATGCCAAGCATGATTTTTTGTGCATGAAAATTCAAATTTTAGTTCTGAGTTTGCACATGTTATAGCATTATTTGTATTGAATACAGAATCCTTATTATTTGCATAAATGGTGTTTGAAACTAGGACTTTAATATCAGGAATAGAAATTCTTATTTTGTATCTTGTTTTATGCATCCCAATTAGCTTTTGATTTGATACGAATTTCATGTCAGAGTGCATGTTTTGGTTTCACAAGAAGGTTTGTGCAGCTTCTTGTATTCTACTCGCATGGTTTGAAGTTCCATTCTTTGACAGCCTGTGTTTACAAAACTTTCCTGTTTATTTTTTTAATTTCCATTCTATATTTCCTTTGTCATTGTTAAGATGAGAAACATGGGAACTTGGGAGAAAAGATTGTCTCTATTGACCTCAAGAGGCCACAGATCAGTGTAAGTATGATAGATGGCTTCTTCACCTGAAATTATTCAAATTGATTATGAATCCACCCATCTCTGTCAATAGGATGATTCCTTGTCAGCCATTGAAATCAGATGTAAATTAAGACACCATTCCATGGCTTCCTTTGCCCTAATAGCGACACCCCAAGGAACATATATTTTAATACTTGCACACGCTATCAAATCTGTTTTCTTTGTTTAGGAAGCATTCAACCAGAAATGGTTAAAACATGGTATTTTGGAACATTTGGTTCCAAATTCCAGCATGTTTCTAGTCAAGTCATGCCATTAGTAGGATAGGGTCTTTTAAGTCCTGTTTGTCATCCTTCAGTTGGATACTTTTTACACAGGTAATGGGGCTCTGAAAAATTGGTGCTACTCTTATTGGTAGAGAAGGGTTGTTTTGGCCTGTTGAGTCATTAGGGCCTTCAGTTGGCTACCCAAAACATAGGGTAGGGTAGAGTTAGGGTAGATGTATAGTTAGGTAGGTAGGGAGGGGTAGGGGGCACCATAGGTAGGCAGTAGGACTGTAGGGGTAGGGTAGGGAGTGAAGGGGTAAATTTGTCAAATTGATTTAAACCCTCCAGCAATTTCTTTATTGACTGGTTCCAACATGATTCTGCTAAAGCGTATCTTCTCATGTTTACTTATCAGTCTGACTACATCTCAGTTTTGCACACCATGCTGGGAAATAGCAAGTCACTTTGCCCGTCATACATACTAAATGAGCCGCCACATCAGAAAACCAACAATATGCATGTGATAGGCAAAAAGAAAGGCGCAGATCAGCTGTGCTGTAACTGCACAGCTGATCAGTGCCTTTTTTTTCGCTACACAGATAGTACAATTCTCCTTCTACTTAAATCCAAAATTTCAAGCTTCTAGCCTGCTTCTGTGACTGTAATACTGGTTTGTGTTGGACCTGGTCAGAACCCCAAATTGTTGGTTTTCTCACGCATAGGCTCAAATTTTATGTCTAATATTGTGTTTTTCTTTCCCGCCTGGTGTCTAGTTATGGCCCCCAACTTTGAAAAAGTTGGAAGGGCATATTGCTTTTGGCTTGTCTGTCTGTCTGTCTGTCTGTCTGTGTGTGTGTGTGTGTACGTCTGTTAACTTTTGAATGGTGAATGTTAGGGATTTGAAATTTCATGTGTGTATTCCTCATGAAAAAATAGTTGACCCGTATTTTTTTTCTTGTCCGAGTTATGCCCCTTTTCTGAGTTATTTCCCTTTGAAAACAAAATTTGAAAATCTTGTGTGCAAGATATCTCAGAAAGTATTTAAGCTAGAGCCTTCATATTTGGTATACTGGTTGGGGCTGATAAGTAGATGACCTGATCAACTTTTGAGAATTTTCCGTCAAATTTTGACAAAACGACGGAATTTTGAAATTTTGATTGATTTTTCCACTTTTCTGTGAAATTTGAAACTTTTGAACAGTGAATGCTAGGGTTTTGAAATTTCATATGCAGATTCCTCATGAAAAAATAGTTGACCCATATTTTTTTTCATGTCCAAGTTATGCCCCTTTTCTGAGTTATGTCCCTTTGAAAACAAAATTTGAAAATATTGTGTGCAAGATATCTCAAAAAGTATTTGAGTTAGAGCCTTCATATTTGGTATACTGGTTGGGGCTGATGAGTAGATGACCTGATTAACTTTTGAGATCTTTCTCTCAAATTTTGACAAAAATAGGGAATTTTGAAATTTTGATTATTTTTTTCCATTTTTCGGTGAAATTTGAAACTTTTGAACGATGAATGTTAAGTATCAGTCACACCAGGCGAACGGACGTCAAACGGGTTAAGTCCGTTGGTGTCCGTTGGCATCCGTTCCTTATCCGGTGAACCCTTGCCGTGTCCGTTGATGTCCGTTTTACCCGTTGGTGTCCGTTGACAAGTTTTGTGCATGTTCAAAACTTGGAACGGGTTCCAACGGGTTAGACCGGATAAATGAATCCGTTGGGCGTCCGTTGGTTGTCCGTTAGCTGTGCGTTGGTATCCGGTTTGCCCGGTACTTATCCGTTCTACATTCGGTAGTCATCCGGTAGATACCCGTTCGCGTCAGGTCGAAAGTGGTGGCCAACGGACGACTAACGGACATGTAACGGTTAAAATGGTCTGGAACGGACGGGGACCGTTTGCTAAACGGACAACAACGGACAGGGAACGTTCAAGTAACGAATATAAGCTCTGTTTCATGTGATCGAACCAAATACCTCAATCTTACACTGCATGAAAAAACGCGTTTAATTTGTCATAATATCCGCACAAAACGTAATTAAATTTCAAATTTAATTGAATTATTGCGAGTTTGCTTTGGAATCATATTTCAAAGATACTTTTCGTTTACTTAAAGTTTAATGCAACGTAAACTGTTACAGTTTACTGCGTTTATGTGCAAATTATACTAAAACAAAACGTAAAACCTAAAGAAGGTAAACTCAAATTATATTCCTTGTAAACGTGGAATTGTGTCAGCTTAAATTCATAAAAAAACTTGGGGTTTAATTTGACGTAAATTTGACGTAAATTTGACAATACATGCAGAATCGTAATTGGCGAATAATGAATAATGTTTTATGCAACACACACACAAAAAAAAAAAAAAAAAAAAAAAAAAAAAAAAAAAAAAAAAATAGAAAGAAAGAGAATGAAAAAAGAAGAAGAAAAAAAAAAGAATGGCATTCACAGTGGGATTCGAACCCACTGTTTTTGCGGATTTCCCTTGTACGGGCTACCATTTCCCCCCTGCACCCCAAGTCTTCCCAGACCCAGGTTCCAAGTCCGTTTTCGCACCAGCCTACGCAAGGAATCATACCAGCGGATCTTCGATTGAAAGAAACAAGATATGTAAGTGATTGGAGGGTGAGATACAACACATTAAACATTATACCCTAACAACGTACTAGCACATTCCGCCATATCAACAGTTGGTATAAGGACTGAAATTTAAGAAAATAAGCTTTTGCTTTTTAGGGTCGAAGTTTGATGAAATTTACGGTGATAGAAAATTCAAAGTTTTATAACATTTAATTCTTTCCCTCACACATGAAATTTTCAAGCCGTTTACTTGGAGTTTAAGAGGTACAAAAACTTCACATTTTATTTATATTTTAAATTTGAATTTTAATTTCTAAACGAATTGTTGGACATATAATTGTGCATTATATTCTTATAATCAGGAATATACTTTAAGTTTAAGTGTCCCAACAATTTCACATTTTCTTTATCTTAAATCTTAATTAAATCTTAGACGTCAAATTATTTCTAATTTAATTCATGCTTATACACAGGTAAACGCGGAATAGAAAGCATAACAAAATGTTTAAACAACGTCAAGTTTTGTGTCACCTAAAATTTGAATTAAATATAAAACTCCGAGTTGTATGGAATTTACGAAAACGTAAACTTGCTTAAACGCGTTTTTTCATGCAGTGTTAAAAGATGCGACTTGCCCAATCCTACACTCATTTTATTTCTATCACTTTGTGTGTTAGGACATTCAGGAATATAGAATATTAGTTGAATAAAATATTAGTGCAATGGACTGTCGTGTAAGAGCCGGCCTTGAGTGCCAAGCAGCGCTGATCCAGGCTGAGATAGACCTGCTTGGGGTCAGTATTGATGAGTATGAACTGGCCAGTATTTATACCCGTTTCATCCGTCACGTGACCGTTTAAACACGTTCGTTAACCGTTAGACGACCGTTTTGACCGTTTCTCGTGCGGTTCATGTTCGTTCTGTCCGGTACACATCCGTTCCTCATCCGGTAATATCCTTTAGTTAAACGTTCCTTGTCCGTTCTGTCCGTTGGTTAACCGTTCCTTGTCCGTTACAAATGCGGTTCTCGTCCGGTTTACACGTTCCTGAAATCTTCCGCGATGGTCTTCACCGCCCTCGAGACGACTTTTGGGAACGGATATCAACGGACAAGTATTTTTTGCATATTTTCTGTCCGTTCGGCATCCGTTGGAACCCGTTCTCTGGTCCGACTGATCCTTTAGGGTTTTGAAATTTCATATACAAATTCCTCATGAAAAAATAGTTGACCCATATTTTTTTTCATGTTCAAGTTATGCGCCTTTTTGGAGTTATGCCCCTTTTAAAACAAAATTTGAAAATCCTGTGTGCAAGATATCTGAAAAAGTATTTAAGCTTGAGCCTTCATATTTGGTATACTGGTTGGGGCTGAGAAGAAGATCACCTGATTAACTTTTGAGGACTTTCCGTCAAATTTTGACAAAAAAACTCCATTTTGAAATTTTTACTCCATTTCTAACTTGTTTGCAAAAAGCTTACATTCTGTTTCTGGACCGTGGTCAAAAATAGGGGCAACCGAACAGCTTCTGTAGGAAATTAAATTTCACTTCATTCAAATGAAATAAATGAATCATACAAGCTGCCAGTTTAGGGACAAGCATACAGTTGGGGGCATAGTGTTTTACAAACACGCATTTCTAGGTTAAGATTTTAATTTGTCCATTTCTGGCATTCTTTTCTTACTGCTACAAAATATTTCAAATATCTGTTATGGGGTTTTGTGTTTGATGTTTTGCAAGGCAAGGATTTGGTTATGCATATCTGATATACTCAGGTTTTCACTATACAGTCTATTAGACATCTCAGATAACAATATTTCTTACTTATTATCAAATGAGAAATATCAGGCTTCTAGCTAGTATCTTTGGCTGTACACTTGTTTCTGCTAAAAATTGTTTTTTCCAGTTTGGCTATTTTGTGTAGATATGAAGCCAGACATTCTATAGCAAAACTGCCTTTTAAATGGAATCAAAAGTTATCTTATTTATCGGGTAGAAGCTACTTCATAAACAAAAAGAAGAAATGCTCAAAATCGGCCCATGCTCAATTTTACAGACCATTTTGTAATTTTGTATTTGACCAGATCACAAACCCAGACATTTGAGCTGCCGCATGGGAAAACGAACAATCTGCATAGGCGAAAACAAAAGCGCAGATCAGCTTCGTGGTAACCGCGAAGCTGATCAGCGCCTTTGTTTTTGCTACTCGGATAGTATACAATTGACACATCTCTTCTCTCACAGACTGTAGCCTCCCAGCTTCCAGGTATGACCCTATCCAATGCATCTGGGACTTCGGAGCTATCTCTAGAGGAGGAGACAGAGGACAGACAGGGACAGTGGCTCAGACGTCGGCGACTGGACGGTTCACTGAACAGGGTACCTGTTGGGTTCTACACACAAGTCTGGAAAGTACTAGAAAGGGTATGTTTTTGTTGTTGTTTATTTGGTTTGGTTTGTTTGAGGTTTAACATCCCAGTCAACAATTTTTCAGTCATGTCGGGATGGAGCCACCGCTTTCTGGGTATCAGTCAGTACTCTGGGTTACACGATGGTGCCAGTGGGGATCGAACACAGGACCTCTCAATTCTAAGTCTAATGCTCTACCAATATGCCACCATGCTCTCCTTGTAGTTTTTGATCATGATTATTTCAGCAGGACAAAACACTTGCTGTTTATGGTACATGAAACAGTGATTTCATCAGTGTTGTTTACTTCAAAATTAAACAAAAGGTTTTTCATATTTTGGATGTCATGGAGAAATGAGTTTAGACATTCTGTTTTGATTGGACTACAATTCAATACTGCTAAGTGTTCAATGCCTTTAGTTTTAGTATTACTTTTATCTACATGATATTGTTTCGAGACATTGTATGCCACTTCATGAGAAAATCGGATTTTTGGCTGTGCAGAAACAAAGGCGCAGATCAGCTGTGCATTTATTATCACCGCATTTGTTTTCGCTACACAATTTCTCCTCTACTTATACCCAAAATTTCAAGATTCTAGCTTTCTTCTGTGGGTTGATAAGCAGATTTGTGTCAGACATGGTAGGAAACCCTGAAGACTGGTTTTCTCGCTTCGCAGCTCAAAATTTTATGCTTTAATTTTCAGTGTCATGGTATTTCAATAGGAGGTCAGTTCTTACCACAGAGTCTGACCAAAGAGGTATGCTGAATGTCATTTTTATTATTCAAGTTTTGGATTAAAAATAAGAAACATTGTATACCCCTGCATCTCCCCATTTTACTATATAAAAGTGGGGTATAGGGTGTTATGCATTGCATGGACATGTTTTCGTGATGACAAGCATGCTTTAGCAAGTTTTTTCAGGCATTTATTGTGGGAGAAACTCATAATCATTTTATTAAGAATGTTTAAAACTATGTGACATTAGTTTCATAGGTAGCGAATGGAACTCTCAGGGGGGCAATGTTTGTAAAATTATCAAATTTGACAAAAGACGATCTTTGTTCAATGCGACATCATATTTTGGTGCCATAATTTTTAGAAACTAACTGCTTGAGTTTTGCATCTAATGCCATATAAAAATAGTGGATCTGAAATGCAGTCTCATTTCTAGGGTGTAACCAGAAAATTTCAAGTTATATGCACAAAGAGCAAAAATAGCCAAATTTGTATCTTAAAATGACAAAATAGCCATATTACACCTGGACCTCTGTTTAACATGCTTTGCTACAACAGCTTTGGATAGAACACTGATCACTGTTTGACCTCAACTGGTTATTTTAGACTTTTTTGCTACATATCTATACAGGTTATTTTTAATAGACTATTTTTGCTACATATCTATACAATTTACTTTCGTAACGTTGTTATAACATGGATTGGATAGCTTACACGGACATTGGCTTGGACCCCAACAATAGCATTTTAAAGAGGTTGTGGTGTATTAGCTACTTTTAACATTTTACATGATGCACACAGTGAGTACATTTTACTGAATATGATGTGTGTATTTTTTCCACAGATGACCTCCGGAGAATTCAAGTTTGCCCTACAGGTTGAGCGGGTCTTGAACATGATTCCACAGCCCGAGTACCGGCAACTGATGGTAGAGGCCTTGATGGTCACTACCTTCCTGGTGGAGAGTGACTGTCGTGTCAACTTGGCTGGGCAGGTCATACACATAGACAAACTTGTCCACGAGGCTAATGACATTTTTATCCGAGATCAGGTATGGAATTTTTTAGCTGCATCACGAGGAAACTTGTCTTCGGGGTTCCAGACTAGTTCTGACACAAACCCTCCTGTACAGTCTCAGAAAAAAGGCTAGAAACTTGAAATTTCAGATATAAAAAGAAGAGGGAGTGAACTATCCATGAAGGGAAAACAATGTCGCTGATCAGCTGTGCAGTTAATGCACAGGTGATTCATGTCTTTGTTTTCGCATATGCAAAAATCCGAGTCAGCTTTTTAGCTCACCTGAGCCGAAGGCTCACAGGTGAGCTTATAGTATACCCATGCTCCGGCGTCTGGCGTCCATCGTCGTCCGTCATCGTTTACAATTTCAAAGATCTTCTCCTCTGAAACCGCTTGGCCAATCAAAGCCAAACTTCATGTGGGGCATCCTTAGGAAGGGGGAACGAAAGTTTATATAAATGGTCCAGGTCACATGACCAAGATGGCCGCCATGGCTATAAATAGCAAAAACCTTTAAAAATCTTCTTCTCCAGAACCAGTGGGCCGATTTCCACGAAACTTGGTATGTAGCATCAGGGACGTGGGCCCATCATAGTTTATATAAATCATGACCCTATGATGACCTTGACCTATTTTACGGCAAGGTCAACTTAGGTCGCCAATGCATTTGAATGTGAAAAAATGGTAAAATGCTATTTAATGGGTATAGGCAAATGGACAGAAGATTAATGTAAATGGAAAATTTTAGCCCCTGGGGGGTTGTCTGCTCCTGCCCTGGGGCTATATACATGTATTTTTCCATAATAATGAAACATCTTCTCCCCTGAAACCACTTGGCCAATCAAAGCCAATCTGCATTGGAGCATCCTTGGGAAGGGGGAAAGAAAGTTTATATAAATGGTCAAGGTCACATGACCAAGATGGCAGCCATGGCTATAAATAGAAATAACCTTAAAAAATCTTCTTCTCCAGAAACAGAAGGCCAATGATTTTGAAACTTGGTGTGAAGCATCAGTGAATGGAGCTCTACAAAGTTTATATAAATCATAACCCTGGGATGACCTTGACCTATTTTACGGCAAGGTCAACATAGGTCGCTCATGCATTTGAATGGGGAAAAGTGTTAAAATGTCATTTGTAGGGAAAAACTTGGAGGAAATGGGCAAATGGACTTAGGATTGATGATTCTGAAAAAATTTTGACCCCAGGGGTCTGTCTGCCCCCACCCCGGGGCAATATACATGTATATTTCAGTGGTATTCAAAGATCTTCTTCTCTGAAACCGCTTGGCCAATCATAGCCAAACTTTATGAGGAGCATCGTTAGGAAGTGTATAAAATGGACAAGGTCACATGACCAAGATGGCCACCATGGCTATAAATAGCAAAAACCTTTGAAAATCTTCTTCTCCAGAACCAGAAGGCCAATGATTTTGAAACTTGGCATGAAGCAGCAGGCAATGGAGCTCTACAAAGTTTGTATAAATCATGACCCTGGGATGACCTTGACCTATTTTACGGCAAGGGAAACTTAGTTCACTAATGCATTCGAATGGGAAAAAATAGTAAAATGGAATTAAATGGAGGAAACTTGCTGGGAGTATGCAAATGGACAGAAAATTTATGTTTATGAAAAAAAATTTGACCCCAGGAGGTTGTCTGCCCCTGCCCTGGGGCTATATACATGTATATGACCATAATATTCAAACATCTACTTCTCTGAAACCGCTATACCAATAAAAGCCAAACTTTAAGTGGAGCATTGTTAGGAAGAGGGAATGAAAATTTATATAAAAGGCCAAGGTCAAATAACCAAGATGGCTGTCATGGCTATAAAAATCTTTTTCTCCAGAGCCAGAAGGCCTATGATTTTGAAACTTGGCATGAAGCATCAGGCAATAGAGCTTTATAAAGTTTATATAAATCATGACCCTGGGATGACCTTGAACTTAAGTCACATATCCCAGATTTCAGGTGAGCGTTTATAGGACCATTGGTCCTCTGGTTGATATTGAGTCAGCTTGGACCCAAGCTGGAAAAACAGTGTAAATTTGAAATTGCGATTTCATTAAAAGTTAAATCATACCTAAACACCCAACATCAGCCAGTTATCATGCTAGAGTACAGGATCAATTAAACAGTATTGGTAAATTAAGGTTACATCGTGCCGAAAATCATACAGGTTGTGAATGTCAATTTTGTCAGTTTTAGTAAAATTTCATCAGTTTCTATTTTGTATTTACATGTATTGTAAACTTTCTTCTGTTTAGAAAATACCAGACGATGTTGTTCGCATGGGTAAAGGTGCAGCTGGTATCTGCCTACATCTGTATGACACAGCACCGAGTGGCAGACTGGGGACAATGTCCTACATGTGTCGAGCTCTCGCCAAAACTATAAACATCTGTGACAACCAAGACAGTGTGGAGTGTGCAGTGAGCTGATAGAGAAAACCTTATAAGAGTTGGCTGTGTTGCTTATCATAAGAAATATGAGCCAGGTTGCGAGAAAACTGGTCTTGGGGGTTTCCGACCAGGTCTGACACAAACCGACCTGTACAATCACAGAAGCAGGCTAGAACCTTGAAATTTCATATTTAAGAAGAAGAGAGATTGTACTATCATATCCGTGTAGCGAAAACAAAGGCGCTGATCAGCTTCGCAGTTACTGCGAAGCTGATCTGCGCCTTTGTTTTCACATAGGCAAAAATCCGGTTTTCTCATAATGCAGCTCATATGGTCTCAGCTGTGTGAAACATTTTGCTCATTGGCTTTAATACCTAAAAGGACCCCAAACAGCTTTTCTAGTCTCTGATATTCAGAGAAGGCTGCCAGTGAAGGGCACAATGGAAGATGAAGATGGGAAAAGGAGGGAATCACTATTCGTCTTAGGAATACATGTTCTCTTGAATTCCAACCAGATGAATTTCAAACTTGAAAACTTGTTTGAAAAAAAACAAGCTGGTATCCGGTTTTCAGTCAAATTGGACACAAGCTGGGCTATACAGCAAAGCATTTAGGTAATCTTGAAGTTTCTACTTCTGGGCCCAACTTCGTTTGGGACTATGGGATGCTATGACTTTAGTTGCCATCATTTACCGTTTGTTTGGGAAAATAGTGACTTTGGTAGCTACCATTTTATTGTTCCATTCGTACTATAGTTAAGCTCTTCTGTATAGGAGATAGAAATGACCATCTTCTGTGATAGAGGTTTCTAATGATGGCTGTGATTGGTCAATCTTGTCATAGATAGTAATGGAGAAAGTCAATATCCTGAAACTGTTACCATAGTTACACCATTGTTAGAATAGTTCCAACTGAAGTGGGTCCTGGTTTACATTCAGAGGAAAAAATGAAAACACCCTGTGTCATTATGATACAGCCTTCAAGCACATATAAAAGATTTTCTCCCATTGTGGCTAAATGAGATCAGCTGGATTAAGATACGAGCCAATTATGTTATGTGGTTTCCTGCAGTTGATGTGCACTTTTTGTTTTTCGCATATGCACAAAGCTGGTCTTTTTAGCCTTTTTATGTTCCTTGCAAACAAAATATCAGATTATCGATGTTGCTGTTAAGTCAATTTGGGGTGTATTAATTAATTAATTGTGTAATACTATTAAAAGAAAACTTGTAGTTTGTATGTAGACCACTGGCCAGATGTGAAGCAAGCTGTTAAAAATGCAATTTGCTATATTTTTTATTTCTTTGCTTATTGTTGTTGGCCCAATAATCAAAGTTTGTAGTGTTTTTCATCCATATTATCATGCAGTTTAAGCATCAGAGTGAGCTACAGTTTCAGAATGAACATTGTTGAAAAGTGCAAAGTCTTGTCTTTGTTCATTTTAAGTTAGTCGCACTGAATTGCAGTGACATGTGTGCACAGACATGGTCCTTAGGAATAAATGGGCTGCTTCATGAGAAAACCAACAACATGGTTTCCGAACAGGTCCGACACAAACCGAGCTGTACAGTCTCGGAGGATGGCTACAGGCTTGAAATTTCAGATTTAGAAAGAAGATGCATCATACTATCTATGGATCGAAAACAAAGGCGCAGATCAGCTTCGCAGTTACTGCGAAGCTGATCTGTGCCTTTGTTTTTGTATAAGCATAATGTTGGTTTTCTCATGATGTGGCTCCGATGTTTTTCACATACGCCCAACATTTTTTTCTCCTAGTTGGTTTGAAAGTTAATGTGAATCATGTGATACCTTGTATTCAAGTCCTTGCATAAATTCCAAATAACAAAGTATTTCCAATGTAAATAGTGTTGATACTTAACAAAGTATGCCATATGTAAATGAAGCCTGTACATTTCCCAGAAAGTTTTATAAGATTGTTGTGTTTAATAAAAGTGAAGATGTTTATTCATTTGTTTTAATTTCTTTTTCCCTTAGTATAGAAGGGACTTTTATCACAGATTATATGAGCGGTGAAGCGAGTAAAATGGTCTTTGGAGTTTCCAACCAGGTCCCACATAAACCAGTCTGCACAATCACAGAAGGCTAGAAGCTTGAAATTTTTGTCTTTCACTAGAAGAGGGATTGTACTATTCATATAGGGAAAACAGTCGCTGATCAGCTGTGCAGTGTATACATAAATTGAATATGCTGGCTGTTTGATTTTGTGTCAACATTCCACTCAACAGATCCGGCCCTGAAGTTGTAAAACTTTTTTCATACTCAACTCAGTTGCTCATAAATACATAAATTAGCAAAATTGGTAGAAAATTCAGGTTTTGGTTAGCAAAGCCTGTAATTTATCCTGCTCATAAACGTAAAAATGCCAACTGTTGGCATTTTAACATTTATGAGCGCTCATAAATGTTAAAATGACAACAACTGTTGGCATTTTAACATTTATGAGCAGGATAAATTTTTATCTCAGCTGAGTTGAGCATGAAAAAGTTTTGTAACCTCAGGGTCAGGTCACATGGCTTAGTCTCATCCAAAAGGACAAGCCTGGGTTCAAACCCACAATCCCTGGTGTACAAAAACCAGTAGCTCATACGTACACTACACCATAGGTTTTATGGGACGCCTACCTGACAATGGGATTAGTGACATCCAAAAGGCAGGTAGTATGATGGGTCTCTATAGAAAGACTGAACTGCAGGGAACTACTTTTTCCTTGGTAGTTTCAGGCCCGTATAATTAACAATTACGCAGCCAATTATTGACCGCGGTCTCAACACAGGCAAGGGCAACAAAAAAAAATTGTTTGATCTCACTATAGGGATCAAATATGATTTTCCATTCATTAACATTCGCTATAAAGTCCCGAGGGCGCAGTCCGAGGTTTCCAACACTCCCTGAGGGACCTGGCGAATGTTAATGAATGACAATTATTAGCACGTTTTGAGTGGGCCGGATAACAAGCATAAATAAAAGTGATGTATTAATAGCACGTGCGCACGAGAATTGTTATATTAATACATGGCTTTCTTTTCATGAATACATGGCTGTTTATATCGTGTGACACCGGTATTTATGCAATAATTTAATTTACCGCTTACGAGTTAATTTACCTCTTACAGAGCTGTCATGTTTTTTTAATTGTGTTCCATGACGGGTTAAAATAAAGAATCTAAGAATAGAAATTAAGTTTGCAACATTTTATTTGCAGCAAATGTAAAACAATATATTCTTGTATCATGAGATAGACAGGGCGACACCTGGCCTTGAGAGGCTGTTAAACTTTTCAAGCTCAACCCAGATGAATGTTAAAATGACCACTATTTTAACATTTTTAGCAGGATTAATTACTTGCTTTCGTGACCTGTAACTGAAAAATAAATTAATTTTGGCAACTTCAGTATTTATGTTTGAATTCTATGCTGAGCTGAGTTGTGCATGAAACAAAGTTTTATAACCTCTGTTTGCCAGGCCTTGAGGTTAGGAAATTTTATAATGCTTAGATCAGCTTAGACTGGATCAAACTAGGCTAATTCACTGTGAAAAATGTTAAATCTGTTAATTAAATGTAATTATGCAGAATAATTTTCATGTGCAGTTGAGCTTTAACGACATTGTTAGTGAGCGATTTGACAAAACTTCAAACATGAATATTACAAATATACTTATTTTTTGTTGATAAAATGTGAGTGGAAAGGATTCTTACATTTTATCAACAAAAAATATGAGCCGCCTCATGGGAAAACCAACAATCTGCATAGGCAAAAACAAAGACGCAGATCAGCTTCGCGGTAACCACGAAGCTGATCAGCGCCTTTGTTTTCGCTACTCGGATAGTACAATTCCTCTTCTACTTAAATCCGAAATTTCAAGCTTCTAGCTCTTTTCTGCGGACCTGTTCGGAAACCACATTGTTGGTTTTCCCACGAGACGGCTCATATATCAGTGTATTTGCTGATGTATTCCGAATTTACTAAACGAGTTTTACTTAGCTCGCTCACCTTGACAATGAAACTTTGCCACAGAATTGAATTTACGCAAGCATATTTTTCTGCGACAAACCTACTTTGTCAAGAAAAATTGTCCGTGGAAACGAGGCCTAAAAGAATAATGAATGCTGGCAGCATAGATGATTATGACCATGGTCAGACTTAATTCAATGGCATTTTTATCAAACAAGTATTAGCTTTGGGGGGTACATATGCATGATATTCTTTCATATGTCAGTTTATTGACAAAAATATCAAAATATTCAATGTTTGTATTGAGGTTTAACAGCCCATGCAACAATTTTTCAGTCATGTCAGGACGGGGCCACTGCTTCCTTGGTATTAACCAGTACGCTAGGGGTTAATGTGTCTTGCTCAAGGACACAACAAAGTGCTGCAAGTGGGGATTGAACCCAGGACTTTTCGTGTGGTCCGATGCTCTACCACTATGCTACAAAGCTCCCCTCTAGAAAATATTAAGATGAAACAATGGGTGCAAATAATGAGTAAATGCCACTACAATGTATATAGATGATAAAAGAGTTACAATGTAAAAGTATGTCTCGCAGAAAAAATAAATATATGAATGAAAATTGTACAAATCACATGTACATACAGATAGCACACTATATACAAATAGAAAACAGAAACAAGAATTATTTCACTCATAAATATGTTGTCATGAAAATACTTTTTTTCTGTCTCAAATGAGCTGTAACAATGTGCACATCATAGAATACGAATATATCCATGAAACCCAATCCCCCTCTTGAACCCCATTTTACTTGAGGCCATCCTTTGGACAGGCGCATATAATATGGATATGCGCAAATAACAGTTGATCTGGTTTAAAAACCTGTACTGACGCACATCACTGCCCGTGTCAATAGACAAGACCATACATACTTGCTAACAAGATGACAATTGGGCATCAGGAAAATATATCCGTGAATTGTATACCCCTTAAACCCCATTTTTATATAGCAAAACTGGGGTATTGCAGGGGTATACATATTTTTCTTGTTTTTGCTCCAAAACAGACTGTGGGTACTCGTTAGAACTGCCTCAGGGAGGCGGTTCTAACGTGTACCCACAATCTATGTTTTGAGCAAAAATAAGAAAAATATCAGAATTTTTCAGCTGTAAGTTTTCAATTTTTAAAGCTAAAAAATCTCTGTATATTGCATGGGCAAGTTTTCGTAATGGAGTTTCGATACAGAACCAAGACCAGTTTATGTATTGTGTCATTGCTGCATCTGTCCAACTGTAATCACAGTTTGCAGAAGGGCTCAGTACGGTCCGTGAAAACAGTCCCAAATTTGGACTGACCACCAAAGCATTCTGTGCTGTAGATATGAGCTATGTCATGAGAAGACCAGATTTTTGCCTATGCGAAAACAAAGGCGCAGACTAGCTTTGCGGTAACCGCGAAGCTGATCAGCACCTTTGTTTTCGCTACTCAGATCGTACAATCCCTCTTCTTCTTAAATCTGAAATTTCAAGCTTCTAGCCTGCTTTTGTGACTGCACAAGCTGGTTTGTGTCAGACCTGGTCGGAAAGCCTGATGACCTGTTTTCTCGCGTCGCGGCTCATATACTCAAAGTAAGGCTAAAAGGCCACAAGCTTTTTTTTTTAAAAAACTTGTCAATAAACATGTTTACAAAGACTTTTACTTTTGATCAAAATTACTTTACTGCATTATGAGGACCAAAACTCTAAAAGTTACTGCATACATGTCAACAAAAATACAGAGAATAATTCTAAGATTTCAAACATACATACATAAACAATTCTAAAACTTAACATACAGAAACTACACTAACACAAAAATAGACTATCGATTTTGATAAAACTTACACCTGTCAACAGAAAAAAAGAAAATAATATTGCAATTAATATTATGCTCATTTACACTTTTTGATTGTTCATGTATACATTAAATGAGCCACGTGATGAGAAAACCAACATTCTGCATATGCGAAAACAAAGGCGCAGATCAGCTTCGCAGTAACTGCGAAGCTGATCAGGGCCTTGGATAGTACAATTCCTCTACTGTCTAAATCTAAAATTTGCAGCCTCTAGCCATCTTCTGTGCTTGTACAGGTCGGTTTGTGTCGGATCTGTTCAGAAACCACATTGTTGGTTTTCTCATGATGTGGCTCATAATGAGTTAATTCACCTACTCGATAGTAAATTACCCATCCATGATTTTCTTTCTAGGCCACTCATTCTACAAGATTCCATTATTTCTTTCAAACAAAAAAAACAGCTATCATTTATACTCAGAAATGAATATACTTGTATGGTTAGGATGCTTTCAAAATGAGGCTGATATGCAAATAATGTTATGATGTCCATAAACAGACCTAATGGCTCCAAACTTACAATATATAAATTATCTCCCCTCATCAAATACTGAGGGGTTGAGAATAAAGAATGAGCATTAGACTTGAACTAGCATTAGACTTGAACTGAAATTTCAAGGTGGGTCTGAAATGTTACATATAATTAGCTTCAATAGCTTGGTGGTACATGTATAAAGGATATGGCAAAGAAAATGTGATATAAAAGAATTATGGCAGCATATACAAATGAGCTGCATCATGATAAAACCAACATGCATACGCCAAAGCAAAGACGCAGATCAGCTTCGCGGTAACAGCGAAGCTGATCAGTGCCTTTGTTTTCACTTCACGGATAGTACAATTCCTCTACTTTCTAAATCCAAAATTTCCAGCCTCTAGCCATCATCTGTGCTTGTACAGCTCAATTTGTACCAGACCTGGCCAGAAACCACTTTGTTGGTTTTCTCATGATGAGGGTCAAATATATCTAAAAATGGACGCAATGAGAAAACTGCAAAACACAATTGTATGGGAACCCTGCAGCTGATCTGTTTCTTCTTTATCACTTCAAAGACTGTAAAATCCCTGTACTTCCTATATAGTTCAAGTTTGGGCCATCATCTTGAATCTTTATACTACAGTTGGCGTCCAGGCTTATATGATTAAGTCCAGAACGATATGATTCAATCTTGTGAACAATGCCAAAATGAAACAACTAAATAACATCTATATTATAATAAGTTTTTTTTCAAAATCACACAGTAAAGCATGAGGTTTTGAAATACACATCAACTTCATTATAATATGAGCCGCCTCGTGGGAAAACCAACAATGTGGTTTCTGAACAGTTCCAACACAAACCGGCCTGTGCAGCTACAGAAAAGAGCTTGAAGCTTGAAATTTTGGATTTAAGTAGAAGAGGAACTGTACTATCCGAGTTGCGAAAACAAAGGCGCTGATCAGCTTCGCGGTTACCGCGAAGCTGATCTGCGTCTTTGTTTTCGCCTATGCAGATTGTTGGTTTTCCCATGGGGCGGCTCATATGTCTCTTCATAATGCGGCTTTCAATATAACACAGCCATGTGATGGCTCCCAAATTGATTATTTTGCCAAGTCCACAGTAAGTAACCTCAATATAACACGGTTCACTTATAACATAGTCTATGGACCCCAAAGATAGCGTTATAATGAGGTTGACCTGTACTGATGAACTTTATGGATATATCTTTTACTTGCTCAGTAGTTTTTGCCCGAATCAACAATTTTTCAGACGACTCGTGTTGGATCAGAGCCAATGCTTCCTGGGAATTAACAAGTACTATAGCAAGCAAATGAGCCACCTCGTGGGAAAACCAACAATGTGGTTTCCGAACAGGTTCGACACAAACCGAGCTGTACAAGCACAGAAGCTGGCTAGAAGCTTGAAATTTTGGATTTAGAAAGTAGAGTAATTGTACTATCTGTATAGCGAAAACAAAGGCGCTGATCAGCTTCGCGGTTACCGCGAAGCTGATCTGCGTCTTTGTTTTCGCATATGCAGATTGTTGGTTTTCCCACGAGGCGGCTCATATGTCTTTATTCAAAGACGCATCCTAGTGCCAGTGGGAATCAAACCCCAGACCTTGGGATCCAGGGTCTGGCACACTAAACACTAGGCTACCACACTCCCTTATGGCTATATCTGGTAATTAGAGTTTTTCTGGTATTTCATGTAGGTCAATTTAATCGCGTAAAGAGCATTTTCACAGATCAATTTTCCTTTGTATTTGCATACAAGCTTAGCATAAGTCAGTAATAAAGCCAGCTTGGTCATATTATAAAGCCATTTCACCCTATTCTTAGAGTCTTCCAGTTTTAATAGCCACACCGACAATGGCCACACCAACAATGATTTACACCAATGGTTAAAGCCTAAGAGCTTAGTTTTGGTGCACGTTGCCATATATATAGAAACAATTCAAATATTAGTATCACACAGTTTTGATATTCAATAATTCAACATCCTTTTCTTCCAAAGGTTTTTTAAGATGCATAAATTCCTGTAGATTAACGATCAGACCTCGGTTAAACGGGTTATAGTAGTCTCCCTTTCCATCTTTAAGGTATCCATATCTTTTATGATTGATGCGCTCATTGACTGTAAGGTTGTAACTAGCGTGGAAAATCTGAAATAAAGTAAAAATATGTAAATCTTTTGACAACCAACAACTCTGAGGTAAATACTCAAAATATTCTATCATATAGCATTGTTCCTGTTTGTTCCATTTCAGGTTACGGTCCCAGTCAACAATATTTTAGTGATGTCAGTAACGAAACACAGCTCCCTGTGTGTTAACCACTACGATGGGTAATTAATGTCTTGTTCAAAGACAAAACACAAAGCTAGTCGGGTTCGAACACAGGGCCTCTCTATTAAGAGCCTCATGCTCTACCACTCGACCACTGTGCTTTCCCCAACTATAGTAATGTAGTTACTCGAGCAAACTAAGCAAAAAGCAAACCGTAAAAACCCTGATCAAACTGCTTGTCAAGCAGCAGCATCACCTGGGTCTGCACTGTTTACTGTCTAAATCAGTCTGTTCAAAGGAAAGAGGGAAAAGATTCCCCAGCATATGTATCTTTATGTCATTACTCAACATTGGGGTAAATCAAATGGTACTGTCTCTTAAGTCAACCGAGTCATTTGTATACCATTACATGCAAAAAGTTGCTGTTGTCTGAGTATTTCGACAGTTGTATCATGTCTCGAATGACAGCAAGGTCACTGGTTTGTATTTACAGCCATCAACTAAATGAGCCGCCTCGTGGGAAAACCAACAATGTGGTTTCCGAACAGGCCCGACACAAACCGACCTGTACAGTCACAGATTAGAGCTAGAAGCTTTTAAGTAGAAGAGGAATTGTACTATCCGAGTAGCGAAAACATGGGCGCTGATCAGCTTCGCGGTTACCGCGAAGCTGATCTGCGTCTTTGTTTTCGCCTATGCAGATTGTTGGTTTTCCCATGAGGCGGCTCAAATACTTGGACAACAGCACGGTCTTGCATGTAAAGGTTCACAAATGACTCGTATAACAGTAGAGGAAACATCATTTGAATCACCACCAACAACAGAAACCTAACTTCATGCAATACAGAACCAGTACAATACTTTAGATAGTTCCAAAATACAATATGAGCTACTGCATAAGAAAACCAACAAAACGCTTGGGCCAAAACAAAGGAGCAGATCAGCTTCGCGGTAACCATTAAGCTGATCAGCGCCTTTGTTTTCGCTACATGGATAGTACAATCCCTCTTCTACTTAAATACAAAATTTCAAGCTCTAACCATCTCCTGTGACTGTACAGGCATGTTTGTGTCGGACCTGGTCGGAACCCAAATTGTTGGTTTTCTCACGCACAGGCTCATATTTCTTTACACTTATTTATTGCAGCTGGTTTTGGAGTTATTTTACATCTCAATAGATTTTGTAACATTTATTGAAACTATGAAGTAATTTTGTTCAAATGATTCTGACTCTGGGATGCTAGCATCACTGTAAAAAGCGTGTACTTTGGATTATCAAGTAAAGACCAATGGTTCTTTAACTTCTAAACATGCAAAATGTTAACATGCCTACACAACATATGTAATTTTACAGGCTGTAACCAGATGAAACTCCTATGTTGTCTTTTTAACATTTCTCTATAAATTCATTACAGCCATAAATAAACAATTTTACTGAGAATCAACAAATGTTCTAAATGTCATAATGTAGGAAATCTCAAAATACATTATCCTCATTGGTATTCTTGAATGCGTAGGCATGTTAACATTCTTCAATAGTATAATCCTTGAAAGTTTATGGACAATAGCAAAGAGGCTATTGAAAGCAGATCTGCATGATCATTTAGCATTATACAGCATACAAGTCTATTATTCCGAAAAAGACTAAATGAAATGTGATTTTGCCACTAATTTAGAACAAAGGTACAAACTTTGAAAGAGAACAAATATTCTTTAAACATATTACTTCAAAGTTGCAAAACATTTGCAAACACTATAGAGCCAGCCACAAGATTTCTTCAATAAATTGAGCCGCCTCGTGGGAAAACCAACAATGTGGTTTCCGAAAAGGTCCGACACAAATCAGGCTGTAGTCACAGAAGCAGGCTAGAAGCTTGAAATTTTGGAGTTAAGCAGAGGAGGAATTGTACTATCTGAGTAGCGAAAACAAAGGCGCTGATCAGCTTCGCGGTTACCGCGAAGCTGATCTGTGTCTTTGTTTTCGCCTAGGCATATTGTTGGTTTTCCCATGAGGCGGCTCAATTGTCTGTTTTGTGTGAATTGTCCAAAAACTTATGAATATTACTTATGAACTTACTGAAAATTTATTAATTATATGAGCCAACATCAACCTGGGTGTCCCACCAGGTTCGATATAAACTAGCCCAAACATTCACACAAGCAGGCTAGAAGCTTGTAATTTCAAATTTGGAAAGAGACAATGTATCGTCTATGGGGCGAAAACTTAGACGCTGATCAGCTGTGCAGTTACTGCACAGCTGATCTGCACCTTTGTTTTTGCATATGCAGATTGTCGCTTTTCTTGTGTAGAGGCTCAATTATATTATAACTTTTGTTTTAATTTGTTCATATAAATGATGATCATTTCTCATTCATCATTGCAGACAGGTTTCTATTCTGTTTGCTAAGAGGATTTTCATCAAAAATTTATATGAAAATTTTAAATCACTCCCGATGTCCCTAAAAATGAAAGTGGACTCATCCTATTGATAAGAATGGAAAAATCCATTCATCAAAAATAGGTAAATAAGAACTAAACCAATCATATTACAAGGTTTCATTATAATCATCTGCTTCGAGGTATTCCTGAGGGGTTGGAATGATCAGAAAAAATTCTGCGAGATTATATTTCCATCCAAAACTGAATGGATTCTTGAAGTTGCCCTCCTCATCCTTGAAATGCTTGTATCTCTTGTGGTTGATTGATTCGTTTGTTGTCATGTTTGTAACAGCCAGGATAAGCTGAAAACAGAACAGTGAAAATTATGTCAAAATTTTACATGTACTATTTTAACTTATTTAAGCATGGCCGCCCATTTATGGGACATAGGCAAACAGTATAGCCCCAGATGTGACTCTATAGGTGTAGAGCATGGCATCCCATCAGAGGCTATTCTGTTCGCACAGAGAAATTTCATTAAAAAAAAAAGGACATAAAAATTAAAAATCACTTCTAACACCCCTAAAAATGAAAGTGGACTCACCCAAATGATAGTGATGGGCGAATCCATTTGTCATTAATGGGTCATGTTTGAAACTTTACTGAATTAACTTGAGGTTTTCAAAAGCTGACAAAACAACACCAAAACTCCACAATATTGACCATGAGCTACAGCAACATTGTTTAAAAATACAGTGTACAGCATTTGTTTTCCTTGGTCATAATTTTTTTTTTATAAGTTGGTTGGTTGGTTGCTTCCGAGTTTAACATCCCAACAACAGTTAAAGTCACTGTCCACTGTTTCAAGTCTCATCCTAAAGCCCCGGATTCAAAGTGCGACCCCTGGTTTATCAGACATGAATTTGTCATTCGTTAACATTCACAAGACGCAGCTACTTTTACACATGCAGATTTAAAACAATTGAGGAGCCAATCATTGCAATGCAAGGTAATACATGAATGTCTCATAAAATCTAAAGCTATTCACTGGAAAACAAAGCAACTTACCATCTGTCCGACCAGGTAACAGGCCACAAACTCAAAGAAGAACATGATAAACATGTAGATTACATAGACGACGTTCCAGTTTTCTTCTATAACCTTGATTGTGTGAAAAGCGAGGTAGATACTGATTGTCATGTTCACCATCACCGAGTAGCAGAAACCTACAAAAGATACTCTGAAACAAACCTGCACATTAAGTATGGTGGAAAAGATGTTATTATAGTGCTAATAGTGCTTATTTACTACCTAAGAGGGTTTAAATAATCATAGGAGAAAGCTTGAAATGCTATATATGAGCCGCCTCGTGGGAAAACCAACAATGTGGTTTCCGAACAGGTCTGATACAAACTGGCCCGTACAAGCACAGATAAGCGCTAGAAGCTTTAAATTTTGGAGTTAAGTAGAGGAGGAATTATTTTATCTGAGTAGCGAAAACAAAGGCGCTGATCAGCTTCGCGGTTACCGCGAAGCTGATCTGCGTCTTTGTTTTCGCATATGCAGATTGTTGGTTTTCCCATGGGATGGCTCATATATAATAGATTTGAGTTCTTATGACGAAAAAAATTCAGCTTTTGCAAAGCTGTGAGTGGAAAAAGTAGCAATGGGTTTTGCTTATCAAATTTGCAAATTTCTCTTCATTTCTCTTAAGATTATTTGCAACCCTTTTCTGTATTCTCGGAGTCAAAATGATCTGAATCTGAAATTTTAGATATAAAATGAAGTACATCACGAAAACATGTCCATGTAATGTATACCCCCTTGAACCCCGCTTTTATATAGTGAAAATGGGGTTTACCTATCTTTCTTAATTTTGCTCCAAAACATAGATTGTGGGTACTTGTTAGAACTGCCTCGGCGAGGCAGTTCTAACGTGTATCCACAATCTATATTTTGAGCAAAAATAAGAAAAATATCAAAATTTTTCAAATGAAAATTTTCATTTTTTTACAACTCTAACAATCTCAGTATTTTGCATAGGCAAGTTTTCATAATGTTTTTTTCTCATTTTATTATAATAGTTATAGAAATGGAAGATCATTGTGACTCCTATTAACAGGCAAGTATTAAACAAGTTGCAAAGTTTTGGAATTGAAAACCTTGCATTTTGTTTGTTCTGAAAAGCAAAAGAGTATTAAGTAAGTACATGTAACACAACTAACACATATTACGACTTAACTCTACATACAGGTACCCTGAATATTTGGATCACCCTTTAAAAGATCATCATGAAATGAACATATTTCTACATGATCAGGCTGACCTTAAAAAATTCTCTGTTTGCTGTCATCCGACCGACCCACCAAAATTGCCCCTACCCAAAAAATTTTATTGACATTTACAAAGAAGATTTTTTTTATTTGAATGTCTTGCGTTTCAGTCTCTGAATATTTTTTTTCTATATATATTTGTCTAAATGCAATATTGTGCAGTCCTACAGTAGAAAAAAAAAAAAAAAAAATAAATAAAAATAAAAACATAAAATACCTACCGACCGACCCATTCCTAAAACTATAGGTCGGGTGACAGCAAACAAAATATTTATTAAAGATGGCCTCAACAATGTTCTTGGGTACTGTATCCAAATATTTTGAGCACAATTCAGAAATTCTTCCATACTTCAAAATGTGTAAATGTGTGTGGGGGTGGGGTAAAGGGTTCAGTGTTTACTACAAAGAAGTGAAAATTAAAAACAACAAGAGTTAACTTCTAGATAAAAAGAATAATATAGACAAAAAGGATGTGTGCTTATAATTTTAACTAACAAAAGGTGTGAAATAGACTAGCCTCTGAAAGAATAATATGAAGTATGACAAAATCAATAAAAATAATTTTTTACGCAATTATTTTTTTTTTTATTTATGAATTCAACACTTTTTTTTTTTATTATTTTTTTTTAAATCAAAATTCCCTTCATTCTATTGCATATGACTCCCAACATTTTGAAACATGGAAGAATTTCTGATCTTTTCTTCACCTAAACACCTTACCATCATAGAAAACAGTCCTGTGACCACGATTGTAAATATCGATGCCTCTATGGTCCCTATCGTGATTGCCCAATCCCAGCCAAACTCACTTGTTATGTAGAAGCAGAAAAAGTCTGTGATGTAAACGTTAACCAGCACACACAAAACAAAGAGTAGGAACCAGTGCCTGGAACGAGAACCAATCAAAATGTAGATGAGTCCCGTCAAAAGAAAACCTTGGGGTGGTGGGGGAGGGGTCTAGCTGCTCTGATGAAAAACACAACAACAGACTCTTAAGCCCACAGATGACTTCCAGAAGCTTTAAATTTAAGATTTAGGAACTGAGGTTTAACATCCCTGCCAACAATTTTTCAGTCATATCGGCATGAACCAACACTTCCTGAATATTAACAAGTACCCTGCAGAGTTAGTGTGTCTTGCTGAAGGACACACCATGTGGGAATGGAATCCAGGACCTCTCACTTCGGTGTCTGATGCCCTACCACCCGGCCATTGTGCTCCCCAATTAAGGAAATAGATGGGTTGCATAATCTATGCACTAAAAACGAAGGGTGCAAATCTCCGCTGTGCTACAGATCTGCACCTTTGTTTTCACATAAGCAAAGAGCAAGTGTTCTCATGGCGTGACTCAAATAAACACATGTGAGATACAACTACAGAAACTGTGTGTTTCACAATCCAGGCACTTGGTCTGATATAGAACAGAGCATGTTAATACACTACAAGTCAACTAATTTTGAAAGGGAGGTCAGTGACAGTGTAAAACTAAGTACATGTACATGTTTGGTTGGTGAAATGGGATTTTACAGAAACAGATTTTACAGATTTCACAGATTGTTCAGAACTTCATTAGCTTAACATCATCGTTTAGACCTCAATTTCTTAAGTGATTGCCCATTACATATAAGCAAATACACTGTTACTTTTAGTTGATGGCAAAGGATTCTCACATTTTCTCAACAAAAAAACAACAGTGTATTTAAAATATCTATGTTTTAACGAATCGCTAATTAACAATGTTGTTAATTTTGAACAATTGGGTCCAGAAAGGCAAGAATAGAACCATAGCTTGCCTATGTTATATGTTTTACAGCACCAAAACTTACTCCAAGCTGCATTACTATTTTCTTATAAGGCAACATCAGATGGTTAGCTGTAAAACAACATATGCACTTGATGTGAATTTAAAGGACCCATTGTGTAGCTAGCAACAAAAAAATTTCCTAGCCCCTGGCTTCTGGCAATTTTAAGGCGTGCATCAATGTCAAGGGATGCATGCAAAAAATACGGGTATAGTTAAATAAAACTGCCTTAATACAGAGTTAAATATTGAACATACAAATGTAAACAGTAACAAACTGAGCTTCCGTGTGACAAATCGATGAACCCAGATAGACTTTGATCCGTATATAGACATCCTGACTATTTCTTTTCTTCACTCTGCTCCGAATTAGTAGCTAAGAGCTGTAGCTATCTTCATTTGGGTAGTAAGCTGTTTATACTTAGATACGACCCTCAGCTTTCTTCATGCAAAGACTTAACTCATTTAAGCCTGGCATCCTTTTTGTGAGACATAGGCAAACAGAATAGCCCCAGATGTGACGCCGCACAATGCGGCGTCCCATCTGGGGCTATTCTGTTTGCACATAGAAATTTCATCGAAAAATTGAATAAAATTTAAAAATCACTCTTGACTCCCCTAAAAATGAAAGTGGACTCACCCTAATGATAATGATGGGAGAATCCATTTGTGAAATATGGGTTAATCAGACATAAGCTGTCCAGAAGAAGCTTGTTTACAAACAGAAATGATAGCAAAGCAGGGAACATAAAGCATGCAAATTCTCTACCATTTGTTAGTATAAAGCAAAGCACTGAGAATGGCTGGGATAGTACGACTTTTCACCAAACATTGCACCAAATAATTGTTTTTCATGCAGTAACCAAACACATTAGATAGTAATTATTTTATTAGTTCCCTTTATTACACATTAGAAAATGACATGCAACAGCCCACCTTTGAGTGGAATCATAATAATGCATATCTACTGGGTTTCTGAACAGGCCCTACACATGCACACTGGACTGACATGTGTGATTTTTTTTATTTTTTAAATTTAGGAAGAAGAGAGTCTATATGGTGCATGACTCAGGGTAAAAACCAGCTGCACTGTTACCATGAAACATGATTTAAAAGACCCTATTTTTTTTTTTTTTTTTTTTTTTTTTTTTTGCAAAAAGCAGGTTTTTCTTATCATGCAGTTCAAACGCTAAAACCAGTCTAAAACAGCAGTCACACATTAGCGTATAAGTGAAACGCGAGCCAGGTGTGTTGAAAAAATTGCAAAATCCCACATACGCCAGACGTTCAAAACGCGTTACGAGCATGTTGTGTACGCTTGGTGTACGTTCAGCGTGCGTCGCTGTATGTCGCTTAAAATCATCATGTGTTTCGTGCGCGTTTGGAATCAAAACATTTTAAACACGCTTAAAAATTTTCTATAAGTTCCACGCGCGTTACAGGCATGCTGACTACTTCAAACGCGATTGCCGCACGTCCCAGGCACGCCAATGTATGCCACAAGCGTGTTCCGATTTTATGAGATATAGCTTCAGTAGCGTGCCCCAAGGGTGTGTGAGGCGCGCGTTGAACGTTCGCACTAATGTGTGACTGCTGAAGCGAGTTAAAGGTACAAATTAATTTTTATACGTCCAAAATCATCAGCGTGCTGAGATTTTTCATATGCCCGGCACGCGTTTGGGTTATACACATGTACGCTAATGTGTGACTGCTGTTTTAGAATAAAACCCAGAACATGTAGATGCAACAAGTTGAACAAAGGAAATTTGAACATACACAAACAAAGACAAAATGACACAGTTCGTCCTGGCTGGACTTTTGAGTCAAACATCAATTTTCAGATGCAATCAGTATATCTGCTGAATATTTAATCAAATTAGAAAAGAGCACAAATTTAGTCAAGATAAAGCAGACAAAAACCATATGCATTTTGATATAAGATATGTGTTAATGAAAGCTTACATACATGTAATAGCATCTTTTAATGCATAGAAGCAAAGTTTCTAGCTATAAAGATTCTTTTACACATTTGGACGAGCCAAAGCTTTTTATATATGCTTTTGGTACATATTAAAAATTCGTTATTTCTTTTTAATAATAAATGCATATACAGTTTTGTTTTATTGTGGTTTAATGACACAATCAACAACCAGGACATGCCTTGAGTAAACAAATTTAACAAAACTTCAAACATACACCATAATATAGCAACAAATAAATGAGCCTAATCATGAGAAAAACAACATTTTGCATATGCGAAAACAAAGATGCTGATTAGCTTCGCGGTAACCGCGACGCTGATCAGCGCCTTTGTTTTAGCTATAGGGATAGTACAATACTTATTTTTTTCTAAATTTAGAAATTTTCAGCATTTACAATGTAGCTGTCTTCCATGTCTGTACAGCTCGGTTTGTATCAGACCTGGTCAGAAACCACATTTTTGGCTTTCTCGTGTCATGGCTCAAATGAACAAAGCAAGCAAGTAGTACTGTAATTTCAGAAATTTTCGCGTGATTCTTACTTCATGGTTATTTTTATATTTACTAATTACTAGCAAGTACTTGTGCAATTTATAGGACTTATAATAAATTTTTATTAGCGAGAAATCTGAATTTACGAAGCTATAAATTTGCAAATATGAGCAAAGATCAAGAATATTTGACAAAATAAAGGTTATCATCAACATTTCCGAATTGACAGTATCTATACAACCAACAGACTAAAGCATGCTTTAAGATATGGGTATGTAATTCTGTGTCTAAGCCAAATCATCATGAGGAGTTTGATCATTGACTACACCTTACGTTCACCAAGAAAAAAAATCATTCTTTATTTCAAATATGTCTATGTAAGAGAGTTTATCACACAACCAAATTTAAACTTTTTTTATTAGAAACACAAGCATGAAATATTTCGTCTGTAAATCAAACACCTTAAGTCTGACATTCACAGAATTACATATCTATAGAAACATATGAGCAGCGTCATAAGGAAACCAACGATGTCACATGGTTTTTGAACAGGTCGAACACAAAACCGAGTTGTACATGTGAAAAAGACAGCTAGAAGCTGGAAATTTTGGATTTAGAAAGTTGAGGAATTGTAATATCCATATAGTGAAAACAAAGGTAATGATCAGCTAAGGAGTTACTGTGAAGCTTTTGTTTTCTCAAATACAAAATGCTGGTTTTCTCACAATGCTGCTCATATAAGAAAATTCATAAATCATCGAGTTGTTTATCCTCATGTCTTTGAGTTTCTTTTTTTTACAAGACAGGTTCCATCAAACAGTGGAGAAAAAAGATGGGCCTTGCTTGTGTTGCCCTAGGTCTTTTCTTAGCAGTCTGATAAGAGCAATTAACCCAGATTCTACGTCTTTTTGCTTAACATGTCAGTGATCATTGGTCAAAAGCAATAAAATGATCCACAGCATCAGAAAACCAACAATTTGCCTGTGCGAAAACAAAGGCGCAGATCAGCTGTGCAGTTAATGCACAGCTGATCAGCGCATTTGTTTTCGCTACAATTCCTCTTCTACTTAAATCCAAAATTTCAAGCTTCTCTGTGTTTTCTGAGACCGTACAGGCTGGTTTGTGTCGGACCTGATAAGAAACCCATATTGTTGATTTTCGCATGTGCAGGTCCATTAATAAGCCACAAGCTGGCTAAAGCATGGTCAAGATGTCTGTCTGACATATTCAAAAATATTGAATGAACTCAAAATTGAGCCACCGCATGGGAAAACCAACAGTTTGCAAATGCGAAAACAAAGGCGCAGATCAGCTTCGCAGTTACGATCAGCGCCTTTGTTTTCGCTACACGGATAGTACAATTCCTCTTCTTAAATTCAAAATTTCAAGCTTCTAGCCTGTTCCTGTGACTGTACAGGCTGGTTTGTGTCAGACCTGGTCGGCAACCAAATTGTTGGTTTTTGCAGGCACAGGCTCAATTAAAATTGGTAAGTACATGTACCTACCTATTATTAACTCCAACACAGTTGTATATGTAAGGACAATGGTGGTCGAATACTTTAACACATCTGTTACACACTTTACAATGTTTTGATCGTACAGGCTTCACCGTCCGACATGTATGACACAGTCGACTCAGTGGGTTATCTCCCTGCTTCCATTCATCAAAATGTGCTACCTGTAACAGCGTAGGAAAACCGATAAGAATTTATGTACAATAACTATATGAGTTTGCAAGTGGATTGATAATCACATAATCATAATAAATATCTAGAATATGTGGGGTGATCGGAAAGTACATGTATGTATAAAACTGTTGTTACTTCTTTCGCTTTTGTTATTTGGAGATGAAATTTCATCAAATAATGCAGCAATATATATGCAGTTATTCCATTGCAATAACGCATGCATAATACGCACATGTGCCGTGCAGCTGTCGTTATGAAAACACCGCCAAACGTTATACGGCACAACGTAACATCAAAATTTTATTCTTATTTCAAATACTTCTTAGTTCAAAGTATTGTAAAACCCGTTTTAATTGTGCATGCCTACACTTTATTTAATACTTCTTTACTGCAATATACACGGCTTTTGTTTGTTAAGTTACGAGGATGTTTATCGAATGGATTCGTCTCTAGAGTCTTGCAACTACCGACTCTGTCAAATAGGCAAAACTGTTAAGATTTTCGAAAATGTTGCATTTTCGGGAAGTCAGTTTTTAAAAGAATATATTTACTGCAAGCTCGAAACATATCTATTCTTGACATTGTCTCTACTAATTATAAATTATGCCAGTCTTTTTATCATTTCGTTAAACATCGACCAGAAAGCAAGGTATTTCAAATTTAAGTTTACAAAATGAAATCGACGTTCTTGCATATTTTACGCTAAGGGCTTTTCCAGGAAAATTTACCTGGGAGACACGGAACTGAACCGAATTTTTTTCATCGTGGTGGTCGGTGTTCAGACAGTTTCAGTTTCCTTGGTCGTCGGGGTCGTTGATATTTCAATTTCCTGGGTGGTAGGGTTAATTCCGAGATGGATTTATTTCTGGTGGGTCAGTTAAGCCACAAATAAACTCATTTTCACGTTAAATCGCAGGTTTTTATTCCCGAAAACGACTTCGTTTGTATTTTGTATTAAAGGTAAACAATGTGGAGTGTTTGTTTGTTTGTTTGTTCCGCGCCGAACGGCGTTACGGTTTACCGATTCTCCCCGGGTCGTTTCCCCCTTGTTTTAGGGGTGGGTCGTTTCGCCCTTAGAAGTAAGTCGCTGGATGGATGGATGGTGGATGGATGGCTGGATGGGTGGCTTGCAAACGCATGATTCAATTAATTAGCCAATAATTGATTGTGCACTTCAAAGACCACAGCTTGTTTTGATAATTAATTATACTCACACCTGTTAATTAAAGTGGAAGCCTTTCTAAGACACAGTGCCAATCAAGAAGAACAAAAAAAGGAAAAACAAAAAAAAGTTGCTTTATTGGTCTCTGAGTCTCAGAACCATTTTATCACCCCTGATTTTAAATGACTGCAAACGTTGCTCAGTTGGTTGATTTAGTCCTTTGCGAAATAGATCACATGCTTAACTTTTGATAACTTTCTGTCAAATAGTGACAATAATAGAATTTTGAAAACAATATTTTTCTATCTTGGTATCAAAAAGCATGCATTCCGTTTTTACAAATACGACATGGATCTAGGTTAAAACAGAGGCAACAGAGCAGCTACACCGGGGAATGAAATGTCACTTTATTCACTGTTAAGTGTTCACTTTATTCACTATTAAGTGTGTATCTGTTATCACCAGAAGTCCTCGAGTTTGCTGAAATCCCAGTATTTGTGTCTGGAGAATATGATGTTGGTCAGGATGGTAGATAGGGGTGCTTGCGCCTCCGCCATTCGCAAATGCTCTATGGTCATAGTATGGTTCAGGCATTTGCAGACCAGCATCCTCTTGGTATTTTGATGAAACAGACAAGGGTTCTTCCAGGACAATTGAGGACCACTCCCATTTTCCTGGAAACCATTGTCTTAGTTTATTTGAATACTGCAACCCCATAAACGGATACAAAGGTGAACCGTGTTTATGTGTTTATACTGTTGCTAACAGGATTTTGTAACAACTAATTTCTATCCATGGAATCCATGTGGTTTCGCCGTTATCGCCGAGATCGGAAAATGTTTGCTTCAAAATCGTTGAAATTTATTGAATAAAGTATTGAGTATAGAACATCTCCCTGTTGTACGGTCCTTCCGAGATGAGAAATTTGATGGCCAGTTTCCATTATAGCATGGAAAACACCAATACATAAAACAATAAGAACCACCACAGAAGTATCGCCTTGGAACGATCAGTAATATAAAATTACTGGTGGGCTTAAACTAGTTTTACAGAGCTCTAACCTCACCCTCAGCTTCTGCAGTGGTTCACAACATTAAGTCTACAGCCTACAAAACACTCCTGAGACCACAGCTGGAATACGCCTCCATTGTGTGGACACCTCATACAGCAACCTCCATCAATAAGTTAGAATCCGTGCAGCGTAGAGCTACTAGGTGGGCTACCCGAGTGTCACTGCTATGCTCAAAGACCTTCAATGGCGTCCATTGGCTCAAAGACGCATTGATAGTCGTCTCATAATGCTATACAAGGTCACTTATGACCTTGTTGCCATACCAGTAAGTGATTATCTTGTCCCACATATCAGAAGAGACTCCAGACATAACCATCCTTTGGCATACAGCTTGATTACCACTTCAAAAACTACTACAAATTTTCCTTTTTTCCACAAACTGTCACACATTGGAATGCCCTACCTCGCCAAACAGTCATGTTACCCACCGTGGCACAGTTCAGTGATGCTTTCCCCCTAATCTCAAGCATCTGTTTTTATCTTTTAACTATACTGTACTAACACCTCTACTCGCACTGTATAAACTCTTTTCTTTTACTTCAACTAACCCCCTTCAGTACTTGGTATACTGTAGTCACTCAGTGGCGGATTTAGAGGGGTTCAAGGGGTTCGCTCGAACCCCTCTCTTGACCCAAATTATTTCATGTTCATGGGGAATTTCAATGGATTTTGTGTGAAATTAGGCAAATGAACCCCCTTTTCTACATTTGAACCCCCTCTTGAGAAATCCTGCATCCGCCTCTGTCACTTCTGAAAGTTCGGAGGTTAAGAAGTACTGGCAGCTAGATAGAACATGAGCCGTTTTATTTTTGGGCCGTTTTGACCATCTTCCGGCCGAAACGACTCTGATTTCCTCTGATCGCAAAGTCAAGTTCAACGTTGTACTTCCGTTTCCGCTGATAAAAACGTGATGGAGAAATTTTCCGTCGAACAAGTATTAAAAATTTCTGGGTGGGGGGGTTAAATTAAAAAATTTCTGGGTGGGGGGGTTTATTGGAATTTCAATTTTAGTGGTGGTACCCATAAAAAAATAAAGTTAGATGGGTGGTCCCCCTAAAAAAAAGTTCAGTTTCCCCCCCCCCCCCCCATGTAATTTTTCCTGGAATAGCCCTAACCTGTTGAATTCAATTTCACCATATTAGTAGATAAAGCATCAGAATGCCATATGTTTTCGAAAAATGGTCAATTAAAATTAGAAAATTATTTTTCATTAAAAATGTTGACCAACTTTCCCAAACCCCCCAAATACACTAACAAAGTCAACCCAGCAGTACAGGTGCGCCGGGTCACGTGAAGTGACGTCATTATGCTGTCTCGTGCATGAAGGTCTGGAGTCGTTGATTTAAAATGACAATGGCGATTAATCACAAAAGAATCAATGTTTATTCGTACAAAATTTCATATCAATTGGTTGACGCAAACTTATTTTACAGCATTTTTGTATGTACTTTCCGATCGCACCTCGTACTAACAGATATTATCTTGCAATTCTGATATAGTGTAAAAGCATTTCCGGAAAAGTTTGTCACTACATACATGTACGCTGAGATCATATTCAAGCCAACAAATGACAACTCTGTGACTCCTCCGTGCCTCAACATACATTCATTTTCAAGGGTAGCAACATGTTGAGGATTTATATGCGGACAAGATTAAGAAATGCTACAACATGGGTCAATATACATGTATATTCATCACTATTTTCTTTAAATTCATGTAAATCCCTGAACTTTGGATTTTCTTTGAACAGAATAATTCATTTATATCAACTATTAACAATCATTCTAACACTCCTGGGTATGATAACAGGCTCATAAGACCTTGTTGGTAAAGCAGTTTCCAAGAAAAACACAAAGTTGTGGTGTAGCGTATTTAATCTCATCAGTACATGTATATGTTAATATCGAAGCAGGAAAGACTATGTACACTCTCTATATATACAAACTAATAAAGTTTTCAAACTTCTGTAAGTAACTAAAATGTGAAAGAGAAGACACAATAGATTTTAAATAACAACAGAATATGTGTGAATCTATCTTTGAGAAGCATGTCATTGCCAACAGCAAGCAGATGTAAGGTTATCTTGGAGATAGAATGGAAGAGATTGAAGTGTGCATGTATGAATGGGGGCCTGACCCAACTACACATTACAAACATAATGAGGGAAGAATTGAGCTACAGTGCCTACGATGAAGCCGAGGACAGCTGAAATAGAAGGCAATAAGATAAAATCCTGCATTTATGTGAAGTGTGTGTAGATTGTGAGAGGGTTGAAGACTTATGCTAGCTAACTTATGCTCAACTTCTTTTGGTACATGTCTATGGTGTTTAAAATAGTCAGAAAGTGCTTTCGATAGCATTTTTATTGGATCAAACTTATTTTATTTATAAGCAGGAACTTTCAGACAATATCCAGACATATGTGCATGTGAGGACACTGCTAAGAGGTGGCATAAAAGAAATGAGGTGAAACAGAAGGCACAACAAAAATATTTACCCACATGTCTACATAGCAAAGCTCCAAGCAGAAAGTGTGCAAACACTATCGATCAATAAAGCAAGCTTGCCCACAGATCAACGTGCATAACATAAATACCTGATCATAGTCTACCTGTTTAATTGCCATGTCGTACTCCGGTATATTCCGTGGCAGGTATCCGGGGTCTATCGTACTGGCGTGGAAGAGACAAAACCACATGAACACGTTCATAATGAAGAAGAAGATGTGTAACAACTGAAGATCATACCATGTATATGGAAGGCACTGAAACACACATATGCAAAAAACATATGAGCCGCCTCATGGGAAAACCAACAATGTGGTTTCCAAACAGGTCCAACACAAACCAGCCTGTACAAGCACAGAAGATGGTTAGAGACTGGAAATTTTGGATTTAGAAAGTAGAGGAATTGTACTATCCGTGTAGCGAAAACAAAGGCGCTGATCAGCTTCGCGGTTACCGCGAAGCTGACCTGCGCCTTTGTTTTCGCATAAGCAGATTATTGGTTTTCCCATGAGGCGGCTCATATCTTAATGCTCCTGTGGAATATAGACAAAATCGTAATCTATCTCAAAACAAAGTGTGGAAAGCCTGAAAGTATTATTTTTAAAATGTATGAACTATTTTATAGATTTGATAATTTGCTATGCATCCATGCCATGAAAGAAAGATCAGTTAACCTAGCATTACAGTTTTCTAGAACTTAACTGATTGCTCAAAAACCTGTAATTTCAGAATATATTTTCATGACCAAATCTGCATGAAAGAATGTGCCTGTAATGAAAATTGACCCTTGGTCTGCTTTCATCTCAAGCTGTTATGCTACCCTATTAAGCTATGTGTCTGGTGTAAAAGTTGTCAACTTCATAAATGTGTGTATCAAACATAAACTACCAAGTGCCATGACTAAAAGGACAGTACCATACTCTTACCTTAAAAATATACATAGGGTATCCCCAACACAACAAATTAACAAAGAAGAATAACAGTGGACCTTTACTGTTGCCGGGTGGACCAAATACTATTGACCTGAAATAATATACACCATGAAAAAGATTACAATTGAACCAGGGTCCATCAGCTCTTTCATTGTCAAATTTGCTAATTGACATGCAATGTTCGTAAGCTTGTGACATTCTATGTCACTTCACGTGCCATTTGACATCATTTCTCAAGCCATTTAACGTCGTTTCTGGAGATATTTTATGTTATTCATTCTTGTGACCTTTTGTTACTATTTCCCCACTATGAATTATGGGATTAACAATGTACATTTGTCAGAGCCTAGGTACAATATATGAGCCGCCACATGGGAAAACCAACAATCTGCCTAGGTGAAAACAAAGGCGCAGATCAGCTGCGCAGTAACTGTGAAGCTGATCAGCGCCTTTGTTTTCGCTACTCGGATAGTACAGTTCCTCTTCTACTTAAATCCGAAATTTCAAGATTCTAGCTCTTTTCTGTGTCTGTACAGCCCGGTTTGTGTCGGACCTGTTCGGAAAACACATTGTTGGTTTTTCCATGAGGTGGCTCATATATCATGCAACCTGACGTGGCACATAATAACACAATACTTAAAAGATCCATTTTACTTACCAGAAGTCTATATTAGGTAATAAACTGTTTCTGTTTTTCAGCTCCGACTTGATGTACTCTACAACCGTGACATGTTTTCTACCGGTGGCCAACATCAATGGAGTTTTGCCGTTCTTATCTGGTGCTGCGAGATCAAGCCCCTCCTATAGTAAAAATAAATTACACTTATTGTATTTACATTTTAACGCAATAAGTTATTTGGTCGTCAAAAGTTACAAATTTTAATTTTCTAATGACTTGTTTTGCATCATATACAACTAAGGTCCAGATATTCAAACCACATTTTTACTAGGCATGCTAGAACATCACTCATAAGCATTTAACAAGGAGTCTATGCACATCATTTCACCAGTAACTGTCTGACAGTACTTAAACTAGAAATGGAGAAAGTATGGTCATACAGAATACAAACGAGCCGTGACGCGAGAAAACCGGTCTTCGAGGTTTCCGACCAGGTCTGACACAAACCGAGCTGTACAAGCACAGAAGCAGGCTAGAAGCTTGAAATTTTGGATTTAAGAAGAAGAGGTATTGTACTATCCGTGTAGCGAAAACACAGGTGCTGATCAGCTTCGCGGTTACCGCGAAGCTGATCTGCGCCTTTGTTTTCGCATATGCAAATTGTTGGTTTTCTCACGCACAGGCTCAATTAATACAAATAATCTTGACTTTTTCATTAAATGAAAGGATATTATACCAGATTCACAGACTCAGACACATTCAATTCATTTGCACCACGTCTGCTTCAAATTACTTGAATCTTTATTTTAGCAAGTCTTTGTTCAGTTTTCAGCAATATCAATGTCCAACCTGTTCGCAAAGTTCCCTGACAGATGTGAGATCTCCATTTATACATGCTAGATGAAGTGGGGTTTGCCCAAAGTTGTCTTTTTGTTTTGGGTTAAAGCCAGAGTATATTAACAATCTCATCAGTTCTGATTTTCCTGGAACAAATAAATACATGTATAGGTTAAGTTCTCAGAAAAAAAAATATGGTATATGCATCAATACTTGTTGCAAAAAGACACAAATTATGGGCAATATTCTGTTAAACTATTTAATATTATTTAGTGTTTCCCCTAGCCACTTTTACTATGGCGCCGCGCCATGCCCTTTTTCTCCAGCGCCATGCCCTTTTTCCCAGCGCCATGCCCTTTTTCTGAATCTACATTCTGTGCCCTACATTTTGGTAAAAAGTTTGTCAAAATCGGACAAAAAATAAGGAAGTTACAAGACTTTTTGCTTGAAGTCTGCAGAACCAAATTTGGCAAAATTTATGATCATGACTTCCACAGTTGTTGATTGCTTTAATCCCTTGTTTATTGTGGTATACGGACAAAACACCCCACGGACATAACCCCCCACGTCCATTTTGTTATAGGTGGACAAAAACCACCACATGTTTTTTTGAAGGCTGACAAAACACCCCATGCCCAATAGTATAACGTGGACAAAACACCCCATGCAGATTTCAAAATTAGGACAAAACCCCCCTCATGTTTTTCTTAGAACTTTCTCAATGACTGAAAATTGATGGGTGGAAAATTAAGGCTTAACCAATCTTATGTTTTCTTTATCAAAGATAATATGAATCATATAACATGACTGAAAATTGAAGACTTGGACCAGAAACCATAACCAAATTTGATTTCAATAAGAATGTCTCATGTTTTAGCTCCCCATATAACATAACAAAATTGATGACTTGGACATGAAACCATGGCCAAATTTTATTTATTTCTTTACATTAGTTAATGAAAGCTGAATATGAACTTATTTAAGATTTAAACTTTTAAATGAACAGATCTGGTTGTGGTAATGTGTATATGGGCTGTTACAAAAATAATAACACAACATATTTCAAATCATTTTAATCACACAAACAAGCAATTAACAATTTGACTTCAATTGAAAAACAACCATTTTAGCACAGACAGATTATAAAGGTGTTTGAGTTAATTGTAAAAATTAATTAAATGATTAAATAATTCAATTACCTTAATAGCACTCAATTAGCACATTATGATTTAAAAAAATGTACAAACACAATCAGTAAACATGCATTTGTTTTTTTTAAATAAGTGATAATTGGAATGGCATCAAAGAAAATATCCATTCATCTACATAGAATTGAAAGAAGGAAAAAGAAGTGATATTACCAGAAAATGCATGTTGTTTGCATTAGGATGCTTCTGTCTGCTTCCATCTGCTTATCTACACTGCAAAACATGAGGGGGGTTTTGTCCTAATTTTAAAATCTGCGTGGGGTGTTTTGTCCACGTTATACTTTTGGGCGTGGGGTGTTTTGTCAGCCTTCAAAAAAACATGTGGTGGTTTTTGTCCACCTATAACAAAATGGACGTGGGGTGTTTTGTCCGTGGGGTGTTTTGTCCTACACTCGTTTATTGTCACTTTATTGCAGTGGCAAATGTTGATAATAACTCAATGACAAATACCCAATTTGACACCAAATGAGCTGTTAATCAGAAAAGGTGTGAAAAATGAATGTCCTACCTGGTGATATAAGTGTGCCAGTTAATTAGTTTCAACTATCAATAGTTTACAAATCTTGAGTGAGGTTATCTCTTATTTTGACAAGCATTCAGTATTAAAGTAATGTGAGACAGAGGGAAAAGAAATTTTTTAAGTTGTCTAGATGGTAAAAGTGAATCCTGAATTGAAGAAAGAACAATTTAAGATGAAAAGCAAATTTATTAAAACAGAGAAATTATATATTTAGTGTTAAATTTAATGACCTGTACTTAAATGTGCCCTCATAGCATGATATGGGCCACTTAAAAAAGTGCCCCTTTGCTTGTCGTCGCACGCTAAAAGTGCCCTTTTGACATGTTGCCGCGCGTTCAAAGTGCCCTTTTTTAGCAACCTTACCATGCCCTTTTTTGGGACTGGGGGAAACACTATTATTACTCTGTTAAATTATTTTCTGACAAGACCTTAAATGATCTATGTGACACAGGTGGTGAATAAAATAGTCTTCAGAGTTCAGAATGCTTTTTTTTTTTCAAATGTACAATTTAACTAAAAGAGTTGCAATGGGGTTATATTCAGCATATTATGATGTCCCTGCAAATCTAAACTGTAAAACAAGAGTTAGTTTTCTTCTGAATTCTAAATGCTTATATTTTATCCCATAACCACAATATTCAAAGGGATCTGACTATTTTCTTTTATAAATCATTTTGAAAATTGTAATTCTTACCTTTAAAAGCAGCCCAATGCAACGCATTATCTCCGTCTTTATCAACTATCTGTAATCTTGCCCCCTTTCCCATGAGATACCCTGCTAGCATTGTCTGTCCATACTGTGCAGCAACAATTAGTGGTGTGCAACCTTTATTATCAACCACATCTAGACTAACTCCTGCCTGAACTAGTATATCTACAATCGCTATGTGTCCGTTCACACAAGCCCAGTGTATGGGCCTTGCACCAAGGTCATTATTACTGGGCTCATCTACAGGAGCCTTATTTTCTAATAAATAACGTAATATTGTGGTGTGCCCTCCGAGACATGCCCAGTGGGCTGGGGTGTGTCCTTTGTCATCTCGCATTGACAGAGCCTCTGGACCAATCTGTTCAATGACAGTCTGGACTGGCACAAGCATCCTGTAAATAAAATACATTATTTTTAATGTTTCAAATTACATTTTGTTTATTTGTAGTAAGATTTAGCATCCCATTTAACAATTTCTCAGTTATGTTGTGATGGAGACAAATGATTCCTGGTCATAAGCCCTATACTTTGGGGATGGGTGTTCTGTGCTTTGATCAAGTTAAGCGAACTAGCGCAGAGGTGGGGTATAGGACTACGAGCAGGGCCTTTGATAAGGTAGTTCACAGTAGGCTGTTGCTGAAGCTGCGCCATTTTGGAATAAACATTGAAGTCAGTGGTGGATTTAGAGGGGGTTCGGGTGGTTCGCTTGAACCCCCCTCTGGGACCAAATTATTTCAATTTCATGGGGAAATTTATGAAGAATCTGGTAAAATGTTGAAAACGAATCCCCTCTTGATGGATTTGAACCCCCTTTCCAGAAATCCTGGATCCGCCCCTGGAAGTCATACATTGGATTGGATCTTTCTTATCACGTCGTACACAGCGGGTAGTTCTCGAAGGGGAAGAGTCTGACTCCTGTCCTGTCATGTCAGGGGTGCCCCAGGGCTCTGTACTCGGTCTTTGTCTGTTCCTTTTATACATCAATGACATGCCAGACATGATAGGGAGTAACATCAGGCTCTTCGCCAACGACACTATAATGTACTTAAGTTAACCATTACAAATCAATCAGACTGTAGTGCCCTCCATGCAGACCTTACTAAGCTTGAAACCTGGGAAAGTGAGTGGTTGATGGCGTTTAACCCAGACAAGTGGGAGGTTATAATAAGAAAAAGCACACACTGTTTAAATACACTCTTCATGGGATTTGTCTCAAAGAAACAGACTCAGCTAAATATCTTGAGAGTTTCTATAACCAAAGGACTTGTCAGGAGTAAGCACATCAACCATACAGGGATTTTCCTACCTTTTCAAAACAGGGACCCGGGACCAATGATTTTGGGAAAAATAATACGTATATCAGTCAAATTGGGAAAATGGATACAAAACAGAACAGGGGATATTATGCATATTTGGTGTTAATTTGAGGATATTTCTCCAAAAAAAAATGTTTTGAGGGTATGATCTACCTATCCACAACAAATGAACAAGGATTTATTTATTATTTTGGGATTTTGTACCTGAAAATTGGGAAATTTTACACATTTTTTCAATTGGGAAAGGGGCCCGTAATGGGCCCCAAAATCAGCCCAGGAAAATCCCTGCCATATCACTACAAAGGCCAATAACTCTCTAAACTTTATAAAGCATAACATCCAGACTAACAATCCTAAACTGAAAGAGTCAGCAAAGACTCAGCATATAAGACCTATGTCCGCCCCCTCCTTGAATATGCAGCCTCTGTATGGGACCCCTGGCAAAATAAGTATATAGAGAAGATAGAAATGATTCAACAAAGGGCTATAAGATACATATTCAAAGACTACAGTTCATCTAGTAGCGTAAGACTAACTATTATGATGTCAAAGCTCAAACTTCCAACACTTAAGAAACGCAGAGAAATCTCATCCCTGACCATGTTCTATAAAATAAAACACAAAATGCTTCCTTAAAGTTAAGGCCCACCTTAGTTAAGGTGACACATTTCGACACGATATTGTACCATTAAAATCAATAACTGTATTTATAAAAATATACAGGTGTGTAGAATAAAATGCTATTTACATAATAAAACCTGTAAGTTTGATTTCAGTAAGTTTTAAATGCATCTTTTTTGATGCTGAAATTAGCCACCTTAACTAAGGTCTACCTTAACCTTAAGGGAGCATTGTAATTCTGGTAAATATCAAATTCCCAGAAAATATACACCCATTCATGAGGTCAAGATATACTTTCCCACGCTCAACTATAAATGCTCACAAACAATCATTTTTCCCAAGAACTGCCAAGCTCTAGAACAACCTCCCACCTGACCTGTGCAATAGCCCCGATCTCAGATTATTCCGAGAAGGGCTCCTAAAATCACTATAATCCCAACAGCCTCACTCATACCCATCAACTATCCTCATCAAAGTCATCATCCATCAAGTTATTCATATCAAGCATAAATCATACCATTCTATTTCATCACCTAAATCAAAAAGTACCGAAAAACCCAAAAGCATATAAATTTATGAAAAGTACTGTAAATTTCCTGAACCAAAATTTTGAACCAGACATTTTTTTGGTCCGCACTCCATGAAATACTTGATAGAGGTGTTTGGAGTACTTGGCAGATACAGATATGAGTATGGTCCCAAGTTTGATCCTAAGCTGGGTCTCCATTCGCTGTGGTCTTGCCGCCTTGAGCAAGTCACGTTTTCACAGCTCCTGAGGTTATGGTCAGAAATAGAAATTGTTGACTTTAGTACACTGTAAAAAAGTAGAGCACAGTCCAAGTTTAAGTGGACTGCTTTTTAAAAGCTTTATCTTGTAAACGATGGCAACAACACAAATAGCAACAACTGAAGCATGTTTTACTGTGGGTAGTGTTCAAATTCATCATTAAGAGTTCGATTTCCAGGTCGTACAGAATCTTAAATCGTAATTTTAACAAGGCAAGCCAGAACATCAGTAATCAGGTTCCAACACGATCGGGGACAAAACAGCAGAATTTGCAAAACGTGTGCGCGGTATGGACCCGATTTTACAACACTTACCCAGACTTAATTGTGTCGAAAATAGGATGGGATTTATGGCCATTAGCCCCTGCACCGACACCAGCGTGGGCATGTTCAGATCCGGGCTCATAGAGCTGTATCTGAGGAGTTTGTTGACTATCATTCCCCCACTGTGACATTTTTCCAATGGAGACTCGGGTTACACTAAAAATTTGGAATTGAAATTTTAGCGAAAATCGATTTTTGACTAGTAGTATGATATCCGTGCTGTTGCATATTGTATTCACCGCCTGTATAAGCGAACCTCGTAAAGGACCCACGAGTACGCTTGTGACGAGGGTTGTCCAAGGCGGAAAATCCAGCCCAAAATTAGCCTAATTACAAAAAATATAATAATAATGATAATAGTATGCTGGTTCACCCTATAATCGGTGTACTAAGCGTTTTTGGCACTGCTAAGACACAGAGTTTAATCATATAATCTATATGTGTCTTCAAAATCATGAAGTCAACATAAGGCATGTAAAACAATAGAAAAGTAACTGGTGTCGGATTGCTAGTGATTTTGGTCAAGCAGAGTATGTCTCGTCCATTTTGTTTCATAGAAATGAAAACCTAACGTTAACCGGTGTATTTATATATGCTTGGGTATTTTTCTTAGCGATGTACATTTTGTTTAAATAAAAACCACAAAAGGGAAGGAAAAGATAGCCAGAAATTATGAAATAAGTGAATGTTCCCTCTTATATATAAAATAGAGTTCTGCTTCAAAGTAAGTGGTATGTTGCATTTTCCCGCGTTTTTCTGTCTTCACCAGAAGAAGGAGGGGGTGGAGGAGAATATGGGTCAGCCACACGTTACTCTTTTTCTCCCAAAGCTATAATAAAATCCTTAAATACTAACTACTCATCCTTGGTTTTATCAAACACATTCACGACCCTCTCTGCATTCGCTTTCATTATTTTATTTTGAATAAGAAGCTCCTACACAATTTATCTTTTTCTCGCATTTGAAAAACATGACGATAATAATGTAGTAAATGTTAGTGATTTATAAATGCACACAAATCACTTGAAGAGCAAAACGAATATAAATAATTAAACGCGAACATCCGAAAAATATATATTTCAAATTGAAGTACACTATGTTTGTTATCATTCTTACAATGGCAATGCAATGATAGTTTGTGGTTTCTAAAAGTGTCAAAACCAGGAAAATGCACACATTTCGAGAGAGCATGTGATTGTGAGAAGACTTCACGACAAAGATGGTAAGTAATAGTATGTTGACACTCAACAACGCTCCGTGTCTATTGCCTGAAAAAAATTACAACCGTGAACAAAGAGACGTATAAAATATAGCCCATTAACGTTTTACACCGGTTAACGGTATACACCGGTTAACGGGTGAGTCACCATAATAATAAAAATTAATACCAAATCACATTAAACCACTTGACATGCAAACAGTTATTCTAAAACTTATTGGAAACATTTTATCGCAAACAGTCCACATTAAAATTTAAAACTCAAAATATTGTTAATATAGTATCCATAATAACTTCAATGAAGCGAGGTAGCCGAGTGGTTAGCGCATTGGCTTCTTGTGCTAGAGGTCCAGGCTTCGATCCCCGCCGGCGGCGAGGTAAATTTGTTGGTCCGAACACGCTTCCCTTCGTGTCATTTGCAGGAATGACATGATACGTTGCAGTCGCCGTCCTTCGGATCGGGACGTTAACTGGAGGCCCCCTGTGCAGGGACAGCAATCCCCTTTGCATGTTAAAGATCCCTACACAGGTTCTATCCTCATGCATGTAAGCTCATCCTGCAAACACAACGGATCGAGTGTACAATGTACACCTCCCAAGAATAATAAGAAATTGATTGATGGGAGTAACAAGAAAAAAAATGTTTTCACGGAACTTGTTTGTGAATTAAGCATTAAGTTTTCTCATACACAAGATGTATGTGCATTTGCTGAAACCACTGACAAACGCAAGCCTCCCGGTGAAATAATGTCATTTGGCGTTTCACCAGTAAACTATTCAGATTCTAGCTGTTTTACCATGTAAACCCATGGCTGTATCGCTATGTGCACTTCTAGATGCCATTGCTGCTTCGGAATGGACAGAACGCACCGATATACAGAGATTGCATTGAATGTAACTTATCTATACGCGTTATGCATCAAAATGACTTCTGACCAATCAGTTTACAATTGGGTAAAAATCTAATAAAAGGTGTATTATGGCTAAAATTGAAAAATAAGTTATTTATAGCATATATTTACATTTTTATTGCAATCGCCCTAGATGAAAGTATCTTTCTTGATGTTCTTCATTTCCCAATGAAAAACATTAAGTCACGTGATCTAGAGGCCACGCCTATTGGCGGGGCGACGTCAAAACCCATCCAGTGACGTTGTTTGTTTACTCTTGTTATCGAATAGTTTTTAATGATTATACCTCTAGCTATTTAAGTCTTTTGGATAGGGTTGAGCTCCCAACTCTTCATATGTGTAGACTAAGATGCATTGCTGCAGAAACATATAAATGTATAAATAACTTATCACCTGAATACCTCAGAGATCTTGTAGAACTTAAACAATCTAAATATTCTTTCAGGTATGAAAACACAGTCAAGATACCTACAGTCAAAACTGTCACATATGGGCAGAGGTCATTTAGGTTCGAGTCTGCCCGTGTGTGGAACAGTTTACCCAATGAGTTTAGAACAGCAGGGAGCTTCCGTGAGTTCCAGGGTCTGATCCGCACATGGGTAGGCCCTAGATGCAACTGCGCCATGTGTGGCAGTTAAGAAGGTCAGGTTAGTAAACTGTGTTGTTTTAAATGTGTGTATTTTATTTCATGTCATTTTATTTTGCTTATGCTTTGTCTGCCATTTTGTTTAGTTCGCTTTTGTCTTATTTTGCTTGTGTGCTATGTTTGTCTGTCAAATTTGCTTTTATTTTATACCTTTTTTTTTTGCATGTCTTCTTAATGCAGTGGTGTTGCCTCTTTCCTGTGCTCGTGTGGACTGCCCGTACAGCAGGGAAGGGCAACAGCATAACATTTTTTTATTCTTAAATGCCCAATTTCATAGTTTTTTTTTTTTCTTTAATTTTATGAAAACCTTTTCCGGCCAGCCCTAAGTCTGCCATTGAAACTTTTTGCTTTCGTAACAAGATTGTAAACACTAACCTGTTTAAAAGTCTTGTTTTGCTTTCGAATTTTCGGTTTCAAGGGCATCATGATTATAGGGATTTTTTTCAAAAAAATTTCATATATATATGTATATATGTAATATACTACTCCAGCTCTGTATGTTGTTATAATTGCATGCTTCAATTTTTATTTCATCTATAATTTATTTATTTTCATTTAGCTATATCTGTGTCTTTCATGTAATTTTTCAGTCATTGTCCAATTTAACTCAAGTGCAATATAATTTGCGTTCTTATGCCTTAGCATTGATTTAAAAGTTTATATCCACTTTTTCTTATCAAACTTAATTCTGATATGATACTTTTTCTTTTCTCAATAGCTGTTTTACATTTGTTATTTTTATACTATTGTTTGTCGGAAAATAGCTCATGTAGCTAATGTTGCTTGTTATATAGAAACCGACGTTAAATAAAAATTCTTGTATCTTGTATCTTGTATCTTGTATCGTGACGTTGGTTGCGTATCGCCATGACGTTAGGCGCGAAAATTTAAGAAATAGATCAGCTCAAGCAGTGAATTGTTGAGTAATAATTCACTGTTTGGAGGTCAGTTGTAAAGAAGATCAAATCACGAGCGCGTAGCGCGAGTGATTTATCTTCTTACAACTGACCGACAAACAGTTAATTATTACTCAACAATTCACGCACCTGAGCTGATCTATTTCGATTCTAACACACAATAAACGGAATAAATGTTGCTGAAACCGTCGATATCGTTCAGCTTTCCGCCATTGCATTGCAGATATCCCGCCAAATATTTGACTGTAATGATGGTATTTACACACACTTATTACGTTTGTTGTGCGCTAAAACGACGTTTCACCGTCTAACGCTGCTTTGTGGGATAGCTGACGTCACAAATGCCGCAAAGTAACGTCACGCTTATTCGCCCAGTGAAATTGTTGCACAATATAACACGTTTTTTTTACCATTGGCTATATAGGCGAGGTGTGTTAGAATTGACGTTTTGGCTGTTCCAAAATTACGTTATGTCGGATTTAATGTCAAATAACATGAAAATGAACGGTGATATGCGCAACTGAAAATCTGATACTTGATTGCTAATATAAAATGTAAATATAAGTATTGAAATTCGGATTTTAGCTTTCACTGGATGATGAAAAACATTAGCTGTTTTAATGTCTCCGAGAAGCCCTTCGGGCTTCACAGACATTAAAACAGCCTAATGTTTTTCATCATCCAGTGAAAGCTAAAATCTGAATTTCAATCCTTAAGTGAAGGACCAAGCTTTTCTGAGTATTTCATGACAGCCGCATTGGTGTAATGGACAGCGTATTCGCTTAGCAATCAAGAGGTTGCGGGTTCAAAACCCGGCTGGTACATATGCCTGTCATGTTGGTGACAAACGTTCATCCTGACGTAATAAAGGCAAACCGCCCATAGGGTGACAATCTGTAGAGATTATCTTCACAAATAGCAAAGATAAAAAAATATGAGCATTGAAAGTTGTGTAGTTGCTGCAATCTGAACATGACGTCATGAAAATTTTTGATGACGTTTCGACGTTGATGACGTTAACGTTTTATGATATCTCTGTGATTAAAAGAAGCAACGACTAAGATTCTCGAAATACTATGAAACATCTACACCACTCGATAGGCTATGCAATAGTCACAAATTCACACACTGTTTGATAAAACATGCATTAAGCTCTGTTCTCACTGTCCCGGTTTAGCTCCCCGGTTCACCCCGGTTTAACAAACCGGGGTAAACCGGGACGAACCATGGCGAACCGGGGTAGAACCGTAGCGGCACCGTGGACAACCGGGGCAAACCGGGGCGAACCGGGGTAAACCGGCTTGCCTTGCCGGTCGTTTTAAAATGTTTAATAGAACCGGGGCGAACCGGGACAAGTATCAAAAACGTGATAAACCGGGGCGACACCGTGGCGAACCGTATCTCCACCGGGGCGAACCGGGGCGACACCGTGATAAACCGGGGCGTTTATTTTACCCCGGTTCGCCCCGGTGTTGGGCCGGTATCGCTACGGTTTATGCCGGTGGAGCTACGGTTTGACACGGTGTCGCCACGGTTCGCCCCGGTTAGTGGCGGTGCTACTACGGTTTGGCCCGGTGGAGTCCCGGTTCAATACGGTGTGTGCCGGTTCACCCCGGTACCGTTACGGTTTAGATGAAATTACATGCAATTAGTTAAAATACACAGATTTTATCAGTTGTGTTCATGTTTTACACGAAATAGAATGAATTATCTAATAAACACCAATTGGAATAGATTACACCTTCTGCAGTACCAACTCCAGTTGACTAGTCAGCAAATGACATGTGCCGTGACTATGACAAGAGCTCAACCACTGATCGACCAAGACTGCTAGAGGAATTGAGGCTTGAAGATGAGGCTTCCTTCCGAAACTTCCTTCGAATGATTCCAATGATGTTTCATGATCTGCTACAGACGTTGCGCTCGAGTGTTGGCGTACATTGTCAATATGGCGCATTGTGGTTCTTTATGGTATTGTAGAAACGCCGAAAATAAACGCATTTTTCATAAATTTATGTCAGCATTAACTTTCAACGTATATGGCCAAGACGTAAGATTTAGATATTGTATTTTATCTGTTATTCAAATTCATCTGAACAGCAGTAACATGCAAATGACAATATCTGTTTATACGGTTCAATGCTTAGTTCATAGACAATACTGTCAAAACATGTATTTTTGTTGAGGTTTGAATAAGTATACTATCTTTCATTAATCTAGGAACGATGTCACAACGCGCAAAACACGCGTAAATGTAAAATTTGCAAACTTTGATGGTTAACTGTAGCCCGATAACCTTCAGAAATTCATTTGAGAATTATAACTATATGAAGTTCATAAATCTACCAATGGCATAAAATGCATGAAGAATTTTTACGGAATTTTAACGGAATTTAAATTGTGCTTTTCGGCAAATTATTTCGTGAACCTAGCGAAAATGTCACACTGCCGAAAAAGCGCAACGTCTGCATGACGTTAATGAAAAGGGTTCAATACACAATGAAGTTTGCTTATAAACTCCGAATCGAGAGGTCCCGGGTTCGATCCCCACTGGTGGCACCGTCTTGTGTCCTTCGGCAAGACAGATTAACTCTCCTAGAGTGCTGATTTTAACATTGGAAGCGGTGGCTCCGTTCCGACATGAACGAAAAAATGTTGCCTGGAAAGTTAAACCTGTTGTATTGATTTTACATCACGTGTTATATAAACCTGCCATTCTATTTAAGAGTTACCTCTGTTACCAAAGTACCAACATGCAAGCTCATATGCACGAACATGCACCGTATGCAATTTTGTTTTCATGTGTATGAAGCCATCGTAGCAGCATTGGCTGATGAGGTAATTGACTGCCCTATAAACCGGGGTAAACCGGGACTAACCGGGGTAGAACCGTGACGCCACCGGCGCATACCGTAACGCAACCGGCAGTCACCGGGACAGCACCGTGGACAACCGGGGCAACACCGGGCCTTACCGTAGTAGAACCGGGGCTAACCGGGATGAATCCGGGGTAGAACCGGGAAAAACCGTGGCTTCACCGGGGCCCTTCGTTTCTAAAACCGTAGCTACACCGGGGTTACACCGGGAATGTGAGAACAAAATCATTTTTTAAGAAAATGATCCCCGGTTTATGCCGGTAAACCGGCTTGCCTTCACCGGGGCAAACCGGGGTAGAACCGGGACAGTGAGAACGGGGCTTTATAGATGGCGTAGCTGGTTTGTAAAATGTGGGTAGTCTCTATGGCGCATTGGTTGCCATGACAACATACATGATACAAATAACCTCGTTTAATAAGAAATATATTTGTCTTGGATTTTGTTACAATATTAAAGGAGTGTGACATAAATATAAGAGCATGCCAAATATTTCAAATTTTGATGGTTTTTAAATTTAAATAGCATAAAATGTAATTGAATGCCCGAATTATATTCTCAAGAGACTGCAGCACCCTCCTGCAAAATGCACGGAACGTTCCATTACATGACCGGGTCAGTCTAATAGACATTTGAATCTTAAGGGATGCTAAAACATGCAAACGAGATGTGAGCTAATCTAATTTTATTAGAAAGATGGGACAAGGATAAAAGAAAAATACGAGTTTAATTCTGCTTATGTTGACTATATCTTAACATATTTCAATCTTTTATTTTCTTGTGCAAATTTCTTGAACTAATTGGTAGGCTTGAGCAAACAGTTAATGGTGCCGTGAATAATAAACAACACTTTTATGTCGGTATTGTGCATTCATGTTATCATGCTAGATCAACAACGTGTATGTTATAATAAACATGTGTATGCATAAGCACAACCCATCAATCTACTCAGTCTCAGTCTTGTCAACCGGATATTGAGGCCGGTTTCTTCACGGGACTTAAAGTCAGGGCAGATGCCTGAAGCATCGCTGTTTTATAGCTGCATCATTCGAGTTGCATATGAGAAATTAGTGATAAATGCAAACGTATGATAAATCCAAGACACTGAACAACAACTGCGTAGCTGATCAGTGCTTCATTTTTTGCTACGCAGATATCACGCCCGGTAAAGTGCAAATTGACCACCGCCGGTGGTCAACGTAAAAAAAGTTGATATACATCCGGTGGTCGTTTTGAGCGTTTCCTGTTATTAGTTTTCGCGAGTTTGGTGGATGTGGAAGGTGAGATTTTTTTTAATTAAAAACGTATTTTAAAAATCAAAGAATGTCAGGCTATCAGTTTTTTGCCGTTGAATGTCTAGCCGAAGTGGTAGTTGAAAAAAATAAACCGTTTTTCTGCAATCCTTTCCGGCCCGTTTGATCGGTGGTGAAAACGAAAGTAGAATCTGGTCAAACACAGGTTAAAATGCACTGATCGTGCCTTTGCAAGCTTTCTGTAACCAATGGTCGTTGCAGTTAGTTAAATGAACACTAAATTAGCTTTTCAGACGTAATTCTAAAATCTTTCAAGCTTTCCTTTCAACACTTCGATCGATTTTGTACCGGTGGTCAACTTGAAGTTGCGGTGGTCGTATTGATCAATGGGGATTACAATGTAAATTTTTATCGTGAGAGAAAGCCAGCAAAAATGCAACTTGATGTCGTTTTCTGTTAGGGCGCGCGGCAAAATTAATGGGGATGCATTCTAAACACAACCAAATCCAAATCAATGCCGTCGGTGTCCTCATAATTCAATGCCGTTTGTCCATTAGCCATTCAGGAACATAGTTTAGCAATATCGGATGTATTTATTACTAATTTTTGGTAACACCAACAATACAAATACTACCTCATGCAAGATGCATTGAATTTATATACATAATTCGCATTGACTCGAAGAAAAACCACTAGAATAACAGTGCGGTCAATTTGCAAACTAGGTGGTCAATTTGATCTTAAAATGAGCAATTTTGAAATGATTTAATGTCCAATTTGAAAAGTATCGAAGGAAATGCCTGCTGTTTAATGTTGAGCAGGCTCAGTCTTGCAGATTCAACAATTATAGGAGTGACACTATGCAATGCGTTCATTGTGTTGTTCGTATGAAATCTATCTCCTGTTTTGCAATATCAATTCTTTGAATATGTAAAGGTGAATAATTACGTGGTTTATATCAATTTTAGACGAAATATTTAGAAACATTGGTCATAATAAAATTGCCAATGCTAAATGAATTGGCGTGTAAAATTACACATGCATGTACCTCTTCCTCACATTGTCACGTGCGGTTGGAATAATAGATTCATAATGTTTCTGGATTTTGCCAGTAGTCGATTGGTTCGCTGGTTAAGCCCAAACGCTAGTTCAAACGAGTCGAGATCACGTGATTGTCCACTGCAAAGTGTAGAATGAATACATGTATTAATGCTGAAGAATAACTGGCCTCATCAGTTCTATGTGCGCCTACTGACCTTATTTTTTTACTTTGTACGTATTTAAAGGGAAACGAACAAGCGTCTTTACCTGACGAACAAAAAACCATATCTCTGGCGTGGACAGGACATCCAAGACGTTGTCCAGAGTCCGTTCAAACCGCCATCTAAGAAAAAGCCAAAATACAGTTCATCACCCTACAGAGCTATTGGTTCATCACCCCAAAAGACAATTTGTCCTTAAATCTATACACCGAAAGGAATGTTCGGATTTCCTAAGAAGAAAAACATAAAAACAGGGACTAAATCAAAAGTATTAAGTCCGTATACTAGCACCCCGAAGAAATCAACACGAAGTTTGATTATGATAGACCATAGCTATGCACAAGCTAATACAGAATCTATTGGCACCAGCAATTCACAAGCTCAACATTAAACAGCATGCATTTCCTTCAATACTTTTCAAATTGGACATTAAATCATTTCAAAATTGCTCATTTTTAAGGACAAATTGACCACCTAGTTTGCAAATTGACCACACTGTTATTCTAGTGGTTTTTCTTCGAGTCAATGCGAATTATGTATATAAATTCAATGCATCTTGCATGAGGTAGTATTTGTATTGTTGTGGTTACCAAAAATTAGTAATAAATACATCCGATATTGCTAAACTATGTTCCTGAATGGCTAATGGACAAACGAAATTGAATTATAAGGACACCGACGGCATTGATTTGGATTTGGTTGTGTTTAGAATGCATCTCCATTAATGTTGCCGTGCCCCCCTAACAGAAAACGATATCAAGTTGCATTTTTGCTGGCTTTCTCTCACGATGAAAATTTACATTGTAATCCCCATTGATCAATACGACCACCGCAACTTCAAGTTGACCACCGGTACAAAATCGATCGAAGTGTTGAAAGGAAAGCTTGAAAGATTTTAGAATTATGTCTGAAAAGCTAATTTAGTGTTCATTTAACTAACTGCAACGACCATTGGTTACAGAAAGCTTGCAAAGGCACGATCAGTGCATTTTAACCTGTGTTTGATCAGATTCTACTTTCGTTTTCACCACCGATCAAACGGGACGGAAAGGATTGCAGAAAAACGGTTTATTTTTTTCAACTACCACTTCGGCTAGACATTCAACGGCAAAAAACTGATAGCCTGACATTCTTTGATTTTTAAAATACGTTTTTGATCAAAATACATCTTACCTTTCACATCCACCAAACTCGCGAAAACTAATAACAGGAAACGCTCAAAACGACCACCGGATGTATATCAACTTTTTTTACGTTGACCACCGGCGGTGGTCAATTTGCACTTTACCGGGCGTGAGATATAATGCAAGTCATATATTTTCTTCATCCGAAATTATAACCATCTCAGACATTCTGTGTTTGTATCGAACCTGATGGAAACCCACAATACCAGGCCGATTCTCATGGCGTTGTCACTTCTTTGTAGTTTTGAGTTTGTTTTAAATTTTATGACATGAGCCGCCTCGTGGGAAAACCAAGAATCTGCATAGGCGAAAACAAAGACGCAGATCAGCTTCGCGGTAACCGCGAAGCTGATCAGCGCCTTTGTTTTCGATACTCGGATAGTACAATTCCTCTTCTACTTAAATCCGAAATTTCAAGCTTCTAGCTCTTTTCTGTGACTGTACAAGTCGGTTTGTGTCTGACCTGGTCGGAAACCACATTGTTGGTTTTTCCACGAGGTGGCTCACATTATGCTATCTAATCACTGAACACAGAACTCTTTCACTTGCTAGCGGCAATATTTGAACTGAAAAGCTTTGCCAACTCTGAAAAAAAAAAAAGAGATTGCATTAACTCATATAAGCCTGGCGTCCCTTTTAGGACACAGGCAAACAGTATAGCCCCAGATGTGACGCCGCAGAACGCGGCGTCCCATCTGGGGCTATTCTGTTTGCACAGAGAAATTTCACCAAAAAATGAGATAAAAACTAAAAATCACTCCTAACACCCCTTAAAATGAAATTGGATTCACCAAATTGATAACGATGGGAGAATCCATTCGTCAAATATGGGTTAAATGACATCGTAATGAGAAAGCGAGAACTTTGCTGTTCGTCAACAGAAAAAATGACATTAATTTACTTTAACTTCCTTAAAAACCAGATGGTGGCTACATCATACAATAATATTCTTACAAATTAAAACAAAAATACTTAGAATAGCATCAAGGTCTATTGAATTATCTTAATTACCGCACAAGTTTAGCCATGCCAAAAGATGGTATGCAAACCTCTAAGACACTTTCATCCCATAACTATTTGTTGTACTTGTTATCCGCATTACCTGTAACATTTAACTGGCCATCCCCATCCACGTCAAGTTGAGCCAATAATTCGTCAGCCTCAGTTTCCGTCAGCGGCTCGTCACCCATGGTTGACGACGTCAGGATAAGACGGAATTCGTCTTTGTCTATCAGGTGGTTTTTATTGCTGTCAAACTTTTCGAAGGCATTGATCAGCTCGGTGTCGATTTCTTCTGGAGTTTTGATAGGGACGTGGTCCTCAACAAACTGGACAAACGTCTCAACGTCAAATTCTCCATCGTCTGTGAAAACGTTCAATATAATTATGATAATGGACCCTGCAGGAATATCTGAATTACGGACTAATGGCACCCTTTTGAACCATTGATTATTATACGCACATGCATTAACATGGACACGTTGACATGAGTGTTAAAATAGCCCTCAATGCAATCAGTGGCTTAAAATGCTTATCTAGACCACGAAAGTAAGCAAAGTGAGATGACTATTTTCATTTATTTCAAAACAATCAATACATGTATGTCAAACCGTAAAAACAGCAACAACAGAAACCCGGGAGTTCAGTTGGGCATTGGAAAGATACGAATTAGCGTCAGATTTAGAGGACAACAAATTGCCCTAGCCTCTGAGGCCCTAGCATTTAGGCCCTATGGAAGGACTCACCATCAGGCATGTATTTTTGCATGTCAGTGTGGGTCGGATTCTGTCCAATCAGTTGTAGCGCTGCTCGCAACTCCTTCCTGTTGATTTTTCCAGATTTGTCAACGTCAATGTCAACAAATGCCTGTCTCAAAGCTGAAAGGAACGGTTGGTCGTTTTCATTTCATGCAGTTTGCAAAGTAATACAAGTCACACAGCCTTTGTATAACCTAACTTCGCTTTCGTTGCCTTTGAAAAGAACGTCTAATATATCATTTTTGCGATTCAAATTATATAGACAGATTGATTAATAAAAGGATCACATGAAGATGCATGGAGCCATGTCCGTCGAATATTTTTATGTAGAGAACTAGAGATGTGGTTAGTGGCATGCTCCTTCCAGAGAATTGTTAATTATGCATTGGAAAGTTTAATATCATAAGGATTTAAATCCTTTGGAGAGCTTATATGTTTCTCGACCGTATTAAAGAGAGAGAGAGAGAGAGAGAGAGAGAGAGAGAGAGAGAGCAATACCTTCCTTCATCTCCTCTGGAAGCTTTCGAGCCTGAAAACCAGTAAGTTGCGAGAACAATAACAAGGTTTAATTCACTACACCATTGTATGGTTTCAAGGAGTTGATGGGATGACAGAAGCCCGTCTAAGTACCTTGGAAAATTGTCATGTCTGAGCGTCCATATGCTACATATAAGCCCTAGCTGTTAACCAGGGAAGTGCCACACTGCAGGGCACTAGAATGGCATTAATTTAGTTTTCGAATGAAATATCTACGAAAATGAGGTAGCCATGGTATCGCATTTGTTTATGGTTTGCATTTGAGGAAACACACATGGGAAGTCTTACGTCATAAGAAAATTTAATATCGCTATGGGCTTTTAGTCAACTCATAAACGCGAGGCTTGTTGAGCACCAACTGGCTCGACGAAGCAAACTCGTGAAACACAACAAACGATCACAAACATGATAAAATACATGTGCAGAATATTACCTCAGACTCCGACATTGTGATATCAACCTTGTTTCACTGGCTTTAGACTCGTTATTGTCTATCTACGAGTACATATCATTTGCAATATTTACTAGTTTTATAGATATTTTAAGTTCTGGGTATCATATTACAGCCAAACTAAATCATGAATAAAAACTCATTCCTTTTGTTCCAGTTCATAGAATATATTGTTTTACACCAATAACACAATTAATAACACGGCATATCAAATATAGCCATATATCCCATAAACGAGCTTGTCGACTGAAAGGACCTGTCGTTGGTTTTCAGACGGCGAGGTTCGACATCGGTCTGTGCAGTAATAGAAGCCACAAGAGGCGACCTCAAGGTAAGAAAGCTCCTAAGAGACTGGATGTCTCAAAGCTGAATAAAGACAGCATGAGACAAGATTTCTTAACAGACATTTGCAACCAACTGGATGCAATGAATCTCAGTTCAGAGGACCCGGAAGAAAACTGGACAGTTTTCCATAAAACAGTTCTTTCTTCAGCTGCAAGCACCTTAGGCCATCCATCTCGCAAACATCAAGACTGGTTTGATGAGAATGATGATGAAATTCAGAGGCTTCTTGAAGAAAAGCACCGTTTGCTCAAGGCACATCAAGATGATACTAGCTCAGTATCAAAGAAAGCAGCATACAGCAACATTTGTAAGACAGTCCAGACCAAGCTTAGGGACATGCAAGATTCCTGGCTGAGGAAGAAAACAGAAGAAATTCAGTCTTTTGCGGATAGAAAGGACATGAAGAAATTTCATGATGCACTGAAAACCATTTATGGTCCAAAGAGTTCTGGAGCCACCACACTGCTCAGTGCAGATGGAAACACTCTTCTCACAGATAAAGAAGCCATCTTGGAAAGGTGGGCAGAACACTTCAATAGTGTGCTTAATCGACCATCAAGCATCAATCAGGATGCAATCGACAGACTTCCACAGATAGAGTGCAATGTTCTGTTAAATGAATTTCCTACCGTTACGGAAACAAGAAAAGCAGTTCAACAACTATCATCTGGCAAAGCCCCAGGTGCAGATGCAATTCCTGCCGAAGTTTACAAGGCTGGGGGGCTACCCATGGCAGAGAAACTGACAGAGTTATTTCACTGTATGTGGAGGAAGGAGGCTATCCCACAAGAATTTAAGGATGCATCCATAATCCACCTATACAAGCGGAAAGGAACTCCTCAAGTCTGTGACAATCACAGAGGCATCTCCCTCCTATCAATTGCTGGGAAGATACTTGCAAAAATTCTGTTGAATCGTCTGAATGCTCATCTTGATCAGACGGGACTTATCCCAGAAAGTCAATGTGGATTCAGAAAAGACAGAGGGACAATAGACATGATCTTCACAGCAAGACAGCTTCAGGAGAAATGCCAAGAACAGAATGTAGATCTATACATGACGTTTGTTGACCTCACCAAAGCTTTTGACACTGTTAGTCGTGATGGACTCTGGAAAATCATGGCCAAGTTTGGCTGTCCACCCAGATTCATAGCTATGGTGCGGCAGTTTCATGATGGCATGCAGGCTCCTCTATGCAGATGATATGGATAAGAATGCCAACACTCAGGCAAAAATGCAAAGAGCCATGGATCAAGTCTCACAGTCATGTGATAACTATGATCTCACAATCAGCACAAAAAAGACAGAGGTTGTACACCAACCAGCCCCCGGAAAACCATATAATGAACCAACCATCACTGTGAATGGGCAAAAACTGAAAGTTGTTGACAAGTTCACCTACCTGGGAAGCACTCTCTCCAGAGCAGTGCATATTGATGATGAGATCACTGCCAGAATTGCAAAAGCTAGTGTGGCATTCGGAAGACTCCGTGCAAATGTCTGGGAGCGAAATGGAATCAAGCTTGACACCAAGCTGAAAGTCTACAAGGCTGTGGTACTGCCAACCCTCTTGTATGCATGTGAGACCTGGACAGTATACCAACGCCATGCAAAGAGACTTAACCATTTCCACTTAAGCTGTTTGAGAAAATTGTTAAAAATCAAGTGGCAGGACAAGATTCCAGACACAGAGGTCCTGAGGAAAGCAGGCCGATGCAAAGCATGCATACAGTCTTAAAGCTAGCACAGCTAAGATGGACTGGCCATGTTATAAGAATGCCTGATGCGCGACTTCCAAAGAAAGTTTTCTATGGAGAACTACAGGAGGGAAAGCGCTCTCAAGGTGGCCAGAAGAAACGCTACAAAGACACCCTCAAAGCCTCTCTGAAGGATTTCGAAATACCAATGGGGTTCTGGGAACAGACTGCACCGGGGACTGCACAGGAGCGATCAAAGTGGCGAGGTCTCATCAACAAAGGAGCAGCTCTGTATGAAAAGAAGAGAATCTGTGAAGCTGAAAGAAAGCGAAGAGAGCGCAAAGCCAAAACAAATGTGCCACCAGCAGACTCTATGACATTGACTTGCTCTACTTGCAACCGACAGTTTAGAGCCAGAATTGGCCTAGTCAGCCATCAAAGAACTCACCAACACACATCAGCACTATTCAAGAAATAATGATGGTCTTTCTCATTAGTGAGAGACGAACTATCAATAGAAGCCAGTAAGAGTTCGTACAAAAATGCATGTTTCACAAGTATGCGAGCACATTATATTAATTTACTTGCATGTTTGTTGTTCTAGTTTGACTATAAAGCCGGCACATTTATTTTATTATTTGTAGTATGACTTTCTTTTTTTCTTTTGAAGTTTTTGTAACATTAACTCAAACACAACTGAATATCAAAGGAGGCGGGCCTACATATTAATACACAGGGAGGAGGCGGAATGAAAACCATACTGTAACTTCCTGATATTAGAAGTTACAGTACGAATCTGTCAAAATTCTCCTGTCACACTACAAGTTAGTTAAAGACCTCGTAGAAAAAAATAAGTAAAAACAGCTCGTCTTCGACTCGCTTTATTTTACTTATTTTTTCTACTCGGTACTTTAAGTTAGAGTTAAAGTACCGAGTAGAAAAAATAAGTAAAATAAAGCGAGTTTTTACTCATTTTTTCTACGAGGTCTTTAACTAACTTGTAGTATGACACAACACAAATTGGCAGATCCGTACTGTAACTTCCAATATCAGGAAGTTATTGTACGGCTTTCATCCCGCCTCTTTGCTTTGTAATAATATGTGGGCCCGCCTCTTTTCATATTGACTTGTATTGGATTTAATGTTATAAAAACGTCAAAGGAAAAACAGAAAGTCATACTACAACTCTAATTTATTAGATCTATATGATTTATCATATTCACAATAAAGGAAAACGAAACGATACAATTTATAATTTAAAGAGCACGTATATATGTCATACATACTTAATTAAATAATTGTCACATATCACAAAAAGAATACCAAAATAAATAAAATACCATTTGTTTTTGTAATGCCATAACTGACTCATGTATAAAGTACATGTATACAATTGAGTAGGGAGAGACTGTGCAATATTAATGACTTGAATACTTGCAAAGTCTGAATGTAAATGAGACCCAACAATTTGCATATGCGAAAACAAAAGGCGCAGATCTGCTGTGCATAGTCTGACGGGTCAGCCGTCAAAATGAATTTTTGATACCTGATTGTTTATCATTTTGACGTCTGACTTCCTTCCATTGATGAAATCCCAATTACTATAAATATCACTGCAAGCTGTTTTTAGCCACTGATTTTATGGGAATGCCCTCATCTGATTGGTTGATTTGGTCATGTGATGGGCCAGATCCAATCAGATGTTCGCAGTTCCCTTCCTGAGATGCAATTTTTGAAGAAAGCATGTCAGCCACATTGAAGGGATTTCTTTTACAAAACAACAAAATTTGGATATATTTTAGCATTTTTCAAATGGAGGTGTGTTCTTTAGTTTGTTTTACAGTGTTTTGCACCATTTGTTTTGTATAAAAACTTGTTATTCTGTAATAATGGATGTCACCCAAAAGTGGCCGACAGCTTGGCTTTTTGAGAATGTGCTGGAGTCAGACGGCAAAATGAACCTTAGGTATGATACTTACATTTTGACGGCTGACTAGTCAGACTATGCTGTGCAGTAACTGCACACCTGATCAGCGCCTTTGTTTTCGCTACACGGATAGTAGCATTCCTCTGCTACTTATATCCAAAGCCTTTCAAGCTTCTACCGTTCTTCTGTGACAGTACAGACCGGTCTGTGTCGGACCTGGTCGGAAACCCAAATTGTTGGTTTTCTCACGCGATGGCTCAAATGTATTACAATGTTGACACGAAAACACAAGTACACAAACTTGCGAATCTTTTACAAATATTTCAAAAAACTTGTCTCCATAGTTACTTGTGCCTAGTAGGATATAAAATAACTATTTTCTGAATCTGAGATAACGCAAAATGTCGTTACGAGTCCGTGATCTACAAAATGGTTTTCAAATGGCTTCTAAATTTTCTGCACTGGATTCTTCAAATTGTAGTAACGAGAAGGTCGACCAACTCTGCAACAAAAAACAAACAAATCGGTATTAAAAGGTCCATATCAAATGTTATAAATTGTGTATACCTGTGTGTACATGAACATGTATACATGTATGTAATTTGTTTGAGTATTATAAAATATGCCTGAACAATTGCGTAAAAAAATCAAAACTTTTTACGTCAAACTTTTATCAAAATACAGTAAGTTGTCATAGCTACGAATTGTTGTTTAGAATTTAGAATGCATGCACAAATGCAAAATAGCATCTCAACCTTGAGCCGTGCCATGAGAAAACCGGATATTTGCCTATGCGAAAACAAAGGCGCAGATCAGCTATCAGCTGTGCAGTAACTGCACAGCTGATCAGCGCTTTTGTTTTCGCTACTCGGATGGTACAGTGAACTTGACAATGGAGAATCATCGACAATGGCGAATCACTCGTAAAGATATTGCAGAATTTCTTGAATCTTTGACAAAATATTATTTATTATACAACTCGGTCATTTACTTTTATATATGCCTTGAGGTTTGGTAAAAGAATGGATTCAAAATTCCACCGGACAATAAAATCAGGGTTGCTGAAACGCTTGACCCCTTAACTAAGATGCCTTGTTTATTGTTCCGCAAAAAGTGACGTTCAGATAAATATAATTCTTACCTCGTTTCTAAGCATTTTATTATGACTGTTTTTGCATTACTTTAATGCCTAATATCCCTAGTTATACTTTATGCGTGTTTTTGATAAAAGTTTCGACATTGAAGGTATATATAAGCGTGGAAAGATGTATATGTACATTCGACAATAGCGAATCATACTTTTGCGTGGTATAAAGAATGTGCACAAAGTACTGATAATCTACCTTTGGAAGGCTCGCACAGGAACAATTTTGTTTGGTCAATGACGTAACTAATATTGATGCAAGTCGTGGTTTAACTTTCTTGATTTTAGGCTAACATTGATTCATTAAACTATAAGACATGCTTAAATCGGTATAACTGACCTTTCCGACAGGACGTTTGCTGTTGACAGTGAACATATAGCACCAAAGCAAATTAACACAATATTATCGAACATCATTTAATTTCGCAAGGCGATGGCACCATTTGTGTGCAAAAATAATCTTCTAAAATGGTTTCATTTTGGCTATAGACTACTTGATTCGCCATTGTCGAGTTGGTTCGCCATTGTCTAATGCGGGAGGTATTATACCAACAGAGTTATCTCCACTTAGGAAATCGAATGAACTAAAATTATCATTTTCCTGAAAAGCTGAGATATGTAAGATGTTCTTAGTAACAAATAAAATAACATTCCCATAGTCGTGTTTAAAATAATAGCATTTGACCTCTTAGTGGTTCGCCATTGTCGAGTCCACTGTACAATTTCTCTTCTTCTTAAATCTCCTGTGAATGTACATAACGGTTTGTATCGAACCATGTTGGAAACCCCGAAGACCGGTTTTCTCGCGTCGCGGCTCAATTTTAATGTCACCATGACAAGTCAGCGTTAAAAGAGCATACCGTTTATATCAATATTGCCGTCGCCATCTTTATCAAAATTGTTGATGAGTTCGTTCACATCCGCTTCCGCTACGCCTTGCGCACTGTACTGGGTCAAGATGTCCATAAGTTCGGACGGCTCTAGTACTCCGGACTTGTTCTTGTCGAAGAATTCAAAATCTGCCCGGAGAGATTCCCTGATTTCTTCCTTGCTTCGCCATTCAAACTGTTCCATCAAGTTGACAAATTGATTTTGGTCTAAGGTATCCCCAGAGTCAGCAACTGTGAAAAAATAAAGCCAAACTAAATTGATCTAAATTGTATAAATTTTCGAATTTCGTAATGAAAGTAACGTGAGGTAGATCCCTCTTCCTAAAGCTCTTCCTATCTGCCACTGATTGTTATGCTTAAATTAGACTTTGGTTGTACATTTTGACTTGACTGAATCATTTTATAAGATCAAAACGTGACTGTGGACCTAGTTACAACTGAAGTACCTTTTAATTACGAGATTAAACAAACGTTGCTATCATCTAAAGTACCACCATGCCACACAAGGTATAATTGTTATAATAAGCAGACCTGATTCCATATGCTTCTCGACTTCCTGGTCTGTTGGGTTGAGCCCACACAGTTGGGCTCCCTCCATTATAGAGTCCTTAGAGTTCGGGATAGACCCAGCCCCATCTTTGTCTAGATCTTCGAATGCCTGAGTGGCGCCTACAAGAAACGAAATGAGCCGCGCCGTAGGGAAACCGGACTTTTGCCTGTGCGAAAACAAAGGCACAGATCAGCTGTGCAGTAACTGCAGTCACAGCTGAACAGCAGAGCTCTGTGCAGTAACTGCACAGCTAATCAGCGCCTTTGTTTGTACAATACCTCTTCTTCCTAAATCTGAAATTTCAAGTTTCTAGCCATCTTCTGTAGCTGCTCCTGTAGGCCGGTTTGTTTCGGACCTGGTCGGAGACCCCGAAGACCGGTTTTCTCGCGTCGCTGCTCAAATATAAAAGCACGGTGGACTAGTGGAACCGTCTGGCATAATAAAATAATTAAACTTAAACAAATAAATCTAAGTCAATACCATAGACATGTTTACATTACAATTTGTTGTTCCTTAAACAATACCAGTTAAAGATTCGTATTCCTGAAGAAAAATTATGGATGCATTCTAGTGCATTAGTGCACGTGTGCATGTACTCACGTTTCTTCTGTTCATCTGTGAGCTGAAATTAGCATTGCACATTTTATAAACTGAGCCTTCGCGTGAGAAAACCGACAATTTGAGTTGCCGACCAGGTCAGACCGTCACAAACCGGCCTGTACAGTCACAGAAGCAAGCTAGAAGCTTGAAATTTTGGATTTAAGTACAAAAGGGATTGCACTATGTAGTGAAAACAAAGGCGCTAATCAGCTTCGCCGTTACCGCGAAGCTGATCTGCGCCTTCGTTTTCGCCTAAGCATTTTGTTGGTTTTCTTATGCAGCGTTCAACTCATACACTGTGTGATTTTTTTCTTTAGGTGTCAAAGGTTAGCATTTTCATGATTTTGTCAAGTACAACTCTAACAATTTGAAAGTTTTAATCCCATGCAGAAAAGTTTTGACAGTAAAGAAACATTGATACTTTGATAGAGTGCCAGTTTGTGAACCTAAGCCCATGCTCGAGTTTTTGAAACCAGCATACTCCGTAGCCGGGCAAATTTGGGGGAAAGTTGCCCATCCGGGCTGCATCAATACTACATATGTACTTAAAAACATGTGCTGCTATTAAAAATACAGCCTGTGTTATCATTTGCAATTTATTGAGTGTACATTCCAAGAATAAATGAAATAAAATAATAAAAATATAATGATAAATAAATAAATAAATAGATAGATAAATAAATAAATAAATAAATAAATAAATAAATAAATTACCATTGTGTCACAAAGTATATCACACGTATGTGAAAAGTATGATACGTGTAATGTTCTTCAACATTAGACAGTGCTATTTACATTGTTTTGCGTAATTCTAAAGAGATTGCAAACATAGCAGATTCGATCACGGTATATTATGGAAGTGCGCCTTCGCATGGGAAAGCCAACAATCTGGGTTTCCGACCAGGTCCGACACAAACCGGCCCAAACAGTCACAGAGGCAGGCCAGAGGCTTGAAATTTTGGATTTAAATAGAACAGGAATTGTACTATCTGTGTCGCGAAAACAAAGACGCTGATCAGCTGTGCAGTTACTGCACAGCTGATCTGTGGCTTTGTTTTAGCATAGACAAAAGTCCGGTTTTCTCATGACGCGGCTTATATAATGGAAATGTATTAAATGCCATATCACAATTTCTAAAATGACTGTATACGTTAAACAAACACAAAAGACTCCAATGAAGCATTGTGAGCCTACATTAATTTTTAAATCTAACATCGATTTGATTTTTTCCTGTAATGGTATAGTAAATATTCCACGGCGCCCCCTGTTTTACAGACAGACCAACGTGTGCAGTTACTTTCATTCTGAGTAACTTGATGTTTTGGAAAATCAAATTCACTCCCAGGCTTACAATGCATGCAACAAAAGCAAGCAATTTCAAACATTCTTGGCGATTAGAGTAACAGGCTACGTTCGGGGTTCTCCCAATGGTAAAATCTGCAAATCTACCAATGGTACTATTGGTACCATTTTTACCAATGGTAACCAGAAAACCCTGAAAGTTTTTCTGCTGCCAATGGTACCATTGGTAGATCACGTGGTGGAATTTTAATCATATTGATCAATACACCCCACTTGTTTTTGTCTTTCTTATTTACTTCATGTATATTGCTTTATTCATAACATATACATTTGCATGTATGACAAAAGTACTGCTTATTTGTATATGTGTTCATAGTATAAGTACCTGAAGTTGTTTTCCCCACCTCGGTTTTTTGGAGTGGGAATTTCTGATCATTGCCTATTTTCACCTTCACATAACTTCACCAACTCAATACGTTGTCTGTATCTACCAGCTTTCGGGCCACAGGCTACAAAACCTTTTGAAATTTTCTAATGTTGATACTTTGTAATATAGGTAAATGTCAACCCAATGTCCTAAGGACCAAGTTCCAAATGCAACAAACCACGTTTCGTGAAAATCGGTCCGCTAATTCTGGAGATCTTTTGAGATCTTTGTTGAATGGCGTTATCTAATATTGGAGTGGTGGCCATCTTGTTCATTTATATAAGATCATATAAACTTTATTTTCCTCCTTCCCAAAGAGGCTCAGGCTACATAAATTCGGCAATTTTTGACGAAACGGTTTCAGGATAGATCTTTGAAGTGGTTTTGTTTGTTTGTTTGTATTTAGTTTTAACGTCCCAGTCTGAGTTAACACTTTTTCGGTCATGTCGAGACGGAACCACCGCTTTCTGGGTATTAACCAGTACTGTAAGGGGTTGATTAGATCAGCTGGCTAACTGTCACTCCGTTCCACTTCGGTACCTCGTTCCACTTCCCTGACGTATGGAGAGGTTTAACGGAATACCGATGGAAATATTCCGTCTAAGGATTGATGTGTCTTGTCAATCCAGGGCCTCTCGATTCTGAGTTCTAGGTAGGATTTGATGTTTTGTGGTGTTTGAACGGACATTAGTCTAGTATTATCATCAGGAAAACATATCCATGTAATGTATACCCCCATGAACCCCACTTTGTTATAGTGAAAATGGGGTATACATGGGTATTCCTATTTTTGCTCCAAATATAGATTGTGGGTACTCGTTAGAAACGCCTTGCCAAGGCGGTTCTAACGTGTACCCACAATCTATGTTTTGAGCAAAAATAAGAAAAAACTATCAAAACTTTTCTACTGAAAATTTTCATTTTTACAACTCTGTGCATTGCATGGGCGTGTTTTCGAACTGTAATAGCAAACTGATGAAGAGACAATAATGCTTGTGTCCAGAGTCTTAAATTAGTGTCTATGCCTGAATGGCTCTTAAAAGATTTGTCAACACAAAGTTTAGGATTTTACATTTCTCCATATTACAACAAAGCATATACACATTTCTGAATAGACTAGCAAGCATAACTAAATATACTAAAGAGACAACTATATATGATCATATATGGCTTTAAATTTACAGCATAAAATATACAAAACAATTAAAAAACAATGTATTCATAGATATACTGGTAAAAATTTAAATGTACCATTTATGTATAACATCTGATTTAAAAAAATGGACATAATACAATTGGGCTGCAGTGTCAGAACGTTAAGCGTTTGCGTGTGTTATTTTTCAAATCAGTTGGGCCTCATCACGAGTTGGTAAGCTAATTTAGTTAACTTACATGTAAACCTAAACCAATTCAGATTCCTAGTCCAAGGCTTTGCACAGAAAAACAATATTTGTCATACTGAAGTCCATACTCTGTAAAAAAAAGTCCTCTACAAGTCAACCGATATTCTCACCACACTTTAGACATTCATGTACAATGTCTTAATGGAAGCACGGCATGATAATACAGCACAGCATGATAATACAGCACGGCATGATAATACAGCACGGCATGATAATACAGAAACCACTACATCTTTTAAAAATGAGCCTGTGCATGAGAAAACCAACAATTTGGGTTCCTACCAGGTCTGACACAAACCAGGCTGCACAGTCACACAATAAAGCTAGAAGCTTAAAATTTCGGATTTAAGAAGAAGAGGAAGTGTACTATCCTTGTAGCGAAAACAAAGGCGCTGATCAGCTTCGCGGTCACCGCGAAGCTGATCTGCGTCTTTGTTTTCGCCTATGCAAATTGTTGGTTTTCTCATGCACAGGCTCATATTATAAAACTAAAGGACTTGTCACACATATGCGAAAATCCCTCGATGTAGACTTACATTTTATTGCAAAATGGAATTCTTAAGTAATGTTTGGTTTACTTCTTTTTGAACCGCTAACGACCATAGCTGATGGCTGGGACGTAAAGCAATAAATCAAACAAATAAAAGCAATTACAGAGATTTTCGCTCATGTGTGATGAGGCCTGATACTGCATGCATTCCTTGTATGCACATCAAGTAAAGCAATTGACAAAGTTTTGGCCAATGCTCCATGAAACAAACCCATTTCTTTCAAAATTAGTCTGATGAATGGGTGTATGGGCTTCAACAACAAAACAGGGTTCCCAAAGACGGTGAAAAATAAAATTCCATGACCGTTGTTAAATTTCCAGGACTATTCTTTCTGTTTATTAATTTATTTGTCATGAAGTTGTAACACTTTATTAAAGGCAAGAACAGATAATTATATTGCACAAGTAACTTACTTCTGGGTATTATCTTGTTTCCTAATGAAGAAAAATTAGTTTGAAAGCCCTATTGAAAATCAGAAAGTTATTTATCAATACTTCTCGACTGAGCGAAGCGATCAAGGAAAAAATGAGTGCCAATGACATCAAAATTGGCATCTCATAACAAATTTCCATGATTTTTCCATATCTCATCAATTTTCAAATTCCATGACTGTTCCATGTATGGAATTTTTCAGTCATTTTCCAGGTTTTCCACAGCCTGTGGGAACCCTGACAAACACCAAGAATGGCGCCTATAACCATCAACTACATGACAAAGAAAACTTGTTGAATAAGATGACAGTTGACAAAATCCATCACCAAACACTTGGACTCTAAGTATATGGTATATATGTCAGAATATGGCCAATGGTATAAAAAGCTCTAGCCCAGAGGTTATAAAACGTTTTTCATACTCAGCTCAGCTGAGACTAAATTTTATCTTGCTCATAAATGTTAAAATGCAAATTGTTGGCATTTTGACATATGAGCAGGATAAATTACGAGCTTATGTGATCTAAACATGAAATTTCCAATGATTTTCTCCAGTTCAATATTTATGAGGAAATGAAATTTCATGCTCATCTGAGTTGAGCACGAAAAAAAGTTTTATAGTCTTAAGGCCTGGGCCAAGAATTATAATTCGCCCTTAAAGATAAGGAAGACTTTATTTAAGGTGACAAATTTCAGCATCCAAAACCATGCATTTAAAACTTACTGAAATCAAAATTATTGATGATATTATGATTATGACATCTGATTTTACACACCTCTTAATTTTCGTAAAAGCAATTTCAATATTAACAGTAAAATATTGAGTTGAAATTTGTCACCTTAACTAAAGTCTTCCTCAACTTTAAGGGAGGATTGTAATTCTTGTACCTGATTTATTAACTTTATTTGATTTGAGCAAACAAGGAACATGGCTGAATGGCATCTTTGTTGTACATACATGTAGAAAGTACTTTTCCTGTATTAGAAATCGAAATTTCTAATCATCTAGCCATCTTGTGTCATATATGTTGGTTTTCTCATGTCGCTGCTTAAATGTTTTAATTTTCTGTAGCTGTATGGATTACATTCGTTGACCTTGCCCTAGTCAGAATCATATGGCAAGCCGTTTTACTATTTATTCAAACAAACAGATATCTTATATTGTATATAAGATATCTTCTTTAATAAATAAGATATCTCCTTTATTTTATTAGATATCTATTATAAAGAAGATATCTTATATAGCAAATAAGATATCTGTTTTGTTATATTAGATATCTAAATTGTCAATTAAGATATCTTATATAGTATATAAGATATCTTTTTAACTAAACAAGATATCTTATTTGTTAATGTAGATATCTAAATTAACAAATAAGATATCTTGATTGATATATTAGATATCTTATTTGTAAAAATATATAAGATATCTTAATTATTAATATAGATATCTTATTTGTTAATTGATATAGCATTTAAGATATCTTATTTGTTAATTAAGATATCTTGTTTAACAAATTAGATATCTAATATGATAAATTAGATATCTATAATGTTTTTTTCTAAATAAGATTCTTAATTAACATATAACATATCTAAAATAGTATATTAGATATCTATTTTATCATATAAGATATCTTATTTGTCAAATAAGATATCTTCTTCAGCATTTATCATATATCTTATTTGTCAAATAAGATATCTTCTTCAACATATAAGATATCTTAATAACATTCACAAATAAGATATCTACACTGCTAAAGTAGATATCTTATTTGACAAATAAGATATCTTATATACAAAAATAGATATCTTATAACCTATATTAGATATCTTATTTAGGTTTAACAAATCAGATATCTTATTTAGTATATAAGATATCTTATTTGTTTTACCCAATCACAATTGGTTTCTGATACTTATATAAGATATCTACTATACCAATACAGATATCTTATTTATAGCCTTAATCAAGATATCTTATTTGATAATTTAGATATCTAATATACTAAAAAAGATATCATAAATATTAAATAAGATATCTATTATACCTAAATAAGATATCTTATTTACCAAACCACTATAAATAAGATATCTTAATTGGCAATTTAGATATCTTATTTGCTATATAAGATATCTTATTTGCTAATTAAGATATCTAGTTTAGCAATGAAGATATCTTATTTACCAAAGTAGATATGTTAATTAATCTTGTAAAGAAGATATCTTATTTAGGTATAGTAGATATCTTATTTAGTATTTAAGATATCTTTAGTATATTAGATATCTAAATTATCAAATAAGATATCTTATATGCTATATAAGATATCTTAATTGTGGGATCAAATAAGATATCTTATTTAGCAAATTAGATATCTTCTTTACTATATAAGATATCTAATTTAGGATATAAGATATCTTTTTTGATAAAGAAGATATCTTTATTGCTAAATAAGATATCTTATATCCTAATTAAGATATCTTATTTACTATTCAAGATATCTAATAAGCATAATAAATAGTAAAACGGCTTGCCATAGTAACAACATGTCTCAAGAGTTTAGCATGTTGATAACAACTAAAATAATTAATATCTAACAAGACATGATAAATCAAATAAAATAAATTTATTGGTATAAAATCCAATGACAGGATTGTCACCATAAACAATACAGTACATATAACATACATGTAGAGCAAATTCCTGTGTTATACTACAAGTATACTTAATATTTTACATGTTAATCAAAGCAACATGTATTAACATGCAAAATAAAGGCACTCGTAGCACACTTGGATAACACATTATGTGTTATCCAAGTGTACCACGAGTACCACAAGTACACCAAACACTCCACATGCCAATACATACCGCTTTGATGTACACAAAAAGTAGAACACGTGACTTTTCAGAAATTAATCAATGAGATTTCCATCTTTAATAATAGTTTTAACTACTTAACATAAAATACAGACATTAACATGCACATTTCTTTAAAAGTAAAGATTAAACCAATTTAAAAAATAGTGCATACTGCATCCATGTAAATATGAAATACTAGAACATACACACATTTCTTTTGATAAAAGAACAGATAATGGTATTATATTACAAAATTCTCTTAAGCTCAAATAAACTGTGCTCAAATCTTATAATCTAATGTGTGTTTAAGATTAAAGCAGAAAAATATGCAAATAAATATTTCCCTTAAACTTGACAAGTGTAAGCTCTCTGTATGGTTTCTAATTTTATAAGCATTATGCTCCCATTCAGATCCTTTTATAACAAATTCAATGTATTGAATTTGTATTGTACCTATACTTGCAGCTTGAAACATTGAATAAACTGTTTATACCCAATGCCAATTGTGACTAAACGTTTGGGCTGCTGAAAGTTCTAACTGCATTTTATGTCATTCACAGCTCATCAATATTTGAACTACATCTCTGCACAGTCTGGAGTTTACTTCAACATTATGTGAAAGGTAATTTTATTTTCATTTTCTATCACAGGCACTATAATTATAATGCTTATTTAAATATTTGCAGACCTTTTCTAGAATCAAACACCATACGGAGGGCAAGTTAAATGATTGCAATATGATGATATTCTGGAAAAAACAAACAAACAAAAAAACCCCACAAAAACCAGCAAATGTACTAACAAAGGAAGTATCCATAATAAAATGATGGCAAATGAACCATATTAAGATGATAATGTTGATGATGTTGGTGGTGGCAGTGACTAAGTTGGTAATGATAATACGATAATGATCTGGTTTTGATGCTTTTACTTTTCACTTCTCATCATGAAAACATGTCCATGAAAAGTATACCCCCTTGAACCCCACTTTTATGTAGAAAAAATGGGGTTTGCAGGGGTATACCTATTTTTCTTATTTTTGCTCCAAAACATAGATTGTGGGTACTCGTTAGAAACGCCTCGCCGAGACGGTTCTAACGTGTACCCACAATCTATGTTTTGAGCAAAAATAAGAAAAATATCCAAACATTTCCACTGAATTTTTGTATTTTTTACAACTGGAAAAATATCTGTATATTGCATGGGCATGTTTTCGTAATGGTTCAACTCCTCCTTTGAAGGTATTTTTGGTTACGGTGTAGGAACACTCAAACACTACTTTTAATGTTATCATTATTATTTTTGGTCCACTTTCACTGTTACATGTATATTTAAATGACCTGTCAGCCTTGGTAATTTTGATTTTTTTTCCTGTCCAGCTGTTTTGCTAAATATCAATGCATTCAATAATACTACATATATTCAACACTGTTACTTCACTATTGACTCTGCATTGCCTTGAGTTGACTTGCAGCGCCAGCATTATGCGAACGACAATGCATTTTGTATGAAATATAATGCTTAAATGGAGTATTACAGACCGAACAGGTGTAAGCCATCTCTCCTGTATGTATTCGACGATGTGATGTCAGGTTTTGACTATGTCGGAATGATTTTTGACAAATGTCACATTTGTAAGGTTTTTCTCCACTATGAATCAAAACATGAACTTTTAAGTGGCTGATCTTAACAAACGATTTTGAACAAACCTCACAGGTGTGTTGGGCTTTACCCGTGTGGTTCAGCATGTGGGTTCGTAGAGCGCTCTCTTGTCCAAACCATTTTTTGCAGATGGAGCATTCATAACGCTGACTGTCTGTATGTGTCATCAAATGATACTTTAGGCCTGACGTGCGTGTGAATGATTTCTGGCAGATTTTGCAGGTATGTACTCTGCCTTCTGCATGAGCAGTGGTGTTGTGCTGTAATAAGTCATCAAAGGTAGCAAAATATGATTTGCAATAGGGACATGCGTGTGACCCAGAAGGATCTGATGGTCGTTCAGGTATCCCTTGATTATCTTGTCCATCATAATCATCTTCAATATCATCATCATCACCATTAGAATCAGCACCATCATAACCGCCAACATCATCACCTTCAAAATCAGCATCATCGCCATCTTCATCGAGGTGATCCACACTATGCATCGCTTTATCGGTGAGGTTCGTAAAAGTTTTTGAACATCGACTACACGAATATGGCCTTTCCCCATTAAGGCAAACGTGAACTTTCAAAAGTCCTGGCCTCGTAAATGACTGGTCACATATTTCACATGTATAAGCGCTCGGAGACTTTTCTTCTTCCGCCTTATGTAGCCGCATATGTCTATGCATGTTGGAGTTGCTCTTGAACTTTTTATGACAAATACTACAGGAATGCTTTTTCACAAAAGTCTTATCATGTACTCGCTTATGTTTCTCCAAATTAGCTGCACTCATGAACACTCTCAAGCATTCCTCACAAACATGCTGTCCCGGCATATGTATACGTCTATGCATCTTCAATGCTGCTCGTTGAGAAAACGCGCGGTCACAAGAATCACATTTAAAAGGTTTTTCTCCTGTATGTGTTAAGGTATGTGTTTTCAAATTTTGCTTATGCCGGAACGTTTTGTTACAGATCAAACAAAGGAACGGCTTTTGACCCGTGTGACGTAACATATGGACGTTCAAATGACTTGATTTCATGAATGATTTGTCGCATTGGTCGCAAGCAAACGGTTTCTTAGCCACTGTATGGCTGAGTAAGTGAGTTCGCAGGCTTCCTTCTTGCGTAAAAGTTCTCTTGCAGTAGGTGCAGTCGTAGCGGGTCTGGCCATCCGTGTGTTGGAGCATGTGATACGCAAGGGCAGTGTGATGGTTGTAAGATTTGCAACATATTTTGCAGGTGTGTGTGCGTCCTTCTGAGTGCTCAAAGTTATGATGGTGCAACAATTGTTCAAAAGTTGCAAAGTGTTTGTTACAATATGGACAAATATTTGGAACTGCTTCTGCCATTTTTATCACTCGTAGATCTTTGTAACATGAAATGGTATAGTATCTGTCAAAACTAGGTATATCCTTCAAGTGTGTGTTCTAGACTGTTACTATCTGTATGTTGTTTCTCTTTGCATCCATGACTGAATGTCTCCTATTTCTTTGAATCTTTTTCATTGTCTGGTCATGGCTACTGCCTAAAAATAAATAGAATAACATTAATTTCATAGAATATATTAAGATATCAATCAAGCACTCTTGTATTAAATGACAACTAGAAATAAGTGTAAAACACTATGCCCCCAACTGTATGCTTGCCTCTAACGTGGCACAGTTTATATGATTCATTTATTTCTTTATTTTTTTAATGACTGACAATCTGTAAGCAAACAGAGTAGACCGGGGCACAAATAGCAAACTTTAGGACTAATAGTGACAACAGATGCGCGCTTAAAAATGGAGTTAAAATTTCACAATTCCATAATTCTGTAAAAATTTGACGGAAAGTCATCAAAAGTTAATCAGGTGATCGATCTTCTTCTCCATCCCAAACGGTACACCAAATATGAAGGCTCTAGCTAAAATTCTTTTTGAGATATCTTGCACACAAGATTTTCAAATTATGTTTCCAAAGGAACATAACTGGGGCATAACTCGGACATGAAAAAAAATATGGGTCAACTATTTTCTCATGAGGAATCTGTAAATGAAATTTCAAAACCCTAGCATTCTCCGTTTAAAAAATTTCAAATTTCACCGCAAGTGGAAAAATCAAAATTCATTCAAAATTTCAAAATTCTGTTATTTTGTCAAAATATGAGGTGACATTCTCAAAAGTTAATCAGGTGGTCTACTCCTCAGCCAAAATCAGTATACCTTTTATGAAGGCTTTAGCTTAAACACTTTTTGAGATATCTTGCACACAAGATTTTCAAATTTTGTTTTCAAAGGGACATAACTCAGAAAAGGGGAATAACTTTGGCATGAAAAAAATACGGGTCAACTATTTTTTCATGAGGAATCTGTATTTGAAATTTCAAAACCCTAGCATTCACCGTTTAAAAGTTTCAAACACCGAAAAGTGGAAAAAATAATCAAAATTTGGGGTAAAGTTCTTCGCACAAAAATCGTCTAGAACATTAACTTTCACTGTTTAAGACTTTCTATCCATACATGTGATGAGTTTGGGACAGGAATCAGGGAGATTTTTCTTCCATTTCAGGGAGATTTTTGAAAAATGTATAGAATATATAGGAAAATTCCTGATTCATTTCAGGGAGATTTTGAATTTTTGTTAAAAAGTGGTACTTTTTAGAAGATTTTTTGCCAATTTTAAGGCTTATTTCCTGGAGTCTCCCTGATGATGAGGGAGGTATCACATGTATGCTATCAAAAAGGCTGAAAACTGTTACAGTTTTCAGCCTTCAGCCTTTTTGATAGAAAGTAAAGAGATTTTGGTAAAAATGAAGGGAAAATCTCCATTTTCATTCATAGTAAATTTAAGAAATAGATCAGCTCTAGCAGTGAATTGTTGAGTAATATATATAAATCACTGTTTGGAGGTCAGTTGTAAAGCAGAGCAAATCACGAGTGCGCAGTGTGAGTGATTTATCTGCGTACAACTGACAGACAAACAGTGATATATTACTCAACAATTCACGTACTAGAGCTGATCTATTTTGATTCTAACACACAAAAACGGAATAAAATCATTTGAAACCTTCTGTTTCATTAACTTTTCCGCCATTGCACTGAAGAAATCCCGCCAAATTTTTGACTGTACCGCAAATGTTTACATATGTTTGTTACGTTTTGAACGCGTTGAAATGACATTACACTGTCAAGGTAACATGACTTATGGGATGACGTCATGATTTAATCAAAATGGCGTCAAAACGGCACAAAGTAACGCCCAGTGATATATCACTCAATATATCACTGCACTTTACCATTGGCTTTTATAGACAGGGTGTGTTAGAATAAAAATTTTGACCAAACCTGGTAAAAAAACAAACAACTTATTTTAGTTTTAGTTGTCACTTTTTGTGAATTACTGTGATACTAAAAATCAAGAGGAGACAGCATAAATTGACATTTGCTTTAGTACCATATCCCGGCTATATTGGATCTGAGTTTAAATCCATTATCTCTCTGAGATTCACTCATTCAGCTTACACGTCTGCGCTCAATTTTTGGGCGCTGGGTTCTTCAATATGTTAATTAATTCAGATACTTTAAATTGGGGACAACTGCGGCTACTCAAGTATAAGTGCAACTGCAATTTATGGTAGCTGGACAACTCGGCCCATAACACAGACTCGGCCCGTAACAAACTCGGCACATGACAAACTCGGCCCATAACTAACTCGGCCCTTTTATAATGATGATAAGGTAAGGATCTTACTGTAGGGGAATCAATATAAAAATGTAATAAACTTTATTTTTACTTGAGAAAATGATTCAATGTCCTTCAGGTTTTTCACTGTTTATTAAACAAAGTATAGTCATAATAAAGACAGGCCAAAGAAAAACTAGGCTCAGACCTTCAGCTGTTATTTACAATCTCCATGCATGTTTACACAAAAGCATTCCGAATGGAGTGAGGTTTCGCAACTAGAGAAAAACCGTTGGGACAACATTGACAAATGGATTTTTTTCTTTACACATATTCAATAACAATTAAAGAAAGTTGAATTTACAATTAGTAAAATGTTGTGCCCCGAAACCGGAAAATAGTCGTTTCAAGCCTTGCTGGTGATCAGTTTTTCCAAAAATCTATAGGTTAAACAGTTTCAGAAAATATATACCTCTATTTATCATTCTATGTCAGAGAATTCCGTATATCCAAAACAGTAACGTTATTTCAACTTGAAAAATGGTGAAAATTTAAGGAAGGAGAGCTATATATATAACTCCTTACTTAGGAATCAGATTAGCCGAAATTTAATACAATCAGAGCTGGTGTGTTTATCCTGGTTATACATAAGTTTGAACAGAATCAGATCAATAGCTAGCTAGAAAATAAGCAACCTTTGTTTTCGCCATTATAACCCTATGTGAGCTATCTGTTGCCATGGTTACCAGAGTTTTGATCCATTGCACCCTATATTCCAATAAAACTTTTGTCCCGCTAAATATATCACAGTGTATATCCGAGCGTATGCAGAACAGACGGTTACGGAACGGACAGACGTTTACAGGAGCACGCGCTTTTTCGCGCCAAAAATGTTTTGTACAGTTTTTCATCCAAAACTGTACGCTTCGAATGTATTGTTATATCGGCCTTGCATGTCCATCTACTATCTTCCAAAACACCATAATTTCCGGCATGGAAGCCTTGTAGTTTAAGCAGAATTTTGTTGCTTAGCAACAAAAACATTACGGAGCGGAACAGTCTACAGATTCGTTTATGTTACGGGGCGGAACAGACGTAGCCTACGAAAAAAACAGACGAATCAGCATACGGAGCGGTCACAGACGGCCATGAATACTACATGAACAACACTGTGATGTCAAATATAACACTTTGCGGCAACCTTCTGTATTGTAGCACTCGAACGTGACCAGATGGAATACACCTGGTGACCTGGATCAGCATCGTACATGTATCAGAATAGCATCGACTATGTTGTGAAAACAAAAAGTTGTTTGGGGGCAAACAGCAGATCAGAGAGAGAGAGAGGGGGGAGAGGTCCCGATAGCTCAGTGGTAAAAGCGCCCGCTTCGGGGGCGAGATGTCGTGGGTTCGCCCAGGCCGCGCCATATCAAATGCGTTAAAATATGGTACCAATGGCTTCCTTGGTGCTCAGCATCATGAGGCAATCACGGCTGTTCTTCTCCTTTAAATATAGTATCACTAATAGTGCATATCTAACAATAAATTCTAAAATAAAAGACTGAAAAAAGTCTGAAAAGGTCCGATAATAAGACTCATGTCTGTTTTAACCGGAGGTCTATATGGAAGGCTGGCATTCGTGCTGAATACGTTAGTAATATAGAGACCCTAGAATTTCGGTCAAAGGAAAAGGTTCCCTGTTTGCATACTCAGTCCTTAAGCAAAGTCATCAAGCGAGCACCCACCTCCGTACACACCGGCGGGAGTACTCTCCAAAGCATCGGTCATATATTCCAAAGTCTTTCCATATATGAATGATGCGTGAGAATCAGCCAGGGGGCTTGCGGCGGGAGATAAAATCTTTGGCGTGATTTGTAAGCATATATGATTCTGTCATGCATCTTACTTATTTGATTTACTCGCAGTTTATTACTATTTAGCCATGCTTGTGCATATTAACACGATGAAGCATCGGAATATGAACATGATGAAGCATCGAATGAATCCATGTTGTTATGACGTACGCCATAAACATTTATTAGAGTAAGGATTTAGAATTTTAGATGTCATGACAAAAACCTGTCGGGAAATGGCTTCCGCTGCCTGATTACTCATTGAAGTGCTAGTGTCGTCTAGCTGTGACAAGGACGTACACAATACCGACTGTCAGCCACTAGCTAGCTGCGATCCACTAGCTGTATACTGGCCGATTGAAATGGCATAGTTGTTCATGACACTGCACCTGGGTTAAAATTGTTTGATTTCTTATTTTATTGTTAGATGATAGAAGTGAAATACTTTTCTGTTTACACAACACTCAATGAAACTGCTAATTCGACACCGACACTGTAATTACTAAATAGAATGTAGTCATGTTCCAAAAATAAACGTTCACTTTTCGACCTTGTCCATGCTTCGTGCTGATTACATGTATATCTCCTTGTGTCAAGTGTATGGACACTAATTGGTGAGAGCTACAGAAATCATTGTGAGGCGGAATGCTTTGTTACAATATTTGCATATTATAATAAGTGGCGCGCGGCAATTATCATTCAGTTTGTGTCCAGGGCATATATAGAACTTGTTCTGCGTTATTTGTGAAAATCACGGAATATTACTTCTACTCTTATCTATGGCTATCCAATTTTATACTTGTTTCTATCCGTATTCTAAAGCTCGCCTACGTCTGTTCAGTTTCGTATGGAAATGCGTCATTTCGTCTGTTCCGCACCGTAACAAACGACTGTACCGCCCCGTAACCATGAAATTACCATACGCTTCAGAGAAAAAACAAACCATGGCTATTTTTACTGGAAAACATACAAAATATTTAATGTCTGGTGGTTCAGGACATATTTAACTACATACGGACTAAATCCAAAAGGTTGACAATGGCTTATTTTGCAAGCAATCTCGACACACAGCCAAAAAAAAATTACAAAATATGATGCCATTTTTCACACGTCTTGGGCAGATATGGCGAACCCCCTGAAAAATCATTGTGCTCTTGAGCACAGACAACTAGACGGGTATGTATGCAACACATCTGCTCTAGTTTGGTCTCAATATTTGCATTAGTCACTTTAAAAGAACGGAAAAACATTTTTGGCGCGAAAAAGCGCGTGCTTCTGTAAACGTCTGTCCGTTCCGTAACCGTCTGTTCTGCATACGCTCGGATATACACTGTGTATATGCGTCATGTGAAATTTGATGGCTCTATGTTTATTGGTTTCGGAAAATTTGCCTTTTTTTTTTCTCTACGGACAGAACATCAAATTATTATTTCCATAATTCTACGTTATCATTGGTGTTGGTTTAATATTTTTCATATGGCAATTATCAATTCTGAAAACTCAATTCCTCAATGTGATTTTAAACTTCCAGAAATATGTGACTCATAGAGAAATGTATGGGTTACGGACAGGGCACTTTTTTGATACATTGTCCTCAGTAATTTGGGATATAATTTTCTATCCAATGATAATAGTAAGCCACACCACTGGTTATTTTTACCAATTAGGTATGTCTAAATATTGTTTATAACCAAATGTAAGAAGAATTGGATGTAACAGTAAGTCTTATCTGTCATGTCACTCCTTTATCATTTTAAAATATCTCACTTTGTCACATATCAGAAGCTTTAGTAATTTTGGCATAACTCAAAAATAAATAGTCGAAACGATAGAATAAAGGAGATATCAATGCCTATTAGCCACTGCCTATACCCAAAAATAAATAGTCGTAGCCCATTCAAATAAACGACAGAATAAAGGGGGTATAATTGCCTATTAGCCACTGCCTATTTTGTAGGCACATAAAGTGTCAGTTTCAATCCCCTAACAATAGAAAGAAGCAATTTTCAAGTGAGACAGTATAACACCTGTTTTGGGTTATTTTTGGTTATTTACACTTATACTGTGAAAAAAATGAATATTTTAGGCCAATGGGAGATACTTGATCCCAACATTCTGCAATTCAACTAAAGTATTTTAGTGTTGAAGTATTTGTTCCAAAACAGCATAACACTTGATGAATTTAAAATTGTCATCTGATCTTGGCTGAGCCGAACAACAAGTAAACCATTCAGATTCATATTCAGAATAGAATAAAATTTATTTTCAATCATGGGCCATCACACAGTAGCGTATGAATCAATTAAGTAGTACAATATTAACAATACGGAAACAAAAGCAAAGTTCATTAAAATAATCAATGCATAAATTCATTCGAAACTTTTTTGATTCAGACCGTCTACAAATTCACTACGGCTACATAAAAGGTATAAATGTTAAAATGCCAATAATTGGTGGTATTTTAACATAAATTATGAGCAGGATAAATTTTAGTCTCAGCTGAGCTGAGCATGAAACCAGAAGAGCAATGGTCCGCACACCTGAGATCTGGGATATATACCAATAAACTTGTTTGACTATTATTGTCATATACATGTTTACAGCCCCAGGGCAGAGACAGATGAACCACTGGGGTAAATTTTATTTTCAGAATCATAAATATTCTGTACATTTGCCCATTTTCTGGAATTTTCTAGGCGTTAATTATTACTGTTATAATTATTCAAAATATAAATAATTCTCTAGATTAATTAATAGAATAATTATTTAAAGAATTAGTCTTATAGTGCCTAATCTTATAATCAAAATTCGATTGGTATCTTCTTGGTGGGTGTTTAGATTTGACTAGCTGTTTATTTTAATAAAATTCGAAGAAGATAGAGAACTAAAATGTCGGAGCAGCTTTATATGGTTATTTTGTAGAATGTTATTATGGTTAGTCACTATGAATTCGTTATTTGATGTATTGAAATACAGTTAAAATAACCTGCTGTCCCCTTTTAAATGGATCAGTCCAAAATTACGCCATAGAGAGCCCTCTGGTACTCGTTTCAATAATTTTACAATGGGTTTCAATACCTGCTGCGGGGAACCAATCAGTTGGGTTTTTGATTCATGACAAGCTTGACTTACGTCGCCATTTTGTTTTCTCGAGTCGGTGATTCCATAGCTTATCCTCGACGGAAATTTCGTGCTTTTAATTGGCGAATTTGTGTGTTTATTGGACTGACGTGCGGTGAGTAAATTATCTTTGCATGTTTAGTGAGTTTTTCGCAAACGATGGTATAAAACGTTAGATTTGGGTCTCGATTTGTATTTGACCTGGTTTCGTTAAATCACCTACGGCTCTGTAGACCAATCAAATGCCGTCGATTTGGAGGTGTGGCTCTGTCGACCAATCAAATGCACAACTGACGTGAAGAATGTGTGTCAAGCTGCTGTGACCTGCACTATAATCATGATAATGTAACAACATGATTTCCGATTTTATTCAGACTGGCTTGTAATGACATTATGATTAACTAAGTTTTCTTCGATGTCAATTCAATCTAGTAAAGGTTCCGGTTGCGCATGCGCCAAGAGCTGTACACTATTTTTCTTCATCTTGGGAATTTCCCTTTTTTCAACTTCCTTCGCTGGTATAAAGGTGAGATCCACCCTGTTTTTGAAAGAAAATATCCCTATTGACCATTCTACATCGAGTCTCAGACGGTCTTTCCTGTAGATCGTCGGAATTCGTTACTCACTACACTTTGTACGAGTTGTACACGGTGACCCGCCATTAAATTGATAAACAAACCCCACTTCCGGTTTGCAAAAATTTACAAATACATGTGAATTTTTTTGTCAAATTAGAATCATTTTGAGATGATTCCACAAAATCAGCCCCTGTAAGATGATCCACAGCAGAAATACAAGGGTAAGTCCCACTTCACCCACCCTCAAAGTGCACGACAAAGGCACACACCCCATCCACCTGACACAGAGGAATTTATTCAAATTCTTCTGCACCTCCCTGATACTTTTTGCCTTGGCACTGGTGTCTGCAAGTATGAACTCGGAGTCATATGCCCCAGATAATGCCGAGTCCTTATACCCATGTGGCAAATGCCAAACACCTGTTACTTACGACCATAAGGGCTTGCAATGTGATACTTGTAGTATGTGGTACCATGCACCCTGTCAAAGAGTTGGTGATCAGCAGTATGAATATCTTGCCGAATCAAGTTGTTCCTGGCACTGCACCAGATGCAACTCACACAATTTCTCCTCTAGAAAAACACAAGACCTCAGCTCCTTCGACACAGGTAATACATACAGTATTCTTGACCAATCACCTGACTTTTCACCTCTTGAAACATCTACTCCACATAAATCAAAGCAACCCAAAAAGACCAAGACCACAGACACCCCCCTAAAGATTGCGAATATAAATTTCCGGTCAATTAGGGGAAAAAAGCCTCAATTTTACTCATTTTTGGACTTTCATAACCCTGACATTGTAATCGGTACAGAGACCTGGCTCACCCCCGACATCCACGACAGCGAGTTGTTCCCTCCTGACCTTGGATACACTGTCTACAGACGTGATCGTACAGGCCGGAAGGGTGGAGGAGTGATTATTCTTGTCAAATCCTCATTCCAGTCCCAGGCCAAACCTGAATTCAACACTAATGCTGAGATCATATGGGTCCAACTAAACCTGATTGGCTCAAAATCTGCTCTCATAGGAGCCTATTACAAACCCCATGAACTAGATCAAACCAGTTTCGATGAACTTGGTAAATCCCTTGACCTCATCAAACAGTCTAACTCCCAAATATGGCTTTTGGGAGATTTTAACTTACCCAAAATAGATTGGGAACTCCTGACTCCTACCCCTGACTGTGACTATCAGACTTTCTACATAGACTGCCTTGAAACCTTCAGTGATTGCCTGCTAGAACAAATGGTGACCTCGCCTACGCGAGGTCCAAATACCCTGGATCTATTCTTTACGACAAACCCTACTCTGGTGAAAACTGTTTCTGTCATACCAGGTCTTTCAGACCATGACATAGTTTTGGCAGAAGTAAACAGTCGCCCTCAACTTACCAAGCAGGTCCCCCGGGACATCCCCCTGTACAAGAAAGCTGACTGGGACCAGCTTAAGCATTCAATGAGAGACCTTTACGAGGAACTTCAGTCAAGCCCTGCTACCACAGACATTCAAGTTCTGTGGGATAAGTTTGCTGGCAGACTTCAGCATGAGATTGACACGCATATTCCCATCAGGAAAGCAGGTACTAAAGACGGATTTCCTTGGATTAACCAGGAAATCCGCAGACTCATAAGGAAAAGAGACAAGCTCTACAGGCGCTGGTCAAGATCAGGCAGACCTGATGACCAGAAAAAATTCTTAGATCAAAAACACCTGGTTCGTAGAATCACTGATAGGGCCTACGAAAAGTACCTGAAAGACATCTTAGGTATAAACAATGATGGAGATGACCTCGATGACCCTCCCAAGGTCAAAACCAAAAAACTGTACTCTCTTCTAAAACACTCAAAACAGGACTCTAGTGGAATTGCATCACTGAAGGCTGACAATAAAACATATACTGAAGACTCAGAGAAGGCAAATGCTTTAAATGGACAATTCCACTCTGTATTCAGCCCCAAGAGCCCAATAAGCCTCAAGCAACTTGCACAGAGGACTCTACAGGACCTTCATGACTCCGGTTTAAACCAACCATTGCGACCCAGCCCTCACCCCAAAATGCCTGAAATTCATGTGTCCCAATCGGGCATAGAAAAATTGCTCAAAGGCCTAAACCCCCATAAAGCTGCTGGTCCAGACAAATTCAAACCGATAGTCCTCCAGACCCTACATAAGGAACTTGCCCCCATCCTACAGCTAATCTACCAAAGATCCCTTGATTCTGGTAAACTCCCATCCATTTGGAAAGAAGCCAATGTATCCCCTATCTTCAAAAAAGGGGATAAATCCGACCCGGCCAACTACCGCCCCATCTCCCTGACCTGTGTCCTCTGTAAGGTTCTTGAGCATGTTGTGGCCTCTAGCATCTCTAGACACTTTACTGAACAAAACATTCTGTTTGACCTGCAGCATGGGTTCCGAGAAAAGAGATCCTGCGAGACACAACTAATTATGCTTGTTGATGAACTTGCTAAAAACATGCAAGCCAAAAAACAGACTGACCTCATACTCCTTGATTTTAGCAAGGCTTTCGATAAAGTTGCACATGAAAAGTTACTCCTAAAACTCCACTTTTATGGCATAAGGGGGAATACACTAAATTGGATAAAGGACTTTTTAGACAACAGATCCCAATCCGTCCTTTTAAATGGTTCTAATTCTGACAGTATTCCAGTATCCTCCGGTGTCCCGCAGGGCTCGGTTCTCGGGCCCATACTGTTTCTAGCATATATAAATGACCTCCCGGATCAGGTAAAGTCAAGAGTCAGGCTATTTGCTGATGACACAGCCATGTATCTTGCCCTTGACAAGCAAGGAGACTCAGAGATCCTCCAAAAAGACCTTGAAAGTTTAGAAAAATGGGAAAAGCTCTGGGATATGAGTTTTAACCCCTCGAAATGCCAGGTCATTCATGTGACCCGAAGTAAATCACCCTCCCAGACTATTTATTACCTCCATGGCTGTGCTCTAGAAAGTGTATCTTCTGCAAAGTACCTTGGGGTCACTGTTTCGGAAGACCTCAGTTGGTCAGACCATATCAATAACATTACCAAGAAGGCAAATCAGACCCTCGGCTTCATCAAACGCAATATCCGGGTCCATAACAGAGACCTGAAGTCCACAGCTTATAAGACATTAGTGCGCCCACAGCTAGAATACGCCTCTACTGTGTGGTCTCCTCATACAGATCAAGATATTGGTAAACTTGAATCTGTACAACGAAGGGCCGCTAGGTGGGTAACACGAGATTACCGACAAACATCAAGTGTGTCCACAATGCTTCAGGATCTCAACTGGCGCACCCTTGACCAACGACGTATTGACAGTCGGTTGGTCCTCCTATATAAGGTCACATGTGACCTTGTAGCCATCCCTGCCTCTGACTACCTGATCCGAAATACCCGTCCATCATCTAGAAACCATTCCTATGCATACCGACAGTTCACAACTCTGAGAGACTACTACAAGTACACATTCTTCCCACGGACAATAATACACTGGAATGCCCTACCTCCACATATTCCTGTCCTACCTACTCTGGCGCAGTTTAGTTTAGCTGTCTGCCAGATAGCTCACAAAACTCCTTAAATACCAGCATATCTGTTTTTACCTTTTAACTATACTAACACCTTTGTTCGCACTGTATAAATTCTTATCACCCACTTTCCTTTGCTTTTATTTCAACTAACCCCCTTCAGCATTTGGTATACCGGAACACCATCTGAAGTCCTCTCCGGAGGTTAAGATGTACAGGAAGATAGAATCTAACAAGTTTACCACATTATACAGTTTATGCTGAATCTGAATGATCCTGAATGGTTTACTGTTGATACGCTAAATTGACAATAGAGTGGTCGAAAGAAGTGAAATCAGTATCTGGCTAATTTTCTTAATTGGCCCATTTATTTTTCATTCACTACTTTAGGTCACTACCTCAGCCTTGGTTAAAGGTGTGTTTTAACAGGCAGAAAACCGTTTGTAAGTTTGTTAAAAATCGCTCCGATGTGGTTCGTTTTCTACTTTCATTTTGACCGGAAATAACACATGGCCGAGTAGCTCTTTTTATGGAATATCATACATTTTATGTCAGCTTGAAGCATAATGATGCTTGAAGTAGCTGATATTTGTAAGTTTCTATCTCATAATCTGCTCGATGATCAGTTTATTTAACAGTATCAGTGAAGTCGAACAAAACGAATGACAAGTTAAAACTTTTCGAAAATGCTTACTTCTCTGCACTGTTTTGCATTGTCATTGTATGAACATTTTTTATTTGGCATCCTGGGACAATAGAACTTGGGCTTAGATGCATTGTTTGGCTTACAGATTTTTCTCGAGATGCATGCCTGTGTTTTTTCAAAGTGTTTATATGTTTATTTAATAGCCTAACGCATCAGTTTAACTGAGTTAGGCGTAAAAAAATAATAGCTGTGTTTCCGCTAACCCGACCGACCCTGTCTCAACCCGCCGACTCTGCTATTTTTATGGTTAAAATAAAAAAATAAAAATTACGACATCCGACCCAGCATTTTCTGTAGCCCGACCCAAGCATTTCGTGTCGTAGGTTTTGTTGGTTTTTCTGATATGTCTCTGATAGTTTCAGCGTCTATTCTGTTGTATCGAAGAGTTCCCCCGATTATTTAGCGAGACTCCGTCGAAATGACGTAGAATTTGGTGTCATTTAGAAGCCACCATGGCGCTGTGGTTAAGCCATTTGCCTTGTAAACCAGAGATTGTAGATACGATCCCGGGTTTCTCAAGTCCTTCGTATTGAGACTTTAAACCGAGGCCCCATTACAATTTTCCAGAACAAACTGCTCACAAGGACATACTGTGACGAGGCTGAAGACTGTGCTGTGAATAGTCTTCAGACATGACTTACGGACAAAATCTGTACCCACACACACTCACACTGACTTCATGCGTCTTCAACTGGCATACAAGTTAACTGAGCCATTCAGGAGTTTATTCCACTGTGAATTAGAAATGTCTTGTTCTAAAAGTGAATATACCGAAGGCATGTCACAACACTTCAAAGTGTTCTTAATTAAACAAACTTTTCTCATCTGGGTCTAACCTGTCTTTCTGCAATATGATATACCGGTCTCGATAACGTAATGGTTACAGGGTCCGCTGCAGAAGCGGGAGGCTGTGGGTTCGATCCAAGGCCGCGTCATTCCAAAGACGTTAAAAAATGGTACCAGTGGCTATCTTGCTAAAATGCGCTCAGCATTTATAAGGCGAACACTGGCTTCTCTCCACCTACTCCTACCTCCCCCGCAAAATAAAATGACTTCAATGATAGAGTATGGCATACTGTAAATATGTTAAGATGATAGTAACTGGCGGGTAATGTAGTACTATCATCGGAGACTTGTGATGGTAATCATACCGTAACTCGGGGATAGCAGAGACCTCCTAGCGGTTGGAGGATAATACAATCAGAATAAACAGGTGTTGCGTTCAGAGAATTCTTCAGTTGTGGGTTCTAGGGACTAAATACTCCCCCATCCAAATCCCTGGTGAAATGATGTCATTTGGCGTGTCACCAGTAAACTACATGTATTCAGATTCAGTAATCCCTTATAAAGGGAGTCCCTGCATTTGGCATTTTCGTTGGTTCAGTTGCAGTTGCAGTTGTACAATGGGCTGAGGTGACCCGGAACAGATATGCAGTTACAGTTATAGTTTTGAATTCGGGAGTAGTCTTTTTATCGTACATGTTGATGGTTTGTGTTCTTCAGATTTCGTTTTGAAAATAAAGCTGTTTATTTCTTATTATTTTGTCAATACTGGCCTTTCCTTCTAAGTTGCATGCAATAAGAGTATTGTTGTGTGAAATATGTCAGATTATACCATCCCCTAAATTGTTTGTATTGGGGTTTTGCATCGCATTCAACTTTATTTAGGTCATGTTGCCATTGTTGGGATGCATATCTGAGAGAAGGTTTCTTTCTGGAGGACAAGACCCAGTGCTGGTGGGATTCCAACACAGTACTTTACAGTTCAGCAAGCTCTACCAATAGGCCACTCTGCTGTCAGATAGTGGTCTATGAACAAGATGAGACTGAAAGTTTATCAACCGCATTTGAGGCAAGGAGACTGAATCTTATTATAAAATATGTTGCCAGTCTTTGACATTGATGGGTTCACATGGCTGAAGAACGTAGACCTCATACCTTTGCGCGCCATTGACCATTTTGACCTTTTTCAATAAAAACTGCGTTAAAAAAAATACATTTACCTACCTACCCTGGATTTTTTTTGTGTAAAAATTAAAATGAAAATAAAAAGATTTTCCCACCTACCTACCCTAATTTGCGGAAACACAGCTATTTTATTTTTAGGCCTTATGATGTTGGTTCACCCTATAAAAACGGTGGTACTAGATGTTTTTGGCACTGGTAAGACACAGATAGCTGTAAAAATGAGCGGGGCTTAGACCAAAATTTTGCCATGGCAGTGCGGGGAAGATATTTGCAGGGTTTGCTTTATATAGTCAAAAAGGGCTGAGAAAAAAGAAAGATAGCAGGCTACGAGGGGAAAACAGTGGTGGTTTTGCCAATGAGAAGTCCTGGCATGGGGTGGGGATTTTAGCGGGCATTTGCTGGACCAAAAGTAGAGTCCCGGCTTTTCCCCGAGGCTGAAACCACTAGGCCAATCAAAGCCAAACTTTTTGTGGAGCATCCTTAGGAAGAGGGAATGAAAGTTTGTATGAATGGTCAAGGTCACATAACCAAGATGGCCGCCATGGCTATAAATAGCAAAAACGTTTAAAAATCTTCTTCTTCAGAACCAGAAGGCCTATGATTTTGAAACTTGGCATGAAGCATTAAGGAACGGAGTTCTACAAAGCCATCAAATTTGGTACACTGGTTGGGGCCAAGGGGTGGATGACCTGATTAGCGAGGCTCCCCCAGGGGGGTCTTTGCTCCCTGCTCCCTGAAAGAAAAACGACCTTTCTCCCCAGCTCCCTAAAATGTTTTTCCTCAGCCCCCTGCTCCCTGCTCCCCAAAACCCTGCTTTCTCCCCAAATCCCTGAAAATAAATGACCCTTCTCCCCAAATCCCTGAAAATAAATAGCCCTTCTCCCTGAATCCCCAAAACCCCTGGGAGGGCCTCATTAGCTTTTGAGAACTTTCTTTAAAATTTTGACAAAATTATGCAATTTTGAAAATGTCATTGATTTATTCCACTTTTCAGTGAAATTTGGAACTTTTGAATGGTGAATATTAAGATTTTGAAATTACAAATGTATATTCCTCATGAAAAATATTCAACCCATATTTTTTCATGTCTAAGTCATGCCCCTTTTAGGAGTTATGTCCCTTTGAAAACAAAATTTGAAAATCTTGTGTGCAAGAAATCTCAAAAGGTATTAAAGCTAGAGCAGCCATCATATTTAGTACACTGATTGGGGCTGAGGAGTAGATGACATGAATAATTTTTTAGCACTTTCTGTCAAATTTTGACAAAATTATGCAATTTTGAAAATTTCATTGATTTTTTTTTCCACTTTTCGGTCAACTTGAATTTTTTGAATGGTGAATGATGGGTTATGAAATTTCATATACAAATTCCTCATGAAAAAATATTTGACCCATATTTTTTCATGTCTAAGTTATGCCCCTTTTTGGAGTTATGTCCCTTTGAAAACAAAATTTGAAAATCTTGTGTGCAAGATATCTCAAAAAGTACTTGAGCTAGAGTCTTCATATTTGGTATACTGGTTGATGCTGAGAAGCTCACCTGGTAAACTTTTGAGGACTTCAGCCAAATTTCGACAAAATTACTCATTTTTTGATTTTTTACTCCATTTCTAAATTGTCTGCAAAAAGCTTACATTCTGTTTCTGGTCCGAACAACTTCTTCAGGAAATCAAATTTCGCTTCATTCATATGAAATAAATGAATCATACAAAGTGCCAGTTTAGGGACAAGCATACAGTTGGGGGCATGGTGTTTTACGAACATGCATTTCTAGTTCTCTTTTTTTTCAGGTCAATCAGTCATACAGAGTCTGTAGACAGTTTACTATCTGACATGAACACATGAAGGAATTTGTTTGATGGGTGGCACAGATGTAGTAAATGGGTAAGAGCATGTTGGAAAGTGAAGATGGTCATGAAGTTTATTTATTGGTGAAATATAGAGCAACAAGTTTATAGCTCTATATCAGATTCTTTTTATAAAGAGGCAAAAGTGGGCAATGGTCATGAAATGGCACAACTGGAAAGAAATTCCCACCCAAATGGGAAAAAACTAAATTGACAATCAGGTACTTGTACCAAGAAAGCATATGGTAAGCGAATGAGCAGCTGCTTCCAAGGTGGTCACTCAGCAAATTAAACTTAACTAAAAATATGAAAACTGTTGCATAAAGAGCAAACAGCACATAATGTGAACCAATAACCATAAACAATTAGAACCACAACAGAAGTATGGCCTTTGAACAATCAGTATAGTAATATAAAATGTTTGGAAACCACCTTTTGTATTTCACCTTCTTCAGTAATAGTTACTGACAAAATATAATTCACCAAACTGCCAATGTATCTGAAAATGGTTATCAAAGTGAGCTTTTCAGTAAAGGCTAAAAGTGAGCTTAACCATGCATCAAATATATATAAGGGAGGTAATCTAAATACATGCATATTGACAATGTTATAGGAAATTCCAGGACTTCATTCAAATGTTAGCATCTCATTTAATGGGACCTAATGATGAAAGGCATATAGCAAACATATCGTACAGGACCTAAGGGGACTGGAAGTTTGATATTTTGTGGCATCATATTAAATGAAGCATTTGATAAAAATCTTTTTGAAAAAAATAATGGCATGCTGCTTTAGTCTTAAATTATAAACAAATACATGTAGTTACAAAGAACTTCTGCAAAGGTAGGTATATTGATATAATGTACATGTTCATGACATTTGTAAACTTTTTAGCTGTAGTTTTAGTAACTTTTACTGTTTTATATGAGCTGCCTTGTATAAAAAGCAACAATGTGGTTTCCGAACAGGCCTGACACAAACCGACTTGTACAAGCACAGACAAGAGCTAGAACGTTGAAATTTCAGATTTCAGTAGAAGAAGAATTGTACTATCCGAGTAGCGAAAACAAAGGCGCCGATCAGCAGTTACTGCGAAGCTGATCTGTGCCTTTGTTTTTAGCTAGCTCGCCTGCACGAAGTGCATAGAGCTATTGTACTCACCTCGGTCGTCTCCGTTTACGTGTACGTGTACGTCCGCGTCACACTTTCGGTTAAAGTCTATATCTCTTGACCATGTAGATGGATCAAGTTGATACTTTGCATGTTGCTAGATATTGGTCTGAAGTTTTACGCAGTACCATCATGACCCACCATGGGTGACCTTGAGGTCAAGGTCACGGTCTTAGAAATTTTTTGTTTTTAAAAGTTTTTGGTTATTAAAGTTTTTGTAAGTCTATATCTCTTGACCATATTGATGGATTGAGTTGATACTTTGCATGTTGCTAGATATTGGTCTGAAGTTTTACGCAGTACCATCATGACCCACTCTCGGTGACCTTGAGAGGTCAAGGTCACGGACTTAGAAATTTTTTGTTTAAGTTCTTGGTAAAAGTTTTTGTAACTCTATATCTCTTGACCATATTGATGTATTGAGTTGATACTTTGCATGTTGCTAGATATTGGTCTGAAGTTTTATGCAGTACCATCATGACCCACTCTCGGTGACCTTGAGAGGTCAAGGTCACAGACTTAGAAATTTTGTGTTTAAGTTTTTGATTGAAGTTTTTGTAAGTCTATATCTCTTGACCATGTTGATTGATCGAATTGATACTTTGCATGTTAGTAGATATTGGTCTGAAGTTTTATGCAGTACCATCATGACCTACCCTGGGTGACCTTGAGGTCAAGGGCACAGACTTAGAAATTTTGTGTTAAATTTTTTGGTTAAAGTCTAAATCTCTTGAACATGTTGATGGATAAAGTTGATACTTGCATGTTGATAGACATTGGTCTCAGTTTTTATGCTGTACAACACAACTCACCTGGATGACCTTGAGGTCAGGCTCACGGACTTTGAAGTTTTGTGTTTAAGTTTTGGTTAATGTTTTTATAAGTCTATATCTCTTGAACATGTAGATTGATCAAGTTGATACTTTGCATTGGTCTGAAGCTTTATGTTGTACCATCATGACCCACCTGAGTGAGCTTGAGGTCAAGGTCATAGGTCAAAGACTTTAACAGATGTAGTGGCAAAGCACAAGTCAGGCGAGCTACGCTGTCCTGCGACAGCTCTTATTTACTATAAAGATTGTTGTTTTTCCCATGTGGCGGCTCATATATCATTCATTGATTTTTCCAGAGGCTTTCAATTTGTATGACATTGACAAGAATGGTTTTATCACCATGAAGAAGATGACTGACATCATTGATGCTATTTCAAGCATGGTTGAGAACACAAAGATGAAGATATGCCAGAGAAGAGAGTCAGGAAGAGGTTTCTCTCAGATGGAAATGGTTAGCTTTTGTCAAAGCTTATCAGCTCACCTGAGCTGAAGGCTAATGGGGAGCTTATTATATAGTATGGTACTCAAGCCGGCATCCCTGCATGTGTGCGTTCACATTTTCAAAGATTTTCTTCTCTGAAACAGCTTGACCAATCAAAGCCAAATTTCGTATGAGCATCTATAGGATGTTGGGACCAAAGTCCAACGTCTATATAAATAATTCAGGTCACATGACCAAGATGCTCAACTTTGCGTGAAACATGAATCACTAAAGTACTACAAAGTATATATAAATCATGACCCTGTTTAGACCTTGGCATATTTTACTGCAAGATCATCATAGGTCGCTTATGCATTTGAATGGGAAAAACTGGTTAAATGTCATTTAAAAAGAATATCTTGCATGGAATGGGCAGCAGGACTGAATATAAATGATTCTGAAAACTTTCCACCCCACAGGCTCATCTGCCCCTCCCCCCATTTTGTGAAGAAGTAGGACTGAATATCAATGATTTTAAAAAAGATTAGACCTCAGGGGTTCATCTGCTTCCACCTGGGGGCAATATTATGTATACAATCATAATTTTTAAACCTCTTCTCTGAAACTGCTTGGCTTATCAATGCCAACTTAAAGGAAGTGGGAACCAATGTGTATACAAAAAACCTGGTCAAGATGGTTGCCATGCCCATGCATGGTAAAATCCTTTGTCCAGTGAATGTACATTTGTATTTTTTGACTCTCAGGAGAGCGTTCATTGCATTTGGGCTACTTGTTGAGATTCCTATGAATGAGTTACTTGATTCTAAAGCACCTTTAAATATTTTTCACAAGGGGTGTTGCTGGTATATCAGACAGGATGTAGCTGCGATGTCAGGCCAAAACTAATATCATATAATAACTCAGCTTTTAATCTCAACTGAAAATTTGTAAAAACCTGTTTAAAATCATATTGATTCCTAATTTGATTAGAAGAGTGTCAATACAAATGCTGTAAATGCCATGTACAGATAATTTTGAGCCTGGGTCAAAAGTTAGAAAGTCCAATGGATAGACACTCAAAATTAGTAACTTTTTAATTTCAGGCTGGAGAACATTTTTTCTGCTTCCTGCAATTATAATGTTGCAACTTCATGGTAATATGTTTGATGAGCACTGAGGTGAACCCAAGAACAGCCCTAAATCAGCAAATCTTTTATTGGTATGTAGATTTGCTCATGAAAATATTCTTCCTAATGTAACATTTGTCTGTTGTGAAAGAAATTTGCATTAAACACTAGTAACCTGCTTATGGGAAGCTAACATGTGAACTGGAGGGTTTATAGGATAGAATGGACCTTAGCTGTTTACCATGGGGGACCGGTAAAGTATTGTAAGCCAAATGAGCAGCTATTTTCCCAATAGGTGGCCACTCAGTTACCTTAACTAAAAATATGAAAACATACATAAGACGCCAACAGCACCAAAAATTTTACATAAAACAAAAAGAACCACCACAGAAGTATCTAAAATCTTCTACTCCAGAGCTAGTGCACCAGTTTCAACAGACCTTTGGATGTTGCAGGCGGAAACAATCTATGCTTATAAATTACGACTTTCACTGTCATTGACCTAGTACTTGAGGCAATAGTGAACTCTAGGTTCCCTGGGCATTTGGTTTGGGAAAACTGAAGAAAATGTCATTGAGAGGGAAAATCTTGCACAAAATTAGCAAATTGACAGAATATGCTGCATGAGTCTGACCAACAACAACAACAACAAAAAAGGATCCCAAGAATTTATCTGTCAGCACCTTGGATTTATATACATGCATTTGACCATTTATAGTATTCATACATGTTTTAATATTGTTATACATGTATATACCAGACCTCAGGTTATCATTTACTAGACGATTGACCCTTTCGTTTCAGAGAACCTGCCAGTCTCAAATTAGGCCAGTTCCTTCAACCACCAGCTCATCAACTCAGGCAGTGCTAAATGCAGAGATATTCCTTGGAAAAGATGACTGGAAGAAATTACTTTGTCATTCATGGAATTTGATGATAATTTTCAAAATTTGTTGAGCTCATTGGCTTGAAAATGACAAGTATACCAAAAACCATGACAGTTTTAGTAAATGGTGAAAAAATATGAATTGAGATGGACTGCAAACATAACTGAAACAGTTAAGAGTGTATGATGAGAAATTGAGAATGCTTCAGACAACGCAGCTATTCTTGGTCTACACATTAATGTCCAGTACAAAAGAAAATATTGAAATGCTGAAATGCTCAGTTTAAGTAAATGATAAATGGATACTGTGTCATTTTCTTATTAAAACCGGCAATGTCTGTGATATTGAACTCTAAAAATCTGATTACATATCATAACATTCTTCACAGAACACATACAGTATTTTAAAAAAGGTACAAGTAGGCAAAGATCAGGAAAAGGCACAATCAGAAAAAGAATCCCACTCCAAAAACCCGAAGTGGGAAAAAAACCAAGCTAACAATCAGGTACTTATACCATGAAAACATTTCGTAAGCCGAATGAGCAGCTATTTTCCCAATAGGCGGCCAATCAGTTAACTAAAAATATGAAAAACATACATAAAGCGCCAACAGCACAAAAGTATTAAACACCAAGACATAAAACAAAAAGAAGCACCACAGAAGTTTGCATCTGAATCTGAATGGTTTACCAGTGACTCGCCAAATTGACAATACTTCACTAGGGGGTGCACCAGGAGGGAAATCAGTCCAACACATATGCCAACTCAAAAGCTAAAAGGATTGGCATGTCATTGCGTCAGTCGGCTTTGTCAATTTTATTTGTACATGATAAATGAAAGTCTCCTCTAAACCTCATGGTGTATATTAACCAACTTTCAATCGAAGTCTTATTCCAATTTGTTACAACGTTTCCCACAGTAATATCTTAGAAATGCCTAAGAAACAAAATTTGACATCGCCACAAAATGGGTTAAAGTCATCGTTGGATCAAATAGTGACTGCTTTTCCAGTTTTGTTTGGTTTACTTTAGTTAAATGATGGCTTATTTAACTTTCCAGTCAAATTATTTTGTCATAGTGAGAAGCCACTACTTTCTGGGTTATAAACTATGTCAAATCTGCCTTCGTTTCTAAAAACTTTCTGGTAATATGATGGAGTTAATTCATTTTGCATGTAGCAACGCCAAATATAATATGAACATATTATATTTTTCTTGTTCTCCTTCAATGACATTTCAACACTTTACTGCATCTGTCACGTAGCTGACCTTGAAGTTCATCAAAGGGTCATAATTTATGTTCACAGTGCAGTGCTCTAGAGCCCAATGCTACACGCCAAGTTTTGTTGAAATCAGTTTTTGCTATTTATAGCCTTGGCGGCCATCTTGGTCATGTGACCTGGACCATTTATACGAACATTTCGTTGCCATTTCCTAAGGATGCTCCACATGAAGTTTGGCTTTGATTGTCCAGTTTCAGAGGTCTTTGAAATTGTGAACGACGGACGACAGACGCCACAGCATAGGTATCATTATAAGCTCACCTATGTGAGCTAAAAAGTTTTATAACCTCGGGACCAGGGCAGTTCTCGACGCTCGGTCGGATAATACCACCCCCGGGAAGGGGGGGGGGTACTCTGAAATTTTCTGTGTACATAGGCGAGGCTGACTTTTTTGGGGTCAAAATTTTGAATTTCCATATTTTTTGGGTTTTCAGAAAAACTAGTTATTTTTTAGGGTAGTGAGCTTTATATGGATATTTTTTGGGGGAAATGCCTTTTCTGAATTACTTTTTTGGGGTCATCTATAATTCTAAGTAATTTTTTGGGTTTTGCACATTTCTTGGGTGGCTTACACTTATGTCTTACAAGGCCTTAAGATTCAATTTTGTTTGCGACCATACCTTATGACTGGTCTCAGTGAAATTTTGGAAGCTTGATCATGATGATGTTGTTTGGATTGCAAACCAAATGGAATCAAAACACTTATCATAAGACTTACACTTTGAGAATAAATAAAATCTTTAAATTTTATCCAACTTGGTGTTTACTTTTTAGTCCTTACATATACTAATTGTATTGTGGCGTGTTCTGTTGGCTGGTTGATTTGGGATTTAACGTCACACCAATAATTTAGATCATATGGATGTGATAAAATTTCATCAATAGGCATAAAAAGATGAATAATTTTTGGGGGTAAGCTAAAAGTTCAAGTATTTTTGGGGGTATGCCTGATAGGACTGGTATTTTTTGGGGTGGTCAGTAAATCTCAGTATTTTTTGGGTTTGGGGGTAGAAGCTGGGGCCTCGCCTATGTATCCACAAAAATTGAGAGTACCCCCCCCCCTCTCGGGAGTACCACCGCGCCTGGAAGATGACAGTCAAAACATTGATACATACCGATGCAGGGACAATTTGATAGGTTTTTCAGGTTTAATCGATATTTTACTGGCTCCGCCAGTTAGATTCGAACCTGCACGACAGAGGTACAATCATACAATGTATATATATAGCTAGTCAGAATCCCGACTGGATTTCTTAGAACTGTAAAAAAAAACTTACATGAGTAAAAAATATGAACTTACACTTACAACACTGACCGGAAATCCGTACCTGCCATTTTCTTCCAAGACCAGTGTAAGTTGCACTGCGGGGTTGCACTACATCGTACACACATCGGTAGGAAAAATCCCCATACACTTACATGAAAAAAGGGGACAAATGTTGTGGCAATTCTAGCGCCTTTATTGTTCAGTGAATCTTCTTCATTCTTATAGGTAACAAGAACAACCAAAAGATCTCGGACCTGTTCGAAGGCTAGATCGTACGACTGACTGCATGGTAAGCTGCCCATTTAGTGTTGCGACAACTTGAGCCTGTGCATGAGAAAACCAACAACAGTTTGGGTTTATGACCAGGTCCGACACACACCTGTCTGTACAGTCACAGCATACAGCTAGAAGCTATCAGTAGAAGAGGAATTGTACTATCCGAGCAGCGAAAACAAAGGCGCTGATCAGTTGTGCAGTTACTGCACAGCTGATCTGCGTCTTTGTTTTCGCATTTGTAAATTGTTTGTTTTCTCATGCGAAGGCTCACTTCTTTTAAAGTTGCAATTAGAACAACCATAGTATATCATATAATTTCGAATTTCGACCAAATTCGACTTCAGATTGTTGTGTTAGCTGCCTTGAGGATTAAAAATCCGTATATGCTAATAATGGGAAAATATTATTGTGTTTCTAACTTAGATTGTGTATAAATTTATCAAGTTAAGGTTGGGTAGCTGAGTGGCAACTGTATGGCGAATGAGCTGCTATTAAACTTGGAAGACCAATTGTTCTAGTTGCACCAGTACTTATTTTTTATTTGCCAAGAAATTTGGGTTCCTGGGCCCGGACTCATAATGCTGTCTTAAAGTTAAGGAAGACAGTAGTTAAGGTAACGAATTTCAGCATCCAAAAAGATGCATCTAACATATGAGCCACTGAATGAGAAAACCAACAATTTGCATAGGCGTAAACAAAGCCGCAGATCAGCTGTGCAGAAACTGCACAGCCGATCAGCGCTTTTGTTCTCGCTGCACGGATAGTACAATCTTTCTCCTTCTTAAATCCGAAATTTCAAGCATCTAGCCTGTTTCTGTGACTGTACAGTCCGATTTGTGTCAGACCTGGTCGGAGCCCAAATAGTTGGTTTTCTCACGGACACGCACAGGCTCATATTATATTGAATTATTTATTTTATTTATTTATTTATTTATTTATTTATTTTTTTTTTTTTTGGTTAAATAGTATAAATGACATTTTATTCCACACAGTTGTATATTTTCGTAAAAAGCAGTTATTAATTTTCACACTAAAATACGACTCAAAATTTTCACCTTAACTAAGGTGGGCCTTAACTTTAAGGGAGGGCTGTAGTTCTAGGCCTTTGCTTACATTTTACTTTTCGTGTTTGCACAGAAAAGGAGTAAGGAATGTATGTATGAAATCAGAAGCATATTTTTATTTATACGCATGGAATGCATGGGACAACACTAAATTCTATCTAGTTAACATACAAACATAACCTTCTAAAATAACAGCTCAAATACACTCTTCCACTACTTATATACAGAGCGGCCCCCGTGGCCGAGCGGTTACGAGCGCCGTTTCTTAATCACTCGATCATCTCACCGCTGTGTCTGGTGTGGGTTCGAGCCCCGCACTGGCCACATGTGAGACAAGCCAAGTTCTGCTTGCAGGTTTGCCAGGTGGTTTTTCTCGGGGTTCTTCCGTTTTCGCCCACCTACTGATTGGCCCGTCTCATATGAGCTGAAATAATCTTGAAAGGGACGTAAAAGTGAATTAAAAAAAAATCTTGAAAGGGACGTAAAAGTGAATTAAAAAAAAAAAATAAAAAAAAAAATAAAAAACTGATATATACGTACATGTACATAGAATGTTATTAACTAATGACATCTTCACAGGTACACGCATACCATTTCCGAAATGTGTATATTACTAAAAGCTCAGCCTGAAAAAGGCTTTCCAGTAAGTGAATGCCATAAATAATTGGGACATGCTCTGAGCCAGAGAATTTTAAAGTAAAACAAATATCGCTACTTCACATGTGTAACCAATCACATGTATGGCTTATAAAGTGTGTTCATATATTTTGGCTGATGAAAGTTCTAACTGATGAATCCCATTTCAACAACGGTTTACTTTAACTCTGCACTGTCTAAAGAAACTCAAGCGTATGAAAAACATTTACTTTCCATAAGAGCTTAAAATGAGTAACTTTTTTCAACAAGAACGTCGGGGAGGTCGATATCGCACCTGCATCGGGCAGTGAAATATAAGTCAAGGGCACCAGTTCAAGGTGTGCGCTGAAAGGGTATGTCAAGGACAATTACCATGCAAGGTTTCACATTCGCAGCTACCTTAGGTGCAGAGAAAATCAAATTAACAAAGTCAATGTACCCTGAAATATATGCCAAGGGCACCAGATCAAGATGCATGCTTGAAGGGTATGACAAGGACAATTACTATATGCAAGGTTTCATACTCACAGGTATCACTGATGCAGAGAAAACCAAACTCCGATTAAAAAATTAACAAAGTCAATGGACCATGAAATATAGCTCAAGTGGATCAAGGTTCGCGGCTATCACTGATGTAGAGAAAACCAAACTTCGACGTAAATATTAACAAATGTCAATGGACCACGAAATATAGCTCAAGAACACTGGGTCAAGGTGCATGCTTAAGGGTCTATTAAGGACAATTACCTTAGGTGCAGAGAAAATCAAATTAACAAAGTCAATGTACCCTGAAATATATGCCAAGGGCACCAGATCAAGATGCATGCTTGAAGGGTATGACAAGGACAATTACTATATGCAAGGTTTCACACTCGCAGCTATCATTGATGCAGAGAAACTATAAACTAATAGAGTCAATGGACCGTGAAATGTAGGTCAAAGGCACCGAGTCAAGGTGCGTGCTTGAAGGGTATGTCAACGACAATATGCAAGGTTTCACACTCACAGCTATCACAGAAATTTGGACTCCTATGTCGCAACCTGCTATAAGCAGGTGCGATAAAAAATGGTTTCTCCCATGTGATCAAAGTTTTTTGTCTGGTACAGATGTTCAGCTTGATTTTTTTATCATGTTTGCATCGCCAGTTATAGCATCGACATTATACGAAAAGCAAATATATTTCAACAGTGCTAGTGCATATAACGGGGGGCTTCTCCAGTATAATTTCTCCTATGCTATCATAGTTTTTGTCTAAATAACAGATAATCCTCTTACGTTTATCTTTAAATGTCTTTACATGAATACATGTATAACGTAATTCACAGCATCGACCTAATATGAATGACACTAACACTTCATAAGTGCTTAAAACGTAACCGTTACGACAATATGCAAGGTTTCACCAAGGAGAACCCATTTTAGATAAAAGTTTTATCTAAAATGGGTTCTCCTTGGTGATAAAACTTTGCATTGTAACTCACCGCATCGATATTATATGAAGGCCATTTACACTTCATAAGTGCTTAAAATGAGTAACTTTTCACAGCATAAGCATTATACGAAAAACATTTACATTTCATTAGTGCTTATAATAAGTAAATTTTCCTCTTATAAATGTGATCAAAGTTTTGTCTCTAACGGATATTTCTCTTACATTATTTTTTTATGTCTTTTTCATTGCCATTCACGGAATCAACATTATACATGTACCCAAAGCAATTACATTACATTAGTGCTTATAACGATTAACTCTTCTCCAGAATACTTTCTCCTATGTGATCAAACATTTTGTCTGTAACGGAAATTCTTCTCACATTTTATTAATGGCTTTAACACGTTTATATCGTCATTCACAGCACCTTTATCGTACGAATGACATTTACACTTCATAAGTGCTTATAACGAGTATCTCTTCTCTTAAAATGGTTTCTCTTATGTCATCAGGAATACATGTCCGTGCAAAAAATACCCCCTTAAACCCCACTTTTATATAGTAAAACTGGGGTTTGCAGGGGTATACCTATTTTTCTTATTTTTGCTCCAAAACATAGATTAAGGGTACTCGTTAGAACCGCCTCGCCGAGGCGGTTCTAACATGTACCCACAATCTATGTTTTGAGCAAAAATAAAATATCAAACTTTTTCAGCTGAAAATTTTCAATTTTTTAAGCTCGAAAAATCTATGTTTATTGCATGGGCATGTTTTTGTAACGGATCAAAGTTTTGTCTCTAACGGATATTCCTCATACATATTTCTTTTATGTCTTTTACATTGTCATTCACAGATTCAACATTATACAAAAAACAATTACATTACACTGGTGTTTATAACGAGTAACTTTTCTCTAGACTGCTTCTCTTCTGCGAAAAAAGATGTGTCTTTATCGGATATTCCACTCACATTTTTATTAATGTCTTTAACATGTTTACATAGTCTTCACAGCACCATTATCATAAGAATGACATTTACACTTCATAAGTGCTTTTATAACGAGTAACTGTTTCTCTAGGATGCTTTCTCCTATGTAAACAAAGATGTGTCTTTAACGGATATTCCACTTATACATTTTACTTTAAAGTCTTTAACATTGATACATCATAATTCACAAAATCAACATTATACGAAAAGCATTTTACTTTTCGTATGTGCTTTCCCTTGAATGGTTTCTCCAAAGTCACCAAAGTATTTTTTAATGTTTAACATTGTCACAACTTCATTTTCCACTCTGCAGTGCTTTTAGTTTACTCGCAGCATCAGCATTATGTGATCGACAATGCTCTTTGTAAGTGCGATAATCCTTAAAAGGTATCTTACAAAGCGCACAAGCATAGGGCATTTCTCCAGTATGTATTCTTCGATGTGTTTTCAGGTTTTGACTGTGTCTGAATGGTTTCTGACAAAAGTCACATTTATAAGGTTTTTCTCCAGTATGTATTAAAACATGAACTTTCAAATGACTGATTTTCACAAAAGATTTAGAACAAACCATGCAGGTGTGTTGGGCTTTACCCGTGTGGTTCAGCATATGTGTACGTAGAGCGCTCTCTTGACCGAACCATTTCTTGCAGATGGAGCATTCATAACGCTGGCTGTCAGTATGTGCCATCAAATGATACTTCAGACAAGACGGGCGGGTGAATGATATCTGACAGATTTTGCAGGTATGTACCCTGCCTTCTGCATGGACAGCATCATTGTGCTGTAGTAACTCATCAAAGGTAGCGAAGCTGGATTTGCAGTAGGGGCATGAATTTGACCCAGAAGGATCTGACGACGGTGCAGGTACACTAACTCCTTGACCGGCCTGCTGCTCATTACCATTATCATCGCCACCATCATTATTGTCAGCATCATCACCATCTTCATCAAGGTGTTCTATGCTATGCATCGCTTTGTCGGTAAGGTTTGTAAAAGTTTTAGAGCATCGACTGCATGAATAAGGTCGTTGGCCATTAAGACAGACATGAACTTTCAAAAGTCCGGGCCTTGTAAATGACTGGTCACATATTTCACATGTGTATGTGCCTCTGCTGCTGGGAGATGTCTTCTTCTGCTCCCCTGTGTGTAACCTCACATGTTTTGCAATGTTTTTGTTGCTCTTGAACTGCTTATGACAAATATGGCAGGAATAGTTTCTCACTCTATTTTTGTCATGTGTTGGCACATGTTTCTCCAAATTCTCCGCACTCTGGAATACCCTCAAGCACACCTGGCACACATGTTGTCCTGGCATGTGCACACGTTTATGCATCTTCAGCGCAGCCTGCTGTGAAAATGCTTTCTCACATTGATCACATTTATGTGGTTTCTCCCCAGTATGTATTATCGAATGTGTTTTCAGATTATGTTTATGCCGGAATGTTTTGTTGCAGGCCAAACAAACAAATGGCTTCAGACCAGTGTGTTGTAACAAGTGCACCTTCAGATGACTCGATTTCATGAAAGTTTTGTCGCACTGGTCGCAGGCAAATGGTCTCTTAGCAATCGTATGACTGAGCAAGTGCGTCCGCAAGGTTGATTCTTGTGTAAAGGTCCTTTTGCAATAGGTGCAGTTGTAGCGGGTTTGGCCATCCGTATGTTGAAGCATGTGATATGTAAGGGCCGTGTGGTGGCTGTATGATCGGAAACATATTTTACAGGTGTGTGTCCGTCCCTCGGAGTGCTCGAACTCATGATGATGCAACAGCTGTTCGAAAGTCGCAAAGTGTTTGTTACAATAGGGGCAAGTATTTGTAGCTGCTTCTGCCATTTTTATTACTTGTTAAACTGTGAAATATGAAACTGTATAGTGTCTGCCTCAGAAGCTGTTTTCTCCAAAACTAAGTAGCGGTACATGTATATGTTTATCTTCTGTCACTCTAAGTGTCCTTGTTAAATGCATGTGGTTTCTTTTTGCATTTCCATTAGAGTGTTTTTTAACATCCTTTCCAATCTACCAGTCAAGTTACTTCCTACAAAATAAATAAATAAAAAAACATTAGTTTCATAGAACACATATGCATTTTCATATATTAAATGAAGATAACTGGGTAGCTGTGTGTCCAAGTTCGCATCTCTTCTGAGAGCCAGGGACTAATTTCCCTCCTGGCACACCCCCCTGGTGAAGTATTGTCAGTTTGGCGTATCACCAGTAAACCATTCAGATTCAGATGAGTAGCCACATATAGAGAAATAGCTACTTACTCCTCTTACAATATGTTCTCTTTGTATAAGTACCTGATTGTCATTTTGTTTTTTTCCAATCCTGGTTTTACAGTGGGAAATCAGTTCTAATTGTACCAGTGCTTGATCATTGCTTTACCTTTATAAACTTCCCCACAAAATGGTTTGGAACTGGCCCAAACGTCCTTGGCCAATGGAGCCATATATTGGCAAATGATGAGAAATGAGTGCCTGTTAAATTATGCCTGCACTTCCATTCCAATCGAGAAAGTAATTGTGGCCATCCTGGGATGTCTCATTCCAACAGCATCACAAAGCAACTTCGCATGTAATGCTGCATATCAACTATCAACAACACCCTGACCTTAAATTTGGCTGAAAGGTCCCAAACTTTCACTATAATATCTGATGTGAAACATGAAAAACTTTGACCTTGTGCATAGTAATCAGAATGAGGGTGCCACAGTATCTATAGATAGGTAGATAGCTTTTTGGAAAAGCTTTAACTTGTACACCATGATACTCAAGGTCGAAAGTACAAGTAATAATATATTTTGTGTTTCCACTTGGCACTTAACTGCTGTCTTACCAGTGCAATGAGAAATGAGATCAAGTGCACAACCTAAATGACGATATTCACTACGAGTCTTTTCATTCTTTGTTAATTAATTCAGATATTTTTAATTGGACAACTGCGATTAATAAGTATAAGGTCAACTGCAAGATATAACTACAACTGCAGTAGAGTGTTCTGGGTCACTTCGGCCCAAAACCATTTCGGGCAATAGCTATAGCACGGGTGGTAATCAGGGGAACTAGCTCCAAAAAGAGTCAACGAGATTTTGTTCCCTCGACACATCCGGGAACTCACGAGCTAGTCCTCTCGACAGAAAAACAGTAAACAAAGGTATGTCTCGAAGCATTTTATCAATATTTATTTCTTTATAAGCTGTCTGCTGCAAAATCCGGCAATGGTAGTCTGTGTAGATATGATTTAACTCCACTCGCTGATAGGATTGGTCCTTTGAACATGCACGGTGTGAATATGATTATAAAAGAGCGTTGAAGACACGAAATGAAAATGTGTCAACACGAAGATTTGGGACCACTATTTTTTCATTTTTCGTCAAATATATATCCTTCCAATCGCACGAAACATCATCCCTGATAAAACTAAGCCCCTGAAACCATATAAAAGCAAAATAATCCGGTGGAAACATTGTTTTGGGAGGATATTGACTAAATTACCGTCCGAGCTAGTCCTCTCGACATGGAGCTAGGTGCCTCGTCAAGGAGATAGCACCCTATGGAACGCCATAGCTGTCTTATGATCTACCAACTTCATTATATGATGCACCTTCTTCATTATATGATGCACCTTCATCAGTATATGATGTACCTTCTTCATTATATGATGCACCTTCATCATTATATGATCTACCAACTTCATTATATGATGCACCTTCTTCATTATATGATGCACCTTCATCATTATATGACGCACCTTCATCATTATATGATGCACCTTCATCATTATATGATATACCAACTTCATTATATGATGTACCTTCTTCATTATATGATGCACCGTCATCATTATATGATGTACCTTCTTCATTATATGATTCACCTTCATCATTATATGATGCATCTTCATCATTATATGATGTACCTCCTTCATTATATGATGTACCTTCATCATTATATGATCTACCTTCATCATTATATGATCTACATCCTTCATTATATGATGTACCTTCATCATTATATGATGCACCTTCATCATTTTATGATCTACCAACTTCATTATATGATGCACCTTCATCATTATATGATGCACCTTCATCATTATATGATGCACCTTCTTCATTATATGATGTACCTTCATCATTATATGATGTGCCTTTATCATTATATGATGCATCTTCTTCATTATATGATGTACCCTCATCATTATATGATGTACCTTCATCATTATATGAAGTACCTTCATCATTATATGATGCACCTTCTTCATTATATGATGTACCTTCATCATTATATGATGTACCTTTATCATTATATGATGCATCTTCTTCATTATATGATGTACCCTCATCATTATATGATGTACCTTCATCATTATATGAAGTACCTTCATCATTATATGATGCACATTCTTCATTATATGATGTACCTTCATCATTATATGATCTACCAACTTCATTATATGATGCACCTTCATCATTGTATGATGCACCTTCATCATTATATGATGTACCTTCATCATTATATGATGCACCTTCTTCATTATATGATGTACCTTCATCATTATATGATGTACCTTCATCATTGTATGATCTACCTCCTTCATTATATGATGCACCTTCATCATTATATGATGTACCTTCATCATTATATGATCTACCTTTATCATTATATGATCTACCTCCTTCATTATATGATGCACCTTCATCATTATATGATCTACTTTCATCATTATATGACCTACCTTCATCATTATATGATGTACCTTCATTATTATATGATCTACCTTCATCATTATATGATCTACCTCCTTCATTATATGATCTACCTTCATCATTATATGATGCACCTTCATCATTATATGACCTACCTTCATCATTATATGATGCACCTTCATCATTATATGATGCACCTTCATCATTATATGATGCACCTTCTTCATTATATGATGCACCTTCATCATTATATGATGCACCTTCTTCATTTTATGATGTACAAACTTTATGATGTAGCGTTTTCTTTATGCACCTACTTCATGATGTAGCGTTTTCTTTATGAGCCGGGTAAAATCACAAGTAAAGATTTTTACATGAACACCGGTAGAATTTGCTTGTATAATTCACGGTATTGAAGAAGTCAGGAACAAACTCGAGTCTTTTCGTTCCAAGCCATTCCTTCGTCCACGTTCACAGTAGGGGAGCTGAAGTGAACGAAAATTACGGCACTTGCGTTTTGTACATTGGACGATCGGTCACATGCTAACTGTACCACAGACGATCGGTCACTTGCTCTTTACATCATTAAAGCAAGTGATATTTGGCATCCTTAAACAATTCTGACACTTGTTTGTTCTATTATCTCAGTAAGTATTTCTATTCGATGACAAAAACTTTCAATGACAGGTGTTTTAGCTCACCTTAGCCGACGGCTCACAAGGTGAGCTTATAGGATGGCCATGCTCCGGCGTCCGTCCGTCGTCGTCGACCACAATTTCAAACTAGAATATCTCAGAGACAAGAAGGCCGATTGGAATCAAACTTCATCAGAAGCACCACTGTGATAGGGGATTTTCTGCATTAGGTTTTGGACTAGGTAGGATCAGAACTCTGGTTTCCATGGCAACAGGTAGCTCCCATATAATGGGAAAAACGTTGTGAACACTAGCGCCTACATTTTTGATCGGATCTTCTCATTTTTGCAGGTATCAAGGACATCCATACGATGTCGAATGACTTCGAAATTCGGGTAGATTCGATCATGGACCTTGAGCGTTTGAAAAAATCCCCATTGACTTACAATGGGAGAGATGTTGTGAACACTCTAGCTAGCTCATTCTTGCAGATGACAAGGGCAGCCATAAGATCTCGGATAAGTTCGAAATTCAGTGAGATTCGACCATAGACTGCAGAGTTACCTGCCCTTGAGCGTCTGGAAATTGGCTTTTTAGTGTTGTGAACACTCTAGCGCATACATGTTTGATCGGATCTTCAGAGCCCCTCAAGCGACGCAGCGTCATCGATTTGGTTCCAGGAGGAGGTAACTTATGTAAATATTGAAAGATGTGGCGTATGTAAGATTACTGGACTGTTGTATTTGGAAGATAATGTTGCTGAAAAACGATTTTTGTCCGATAATACCCCCATTGACGTTATGACTTAACTAAAAGCCAAATAACCTATGTTTGTCCACTTCTGTGTGTATGTGACAGAACGTTTCGAAGCGTGCAAACGCAAACAAAAAATCAATAGAGCAAGTGACCGATTCTCCAATGTACGAAAAGTCAAGAGACGTTCGTTTCCGTTCAACACCCTGTAGACCGTTGGATACAACCAAATTCTTTACAGCAAAGGTGGATACAACGTTACACGGCGCGTGACAAAATGGAGTGCGCTGATTGGAAGACAGATCGATTGATATACACTTTACAGCGGAAAGTCATCGATTTAGATACACTTTACAGCAGAAAGTCCATGACAATGAACTTTCCACTGTAAAGTGTATCGAAATCGATCTGTCTTCCAATCAGCGCACTCCATTTTGTCACGCGCCGTGTAGGATTGTCAATATTCAAAAGGTCATCGAGGTACCTAGACATCGAATTAAAAAGCCTCGATAACATCAGATTGGTTGTTATTGTTAAGAGAATCCATGAAATCTCTTTCGTAGCAGTATAAAAATAAATCAGCTACGAGAGGGGCGCAATTTGTACCCATCGGAATTCCAACAATTTGTCTGTATAACTTGGTTCCGAATCTGATATAAATATTATCCAAGAGATAGGATAAGGCGTCGCATACATTCTGACATGACCAAAGTGTATATCGACTTTGGTCAGAGGAAGTGAAAAAAGCTTTTCTGTCATTACAGGCCATATAGAGTGAACCATAGTTTTTTAATGCTCTTTCGAAGGTCCACTCAACCAAGTCCAGAAGTTTTTCTTTAATCAGATTATGTGGCAAAGTAGTATTCACCAAATCCACATTAATTTGCTGGTTCCCAGTTTTCCAATAATCAATATTGGAAATCCAGGTAACCAGTAAAACCACCCCAGTTAGCCATTGGTCAAAATTGGACACACCTTCAAATATTGACCAATGACTAACTGGGGTGGTTTTACTGGTTACCTGGTTTTCCAATATTGATTATTTGTAAGCTGGAAACCAGTAATTAATGTAGATATGGTCAATACAGTGTAGAAAAATCGTGTGTAGACAAACTCGTTGCACGGAACCCTCTACATTTTAGTTTACTGAGCACCTCACCAGAATTTTTTATGGACCAAAACCAATTTTTATTTGAAGTTTCATACACGGTCTCACAGTATCGTATGACATGAGATTTGATAGCAGTAAGACAGGAAGTTAATAATTTAGAAAGTTCAGTGGTAGTACAAGAACTAGAATTTGCAATAACTCTAGCTTTATAAGGTCTTTTGTGAAGCTTAGGTAACCAATACATCGTAGGGAGTTTGTCTTGGCCTTCACTGACACGCACAGAAAACTTAACAGGTAATTCGTTTGAGTGAGCATTAACTACAGATATTTCATCACTATCTGTCTCCTGATAAGCCCTAGTACCATCAAGCTCCTGTTTTAAGGTGTTAATGTAATGAAGCCTACAAACAACGACAACGTTGTTTGCGGCCTTGTCTGCTGGAACCAAGACATACTTTCTATGAAACTCTTGGATACCCTGTTTCAAATGCCGAAAGGACGATTTGGGTTTAGGCGGTAAAATGTTGGTATTTTGTGAATAAAATTTTATACGTTTTTCTACAATAGTGAAGATACTACTTTTCCATGCTTTAAGAGCACCATCCTCAACACCCTCTCGCTTACACCATCGATTACCGAAATCATTCAATGCAGAAGCAATCTCCTCCCTACATTTGTCGAAATTAATGTAGGAAGGGAATCTATATTTTGGACCTTCAGAAACAATTTTGCGAATTCTACACTGGCCATCATTGCAAAGTTATTAGCAAATCATCAGCTCTGTGAAATTTCAAGTACCATGATAAATTCTAACCAGAGGACCAATGGTCCTGTAAACGCTCACCTGAGATCTTGCATATGCGACTAAAGTTGACCTTGACATAAAATAGGTCAAGGTCATCCCAGGGTCATGATTTATATAAACTTTGTAGAACTCCATTCCCTGATGCTTCATGCCAAGTTTCAAAATCATAGGCCTTCTGATTCTGGAGAAGAAGATTTTTAAAGATTTTTGCTATTTATAGCCATGGCGGCCATCTTGGTCATGTGACCTTGACCTGTTATATAAACTTTCATTCCCCCTACCTAAAGATTCTCCACATAAAGTTTGACTTCAATTAGTTAAGGTGTTTCAGCAAAAAAGATGTTTGAAATTTATGGTCATAAACATGTATATAGCCACGGGGCGGGGGCAGACAACCCCTGGGGTCAAAATTTTTTCATGCACATAAATTTTCTGTCCATTTGCATACTTCCTGCAAGTTTCCCCCCATTTAATTACATTTTACTTATTTTCCCCATTCAAATGCATTAAAGACCTAAGTTACGCCGTGGTAGTCTAGATTAAAGATTTGAATTCTACCTTCATGGGAAAGAGCTTATCCCCTGGGGGTTCTCTAAAATTTTGCTCATACATAGGCTCGGATCCAGCATCTGCTCCGTACCCCAAAAAATATCTGGTCTGAGAGACCCAAAAATATCAGGCATTTGAAGGACACCCCAAAATACGTGAATTAGCTATAAAACCAAACATTCGTAAAGCAAAGCCCCATAAAATAGTCAAATTTTAAAGAGATCCCAAAAAAAAAAATCAGAAAAAATGCCCATGCCCCAAAATATTCACATTTTCTGAAAACCCCCAAAACTATGGAAATTCAAAAATTTGATCCCCCGAAAAGTCCGCCGAGCCTACGTATATGGAAATTTTCAGAGTACCCCCTCCACCACGGGAGCTTATCATCTTGCTCTTCATATGTAATGTCATTTTTCATGTTTTGTCTGTCTTGTTTTGTTAGTTTCTTTCCTGTTTCTACCTGTTTAACACATTCGTTAACAACCACATTCTCTCGAAAAGAACACAATTTATGCCGCGACAAACGCAGGAGTAGCTACGAAGCTGTAAAATGGAGTTCCTAAAGAAACTGAAAATCAGGTAAAACAACAATACTGATTTCAACAGACAATTGAGCGACTTAAATTCAACACCATCAGTTATCGACCTTCTAAACACATTAAACCATTAAAATGCACGATTCAAATCAGTTTAATTACGCCAAACATGGCATTAACATCATTTTGACGTTGTTGTTGCCTGACTAACACCGATCCTATTCCTATACCAGAGGACCATTGGTCCTGAGAACGCTCACCTGAAGCCTGATCTTGGAGTATTAAGTCGTAATGAAATGACATTGACCTTGAATACTCACACACTTTATTGACTTCATAAGTTGTCTGCATCTGCAAAGTTTCAGGTCTCAGGCTGCAATCGGCCCGCCGGTTCTGGAGAAGATTTTTGAGTGTTTTTATCATATATGGGCGTGGTGGCCATCTTGGTCATGTGACCCAGATTTCGCGATCAAACTTTGGTTCCCCCTACCCATGGATGCTCCACATAAAATTTGGCTTTCATTGGCCAAGCAGTTTCAGAGAAGAAGATCTTTGAAAAGTGTGTATGGACAACAGACTGGCCAAGGTCAAGAGATGACCCTATATTAATCAATACCTTCATCTACTCCATTAGTTGTTTGCATCTACCACTTTTCAGGCCTCAGGCTGCAATAGTTTTCAAAAAATCCATAGTTTTCACTTCTTCCTATGTAAAAGCCTATGTTTCCAAATTTGACCTTGCCATAAAATAGGTCAAGGTCATCCAAGGGTCATCATTTTATCAAACTATGATGGGCTGAGGTACTCAATGCTACATACAAAGTTTCGTGGAAATCGGCCCATCGGTTCTGAAGAAGAAGATTTTTGAGTGGTTTTATTCATATATGGGCGTTGCGGCCATCTTGGTCATGTGACCTGGATTTCGCGATCAAACTTTCGTCTCCCCTACCCATGGATGCTCTACATAAAATTTCACTTTGATTGGCCAAGCAGTTTCAGAGAAGAAGATCTTTGAAAACTGTATGGACAACAGACTGGCCAAGGTCAAGAGATGACCTTGACCTATATTAATCACATACCTTCATCTACTCCATTAGTTGTTTGCATCTACCACTTTTCAGGCCTCAGGCTGCAATAGTTTTCAAAAAATCCATAGTTTTCACTTTTTCCCATGTAAAAGCCTATGTTTCCAAATTTGACCTTGCCGTAAAATAGGTCAAGGTCATCCAAGGGTCATCATTTTATCAAACTATGATGGGCTGAAGTCCCCAATGCTACATACCAAGTTTCGTGGAAATCGGCCTACCAGTTCTGGAGAAGAAGATTTTTGAAGGGTTTTTACCATATATGGGCGTGGCGGCCATCTTGGTCATGTGACCTGGATTTCGCGACCAAACTTGAAATGCCACTACCCAAGGAGGCTCCATATAAAATTTCAACTAGATCGGCCAAGCGGTTTCAGAGAAGAAGATCTTTGAAATTGTGGACGACGGACGGACGGACGGACAGACGGACGCCGGATCATGGCCATCCTATAAGCTCACCTTGTGAGCCTTCGGCTCAGGTGAGCTAAAAAAAATGGCTTTAATGTTTTTCTAGCGCAAGAGGTTCACAAATGGTAATCTGTATCCGCAAACTTTGTTGCATTTTTTTACTTAACGTTTGCTTCGCGTCAAGTTTCAATAAATGATGTTTCTTGTCGTTGTCCTTGAAACCGTTAGTAATCTGGGAAAATTTTTGTGACCTTATGTGCAACACCAGTGTCAACGATTGACCACAGAAAGAAAATGACCCAAACGTCATTTACCAAGGCTTAGAATAACCGTTAATTTTTAATTGGCGATTTAACGTCAGATATCGAGATAAACATGCCTCTTTATCGACGTTTTGTGTGTGTTTTTCCACCAACCCTTTGCGGATTTAATGTTTATGTATCCAGCAGTTACACTTCAAATGAATTTTGATCGTGATTGTCATTTTATTGCCCGCTGGCTTGAAGAAATTGCAAAATCACATAAACTGACGTTAAACGTTTATAAAGCCACTTTTTGATTCAAAATTGCTGTGATCGCAAGTTTTGTGTCAAGTAAAGTGTTTTAAATCAGTAACGACCTAAGTAACGATGTAGTATTGTCTAAAACAACAACACAAAATCAATATGAAAATAATTGCTAAACTTATTTCTCTCAGTATAAGGTGAGCCACCGCATGAGAAAACCAACAATTGGCATAGGCGAAAACAAAGCCGCAGATTAGCTTTGCAGTAACTGTACAGCTGATCAGTGCCTTTGTTTTTGCTACACGGATAGTACAATTCATCTTCTTCTTAAATCCGAAATTTCAAGATTCTAGCCTGCTTCTGTGGCTGCACAGCGCGGTTTGTGTCAGACCTGGTCTGAGCCCAAAATTGTTGGTTTTCTCACGCAAAGGCTCAGGTATTAAAATGATTAGAATGTTTGATTTTCATAGCATGTATGCAGTGTTGCTATGGTTTTATATTAAATCACTACTGAGAATCTCCACTGCTCTTAAAAATATGTCTATCCCAAAGTTATCACTGTACCAGTCTTCAGGACATCTGTGTTCAAGGGTCTGTTTGATTCTCTCTCCAAAATGTAATTGTATTGATTCTACAATAGGCCTGGTGTCTGTATCAGTTTCAATGTCCAGACCAGATGTGTCATCTTCTTCCATGAACTCGTTATCATTCACAGGATTGTTAATCATGCTAGATGTATACAATTGCAAAGGTGAAGTACGTACAGTTCTTAATCTATGGCTTGCCCAGGCTTCTTTCCAGATACACAGCTTTTTATTGATTTTTTGTGTGTACACATAATGCAATGCAAATATATGCAACTCATTCATGACATCTAAAATTCCTTGATCTTCCATGTAATAGAATAACTGGTAATAGTAATCTAGAACACCTTCATAAAGGTCACGCCAAAGGCGTTCAATACGTTGATTATGGACGCTTTTGCCTGTCAAAATACCACTAGGACCCCGCTTTTCAATCATAAAGTCTGCGATTTCAACATTTTCCATGCCCTTATCAGTTCTCACCCGCAAAGGCAAGCCATACTTTTCGACACCTTCCTTGAAGCATAAAAGAAGGGAAGATGCTCGGTTGTTATTCAAACACTTAACAAATGTAACTAATCGACTAAAGCCATCTATGCCAGCTGCGATGACAAAAGACCATCTGATTAGTTTATGGTTGGTATCTACATGCCACAGATGATTTGCTCCCTGTACCATGTAAACTCGTCGATGTAGGCGTCCTCTTCTTCTTGCACCGACACCAGTACTATCTATTTCGTGCACGACATCTCTCAGCCGAAACCTTTGTATCTGTAACAGGTAATATCATTAAAACTAAACTGAAGTGAGTTAATGCTCTATAATACCGACCAAACCCATCCCAAACAAGTTGCATAACTAGAAATCATAGCAATCAATGGTCCTTAGCTCACCTGAGAGATTTGGTCATTGTAAGCTTAATAATGATCATGTTAATTGGATTCAGCATCAGAGAAGACGACTTTTTCATGTGTTTACTACTATACGGCTATGGCAAATAATGATGCCCCTGGGATGTGGCCAGTTTGTCCCAAGGGGCATGGTTGGCAGGATTTATGAAATAATGTTGTTGTCGTTTGACAGCTGCATTATATCAATACAGTTAGTTAAGATGGAGCTTGACAGCACTGAGGCAGGTACTACAGAAGACAAAATTCTATCATACTTAAACATGGTACGAGGGTCATATGGAAACTTTGTAGCATGGCTTCATAATTCTTTTGTTCCCCCTTTAAAAGGATGCTCAACAAGAAGTTAACCTTTGAATAGCCAAACCGTTTCAGAGTTGTTTGAATACTAGAAAAAGTGCCTTGAGGGGCACGATACCCCCAGCCCGTATTCTAGCCCCCCCCCCCCCACCACCATCACCACCAAACCCCTCCATCCAGGTTATGGGCCCAATGGTTGAAGTGAAATAAGACTGTGAAGAATGCTTTTCCAGGAGAATGGGGGGGTGGGGGGCAATTTTCATGGAACAGGTCTCAAGTCTAATATCATCAACTAGATCCTTCCTAATGTTCACTATAAACTTTAACCATAAACCTTAACAATTTCTCTTAACAAACAATTTCTAAGTCTGTGAACTTGACCATAACGTCACTGAGGTAGAGCTTAAAACTCAGACGAATATCTCACAACAGGCATAGTATCAACTACATCTATCCATCCACAAGTTCCAGAGATATAGACTTATAAAACTTTAATCAAAAACTTGAACAAAATTGGTAGGGTAGGGTTGGGTAGGGTAGGGTCGGGTCGGGTCGGGTCGGGTGGGGTGGGTGGGGTGGGGTGGGGTGGGGTGGGGTAGGGTACAGCATAAAACTTCATACCAATATCTTACAAGCGTAGTACATGTACAGTGGTGTTATGGCTAAAAACCCAAATTAGCCGTTTTAACGGCTAATTTGTTAACGGCTAATTGTAAAATTTCGCGGCGAAATTGTGTGAAAAATAAATGTCAGCGCGGAATTTCGCCGCGAAATTCTGGATTTCGCGGTGAAATTTGGCGGCGGAACACGGCGAAAAAGTATACCTGTCATTATGCATAAAAATCAATTGACCGGTGTTTCGCGGAGAAAAAGATGACACACACATTTTTTTTTGTTTAAATTTAATATTAATTTGGATGCTTTTATATCATTTCAAGTCGTATCAATATTTTGTTTTCGTTTCAATTGTGTATAATTTTCGTTTTAGTCCCGACAGTCACAAAAGTTTAATTGTTTAAATTTCATTTTAATTTGTATGCATTTATTTCTTTTCAAGTCGTATAAATATTCGTTTTCTTTTATTTGTATGATAATCGTTTAAGTTACGTGTTATTTTCATGCTTCTTTTTAAGATTAATCAGACTTACGCGATAATATTAGATCCTATTATCTATTTTAATTAACGGAACAAAAGCTTATAGCGGCGTAACAATTTTCATGGGATGATTGCCCACAGATTAGTTTGTTTGTTTTGAGGCAGAACGTCCCAGTCACCATTTTTTCAGTCATGTCTGGACGGAGCTACCGATTCCTGGGTATTAAGTAGTAACTATAACTATGCTACCGCGATCCCATCTCACAGATGTATAAAAGTCTTTAGATTCAACATGATGAAGCAATCGGCTTCAACTCTTCTTTGGACATTTACTCGCCTGTGGTAATGACACTGCTAAAAGAATCAGTGAATTTTCCGATTAAGTCAAGTCGACGCCGTTTCGTTGAAATCAATTTAGTCGAAAAGCCATTTGGTCGCATACGACCTTCACCGGGTGGATACGATATTCGTTCGAATACGAGCAGTACAGCAACGTAGATGTACAAAACGGTGTCGAAATTGTCAATAATTGTCGATGTTCTTTTGCTAACCGTTTTGAATTAAACCGCATGTTGTGTGCCTTCTAAAATCCACATGTACGGATGGCTTGGAACACGTACATGCATTCCGAATGTCAAAATCTCATTGTATACAACGCACAATACACTAGAAAAAGGAGGATATTGTGTTTAAAACAAAGTATTGTAGTTCATACGTGTACACTTGTTTTGTGTGCAATGGGTCATATGATATTTTCAGTTTCGGAACACATATACACAGTAAGGGCCATGAGTACGCACCGTGGTAATATGAGGCTGGTATTCATAGAGGGTGATCAGAGTGGTAACCAGCAAGCCCAAATGTCAAATTTGAATATGTCTCTTTTTGTTTTATCGTTTTTACATGGTTGATCTCAAATTAAGTTATCGTAGTTCACACCTTAAACGCTATGAAGTGAAGAAATCAGTTTAAAAAAGAAATCAAGGAATCTTACTGTTAATTGAGCAATACCCTTTAGACAATGTTTGTGCTACAAAACAAGGCACAAAATTAGATGGCCCCTGCCCATTGGGACCTAAAGAAACATATGGGATGTTTGTGCCTAAAGGCAAAGCGTATACGCTACTGACTGATCATCTGATAACTGGTTTACCGCTAAGGTCTGTGCCTGACTAGGAAAAATGGTTTCAAGTCAAACCATCCAAACATATAAGCAGTATTGGCTTAGATGGATGGTTATATTTCAACTCTTGTTGGATATCATGGCGTCCCATAAAATGGAGGCAGCGTCCCAACATGACCATTGCTGTTGATTGGGGCGTAAAGCATCTATTAAAACAAACAAACAAAGTTAGATTCAACGAGCTGGCTCATTACGTTATAAATATTTTCGTCTATCCGTGATTTCGCTATCGTATCATGTAATACCAATGGGAAAGTCGCATTACGCACGTTTTTCATTTCTATACATGCATAAATGTACATGCTATTAATGTGCACGTAAATCACGATTTATACTAGGAACAGATGAATCATAGTGTGGTCATTAAATTAAAAAAATAATTTTTGTTAACATTTACAGGTATTTCGCCGTGTTTCGCGGCGAAATAGGAAATTTAACTTTACCTGTTGTAAGCGTTAAAAAACGAATTTCGCCGCGAAACACGGCGGAATTTCACCGCGAAAAACGTATTTTCGCGGCGAAAAAATTAACCGATTAAACGTTTAAATTTTCCCTTGGCCGGTGAAATTTCGCGGTGGTTTCGCCGCGAAAAATCACAAGTGATCAGCGCGAACTGTGCAAAAATGGGTTTTTAGCCATAACACCACTGTACCAAGTATGAACAGCAAGTAACACAATAAATTGTACTTTTTTATAAGTGTGCTAAGCTGTGACCCCTAGCCCCACCCCAGGCATGGACCCTGGGGTCTGATGTCATGAAATGAAAGCTTACCCTATAGTGTGCCTATGGTGCAAATATGAATGGCATCTCATGAGTGGTGGTCAAGATATGGACACTTAACACAGTAAATTGCACATTTTTATAATTGACCGAAATTGTGACCTCTAGCCCCACCCCCAAGCATGGATCCTGGGGTCCGATGTCATGGAATGAAGCCAACCCTATAGGGTAGCTATGGTCCATGTATGAATGGCATATCACAAGTGATTATTAAATATGGACAATAGTAAAGTAAATTGTACATTTTATAAGTGTCCTAGATTGTAACCTCTAGTCCCACCCACAGGCATGAACCCCGGGTATCAATGTCATGGAATAATAGCTAAGCCTACAGGATATCTACAGTCAAAGTATGGATGGTATCTTGGAACTGGTTGTCAAGATATGAACATTAACACAGTAAATTGCACATTTTTATTTGCGCCCTAAATTGTGACCTTTAGCCCCTCCCCATGGCATGGACCCTGGGGTCCGACATCATGGAATGAAAGGTAACCCTATAGGGCATCTATGGTCCAAGTATGAATTGCATACCACAAATGGTTGTCAAAATATTGACATTAATACAGTAAATTGCACATTTTTATAAGTGCCCTAGATTGTGACCTCTAGCCCCACCCACGGGCATGGACCCTGGGGGTCCGATGTGATGGAATGAAAGCTGACCCTATAGGGTGTCTATGGTCCAAGTATGAATACTAAATCTGATTAGTGGTTGTCAAGATATCGACTTAGAGAGAAGAACAATAACACAGTCTACTGCACAGTTTTGAGGTGACCTACATGTTGACCTCTAGCCCCACCCCCGGGCATGAACCCTGGGGTCCCATGACATGGAATGAAAGCTAATCATATAGGGTACCTATGGTTCAAATATGAATGCTTTCTGACCACTGGTTGCTGAGATATACACCTCTAGAGAAACTTTAACCAAAAACTTTAACATGAATTCCACTAACGCGACGGAAGTACTAACAAACATACGAACGAACGAACACACGGACGAACGAACAGACAAATGGAAAACAAAAACTATATACCGCCTCGGCATAAATGCCGGGGGTATAATTATGAAAAAAAAAAAACAATAGAGCCCTGGGTCAGTGGGAATCATTCTGTTGGGGGGGGGGGGGGAAGAATTCAAACAGAAATATTCTGTCCATATGCCCATTCAAAGCAAGACTTCCCCCATTAAATGGCATTTTACCAATCTGAGTTGACCTTGTTATAATATAGGTCAAGGTCATCCTAGGGTCATGATTTATACAAACTTTGTAGAGCTCCATTCCTTATTGCTTCATGCCAAGTTTCAAAATCATAGGCCATCTGCTTCTGAAGAAGATTTTTAAAGGTTTTTGGTATTTATAGCCATGGTAGCCATTGGGGCCATCTTGGTCATGTGACCTGGGCCATTTATACAAACTTTAGTTCCACTCCAAGGATCCTCCACATGAAGCTTGGCTTTGATTGGTCAAGAAGTTTCAGAGAATAAGATCTTTGTAAATAGTTGACGGACGCCAGAGACTGGATATATACTATACGCTTACCTAATGAGCCTAAAGGCTCAGATGAGCTAAAAACAAATGAACAGTCGCAATTAAAACAGGCAGATGATTGCATAAATTTGCTTTTTTGCAAGATGTTTGCAATAAATGTATCATGATAGTAAAAGCTTTTTTTCTCTCTCTCTTTGTCGCATAAGGACTTCTGATATATGTTTCTATAGCAGGCATGTATAAAGGCATAAAGATTGAAATATCCTAGACGTCCTGAGCCAAAATGAGACCTAGTTCTAACATATACTGAGCCAAACTTATAACGCAACATCAGTTTATTTTTAATTTTATTCACTGGAGCGTTATCAAATAAACTTTCTCTTAGCTAAATTAGATTGCCGGACCATCGATCCATCTCACAACATCTAGGTTGTAACATTCCGTGCTATGCGACTCAAGAAATCAATCATTTTTCAGAGGTAGGGTCTTGGCAAAAAATGAAATGCATTGTAATTTTTCCAGAACGCGACATGTGACATGAATTCGTACCCTTGAAATTAATGCCGGTTTTCAGGAATACTCTTGCTCCATTTTGGATGACTCATTTTACCGTCAAACGATCAATTTTGTTTCATTTTGAACAGAGTTGAAGACTCATTTTCACGTTGAACCAGTAAAGTTTACTCAGATTTTAGCATAAATTTGTTACAGACGTTCCTGATGCAACAATTGCAAGTTATTGTGTTTTCAAACAATGCTGAATGATGGAATGAACATGTTTTCACAAAGGTTTCATTAAAAACATTGACCATTTGAAATTTTCACCAATTCCATTTTCCATTGTGTTGTATGGAATGTTCAGTATTAAACGCAAAATTTTCAACGATGCCAACTTTGTTTTGAAATTTAGGGTACAAATGGAAGACATTTTGCAATTACCTGATCGTACCTCACTTGACGATCCGTGTTAAAACTGACTTCCAGAATCTCTCAGGGGGGCGCATGCCACCAAATTAACCGGTTTGACCAATCAGATTCGAGCTCAGTGACCCAGGCTCTGAAAACCAAATTTTTTGTACCCAATTCATTTATTGGCAATTGCTGACAAATATATTTCGGGTATACCGTCGTACATTACATCAAAATGCGAAAAATATTACATAACCATGTTGCGTTGTTTGGCTCAGTATATAATGAGAAAAGTAAGGGAACTGCTATCTCTTTGGTGTATAAATCCCTTGAGCTAACGCTTCCATTACAGTATGACAAATTAATACCTTTATATTCCTTTGTTTCAATATTTGGTTTAGCATAGTCTCTCCACAATTCGGAAAGTCATTGATAACTTCCTGGACAACAGCAATCAGTTGTTCATCCTCAATATCGGTAAAGTTGGCTTTCGTTAATCCAAATGCACGCATTCGTCTGTATACTGTACTTTCTGAGACCGATAATAGTTTAGCTATTTCCTTTATTAAAAACCCTGTTTCAATCAAAGTTTCTAAAGTAGCTTTTGATATGAGGAATTCTAGTGGCCCAATCCCTGTAGAAGGTGCTTTTCTTGGTTGGTAGCTGCCATAGTTCAAGCACACTCTCCTCAAGTTCATAACGTCAGAACGGTTTACCACCCCAAGGGAATTCATTTCATACCAGGAAAGTTTGCAAACTATATCTGGAGACACTTTCTCTGCTTCAAATGCAGGTGCTAACCTCTCTAAGCCCAGGTTTTGCAAAATGTTTTTCATTTGATTCATTTTACGAGTCAATTGTAGTATATTCTACGACATGTAATGTTAGCTGGTATCAGTGGCACAACCTGAAATTGAATAATAGATTCTAAAAGTTTCATGATATGATGCAAACTAAAATGCAACCTGCAGAAAATGTGCGATGGAAAAGCTGAGAATTTCTGTGGGAATCACTGTAACAATGTGAATCTCTGGGTCATGTGGCAGGCAGTCATCGGGCCTTGCACTGGTTTAAAGGTATGTTATTTGTTTACTATTATTTTAAAGCAAAATCTAGATTAGATACTGTCCCGGGACACTGTACCTAAATAAGAACGCCGCAGAGGTCGATATCGCACCTGCATTGGGCAAAATAACTAAAACCGTAAAATATAGGACAAGGGCACCAAGTCAAGGTGCATGCTTGAAGGGTATGTCAAGGACAATTAGTATGTAAGGTTTCACACTCACAGCTGTCACAGGTGCAAAGAAAACCAAACTTTGACCTAAAAATTGACAAAGTCACTGGACCTTGAAATATAGCTCAAGGGCATCAGGTCAATGTGCGTGCTTGAAGGGTATGTCCAGGACAATAACTATGCAAGGTTTCATAATCGCAACTATCATTGATGCCGAGAAAAACAAACTTTGACGTAAAAATTGACAAAGTCACTGGACCGTGAAATATAGGTCAAGGTCATCGGGTCAATGTGCATGCTTGAAGGGTATGTCCAGGACAATAACTATGCAAGATTTCATAATCGCAGCTATCACTGATGCAGAGAAAAACAAACTTTGACGTAAAAAATGACAAAGTCACTGGACCGTGAAATATAGGTCAAGGGCACCAGGTCAAGGTGCGTGCTTGAAGGGTATGTCCAGAACAATAACTATGCAAGGTTTCATAATCGTAGCTATCAGTGATGCAGAGAAAACTAAACTTTGACGTGAATGTCAAACTTTGACGTGAATGTCAAACTTTGACGTAAATGTTGATGGACGGATGGACGGACGGATGGATGGACGGACGGACGGAAATTTGGACTCCTATATCGCACCTTGCTATAAGCAGGTGCGATAAAAATGCTTAACAATTTTGTGCAGTCTTCACAAAAAGTGCCGGACAGCAAAACAAAACCGGCAAAATTTCATTCTGTCCAGCAGAAACTTTAAGTTGACAAAAGTTAGGCAAAACTTATCAAGGTTATAAGCAAACCCAGAGGACCAAAGGTCCAGAGAGCACTCACACAAGGTCCGACCTTACAACACTTACTGAAAAAGAAATGACTTTTAACGTTAAATATGCATGTATCTTCATCAACTTAAGTACTTGTCTCCATCTGCAGCAAACTTTCATTTCTAAGACTAGAACAGTTTCCAAAATATCGATTTTTATTTTTTTTTCTCCATGTATTTAAACCTAAGTTTCCAAAATTATATCGATTTTTATTTTTTTTTTCTCCGTGTATTTAAACCTAAGTTTCCAAAATTGACCTTGTCATAAAAAGTCATGATCATTTGAGCAAACTAAGATGGGCTGGAGACCCAAATACCACCTACAAAGTTTCGTCAAAATCGGCCTGCAGGTTCTGAAGAAGATTTTCTGAGCATGAGAGCATGCATGGTGGCCATGTTGGGCATGTGACACAGATTTTGCGAACAAACTTTTGATCCCCTACCGATGGATGATCCACATTAAATTCAGATTTTATCTTTTGCGGATACACAGGATGGTTTGTGTAAAAACCAAGCACCCAATAATAAGATGAAACAGTTTAGAATCTGAATAATAATGAATGAGTGCTCGTCTCCCTTGAAAAAGTTGAAAAAACATTCAGACATTCCAGACATCAAACTCAGACTTCAGCGGAAATTATGCAGAAATGTACTTTCTCACAACATAATTCTTGCTAAATGAATTATATGACACAGTTAGAGTGGCATCTTTGACTTACAGGTTGATATTTGAATACAAACAGCATTTATCAGCCACGAAAATATGTGACAACTAGCCTGTGAAAAATGCAGTTGCAAACATCTCTAAAAATACACTAAATACGGAACTGACACTTAGCGGATATCTGAACTAGATGCTCGTGCAGCTTTCTGCATCATTAAAATACCATGACATTACCTGAAGAATAAGAGAGAAGCCCGGAGAGAAGTGAAAATATAAATCGTTTCTGTATTCATGCTTTGTTGCGCACAATTAACATATAATCTCGCGAGACGAGTGTTCTACCGGTGTTCATGTAAAAGTCTTTACTTGTGATTTTACCCGGCTCAAGAAAACGCTACATCATAAAGTAGGTGCATAAAGAAAACGCTACATCATAAAGTTTGTACATCATAAAAAGAAGAAGGTGCATCATATAATGATGAAGGTGCATCATAAAAAGAAGAAGGTGCATCATATAATGATGAAGGTGCATCATATAATTATGAAGGTGCATCATATAATGATGAAGGTGCATCATATAATGATGAAGGTGCATCATATAATGATGAAGGTGCATCATATAATGAAGAAGGTACATCATATAATGATGAAGGTGCATCATATAATGAAGAAGGTGCATCATATAATGATGAAGGTGCATCATATAATGATGAAGGTGCATCATAAAATGATGAAGGTGCATCATATAATGAAGAAGGTACATCATATAATGATGAAGGTGCATCATATAATGATGAAGGTGCATCATATAATGATGAAGGTGCATCATATAATGAAGAAGGTGCATCATATAATGATGAAGGTACATCATATAATGATGAGAGTGCATCATATAATGAAGAAGGTGCATCATATAATGATGAAGGTGCATCATATAATGATGAAGGTGCATCATATAATGAAGAAGGTGCATCATATAATGATGAAGGTGCATCATATAATGATGAAGTTGCATCATATAATGATGAAGGTGCATCATATAATGATGAAGGTGCATCATATAATGATGAAGGTGCATCATATAATGATGAAGGTGCATCATATAATGATGAAGGTGCATCATATAATGAAGAAGGTGCATCACATAATGATGAAGGTGCATCATATAATGAAGAAGGTGCATCATATAATGAAGAAGGTGCATCATGTAATGAAGAAGGTGCATCATATAATGAAGAAGGTGCATCATATAATGATGAAGGTGCATCATATAATGATGAAGGTGCATCATATAATGAAGAAGGTGCATCACATAATGATGAAGGTGCAACATATAATGAAGGAGGTAGATCATATAATGATGAAGGTACATCATATAATGATGAAGGTGCATCATATAATGACGGAGGTAGATCCTATAATGATAAAGGTACATCATATAATGATGAAGGTGCATCATATAATGAAAATGGTACGTCATATAATGATGAAGGTACATCATATAATGATGAAGGTACATCATATAATGATGAAGGTACATCATATAATGAAGGAGGAAGATCATATAATGATGAAGGTACACCATATAATGATGAAGGTGCATCATATAATGAAGGAGGTAGATCATATAATGATAAAGGTACATCATATAATGATGAAGGTACATCATATAATGATGAATGTAGATCAAAATATGATAAAGGTACATCATATAATGATGAAGGTACATCATATAATGATGAAGGTGCATCATATAATGAAGATGGTACATCATATAATGATGAAGGTAGATCATATAATGATGAAGGTACAACATATAATGATGAAGGTACATCATATAATGAAGGAGGTAGATCATATAATGATGAAGGTACATCATATAATGATGAAGGTGCATCATATAATGAAGGAGGTAGATCATATAATGATAAAGGTACATCATATAATGATGAAGGTACATCATATAATGATGAACGTGCATCATATAATGAAGATGGTACGTCATATAATGATGATGGTACATCATATAATGATGAAGGTACATCATATAATGATGAAGGTAAATCATATAATGAAGGAGGAAGATCATATAATGATGAAGGTACATCATATAATGATAAAGGTGCATCACATAATGATGAAGGTAGATCATATAATGATAAATGTACATCATATAATGATGAAGGTACATCATATAATGATGAATGTAGATCATATAATGATAAAGGTACATCATATAATGATGAAGGTACATCATATAATGATGAAGGTGCATCATATAATGAAGATGGTACATCATATAATGATGAAGGTACATCATATAATGATGAAGGTACATCATATAATGAAGGTACATCATATAATGAAGGAGGTACATCATATAATGATGAAGATGCATCATATAATAATGAAGGTGAATCATATAATGAAGAAAGTACATCATATAATGATGAAGGTGCATCATATAATGAAGAAGGTACATCATATAATGAAGTTGGTAGATCATATAATGATGAAGGTGCATCATATAATGAAGAAGGTACATCATATAATGATGAAAGTGCATCATATAATGAAGACGGTGCATCATATAATGAAGTTGGTAGATCATAAGACAGCTATGGCGTTCCATCGTTGAGGTTTTAATGTTGGAATTAGACGGAATCCTCGCGTCGGTCTTCCGTGCGTGGTGCCTCTGTGCAAATGTTTTACGAGCCACCGAAGTGTAACGGGGTGCAGCTTAGCCAGCTGATCTCTGTTTGAATCTACTCAATCGATTTCTTTAAATTATGCTCCCCTCTTCCCGTCGATGCATTTTGTTGACGCCCAAATCGGCGATCGATAGATCAGCTGGCTAACCTGCACTCCACTACACTTCGGTATCGCGTTTACTCCTAGAAAGGAGGTATCACGGAACACCGACCGAACATTTCGTTTAGTATTCCTTGTGCACCGACCTCTTGTATGAGGGTTTCAATGGGGTACCTCTGAAATCGCCAATCATTAAAATTTTGGCCCAAAAATCGCTAATCAGTAAAAGTTTGGCCACAAAATCGCTAATCAGTAAAATATGTTGGCCCAAAAATCGCTATAAATCAGTAAAATTTTTGCCAAAAAATCGCTAACCGGTAAAATAAATGGCCAAAAATCGCTAATCAGTAAACCCCAATGGGACCCTCTTATATGTTCTGAGTGTGCGAAAGCATAAAGGCATTTGTGACATTTATTTTTTTCAGAGTCAATGATGTCTAGTAAAAAGGTGTACACGTGCGATGTGACAGAATGCAGCACGTGTAAATGTTTTCCTCTCGAAGTGAATTTTAAATCCTATGTTGCTTAAATCTCTTACCTGATTTTATAAATCGTAAACACGACGGCATACGGCTTGATTAATTTTTATTATTTTGAATTTCTAATGCTTACAGTTTTTATCTTTTTTACCGCATTTGAAAAACCACTTGAAAATAGCGAGTTGAAATATTTTTATTATAAAATACACAAAACTCGTCAAAAAACAAAAGTGAGTATAGCTTTGGAGGCTTCAAATTTCATCTTTAGATATTCTTCACAGAAAAATGTTAACAGAGCGCCTTCGATTCAAAATTGACACGGAAACGATAGTGTAGGGTCTTTATTAGCGCCAAAATCGCAAAAAGCCGCTATTTTGATAAAAGCTATACTTTTATGAAGAATGCGTGGCAAGTTCGATTAATTCTACTATTTCCAATTAAAACAACACATCGTGCACATTAATTGCAAAAATGGCAAAGGAAAATCGTAAACATATAAGATAATAAAATACAGCAATTTTATGAATTGCACCGGTAAACGGGTGAGTCAGCATATGAAAAAAAAAAAAAAAAAAAAAAAAAAAAAAAAAAAAAAAAAACATAATACGAATTTTCAACTGAAACTTTCATTTTTACTTATGACAAATCGCTGTATTTTGTATAGGCGTGTTTTCGTAATTATAATGTGTTGTTTTCGTTCGTATGTTTTTAGATAATACAGTAGCATAATGAATTGTGGTCTGCTGTGAGTTATGAAACGGTTAACATCTGTAAAACATCTGTAAAATTGCAGTTAACTATCCCATTTCTCGTGATATTTTATATTGTAAATCATAATGTCCAAGTTACAAAATAGTATACCATCATGGCCCATGCTAATTGTGTATACAATTTATGATCATTTCCTATCTATGGTGCTAAAGCCAGGAACGACAGCTATCATGAAATTACATGTTTGACTCAGTAAAACCTCAACGAGGGTGCTATCTCCTTGACGAGGCACCTAGCTCCATGTCGAGAGGACTAGCTCGGACGGTAATTTAGTCAATATCCTCCCAAAACAATGTTTCTACCGGATTATTTTGCTTTTATATGGTTTCAGGGGCTTAGTTTTATCAGGGATGATGTTTCATGCGATTGGAAGGATATATACGGGGATGATCCAAAATAACGTAGACTTTTGCCGTAGCTTCTATACATATGATTCTAATGTTTATAAACTAACATGAACATAAATCGGAATATGTCTACAATATCCTGTCAAAATATTAGGGAAAAATAACGACCCGTTAAAATTCTACAGTTAAAACAAAAAGGTCACTATGGTATACCCGGCGCACGTAACGTCGTTGACGTTTTTATTCATGTTGAATGAAATTCCCGCTCAGCAAATATGGCCATCTATTCAACATGTACATTATACAAAAGAAGTTTTAGTATTTTGTGCTTCGGCGTCAGTAAATTTCTCATCAGTATCCAATACTCGAAACCAATCCCGATTTCATGTTGCTTTAAAAATCGCCTGAAGTCAGCCGTCTGCATGCGGTCTGCGCATTACGCATTAACGTCAGTAGCGTCGCGCTTTATTTTTGTGTCTTTTTCCTTTTTCTGTTATGTTATGGCTAATTTCAATTGACCGCGCCGTTTCGGTGTTGACGTCACGCGAGGTTTTTGTGTAAACCAAGTGAAATATTTACCGGTGATGTGTCATGTCCGTGTTGGAATTTAGAGTAAATACATCTGTTGAACTCATTCCATTCAGTCGTATCGCACAGACTGCTTTTCGAAACTATTCGAAAATTGTCTGACCCCATCGATTGATCTTGTTACGTGGCAGCCAACAGAAAACTACTATTGGAGTGACAGATAAAACGTCCGATCGATTGCCAGTTTTTCAACAGTTGGACCACCCAAAGTCTAATCAGATGTCGTTTCTTTGCGTGTATAGGTGTTCAGGTGTATAACCTTGTGGGCCGGAGCACGGCAAAGTAATAAGGAGAGATCGTATATAGAATCCACTGCTAAGTAAGCACTCCTAAATTATGCACAGCTTCATTATATTTAAACCTGCCCAGTCCGGATATTTTTGCACGAGGTAACTGCCGAGTTTCCGACCAAGTCGGACATTATAATATCGGATGCATAGTGAATGAATAATGATTCATGTTAAGTTCAAGGGAGTTTTAATGCAGAGGAAAAGTCACTCATCAGCCAGCGCAAAAACAGCTGATCATTTTTTTTTCGTTGATTTCAACACAGGTTTCTTTCGCGACGCAATTCAAAAAAAGTAAAACTCGAATTTAGGGTAGAGACATCTAAAATTGGGCGTATGCACAAGAAAATCTATTACCTCAGTAATTTGACCTGTCTTTTCCGTATGTGACCGATCACGATTGTTAAAGTACTCAGAGTCGAGCCGCCTCGTGGGAAAACCAACAATGTGTTGTTGTTTTTTTTAACAAAATCTGACCTACACAAGCACAGCTTGAAATGTCTTATTTATTCTACTATCCGTGCAGCGAAAACAAAGGATCAGCTTCGCGATTACAGCGAAGCTGATCTGCGTCTTTGTTTTCGCATAATTATGCAGATTGATTTTTTTATCATGAGGCGGCTCAAGAGTATTGTGTGGAAATGCCTCGTAACAACTTATGAACTGGTGTAATGACACGCTTTTTAAGAAATGTCAACATGAAAAAGATGTTGATATTTTGCAATTAACTTAAAACGAATGTCGTGTCCAGCAGCACGGAGCATCATTAAACCAAGTTATGAATGGTCTTTATTGGAAATAGATAACAAGATCAAAAGATCACGAAATAGATTATAATCTTTTAATTGGATATGGTAACTGAGACACCTGTGGGCCACATCAGGAAAACATGTCCGTGTAATGTATACCCCTTCATACCGCACTTTTATATAGTAAAACTGGGGTTTGCAGGGGTATACCTATTTTTCTTATTTTTGCTCCAAAACATAGATTGTTGGTACTCGTTAGAACCGCATCGACGAAGCGGTTCTAGTCGAGGCGGTTCTAACGTGTAATCTATGTTGTGAGCAAAAATAAGAAAAATATCAAAATTTTTCCAGTGAAAATTTTGATTTTAACAAACCAAAAAAAAATTCTGTATATTGCATGGGCATGTTTTCGTAATGCAATGGCAGAATATAAGTTTTTTGATGTTTTAATCAAAAACATGCTTGGTTTGTATTGATCTTAATTCCTTGACAAAGTGTTGCGGACACGGACACGGACACCGAGGTGACTATGCAATAGCTGCACAGGCGAGCTAAAATAAAGAAGGCTATTGTAGCTAAAACATCTCGTCAACGGAACCGGACAGTATTATAAACATCGCTTTTGTCCCACTTAACAGCTAATGTCGTATGGAGGCGCACAGTCGGTTTGTGTCGCGATCATCCCAATAATGTCACAGTCTGTAACTGTAGTGTACATGTAAACAGGCTTTGGTTTATTTCGTGTTGTACGCGCCCAACTTTAATAACAATTCTAACACACCCTGCCTATAAAAGCCAATGGTAAAGTGCAGTGATATATTGAGTGATATTTCACTGGGCGGATTAGCGTGACGTTACTTTGCGCCGTTTGGACGCCATTTTGATTAAAGTATGACGTCAGCTATCCCATAAGTCACGTTACCTTGACGTCAGACGGTGTAACGTCATTTCAACCCGTTCAATACGTAACAAACATATGTAACTATTTGCAGTACAGTCAAAAGTTTGGCGGGATTTCTTTAGTGCAATGGTGGGGATAGCTAGAGACTGGAAGTTTTCGGTAAAAGAAAGAAAAGGAATTGTACTATCAATGTAGCGAAAATAAAGGCGCTGATCAGCTTCGCAACAATCCGGTTTTCTTACGATGCGGCTCATATGGAAACAGGTTACAGTCGGTTTGTGTAGGAAACCCTGAACACAGGATGTCGTGACATTGCTTGCTTTGCAATACCAGTGTCATCCTTGTTTGGAGTACAATTGGTGGTTTCTGAGACTGTACGGCAAGGTTTGTGACCAAATTTACCTTGACATACAATGTGTTTCCATTTTTTAAATGTCTCCAACAGAAAAACATCAGGAAAACATGTCCGTGGAACCCCTCAAAGCCCACTTTTATATAGCAAAACTGGGGTTTGCAGGGGTATACCTTTTTTTCTTATTTTTGCTCCCAAACATAGATTGTTGGTACTCGTTAGAACCGCCTCGGCGAGGTGTACCCACAATCTATGTTTTGAGCAAAAATAAGAGAAATATCAAAAGTATTCAGCTGAAAATTTTCAATTTCTAAAGCTAAAAAATTCTCTGTTTATGGAATGGGCAAAGTTTCGTAATCGAAGGCTTTTCAACAACCAAAAAGTCGATTAAATCCACCTTCACTGTCATGTACGTGATATCGTGTAGATTTTTTTGGCACTAGTGTAGATCATACCAAGATGGCGGCCAGAAAAACTGGGAGATTGTAAGTAGCCTTTCATTTGTTAAAATACCAGGCATTTTACATGCCAGTGACCAGTCTGAGACATTCCCATGCTCAGATTAAATTAGATTTTACGATTTTGTTATTGCCTTTACGCAGTCTGATCACTTTAGCAAGTATTTGGCCTAAATGCGTAGGTGAATTGCCGATTTTGTAATCAAAGTGGAGATCAGCAGGTTTTTGAAGATATTTTGTCTTTAAAATAGCAAATATCGACAATTTTCTTCAAAATACTACTAGCCCAGTCTCAGAAACACCATCCCTAGCCCTGATAGCCCACAGAAACTGTCGTGGAAGAAAATACCAGAGTTTGAAGTTTTCACTCGGGCAACTGTGTAGAGACCAGTGTGTTTTTGTCAGCAACCGTGTAGACACATATGGATTTTGAGAAATTTGTAACTGTGTAGACGCAGATTTTGGAAACCGTGTAGACACGGGTTGACTCATTTAAACTGCCCATTACATTTGGCTAGTGATGATTAATCAGCATCTATTAAATTACTAGTTTTGATACTTAAGCCTATTAAAATTTACATGGTAATACGTCCAACCCATTTTCAAGTCAGAATCTCAGTACCGATGTAACCCATAGCAAATGAGAAATATTGCACTATGCCATCTTAACCTTTGGTATTAACTATATAACATACATCTCAAACCGGCCTCGGTAGCTCAGTAGATAGAGTGTCCGCTCCGAGATCGAGAGGTACCGGGTTCGATCCCTGCTTTTCACTCGGATTTTCGGATTAGGACTAGGACTGGTCGCCCCGCTGTCAGTATAATGTGACTGGGGATGGTATCGGGCAAATTGTCTGGGATTTGATACCACAGTGAGGCAGCACTATGAAAGTGAGCACTGAGCTCCCTGTCACAACCGGACACCGTCGTGATGTGACTGAAAGATTGTTGAAGGCGACGTTAAACCCCGAACTACACACACATACACATACATCTCAAAACTTAGTTATGCGTAGAGCATATTTCTCTCTAGACGGAATATTTCCATCGGTATTCCGTTAAATCTCTCCATACCGACGGAATTGGTATATATTCAGCCCTTGGTCGAAAATTAAAAATTCGGCAAAACTGTGTTATTCTAACTTATATAAGATCTTTTCTTACATATATGACATAAATTATAAATATTCTAGTTTTCAAAGTACGCAGTATCAAAAACTACTTCATTTTTTGTATGGAAAATTTCAAAAAGACGTCTATAAATAGATCAGGGGAGACTTCTGTAAAATTAGCGAATCAAAGTCGAAAATCTTTTTTTTTTTCTACATTAATTTATACGTTTCAGGCAATTTTATGTGTTTACTGGAAGATATTCGGCACTGATACAAATGCACAACAAAAGTAATACGATTAATAGCAAAATAACATAGCTGCAAGTCGCTTACGAAATCCGCAATCTGTTCGACCAAGGTTTAAATGCAACCTATGCTAAACTGTCAGGGAAGTGGGACGTGGTACCGAAGTGGAGCGGAGTGACAGTTAGCCAGCTGATCTAATTTCTCTCATCACCATTTACTTTGATCACAGGTAGACACCTTCTATGTTAAGATGATGGAATCGGAAACAACAGTGTTATTAATGTCCATGGGCCACGGATGATCTTCAGACGTGTATCAATCATGTGGTTGAATTACATGGTGACAAGTTATTAAAAATTAAAGCTGCCGCTTTAGATGAACGAACTGGCACGCTTGGAATGAAAACAAAACAGCCATCTTTTTCAAAAAAAAAAAAATAAAATAAAAAAAAAAAAAAAAAAAAAAAAAAAAAAAAAAAAAAAAACTGACGATACTATGATCCATCGGAAGTATCCGCCAACGTCAGTTCACGTGTGACAGGAAACTATATCACGTCATGTGTGACGGGAAACTATACTTTGAATTTGGATATAGACCTTATACATCTGAAACGTGTTCCATGAAGGAAAAAAAACAACAACAAAGATAATATGACACATATTAAATTTGTCACATTTAGCATGCTAATGGCTGTAATTTATTACTATGTTATGCATTCTTCGAGTCCGTCCAAATATAATGGGTAGCTTAAACGACTAAAAACCGTGTCTACACGGTTTCCAAAACCTGTTTCTACACGGTTACAAATTTCTCAAAATCCACCTGTGTCTACACGGTTGCTGACAAAAATACACTGGTCTCTACACAGTTGCCCGAGTGAAAATTTCAAACTCGGGTTTTTTCCTTCCATGGCAGTTTCTGTGGGCCATCAGGGCTAGGGGTGGTGTTTCAGAGACTGGGCTAATAGTATTTTGAAGAGAATTGATTGTATTTGCTTTTTAAAAGACAAACTGTCTTGAAAACCTTGATGATCTGCGCTTGGATTACAAAATCGGCAATTCACCCACACTTCTCGACCAAATACTTACTAATGTGATCAGCCTGTGTAAAAGCAATAGTAAAATCGTAAAATTTAATTTATTCCGAGCGTGGGAGTGTCCCAGACGAGTCACTAGCATTTAAAATGTCCGGATTATTTTACATATGAAAGGCTACTTACGATCTCCCACTTTCTGTCGCCGCCATCTTGGTATAATCTACACTAGTGCCAAAAAAATCTACACGATATCACGTACATGACAGTGACCTTATCCCGCTGAAGTTTCGTTGTATTGTTTTTTTCCTCAAGGTTTTGGTGCGCTTTCGCAATACAAAATTTCATCAGAATAGATTAAGGCTGACCTGTATATACCACATTATGTTGTGACGGCCGCAGGGACACATGAACAAAAATCGAACTCCCATTAAAGTCAAGTTACTGTCATTATAAATTTCTAAAACTGTCGCTTAGAATCCCCTTCTCTAAACGTTTGCAGCGGAGGTCGATATCGCCCCTGCATCTGTGCTGTTGCAAATTTTTTACATTATCAAATCAGACGTCGTGTTACATTCTCAAGTGCATTAGAATGTCGGATCTACTCTCGGAAATGATTAAAGTTTTTGTAAAATATGCGATGATTTCTGACCGTATATACGATTATGAAAAATTGAATAGATGGATATCCCTAGTTTAATGTACTTTGTACTTCAAACATGAAACATGCATTATTTTTTCGCGAAACGTTAGCGTCATCAGCGACGTATGACCACCGCGCTGACCAATTACAAGCAACGTTGCTAGTGACGTCTGGTTTCCGACGGGATGTCGCAAATATACTGTTGCAAAGTATTGACGTTATCATATCAGACGTCGCGTTAAATTCTCAAGTGCATTAGAATATACAAGATTTTCACAACACTCATGTTGTGCACGGTTTTTACTTTTAGATCTGACATGTTTATTGTTTTAGTTTTTCCTCTGGATGTTGGTTTTATTTAGAAGTCTACTTGGTTTAGTGGCCTTGTAATTCAGGGGTCGTGAATTTGCAGCCGGATGGGCTTCTCGAGGCCAGTCTCTACGGTGAGATTTTAAGCCGAGATCCCGCCTCCATATTACATAAGCTGTTGAGCAGGATCTAAAACACGAACGCAACCAACCACTTTGGTTTCAGGAAGAGATGTTCGTGTTTATTCCTGGTCATTGTTTATTCGTTTATTTTATTTTATACAAATGTCAGATATCGAACTGCAATTTTTAGACAAGGGACTCTTATGGTCGCTTTTTGCGGGATATTTTCAATAAAATAAACATGACAATGTTTTCTCCAAATGTCATTTGATAAACGATACTGTAATAAGATGTGAGCCGACTCGTGAGAAAATAATCCGCATATGCCAAAACAAAGATCAGCTTCGCGGTAACCATGAAGCTGATCAGCGCCTTTGATTTTGCTTCACGGACAGTACACTTCCTCTTCTTCTTAAATCCGAAATTTCAAGCTTAGAACATGCATCTGTGACTGTACAGCCCGGTTAGTGTCAGACCTGTTCGGAAGCCACAATATTGGTTTTCTCACGTTGGAAAAATAATTATATTGACGACTGGACCCAGGCTAACGAGGAGGCTCATGTGTACTTTGCAGCGGTTAGTGTCAGACCTGTTCGGAAGCCACATTGTTGGTTTTCCCACGAGGCGGCTCATGTGTACTTTGCACCTGGATTAAAGCAATACAATTATTTGTTTCCGCTGAATTGGCTAAATTGACTCGCGTGGATTATATACAAACACTATTCGGCTGGCCCTCTTCAACTTTACTTTGATCGATGCATATCAACAATTGACAAGTTACGTGTACTTAACAACCGCGATCACCTTAATTACATGTACAACCATAGTATAAAATGTCATAAAAATCTTAGATAAAGTTCAAATACAAATCAAAATTCAAAAGTACCAAACTATAAAAAAAGAAAAAAGAAAGAAAAAAAGATGCGTAGTTGTTTTCGCAAGCTTTCTAGCTCTGACAAAATGTAATGAATTCATGCACAGTACGATTTTATGCTACAGAATATCATGCAAAGTTCAAGGTTTTGAAAATAACCAACCACATCGTCCATTTCCAAAGGATAGTGTTTTGATGTGCGTTTTCATTGGTTGTGCCATGTACGATCATAATCTGGCAGTTATGGCACATCTAAACCTTTCATGTTATATTGAGAGTGGTTTGTGCTACTATAATTGAGCCAACCACCTGCAGGCAAATAGCCACTATTCAGTGCATATTCTTCGCTTGAATTATGAGAAGAACAAGAATATAAGTCCGTAGCTCTTACGATTGAAGTGAATTTAGACACACGACCGATCAAATAATGTCGGTTTCAGTGACGTTTACATAGGAACATTTGAAACGTTTTCGATTGCAAGTTGACGATCCGTTTCGCCAGTGTGCAAAGAGTGTCTATGGTGTATGTTTTATGGACCCACAACAAGCAGTATGCTTCGTCAGAAAGCTTTTTAGCTCGCCTGTACGAAAGTACAGGAAGAGCTATTGCAGTCACCCCGGCGTCGGCGTCGGCGTTAGCGTCTGCGTCGGCGTTGCTCAAAATGTTAAAGTTTTTGGTTAAAGTTTTTATGAGTCTATATCTCTTGAAGTTGTTGATGGATCAAGTTGATACTTTGCATATTGGTAGATATTGGTCTGAAGTTTTATGCTGTACCATCATGACCCACCTGGGTGACCTTGAGGTCAAGGTCACGGACTTAGAAATTTTTTGTTAAAGTTTTTGGTTAAAGTTTTTATGAGTCTATATCTCTTGAAGTTGTTGATGGATCAGGTTGATACTTTGCATGTTGGTACATATTGGTCTGACGTTTTATTCTGTACCATCATGACCTACCTGGGTGACCTTGAGGTCAAGGTTACGGACTTAGAAATTTTGTGTTAGAGTTTTTAGTTATAGTTTTTATAAGTCTATATCTCTTGAATATGTTGAGGGATCAGGTTGATACTTTGCATGTTGGTAGATATTGGTCTGAAGTTTTATGTTGTACCATCATGACCCACCTGGGTTACCTTGAGGTCAAGGTTACGGACTTAGAAATTTTGTGTTAGAGTTTTTGGTTAAAGTTTTTATAAAGTCTATATCTTTTGAATATGTAGAGGGATCAAGTTGATACTTTGCATGTTGGTAGATATTGGTCCGAAGTTTTATGCTGTACATGTACCATCATGACCCACCTGGGTGACCTTGAGTTCAAGGTCACAGACTTTGAAATTTTATGTTAAAGCTTTTGCTTAAAGTGTTTTGAACTGTATATTGCTGGAACAAATGGATGGATCTAGTTGATACTTTGCTGTTAGATATTATATTCTTTTATTATGCTGTAGCATCTCGACTCACCTGTGGTCAAGGTCTCAGACTTAGATTTTAGGTTATAAGTCTATATCAAATATGTACATGGATCAAGTTGAACTTAGCATGTTGGTAGATATTGGTCTGAAGTTTTATGCTGTACCATCACAACCCACCTGAGTGACAATGAGGTCAATGTCTTTGGTCGTAGATTTAATAGATTTAGTGACAAAGCACAAGTCAGGCGAGCTACGCTGTCCTGCGACAGCTCTTATTGAACGAGGCAATCTCGTTCAGGGAATTTCATTCATATACGTCCATGTAGTTTGATGAAGCAGTTTTCTTCGTTTGACTATCGAATTGAAATTGCTGCATAAAACTAACAAACTTTATTTAAATACAATTATGTACCAATTAGGTGGGGCCAACGATTGCTCGAGCTCACTCAGCGATTATTTCATAGATCACCTCTTGTTGGAAAACATTTTATTTCAAGTTTACAAGTTATTTGGTACACGGCATCATGTGATACGAGGTAAGAACACCAATTTTGCAAATGCACAGTAACAGATTTCGGAAAGGCACTTTTCACAAAACGTGTGACTCCGGACTGATCGCACGATTTCATTCAATCTACATTAAGTGTTACGTAGTAAAACTTTACATGGTCAAATAGTGCGGAGTGACATTCGACACTGTGGATACACATATTGATCGCCAGCTATAGTACACCGATAACATGGTTCACTGTCATGTACGTGATATCGTGTAGATTTTTTTGGCACTAGTGTAGATCATACCAAGATGGCGGCCAGAAAAACTGGGAGATTGTAAGTAGCCTTTCATTTGTTAAAATACCAGGCATTTTACATGCCAGTGACCAGTCTGAGACATTCCCATGCTCAGATTAAATTAGATTTTACGATTTTGTTATTGCCTTTACGCAGTCTGATCACTTTAGCAAGTATTTGGCCTAAATGCGTAGGTGAATTGCCGATTTTGTAATCAAAGTGGAGATCAGCAGGTTTTTGAAGATATTTTGTCTTTAAAATAGCAAATATCGACAATTTTCTTCAAAATACTACTAGCCCAGTCTCAGAAACACCATCCCTAGCCCTGATAGCCCACAGAAACTGTCGTGGAAGAAAATACCAGAGTTTGAAGTTTTCACTCGGGCAACTGTGTAGAGACCAGTGTGTTTTTGTCAGCAACCGTGTAGACACATATGGATTTTGAGAAATTTGTAACTGTGTAGACGCAGATTTTGGAAACCGTGTAGACACGGGTTGACTCATTTAAACTGCCCATTACATTTGGCTAGTGATGATTAATCAGCATCTATTAAATTACTAGTTTTGATACTTAAGCCTATTAAAATTTACATGGTAATACGTCCAACCCATTTTCAAGTCAGAATCTCAGTACCGATGTAACCCATAGCAAATGAGAAATATTGCACTATGCCATCTTAACCTTTGGTATTAACTATATAACATACATCTCAAACCGGCCTCGGTAGCTCAGTAGATAGAGTGTCCGCTCCGAGATCGAGAGGTACCGGGTTCGATCCCTGCTTTTCACTCGGATTTTCGGATTAGGACTAGGACTGGTCGCCCCGCTGTCAGTATAATGTGACTGGGGATGGTATCGGGCAAATTGTCTGGGATTTGATACCACAGTGAGGCAGCACTATGAAAGTGAGCACTGAGCTCCCTGTCACAACCGGACACCGTCGTGATGTGACTGAAAGATTGTTGAAGGCGACGTTAAACCCCGAACTACACACACATACACATACATCTCAAAACTTAGTTATGCGTAGAGCATATTTCTCTCTAGACGGAATATTTCCATCGGTATTCCGTTAAATCTCTCCATACCGACGGAATTGGTATATATTCAGCCCTTGGTCGAAAATTAAAAATTCGGCAAAACTGTGTTATTCTAACTTATATAAGATCTTTTCTTACATATATGACATAAATTATAAATATTCTAGTTTTCAAAGTACGCAGTATCAAAAACTACTTCATTTTTTGTATGGAAAATTTCAAAAAGACGTCTATAAATAGATCAGGGGAGACTTCTGTAAAATTAGCGAATCAAAGTCGAAAATCTTTTTTTTTTTCTACATTAATTTATACGTTTCAGGCAATTTTATGTGTTTACTGGAAGATATTCGGCACTGATACAAATGCACAACAAAAGTAATACGATTAATAGCAAAATAACATAGCTGCAAGTCGCTTACGAAATCCGCAATCTGTTCGACCAAGGTTTAAATGCAACCTATGCTAAACTGTCAGGGAAGTGGGACGTGGTACCGAAGTGGAGCGGAGTGACAGTTAGCCAGCTGATCTAATTTCTCTCATCACCATTTACTTTGATCACAGGTAGACACCTTCTATGTTAAGATGATGGAATCGGAAACAACAGTGTTATTAATGTCCATGGGCCACGGATGATCTTCAGACGTGTATCAATCATGTGGTTGAATTACATGGTGACAAGTTATTAAAAATTAAAGCTGCCGCTTTAGATGAACGAACTGGAACGCTTGGAATGAAAACAAAACAGCCATCTTTTTCAAAAAAAAAAATAAAATAAAAAAAAAAAAAAAAAAAAAAAAAAAAAAAAAAAAAAAACTGACGATACTATGATCCATCGGAAGTATCCGCCAACGTCAGTTCACGTGTGACAGGAAACTATATCACGTCATGTGTGACGGGAAACTATACTTTGAATTTGGATATAGACCTTATACATCTGAAACGTGTTCCATGAAGGAAAAAAAACAACAACAAAGATAATATGACACATATTAAATTTGTCACATTTAGCATGCTAATGGCTGTAATTTATTACTATGTTATGCATTCTTCGAGTCCGTCCAAATATAATGGGTAGCTTAAACGACTAAAAACCGTGTCTACACGGTTTCCAAAACCTGTTTCTACACGGTTACAAATTTCTCAAAATCCACCTGTGTCTACACGGTTGCTGACAAAAATACACTGGTCTCTACACAGTTGCCCGAGTGAAAATTTCAAACTCGGGTTTTTTCCTTCCATGGCAGTTTCTGTGGGCCATCAGGGCTAGGGGTGGTGTTTCAGAGACTGGGCTAATAGTATTTTGAAGAGAATTGATTGTATTTGCTTTTTAAAAGACAAACTGTCTTGAAAACCTTGATGATCTGCGCTTGGATTACAAAATCGGCAATTCACCCACACTTCTCGACCAAATACTTACTAATGTGATCAGCCTGTGTAAAAGCAATAGTAAAATCGTAAAATTTAATTTATTCCGAGCGTGGGAGTGTCCCAGACGAGTCACTAGCATTTAAAATGTCCGGATTATTTTACATATGAAAGGCTACTTACGATCTCCCACTTTCTGTCGCCGCCATCTTGGTATAATCTACACTAGTGCCAAAAAAATCTACACGATATCACGTACATGACAGTGTGGTTTACACAATCAATTCAAATGACGTAAACACTGAAACGGCGCGGTCAAATGAAATTGGGTATATTTTATCGTCAGAATCACAGCGAGGCTATTTGTACACAAATGATCGATTCATCGAATGTTCCTGTTTCGTCTACATTTAGTTATTTTAGCGCTATGTTTAGACATTTTAAAAGATCCTGGCAATTTTTGAAATCCAACAGATTTAAGCCAGGCCTGCCGACGACGTTTTTAACGTTAAATGCAGTAGAAAGGCTCACAAATTACATTGATATTTCAAAAACGCGTACACCAAATCATTTCCAACTTCTGCATAACATTCTAGTAACTTAATGCTTCTACGGGGCTTATTTTTGTGTGATTCGCATGCGCATTTTACATTTTATCGACACATATATGAAAAAGTACATTTCCGAAAATTCGCGTGCGCCGCCTATGCGTCACCATGGTTTTAAAGTAGCATGTCGTGTTTACGATACATGCAAAAATTTAAATCTGTAATTGTTTTACCTTATCTCGATAAGCAGATGTTCTGATGTATCGTGATATAAATTTTTCTAAAATTGAACTACCCATGTTGAAGTGACAGCAAATGTCAACGTTATTTTGGATCTTCCCTCGTATTTGACGAAAAATGAAAAAAAAATAGTGGTCCCATATCTTCGTGTTGATATATTTTCATTTCGTGTCTTCAACGCTCTTTTACAATCATATTCGCAACGTGCATATTCCAAGGACCAATCCTATCAGCGAGTGGAGTCAAATCATATCTACACAGACTACCATTGCCGGATTTTGCAGCAGACAGCTTATAAAGAAATAAATATTGATAAAATGCTTCGAGACATACCTTTGTTTACTGTTTTTCCGTCGAGAGGACTAGCTCGTGAGTTCCCGGATGTGTCGAGGGAACAAAATCTCGTTGACTCTTTTTGGAGCTAGTTCCCCTGATTACCACCCGTGTATAGGTGTAGGTAGGTATTTAAGGTATGATCAGGTATGTAGGCAGGCAATTTATTATGGACAGCAAACTTGTAGCCTGTAGCGCGCGCTTAGCATGTCTGGGACGTATCACAACCGTACTCAAAAACCTTGAGATTTTTATATGTCCGGCACTCGCCTCACTCACTTGCTAATGTGTGACTGCTAAAGCGAGTCAAAGGAACAAATTAATTTTTATACGTCCAAAGTCTTCAGCGTGTTGAGATTTTTCATACGCTCGGCGCGCGTTTTGGTTATACGCTACTGTGTGACTGTTGTTTAAACAGCAGTCTGGGTTATAAGCTACTGTGTGACTGCTGTTTAAACAGCAGTCACACATTAGCGTATAACCCAAAAGCGCGCCGGCCGCCGGGCGTATGAAAAATCTCAACACGCTGAAGATTTTGGACGTATCAAAATTAATTTGTTCCTTGAACTCGTTTGAGCAGTCATACATTAGCGCGTGACTGAGGCGTATGCCGGACTTATAAAAATCCCAAAGTTTTGGAGTACGTTTGTGTTACGTCCCAGACACGCTAAGCACGCGCTATAGGCGCGCAGCAAACGTTCAGCGCGCATCTCACACACGCTTGGGGCACGCTACCAAAGCAATATCTCATAAAATCGGAAGGCGTCTTCAACGCACCTGTAACGCGCGTGGAACTTATTCGAAACGTATAAGACACATGTCCGGGACAGGCCGAGACTGATCGTTCCAAGGCGATACTTTTGTTGTGGTTGTATGTCTAACATTCGTTTCATGTTTTGGAGTCGAATTTTTGTGCTCTTTGAACCTTATGTACGTGTTCATATTTTTATTTAAGTTCGGGTAACTGAGTGGCCGCCTATTGGGAAATAGCTGCTTTTTCGGCTTACGATGTGTTTTCTATGTATAAGTACCTAATTGTCAATTTAGTTTTTCCCACCTCGGTTTTTGGAGAGAGAATTTCTTTCTGACTGCGCCTTTTCCTGATCATTGCCTACCTGTACCTTTCTAGAAAATGTTTAAGCATGTTTAATTTTTGAGCCCAAATTCGCCTGGAGCGCGCACCAACCTACAGCGACGTATATTAACGTACACAAAGCGTACACCCAGCGTACACCAACCGTACAAAACGCGCATGTAACGCGTTTCTAACGTGTCTCCAACGTGCTTCGGACGTATATTGAAAATTACATTTTTGTCAACACGCCCAGCGTACGTTTGGCTTATACGCTAATGCACCAGTAATAGCGGGGCTTTTAACATTTCAAATTAAAGCCCTGGTAAAAGCCCCGCCCTGCGGGGGCCAAATTTCTGGTTAAACCCCTGGTAAAAGCCCCGGCCTCCGGGGACTGACTATATAATGAGGAAAAACAAATGACCTTATGCTGTTTGAATAATCTTAAATCACCTATTCCATGGTGGTGAGATTAGGCATAAGTTGGCCTAGTGGTTTCAGAGAATTTGAACACACACACACACACACACACACACACACACACAGACACAGAGTCTTTGGCATTATTGCAATGGAATTAATACATGTTCTTGAAATTATGCTTACTGGAATACAACAGATGTGTGACTTGTTTTCATGAAATTAAATGTGAAAATACAGCTAAATGGTTCTGGCAGTTAATGCGAGACATTTATGTTTGAAGGTGTGGTTGGACACAAAAATGCAAGAAATGAATCAATGAGTGTTGACACAGACCAAATATATCTGTAAATGTTGCATATAGCAAATTAATGGAAGAGGACAAACTTTGCACACATTACAGTTTCTGCAGACACCTTTATTTCCAACCTTATTGAATTTATAACCTGATACACACACATATATAGCAAAACTGAATGGAACTACTGGATGTTGACTCCGGCTATTTTCCCCCGCTATATTGACGGGAAGTTAAAAGCCCGGCACATCCCCGGCACTGCCGGGACACATCGCAGGTTAAACCCCGGCACCTTAGCCCCGCTATACCCCCCTATATTCCCGGTCCCGGTGGGGCGTGGGGGGGATACAAATGACTGGTGCATAATGTGTGACTGTACGTTTCAAAACGTTTGTGCCTTATCCGATGCGTTTGCCTATACCAGTGTGATTTTTTATGTTTTTGATTTTGTTAGCTTGGACGCTATATGGTTAGTACAGGAATACACAGAGTTTACAGTTTTCATTAATACATTCACACATCCAGGGACTTTGCACATATTACGTATATCTAACGCTTAAAACGTGCCAAAATCAGTGAAAAACTGACAATAGCAACTGTATAAGTGACGTATTCCAGTTTGTTTGAGTTAAGTGCAGTGAATATTGGGGTCTGTTTTGATTATGAACATGCCATCATCCATGTATCGTTGTATTAATTTTGCATTTAGTTGTTTTCCCATGTTACTTGTATTGTACAGTCTGGGATTTAATAAATAAATTTGATTTGATTTGATTTGATTTGATTTGATTTGAACAATGCCTTAGACCTATCGGTTGTCAACACTTAAACGCCTGCCTGCATATTTAAACTTGTCAAATAGACGCCAATGCTTATTACCGTGACGGCTCTCATGGAATGCACGTTGAAACCAAAAGTGTAAACGAAAATTATTTCAGATTAATCCATTCTTTGCAAACACGCAGTATAGAGATAATTACACTGGTACAACAAAAATCAAATCTGTTTTTAATTCAGTAGCGCAACTGTTATTCAATGCTTCATGTAAGTGTTTACATAGTCTCCATGAAGAAGACTCAGCACATATGTAAGCTTTCGACAACCAAAGAAACCCCTCAAATCAGGCAATACATTACATTGCCTTTAAGAAATGAAGAAACCCAATAGAAAGTTTCTTGATAACATCGTCAACTTGGGGAACCTAGACTTATATTAGATTGTTTACGCTATTAATGTTTACATTTTTATTGCAATCGCCCTAGATGAAAGTATTTTTCTTAGTGCTCTTCATTAAGCCACGTGATCTAGAGGCTACGCCTATGGTCGCCTATGGGCGGGGCGACGTCAAAACCAGCCAGTGACGTTGCTGATTTACTCTGTTATCGTGACGTTGATCGCGTATCGCCTTCGGGCTTCACAGACATTAAAACAGCCTAATGTTGTTCATCATCAATCTGAATTTCAATCCATAATTAACTACATGTCAAGTTTAATGAGCCCCCCCCCCCCTTCTTTAATAGCTGTTTCACTATAAGCACGTTCTTGACATAAAATAGTGCTTTAAGTCTTTCAGCAAGGGTTTTCCATTTCTATAGAAATATAGCTGACCCTCATAGCCTGAGTTGGCATGTCTGGTCATATGCTGCGCCCTACTTGATGCATACTCATTTTCATAAAAAAGGAAACACACCGAGCGCCGAAATCGTATGCAGTTGCATTTGTATGTTTATAAAAGTTATCCTTCGTAAAATATCGATTATTACCAATTGGATGGCACATCGTCGATGAGTAACTCCTATCTATCTATCTATCTATCTATCTATCTATCTTCCACTACTTCTTAACCTCATCAGAGGACTTCAGAAGGAATTCCGGTATACCAAGTGCTAAAGGGGGTTAGCTGAAATAAAAGAAAAGTGAAGTGGGTGAAATGAGTTTGTACAGTGAAAGAAGAGTGTTAGTATAGTTTAAAAGATAAAAAACAGAATCTGGTGAATTAGGGAGACACATGCACCACCTGGCAAACAGCATGACTGAACTGTGCCACGGTGGGGAGCATGACAATACTGATGGGTAAAGCGTTCCAATGTACTGCAGTTCTTGGAAAAAAGCTATACTTGCAGTAATTGGTCCAGTAGGCTAAATTATTCAGACTATAAGTAATAAGAATAACTGAAACTGACTTAACTACATGATTCGGCGGCGCTTCTTCTACTCCCACTGAGCTATCGAGCCACACGATGGCCGGTTACATTTCCCCCCTGCTTAATTAGATTCGTCCCGAATCTGCTCGAAACCATGCCGGAACCGACGAGACAGTCTCTATCAGGTTGCTGCTCGCACGGACACGGACCCACACCGAGCCACCAAATGTCAGAGGTGCGGAAAAAGAACGTGGCCCGACCGGGACTCGAACCGAGGGTCCCTCGCTTACCGTGCGAGCACTCTACCACTGAGCTACCGAGCCACACGATCGACCGGTTACATAGGTTGCAGATATTTTAAAGTTCTGTGTGTGTCGGATGACTGACCACATGATTAAGTTGCAAATTGTGACCTTATCATTTTAGCCATGGACTGGAAAACATTAATTTTATATATCATGTCAGGTCGCAAATGACACTCATTAGCCACCTGATCATGCGTACATATACTAAGGTGGGGCCCTACCAGGGTTTTAGGGATCTTGGAAGATGGGTCATTTACATGTATTTTCAGGGAGCTGGGGTGCAAGCAAAACTGTTGGGGGTTTAATGAGCAGGGATCTGAGAAAGACATTTTAGGGAGCTAGGGAGAATGGTATTTTTTCTTTCAATGTGCACGAAGCTAAGACCACCTGACTCTGGTATCATCTGCAATGAAAGATTGAATTACACATCCAGAGCGAAATATTATTCCAGTAGTTCCAGATTTTATATGAATGAGGCCCTCATAGGGGTTTTGGGGATTCAGGGAGAAGGGCTATTTATTTTCAGGGATTTGGGGAGAAGGGTCATTTATTTTCAGGGATTTGGTAAGAAAGCATAACTTTTTGGGGTTTTAGAGAGCAGGGGGCTGAGGAAAAACATTTTAGGGAGCTGGGGAGAAAGGTCATTTTTCTTTCAGGGAGCAGGGAGCAAAGACCCCCCGGGGGGTGTCATGAATTTCTGACAGCAGTTAACATTGTATTAGTGTCAAAACTTTGGAGCGACAGCAGAACTCTAAAGGCGACCCTCAACAGCGTCTTCATTAGTATAAAATCTTTATGGACAGATGGTATACTGGAAGCCTTCACAAAACTATACTTAAGGAATAAAGATACGCAACAAACACTTTGGGTTATTGTAGGATGATTTTGTAATATAAGTGCGTTGTAACTGATGTTATTACACGACAACAGTATCTCAACGTCAAATTACAGCAGGTTAAAGCCACTCTGTCGGTCACGTATGCTTGATGGCGTGCGCATAACCTCTTCGACCCACATCACCACACCCTTGAAACAAGACAAGTTAAAATCAAATTTTAAGCAAAAACAATTATATTGCTTCCAATCCTGTTCAAAGTGATTGCAGAGGTAACCACTGACCCGTTGGTAGCATTATGTTATGCTTTGGGACGTTTAACGTCACTAACGTCAGTACCAAAACAAGCGCTAGGTGCCCATTTCTACACGATCTGTGACGTCATTGTTGCTTGAATAGCATGTCTTGTTGTCTCTTGGTTCGATAAATACCGTTTAATCACAAAAACCCCACATCGAATACTCTAAATGACGTTAATTGATCATTATTCATCATTGTGCATTTTTTCATTCCGCTCACCAGTTTAAATGTGACATGGGATGGCACCCAAGTATGCAATGACCTCAATCTTTCTTGCACATTATCAAGTCGACGTCAGATAACCAAACGTACACAAAAGTTGACATCTTCGACATCGCCCCGACGTTAACGTCGCAAATTGCTTTTTCCATGGATTTTGACGTTTTGACGTTAATTTTATCAACAAAATGACGTTTTTTCATTTCATCACATGCCACAAGCAGTCTGCAAGTCATTTCTAAAAGACATTTTACTAAAACGTTAAATACAGCTGTTGCAGTTGAAGTTTTATGTGTTGCGTATTTTAATTCCTTAAGTATATGTAAACTCCGGCCTTTGTAATGTCTTCTTAGACAGTCTCGACATCGCAACATCAATGATCTAAACATTTTTCGAAGTAAAGTTTTTCAGCTGGATGCAATGTTCTTCGGCCAAATAGTCCTGCGCGTCCCTTGTCGCGATTTTCATCATTTGGGTCCACTGGTATTCTATCCAGTCGGTGTTCTATCATTGTACGATTAATGGGAAATCCCGCTTCGATCAAAAGAGGCGCAGCAAACATGAATGCGGAATTCTTCTTGCCGTGTACGAATCTTTCATGCTGTTTGGCATCCATTTTATAGCCTCCCTCTGAATTCCAAAAAGCACTATAGTAATAGAATAGCTCATCGTCCATCCGCAAAGCATATTCAACGGCCAAGTAATTCCTTTCTGTGTCAGGGTTTTCGTTAAGAATCCGCTCTAGCAGACCACGGGCATTCTTATTTTCTTTACCATTTACAAGGATTTGTTCCAAAAGAAGTCCATCGAAGTCAACATCGCCCGCTGCATCTGCATGTAATCCAAGGTCAAACAAACATTTTACAACCTCTAGGTCTACGTCTATATTCGAGATAATATAACCCAAATTATATTTTTCAAGAAAAAAGGCCCTGCACAAGTTTGACTTTGTCTTCATAAGCATGCATATGGTCTAATTTAGGAGGCAAAATTTGTTTATGGACAGCTACTTCTTCCTTTCTCGTTTTCGGATAATATTGCAACAAGTGAATTAGCCTTTCAGCTCTTTCGGATTCCGTCATTTTCGCAATGTCAGTTTCTATAATGTGCCCTTCGAGTATCTTCTTACATTCACTCCTTTCTAGAACGCAGCAGGTTTCCCATATGGCTCTTTAAACTAACCTTTTAAATCTTCTGCGATTGTACAGCTTAGAGCTCTGTCTAGGTTTTGCGGTTCATTACACACGATTGCGGGTTCAGCGCATGATAGATATTCTTCTTCCTTTATCATGTTATAACTTTCCTTCTCATTTTCTTCAAACATTTCACCTGATGTAGTAACTGTGCAATGCATTCCTTGAAATCAACACCATTCTTAGACATTGATTCATACGCATCTGCAATAATCATCTGACTTTTTGGGATTGCAAAATGTTTGAAAATCCAATTCATTATTTCGGCGTTTACTTTTTCTAAAGCTGCTTATATTTTATTCATACAAAGGCGTCCAAATAAGATTCAATGTTGCATTGTTTTCTCTCTTTCGTGTACAATACAACACATCCGCAGATTAGTTTCTAAATTCAAAATTTGTTGCGTCCTCTATCCATCGCCGTCATCACTGCGAACATGAGGACACACTCCGTTATCACTGGACAATTCTATTCATCGTGTCTATATCGACTTCACCCGTGGGTAATAAATGAGCCGTCTCGTTGGAAAACCAACAATGTGGTTTTCGAACAGGTCGGACACAAACCAAGCTGTACAAGCACAGAAGATGATTAGAAGCTAGATTTTTTTTATTTAGAAAGTAGAGGAATTGTACTATCCGAGTAGCGAAAACAAAGGTGCTGATCAGCTTCTCACATATTGCGAAGCTGATCTGCGCCTTTGTTTTCGCCTATGCAGATTGTTGGTTTTCCCATGCGGCGGCTCAAATAATCAAACAGTTCATGTTCGAAAGCACATGGGCACATTTTGTAGGAATACTCAGATACTCTGCCTATACTGTTTTGAAATCAAATTCAGTATTTAAACCAACGTTCCACCTCTCCCGATTGAGAATAACATTCCGGAACATATCTCCTTTCCTGTCAGCCATGATTTTCAAGGTATTGCGAATAACACTTATGCCTAGGTCACACTAGCAATTACGTACGCTGCGGATAGTTGCGGATACTAAACGTAGCAATCCGCAGGAATTAGTGGGCGGGGCTAACTGTTCTTAATGAGTTCACGTAATTATGATTACCTTTAAATACGGATTCATACGGTATAGTTACGGATTTATTCGGATACATACGGAAAGTAACTTGTCGCCATACCTTTCGATACCATCTGTTACGTTTGGTCACGGACATGCACCTTCAGATACGCATTTGTTACGCTCTCTTGCGTATAAAACGCTGCAATGTGATGTAAGTAACCGCTGTTTATTGTCAAAGTGCAGTCACACTAGCACATACGGATGCGACGGAGGCTACGGACAAGTCATACGTATCTATCCGTTATATCCGTAACAATTCGCATCGTATGCGTATATGACCGTAGCTGTACGTGTTGTATCGTAAGGGTCCGTAGCATCCGCGCCCAAATTTTGAAAAAAAGTCAAAATTTCGATACGGACGAAACATCCGTATCTGCACGTGAAGAAATTATAGAATATAATATGCTTTAATTGATTGATTGCTTGATCGATTGATAGATTGATTGATTGCTCGATCGCTATCGATCTCTCGGTCGATCGATAGACTGATTGATCGAAGGTCGATCAATTGATTGATCGAGTGATTAACTGATCGAAAGTCTGCGTGATCGATCAAGACCGATCGGGTGATAGATCGATTGAGTGATCTTTCTTTTGATCGATCTATCAAGATATTGATCGATTGCGATCGATCGATCGATTGATTGAATCTTGACGGATCGATCGAGTGATTGATCAATCGAGTGATAGTCGTAAAACAACGGAAATAACTTCTCATAATACTATAATTTGACATATGTGTGTTTGCTTGTTCGTTTGTTGGTTCTCCAATTTTTTCTTAGATATTGCTGCCTGCTTCTCAGCCAGTAAAAGCAATGCAAAATCTACCTCTGAGGAATCCATATTTTTTCATATTGACTAAAGGAATGCATTGAACGCACATGCATAATTGTGAGCATTGGACGCACGGGCGATTCAGTGAGTAAGCGGTATACTTTTCATTACATAACTGTACGCCGACAAAGACCGTAACCGAACAAAATAGCACATATGAAACAGTATCTATCCGCAACAAATGTTTACGACAAGATACGTTTAGTTACGGAATAGATACGGTTTTTGATACCGATTAGATACGGACAATTACGGGTTTTTTATCCGTGCCTGATTTTTGACAATTATCATAGCTTGGCTGCGGATCGTCCGTGCCCTGTAAATGATGCACGTACAGATACGGACTTTTACGGATATGATACGAATCATTACGGACAGGACGGACAAATACGGAAGCCTTATCCGCAACGTCCGCAGCGACCGTAAGTGCTAGTGTGACCTAGGCATTAAATGATCTTTTTAAACATCGTTAAAATGTATATAAATTTGATTAGCAAACTGGTAGCAAGCTGGTAGGCAAAGTATTAACACGATAACATCTTACAATGTCATCACTATTTGCAATGGTATCAGTAAAACAGAGTCACATGACTCAGATGGTAGAGTAAGACGAGTTGATTAGATTATCTGCTGAAAACAAATTTATGCCTTAGTTCATTCCGTTTGAAAAAAAACAACAACAAAACATGTACGTAGCGGTTAATAATCGAACAGGTCCGAGACAACCCGAGTTGTACAAGCACAGATGTTTAGAAGCTGGAAATGGGTTTAGAAAGTAGATGAATTGTAGTATCCGTGTAGCGAAAACAGAGGCACTGCGAAGCTGATCTGCGCCTGCATTTTCACCTATGCAAAATGTTGGTTTTAGATAGTATAGCAGATGATGAATGAATAACACAAAAATTGTTGTTGTTATTATTATTATTATTATTATTATTATTATTATTATTATCTTGAATTAAATTTGATATTAGATTGCCACTGAGGGGCTTAAACTGATAGAGGAATGCGAGAAAATATCTGAAACAGTCGTACGATTCTGATTAAATAACTGAGATCATTTAAGAGCAGTGAACATATTAATGAGAAAGGGGATGCGCCATACCGCGGTTTCGGCTACTTAAACCTCTCCAGTGGCCTACTGATTTGGCAACACGGAGCCAAAGAGAATTACTGCAATTTTACATTAGTCGCTTTAGTTTATGAGAACATGATTTGTCGCATCTTTGATTGACTTTGTGTTCTTATTAATTACGTAAACACGCCTATATGCAATATACAGATTATTGTTAAAGATGAAATATTTTGATATTTTTTCTTGTTTTTGTACAAAACATTGATCATGAATACCCACAATCTATGGTTTGGATCAAATGTGAAAAAACCCTATAAACCCCAGTTTTACTATTATAAAAGTTGGGTTTCTGAAGCGGATATGTACATTACATGGACACGTTATCTTGATTATTGTATTACTTTGTTTCAGAGCTAGTGCTAAAACATTGACAACTATGGATAAACGGCGATGTTCTAAGCTCCCAGCTGTGCAATGGCGTGTTGAGTACAGTAATATACAGCCAAAACAGGAAAAGAACACGGATCTGTTTCAAAAACAAGCCATGTGTGTAATATGTGGCCATCATTTTCGACATTTCTATTCCCTGAAATCCCATATTCGGATGAAACACAACGACGAATCTGTCTACACATGCTATCTGTGTCATAAACAATTTAGTAACTTTAGTCATCTGAAGTCCCATGTGGTCAACCACGATAGACATAAGAAAGATACTTGGAAATGCAAATACTGTAAATGGAAGGTGATGTCTCAAGATGACCTGGATAGACATATAGAGAGACATCACAGACCGAAATACCGCTGTGACGTGTGTAATTTCCAATTCATGGCTTATAATGGTTTATATTCGCACACCAAAGTAAAGCACAATACAACTCTGACTAGTTTCGTGAAACTTAAGTGTAAAGAATGCCAAAGAGTTTTTAAACTTAGAAACCAGTACCATCCTTTTAACCACGCTTCAAGAACCAATAGTGTTGCACCGAAACGTACCCACACAACTGGTTGCCAATTATGTGTAAAGGATTATCTTTTGCTCATCAGAACTGCCTCCCACAAACATAAAGGAAGACATGATTTACTGGAATGCCAAACATGTTATGAAACGATTGATGGTTTTGTTGGTTTGTGTAGGCACCGACACGATGGAGAGCTTCACAGGTGTCTGCTCTGTGGCGAAACAGTGCAGTCCAGAGAACTACTAGCCGAACACACGAGAGTACATTTAGAAATGACGCCTCTGACTTGTAATGTTTGTTATAAAACATGTGAGAATCCAGATAAGCTGTCGAAGCATTTATGTTTACACGAAAACCCGGCTTACGAGCCCTTTTTATGTGGACTTTGCTTTCAATCCTTCCGCTCGTCAAAATCAATAAGTTCTCATGTTCAAAAACACATTGTACAAACTGAACTTGCTAATGTATACAAACGATGTGGTTTGGAACTAAAGGACAAAGATGCAGGAGATGATTTATATGGAAATAACTGCTCGGATCCTGAATTCAACAGTGACACCGATAGCTTTGAAACTGAACGACAACGCTTTCAGAATTTACGAAAGGATACAATAGTAGATGGACGAAATTCAGATATAGATAAACCATGTGAACATGATGAAAAATGTAGATCTTCTGTCCAAATTAACACCAAGAAACTTAGACTAAACGGTATAAATTCTAAATGCGAACGGAGGAAGAGACAATTGAAAGCGTACAAAGAAGGATGCGGATCCGCTGACAAATCAGTGACTGTCAAATGCGCACACGAACAGTACAAAGGCAGGGTAAACAAATCCAGCATACAGATACTGGATCCAATTGACCTTACAGAAGAAGAGCATCTAGATACAAATGTTAGCATTATTGATCTAACTTGTGATTAAGTTGCACAATAAACAGCGCCTCATAAAGAAGTATAATGCAGCCACACGCGACAGTTGTGTCATGAAGAAAAATCTTTCCATTTTAATATGTCAACAATTAGCAGCCCTTTGTGTTCAGGTTGAGGTAAGGGCCATCCATGTAGTTTTATGGGACATAGGCAAACAGAATAGCCCCAGATGTGACGCCGCAGAACGCGGCGTCCCATCTGGGGCTATTCTGTTTGCTTGGATAACAGCAAAGACTCAGATTGCGGGTGATTCAACAATTTTATTATTCTTATCCCTGCCCATTGCCCATGATTTCCACAATCTCCGCTGAAATGGTTACATGACTAATAATCAAAAGCACTATTTCATTTTTGTTTTGTTCCATCAGCCCATTCCATGTTCGATTACGCTTTGGTGTGATTATTGTATTGATACGTGTGGCATTCTCTGCTACGAAAGAGATTTCATGAATTCTCTTAACCATGATAATCAAGCTGATGTTATCGAGGCTTTTAATTCCACTTCTAGGTACCTTGATGACCTTTTGAACATTGACAACCCTTATTTTGAAGGTATGGTCAATCAAATTTAATTTATCCACCTGAACTACAGTTGAACAAAGCCAATATCTCGGATACCGAAGCCCCCTTTTTAGATCTACATCATTCTGTTGCAAATGGATTTGTTTCTTCTAAAATTTATGATAAGCGCGATGACTTTGATTTTGATATAGTAAATTTTCCGTTTTTGGATGGTGACGTTCCTCGTCGTGCTTCTTATGGTGTATACATTTCGCAACTTATTAGGTTTGCTAGAGTCTGCAATCATGTTACAGACTTCAACGCTCGAAATAAATGCTTAACGGCCAAACTTCTCCAACAGGGCTATCGGTATCATAAACTTCGAAAAACCTTTTCTAAATTTTATCGTAGACACTATGAATTGATTTCCAAATATAATGTTGGGTTAAAGACGCTTTTAAGTGAGGGCCTTTCGGAACCAGAATTTTATGGTGACTTGGTTTACAAATTTAAGAAACTTATAGGAAGTAATGATTTTTCTTTTCAGTTTAGAAAAATCATAACACATTACAGACGTATAGGTTATAACTTGAATGTTATGCGACAGTCTGCATGCTTAGTTTTTAACCCAATCACGGTTGATAACTATGCTGCCTTCTTTAATTGCACGCCGGTGGGTCGGGCGTCAGACTCTATGATGGCCCCGACTTAAAGCTATTCATTTTAGTTGGTAGGGGCCGGAGCTTCTTGTCTGTTGCTTGGCCCACCGGGGTCCAACTGATGTTTTTCTTTTGCTCCGGAGTTAGTAAGTTATTCGGCGCCCAGGGATCTCCATCGTCGGACAGCTTACTCAATCTGTGAGTCCTGGTTTTTGATTCATCAGGATGTTTATCATGATTTATTTGTTTGTTCTGGATGATTCATTGACTAGTTAGAGATTCACCACGAGGACCGAAGAACTAACTAAATGTTATGAACCACTGCAGAAGCTGAGGGTGAGGTTATGGCCATGTAAAATCGATTTAAACCCGCCAGTAACTTTCTGTTACTGATCGTTCCAAGTCGATACTTCTGTGGTGGTTCTTTTTGTTAGCTCGACTGCACGAAGTGCATAGAGCTATTGCAGTCACCCCGGTCGTCCACGTTCCCGTTCCCGTGCGCGTGCGCGTTCCCGTGCGCGTCACACTTGCGTTAAAGTTTTCTAGAAGTCCATATCTTGACAACCACTCATCAGAAAGCATTCATACTTGGACCATAGATACCCTGTAGGGTTAGCTTTCATTCCATGGCATCAGGCCCCTGGGTCCAGGCCAGGGGGTGGGGCTGGAGGTTAAAATCTAGAACACTTTCAAAAATGGCAATTCTTGTGTTAAAGTTTTCTAGAAATCCATATCTTGACAACCACTCATCAGAAAGCATTGATACTTGGGCCATTGACACCCTGTAGGGTCGGCTTTCATTCCATGGCATCAGATCCCTGGGTCCATGCCAGGGGGTGGGGCTAGAGGTTAAAATCTAGAACACCATTAATTATAATGGCTTTTCTGTGATATAGTATTCTAGAAGTCTATATCTTGAAAACTTTTTATCAGAGGGCTTTCATACTCGGACCATAGGTACCCTGTAGGGTTGAGGTTCATTTCATGGCATAGGATCTCTGGGTCCATGCCTGGGGGGTGGGGCTGGAGGTTAAAAACTAGAACACTGTAAAAATAGATGTACTGCTGTGTAACTTTTACAAGGAGTCCATATCTTGACAACAACTTATCATAAAGCATTCATACTTCGTACACTTTAGGTTCCATGACATCAAACCTCTGGGTCGGAGTCAGGGGGGCGGGGCTAGAGGTCAAAATCTAGAACTCTCCGATTTTTTTTCTTTTTATTTCTTAATAGAAACAACTTAGGAAGATGGTTGGTCATTCATCTTTTGACTTTGTGACACTGACTTGTGTGTCATGACGGTAAGGGTCGGTTGACCTACTTTCCATGGTTCAGTGATTTTGCCTTATATCTTGACACTCAATTAGTATATGTTCTTACTTCTTTCAGATTATGAGAGAGTACGACCAGGCCTTTGACCCCAATATACTTATAGGTCACTGTGACCTAATTTCACGGTTCAGTGATTTTGCCTTATATCTTGACACTCAATTAGTATATTTTCATACTTTTTTCAGATTATGAGTGAGTATGACCAGACCTTTGACCCAAATATACTTATAGGTCACTGTGACCTAATTTCACGGTTCAGTGATTTTGCCTTATATCTTGACACTCAATTAGTATATTTTCATACTTCTTTCAGATTATGAGTGAGTATGACCAGACCTTTGACCCCAATATACTTATAGGTCACTGTGACCTAATTTCACGGTTCAGTGATTTTGCCTTATATCTCGGTACTCAAATGGTTTATGAACAAACTCCTTTCTAAGTATGTTTGCATATGACAAGACCTTTGACCCTGAAGTAGTCCTAGGTCACTGTGACCTAATTTCACGGTTCAGTGATTTTGCCTTATATCTTGACACTCAATTAGTATATTTTCATACTTTTTTCAGATTATGAGTGAGTATGACCAGACCTTTGACCCCAATATACTTATAGGTCACTGTGACCTAATTTCACGGTTCAGTGATTTTGCCTTATATCTTGACACTCAATTAGTATATTTTCATACTTTTTTCAGATTATGAGTGACTATGACCAGACTTTTGACCCCAGTATACTTATAGGTCACTGTGACCTAATTTCACGGTTCAGTGACTTTGCCTTATATCTCAACACTCAAGTGGTTTATGACCAAACTTCTTTCACACTATGTTTGCATATGACAAGACCTTTGACCCTAAAGTAGTCCTAGGTCAATATGACCTAATTTCACGGTTCAGTGATTTTCCTTTATATCTCGGCACTCAATTGGTATATGGACATACTTCTTTCACGATATGTATAAGTATGACAAGACCTTTGACCGTAAAGTATTCCTGGGTCACTGTGACCTAATTTCATGGTTCAGTGATTTTGCCTTATATCTCGACACTCAGTTGGTATTTTTTCATACTTCTTTCTGATTATGAATGAGTATGACCAGACCTTTAACCCAAACATACTTATAGGTCACTATGACCTAATTTCATGGTTCAGTGATTTTGCTTTATATCTCAACACTGAATGGGCATATGATCATATTTCTTTCACATTATGAGTAAGTATCACTAGACCTTTGACCCTGAAATACTTATAGGTCAGTGTGACCTTATTTCACGCTTCAGTGATTTTGCCTTGTGTCTTGGCACTCAGTTGGTATATGAACACACTTCTTTCACAATGTGAGTGAGACCTGTAAATCTTAGGTAGTTATAGTTAACTTTCATGGTTCAGTGATTTGCCTTATTGCATCAAGGCAAAAAGATGTATTAGCATAATGCTTTGGGTTACTGGTCGGGTTTGACCTTATGTTTGACAAAGGTCAGAAGCAGTCGAGCACGCTGTCCTGCGACAGCTCTTATTTTATGTCTTGGTGTTTAAAATATTTTGTGCTGTTGGCGCCTTATGTATGTTTTTTTAGTTAAGTTACGGTAACTGAGTGGCCACCTATTGGGAAAATAGCTGCTCATTCGGCTTACGAAATGTTTTCATGGTATAAGTACCTAATTGTTAGTTTGTTTTTTTCCCACCTCGGTTTTTGGAGTGAGAATCTTTTTCTGATTGCGCCTTTTCCTGATCTTTGCTTACTTGTACCTTTTCATGATTTTCTATATATTTTAATTTATATTGTAAGTTTCCAAACACAAAAAGTGATCAAACTTGCTTTTCATGAACAATGAATAAATAATATCTCAGATTGTGTTGTTTCATCGTACACCAAGATATTGCGTTTGTCTGAGTGGTGAGGTTTAATCGTTATGGTTTGTGAAATCGTCTGACGTTGATAAAATAAATGAGCCTGTGCGTGAGGAAACCAACAATTTGGGTTCCGACCAGGTATGACTCAAACCGGTTTGTACAGTCACAGAAACAGGCTAGAAGCTTGAAATTTTGGAGTTAAGTAGAGGAGGAATTGTACTATCTGAGTAGCAAAAACAAAGGCGCTGCGCCTTTGTTTTCGCCTTGGCAGATTGTTGGTTTTCCCATGTGGCGGCTCATATGATATTAAATTATATAAACCAATGCTCTCTTTTGAAATTATGCTACGAAACTTATAAACCAAATTCTTGAATTAAGCAACGATCCAGAAAAAACCGAAACACCCACTCAGACTGAATGCTCCTTGTTTGTATCCGATGTTCCGTATTCATTCTAATTAGCGCACAGGGTGCTTAACTTTTCAAAATAATTTAAAGTTATGGTTACAAAATATCATTCTAATAAGCGCACACTACGAACCAAAACACCATATATAATTGATTCAATAGTATTGATTCTTTTAAAAGCTATTACTTATAATTTATATATATATAATCAAAGGGGAGTAACCCAATTAATTAATATATATTTCTTTTTATGTTTCTACAATTTATTATCTAGAACTTTGTAGAAGAATGTCATTGATTATTTTTATCACTGTTATATAATTTAGAAGTATAGAAAATTCTATGAGCACTTTGTGGATAATTCCAGATGAAAATGGAGTGAGTGTTTTTTTTTTTACCATAAGTTAAAAATATATTTGGACTATGTATACTGAGATCTCGAAGGGTCTAGTGGACTCTCGTTTAGTCTTGATGGTCGTTGCGGCCTTGAATTCTCTCTGGAGAATTCTAAATTCTCTTTGGAGAATTTAAAAGAACTTTCGTTTAGTTCGTTTCTTTTCTAGAGAAAAGTTTATTATATCATTCTCTAGAAACCTGGAGAATTTCCTTAGATGTATAAATATAGGTCCCAATTCAGTCGTAGGTATTCAGAAATTTGAAGTGGTTTAAAGTATATAATTTTGGTTGTTTCACTAGTGTTTTGGATTAGAATAAAAGTGTGGATTAAAATATACATGTGCTCATATTCTGGTTACTGGATTGTGGACTTACATTTGAGGGACAAGGACTTATTTGACATTAACTTTGTAAGTTATTTATTTATTTATTTACTTATCTGTTTGTTTGTTTGTATGTATTTGCAGCATTTATTTGTTTGATTAAATATTGTTAAGTTTGAATTACTTGGTTGTTTTTCGCTGTACCTGTCTAGTTACGCTAGGTCGTAACAGATTTTGGGGGCTCGTCCGGGATTGAACATTTTGTGCACCTATATTATTCTGAATTTGAAAAGATATTTATTGTTTGTCATACCAGCAAAAAGCAACCATGTTATTCAAATTTGAAGATTTCATTGCTGCGCCTTCTCAAGAGCTGTTAAACTTGGCCAAAAAGAGTGATCTTTTAGACATTGCTAGTCATTATAGCATACCTGATGTCAAAACATCTATGTTAAAACGTGAAATTAAGAATGTTATCATTCAGTTTCTTGTTGATGAGGAATTTTTTGAACCCTCAGCTACATCTCTTATTATGGTCTCACAAACCGACATACAGTTGAAAGAGTTAGAATTAAAAAGGCATCTTGAACTGGAAAAATTAAGATTAGAGTTTGAAGAAAAAAGAAGGGCAGATAAGGAAGAAAGGGAAGAAAAACTTGCAAGAGATAAAGCTGAAAGGGAAGAAAGAATGCATAGAGAAAAGTTAGCATTAGAAGAAAGGCTTGCAAAGGAAAAAATAGATATGGAAGAAAGGGAAAAGGCAAAACAAAGAGAAATGGAAGAAAGAGAGAAAGAAAAACAAAGGGAAATGGAAGAACGAGAAAAGGAAAAACACAGAGAAATGTTAAAAGAAATAGAACTTGAAAAAGAAAGAATGCATTATGATATTAAAATGAAAGAGCTTGAATTAAGCAGTAAATCAATGCCTCCTGTGTCTTTTGATCCTAGTAAAGTATTTGATGTTACAAAGCATATCAGGCTCGTTCCTCCATTTCAAGAAAAAGAGGTAGATAAGTACTTTTTACATTTTGAGAAGGTAGCAGAAAATTTGAAATGGCCAAAAGAGCATTGGACCTTGCTTCTACAGAGTGTTGTTATTGGTAAAGCTCGAGAAATTTACACTCAGCTACCACTTGATCAAAGTTCAGATTATGACACAGTCAAAAATATGATTCTTAAGGCTTATGAATTAGTACCTGAAGCTTACAGGCAGAAATTCAGAAATTGTAGGAAAGAACATGATCAAACCCATGTAGAATTTGCTAGAACTAAGGAGCAATTATTTGATAGGTGGTGTTCTTCAAAGGATGTAAAGTCTGATCATGCAAAATTAAGACAGCTCATGCTTGTTGAAGAGTTCAAACGATGCATACACTCTGATGTCAAATCTTTTCTTGACGAAAGGGAAGTAGAAACTTTAGATGTAGCAGCACGATTAGCTGATGATTATGCTTTGACTCATAAGGTGTCTTTTGTAAATAAGCCTTACAAGAAACCTTTTAACCCTCAATTTAAACCTAATACACCTCAGTCAAAACCATTTAACCCTCAACAGAGAAATAATTCTCCTCAACCTAATCCACAACCACAAGCTGGACTAACAGCTGATAGTTCCAGTCCTTCACATAATCCTAAAAATAAAGATACTAGTGAAAACAAAGGTCAAAGATCCTCATACTCACCCCGGCTGTTTTGCAATTATTGTAAAGGTGACGGTCACGTTATTTCTGAATGTGAAACTTTGAAAAGAAGAAAAGAGAGACAAAATCAAAATAATTCTAGACCAACAGGTCTTACTTCTTTAAGGTCAAAACCACAGTCGATTATTCAGGATGAAAATCCTATTTTGGCCAAAACGTCTGCGACTGATTGTATTATGGAGATTTATGAACCATTCTTATCATCAGGTTTTGTGTCACTTACTAGTGATTCTGCCCAGTCTACCCCTATTAAAATCTTACGAGATACCGGAGCTTCTCAGTCTCTTATTTTAGCAGATACCCTGCCTTTTTCCGAGAAGACTTCAACTGGGACAAGTGTCCTTATTCAGGGAGTAGAGTGTGGATTTGTTAATGTACCGCTCCATAACATTTATTTGTCTTCAGACTTAGTTTCTGGTCCTGTGGCTGTAGGTATTAGGCCTTCTTTACCTTTTAAAGGTGTTCACTTGCTATTAGGCAATGACTTAGCCGGAGATAAGGTTGTGGTAAACCCACTTTTGACCAATACACCTTGTGAGGATCAATTGCCTGATCCCATTGAGCAGGAAATTCCTGATCTTTACCCTTCATGTGCCGTTACAAGGGCTATGGCAAAAAAAGTCAAATTGAATGATGGGATACAGGATATTGACTTAACTGACACTTTTATAGGTCAGTATTTTCATGATGAGATTTCAAAATCTCTTTCTCCAAGTCAAACTGACTTCAACAATCAAAGGTCAGACAATGACCTTTCACCTTCAATTTTTGACCAAGGTCACGACCAAATGTCAAGGTCACAACTTTGTCAAGAACAGCACAGTGATCCTGAAATCTCGCCTTTATTTGAAAGGGCTTTAGATGAAAATGAAATTTCTCAGGTTCCTGTTTGTTTTTATGTCAAAAATGACATCTTAATGAGAAAATGGCGTCCTCCTGATGTTTCAGCGGAAGACGAATGGACCATAAATCACCAAATTGTGGTTCCTAAGGCTTATCGTCCTGAAATCTTAAACTTGGCCCATGAAACTCCCATGTCAGGTCATTTAGGGATAAATAAGACTTACCACAAAATTCTCAAGCATTTCTACTGGCCAGGATTAAAATCTGATGTTTCCCAACATTGCAAATCCTGTCACACTTGTCAAATGGTAGGAAAACCTAATCAGACTATTCCAAAAGCTAATTTACAGCCTATTCCTGCATTTGATGAACCATTTAGTAGGATTATCATTGACTGTGTAGGTCCGTTACTCAAGACTAAATCAGGTTGCCAATATCTCTTGACTATAATGTGTGCTTCAACACGTTTTCCTGAAGCAATTCCACTCAGGAATATCAAGACGAAAACAATAGTTAAGGCCCTTGTAAAGTTTTTCACACTTGTAGGTCTTCCAAAATCAGTCCAATCAGATCAGGGTTCCAATTTTATGTCAGGAACATTTCAGCAAGTAATGCATGAACTTGGCATTAAACAATACAAGTCATCAGCTTATCATCCTGAAAGTCAAGGTGCTTTGGAAAGATTCCATCAAACTTTGAAGAACATGATCAGATCTTACTGTTTTGACACCGAAAAAGATTGGGATGAAGGCATACATTTGCTATTATTTGCTGTCAGAGAGTCAGTACAAGAGTCTCTTGGGTTCAGTCCGTTTGAACTTGTTTTCGGACACACTGTTCGTGGACCTTTAAAACTTATGAAAGAGAAGTTTCTTTCAAGTAATGACAGTCCTTTGAACTTACTTCAGTATGTGTCTGACTTCAAAACTAGATTGTCAAAAGCTTGGGAAGTTGCTCGGTCCAATCTTATGTCAGCTCAGAACAAAATGAAGTTGCATTTTGATGAAAATGCTCAGAACAGAAATTTTGACCCTGGAGACAAGGTGATTGCTCTTTTGCCCATTCCTGGCAGGCCATTACAAGCTAGATATTATGGTCCATATACTGTTGAGAAAAGGTTAAGTGATGTAAATTACATTGTTAACACTCCTGGGAGGCGCAAGCAAAAACAATTATGTCATATTAACATGCTTAAAAAGTACATTGATAGGGATAGTGATAATGATAGTTCAGTTATTTCCTCAGTAAGCATAGTTAATTCTGTCCCTCATGAACAAAATCAGACAGACTTTGAAGAAATGAACTCTGTGAACTGTGAATCATTATCCTCAAAACTCCAGAATTCTGACATTCTGCATGACCTCGATCAGAAACTGTCACATCTAGATCCGGACAAGAAACATGAACTAAAACAATTAATTCTTGAATATGGGCACTTATTTCCGGACATTCCATCCAGAACCGATAAAATCTACCATGATGTAGACATTATTGAAGGAGCAAAACCGGTGAAACAACATCCGTATAGACTTCATCCTGAAAGACAACAATATCTCAGGAAAGAAGTTAGGTATTTGCTGGACAATGACTTTATAGAACCTAGTCAAAGTGAATGGAGTTCTCCTTGTATACTTGTGCCAAAATCTGATGGGACATTTCGAATGTGCACAGACTATAGAAAAGTAAATTCTGTCACAAAAACTGACACATTTCCCATACCAAGAATTGATGACTGCATCGACAACATTGGTCACGCCAAATATGTGACGAAATTCGATCTTTTGAAAGGGTTTTGGCAGATTCCACTTACAGACAGAGCAAAGGAGATCTCGGCATTTGTTACTCCCGATGGACTTTATCAATATAAAGTGATGCCTTTTGGCATGAAAAACTCTCCAGCAACATTTCAGCGCTTGGTTAATAGTTTGATTTTCGGTCTGGATGGGTGTAAAGCTTACATCGACGATGCCATCATTTACAGTGAAGAGTGGAAACAGCACCTGGAGATCATCAGAGAATTCTTCAAAAGACTCAGTGATGCTAAACTGACAATAAACTTACCGAAAAGTGAATTTTGCCATGCTAGTTTGACATTTCTAGGACATATTGTTGGACAAGGTCAGGTCAGACCTGTAGAAGCCAAAGTTGAGGCTATATCAGATTTTCCTGTACCTACAGGAAAACGGCAACTGATGCGCTTTTTGGGTATGGCTGGATATTACAGAAAGTTCTGTAATAATTTTTCAGTTATAGCTGAGCCTTTGACAAATTTACTTGGTAAGAAGGTCAGGTATGTTTGGTCTGAGGCTTGTCAGAAGTCTTTTGATCAGTTAAAGGCCATACTTAAGAGTGCTCCAGTTCTATCAGCACCACGCTTTGACAGAGAATTCAAAATGGCGGTGGATGCAAGTGATGTTGGTGCAGGCAGTGTATTGTTACAAGAAGATGACAATGGTGTTGATCATCCTGTTTGTTACTTTTCAAAGAAGTTTGACAAACATCAAAGAAATTATTCTACTACAGAGAAAGAATGTCTATCTCTTATTCTTGCCCTTCAACACTTTCAAGTGTATCTGTCTTCTGCAAATTCACCAATTGTCGTCTTCAGTGATCACAATCCACTGACCTTCATACATAAAATGAAAAACAAGAATCAGCGTTTGCTCAGATGGAGTCTCATGTTGCAAGAGCACAATCTTGACATTAGACACATAAAAGGTAGAGATAATATAATTCCAGACACCCTTTCAAGAGCTTGACAGTTTTGCCTTGTATGTTTGCATATGAGTATTGCAAAAGAAAGTTTTATTTCACAAAACTTTCTTTTCGTTGAAGAGGGGAAGTGTTATATATAATTGATTCAATAGTATTGATTCTTTTAAAAGCTATTACTTATAATTTATATATATATAATCAAAGGGGAGTAACCCAATTAATTAATATATATTTCTTTTTATGTTTCTACAATTTATTATCTAGAACTTTGTAGAAGAATGTCATTGATTATTTTTATCACTGTTATATAATTTAGAAGTATAGAAAATTCTATGAGCACTTTGTGGATAATTCCAGATGAAAATGGAGTGAGTGTTTTTTTTTTTACCATAAGTTAAAAATATATTTGGACTATGTATACTGAGATCTCGAAGGGTCTAGTGGACTCTCGTTTAGTCTTGATGGTCGTTGCGGCCTTGAATTCTCTCTGGAGAATTCTAAATTCTCTTTGGAGAATTTAAAAGAACTTTCGTTTAGTTCGTTTCTTTTCTAGAGAAAAGTTTATTATATCATTCTCTAGAAACCTGGAGAATTTCCTTAGATGTATAAATATAGGTCCCAATTCAGTCGTAGGTATTCAGAAATTTGAAGTGGTTTAAAGTATATAATTTTGGTTGTTTCACTAGTGTTTTGGATTAGAATAAAAGTGTGGATTAAAATATACATGTGCTCATATTCTGGTTACTGGATTGTGGACTTACATTTGAGGGACAAGGACTTATTTGACATTAACTTTGTAAGTTATTTATTTATTTATTTACTTATCTGTTTGTTTGTTTGTATGTATTTGCAGCATTTATTTGTTTGATTAAATATTGTTAAGTTTGAATTACTTGGTTGTTTTTCGCTGTACCTGTCTAGTTACGCTAGGTCGTAACAACTGATAAAATAAACATGTCAAAATAATCAAATGAAGATGTCACTTCAGCGTTTAATCGGTTCAAAATAGCTTTTGACCATTTTAAATTACGTTTTAATGAGGTTAATACGGTATTTCTTGTGTAAAATACCAATATGCTAGTCGAGCAGTGTGCGCTTATGCACGTGTTTTTCGGAAACGACCATTGTGTGCGCTTATTGGAGCATGTGCGCTAATTAGAACGAATACGGTATTTCTAAGAATCTGAAAAGTGAAAGTAGACAATGATCAGGAAATGGCGCAGTCAGAAAGAAATAATTCCCACTCTAAAAGCCGAGGTGGGAAAAGAACTGATTTAACACTATGTTACTTATACTGAGAAAACATATCGTAAGCCGATTGAGCAGCTAGTTCCCAATAGGCGGCCACTCAGTTACCCAAACTTAACTAAAAATATCAAAACACACATAAGGTGCAAACAGCTCAAAAATTTAATACCCAGACATAAAACAATTAAGTTTTAGTGTTTTTTTTTTCTTGGAAAAGGCCTTCGGCCAAAATATTGAATAAGAGTTAAATTTAAGAAACTGTGTAAAACAATAAGAACCGCTACAGAAGTATCGCCTTGGAACGATCAGTAATAAAATTAGTTTTGCCCTGCAGATAGCGGAGACTGGTCAAACTGTACTCCTCAAAATAATACAAGGGCCAGATATTTGATTTTGCAGATTTTGTGAATGTTAAATAAATACGACATGTACATGTACATTTTATAACTTACATTATTTGTAATAAATGTCCAATGGGTTGCTTAACCAATAAGCCCCATAAAACCAATGGGCAATTAACTTTCCAGAGAACATGCCAGCAGACTACTCTCCAAAATTCATCTGGCTAGTTTATATAGAGTCTGGGGTATTGAATTTTAGAAACTGATTTGTGGTCACAAACGTCAATCCAATATCGGATATATCCACCATGATCCTATATAACCACTTCTCTGAACAACGCCCGGCAACAATCTGAATATAACATTCTTGAACAGGAAAATACCGTTCATGTAGAATCGGATTCTTCTGGTGCTTCCAGATTTAGATGTTTCAATCTAAATGATTTTAACTCATTTAAGCCTGGCCACCCTTTTATGGGACATAGGCAAACAGAATAGCCCCAGATGTTACGCCGCGTTCTGCGGTGTCACGTCTAGGGCTTTTCTGTTTGCCTTGGAATTTTTCATCGAAAAATTGAATAAAATTTAAAAATCACTCCTGATGCCCATAAAAATGAAAGTGGATCGCTCAAAGGATAATGATGGGAAAATCCGTCTGTCAAATATGGTTCACTATCCTGAGAGTCCTGTAATTTCGAGTCTGGAAAGAGAGCCATCCTTTTCGAGATACCACGAATGATAATATGGTATAAGAAGGCTATGATCAGGAAAGTTTCCACCGCAAAAAACCGAGGTGGGAACTTATACTTAGAAAACATATCGTAAGCCGAGTGAGCAGCTATTTCCCAATAGGCGGCCACGCAGCTATCCAAACTTAACTAAACGTATGAAAACGTACATGAGGTACAAAAATCGACTCCAAAACATAAAACGAATAGAACCACAACATGGAACGATCAGTAATATAAAGTTACTGGTGGACTTAAATCGATTTTACAGCGCCCTTACCTCACCCTCATCTTCTGCAGTGGTTCACAACATTTAGTTAGTTGTTCGGTCCTCGTGATGAATCTTTATCTAGTCAATGAATCATCAAGGATAAACAAACAAATGAGCCGCGTCGTGAGAAAAAGGGATTTTTGCCTATGCGAAAACAAAGACGCAGATCAGCTTCGCAGTAACTGCGAAGCTGATCAGCGCCTTTGTTTTCGCTACTCGGATAGTACAATTCCTCTTCTACTTATAGCCAAAATTTCAAGCCTCTAGCCTGCTTCTGTGACTGTATAGGCCGGTTTGTGTCAGACATGGTCGGAAACCCCGAAGACCGGTTTTCTCACGTCGAGGCTCAAATGATAACCACCATAATGAATCAAAAACGAGGACTCACAGATTCAGTAAGCTGCCCGGCGATGGAGATCCCTGGGCGCCGAATAACTTATTGAAATCCGGTGCAGAAGAAAAAACACTAGTTGAACCCCAGTGGGCCAAGCAACAGCCAAGAAGCTCCGGCCCCAACCAACTAAAATGATAGTTTAATGTCAGGGCCATCATAGCGGAGTCTGACGCCCGACCCACCGGCATGCAATTATGATTGGGTTAAAAACTTAACATGCAGACTGTCGCATAACAATTAAGTTATAACATATACGTATGTAACGTGTTATGTTTTTTTCTGAACTGAAAAGAAAAATCATTCCTTTCTATTAGTTTCTTAAATTTGTAAACCAAATCACCATAAAATTCTGGTTCCGAAAGGCCCTCACGTAAAAGCGTCTTTAGCCCAACATTAAATTTGGAAATAAATTCATAGTGTCTGCGATAAAATTTAGAAAGCGTTAAAACGAAGTTTATGATACCGATAACCCTGCTTGAGAAGTTTGGCTGTTAAACGTTTATTTCATGCGTTGAAGTCCACAACATAATTGCAGATTCTTGTATACCTAATAAGTTGCGAAATATATACACCATAAGAAGCACGGCGAGGAACGTCACCATCTAAAAACGGAAAATTTACTTTATCAAAATCAAAGTCATCGCGTTTATCGGAAATTTTAGAAGAAATTTATACACAAACAACAAAATGATTGACGTTCATGTATTTTAATTACTTATACATGAACTGAATAACATATCAAATTCATACACAAACAAATACATTTTAAAACAAAACAAAAACAAAACTATCTTGGCTCTGTCTTGGGGACAGCTCACTACCAAACATCTTTGCAGCATTTGCAAACCTGGGACTCCCCAAATCATGAGATAGCACATCCATGAGTGTAACAGTCCCATATTCTGAGTGATATGCATGGATCTGTGTACATGATAGGCTTGACCCCTGAATGCTGGGGGATCCTGGACGGGTCTGAGACATCAGGCATGAACGGTGCTCTCGAGACCAAAGGCTAGCGAGTTCAGGCATGACGGGCAATCTCACTGCCTTAGATCAGGCATGAAACGGTGCAAAAAGGATTCCCCCAGAGGCTTGAGTCTTCAGGCATGACGGGCAATCTCTAAGCCTAATCAGGCATGAAACGGTGCATGAAGGGGGTCAGCCCTGATCCTGAGGCGTGTGATGAACTGCTTAATAGGATCATTCTTAATTCCGATTTCAGGCATGAAAGGGTGCATATTTGATGTGAATAATCAAGAGGCTGAGGTGTGCTTGAATAAGGGACCTGAATTCTCAGAGGCAGTCATTGAATATTGTGAATAGTTATATCTAGCGTTGGATGCTCATCAATTTGGACAGTCCGGCATCAGGTTAGCATGAAAGAGTAAACAATGGAAGTTTCCCCCACTAAACTTGAATTCAGACGTAATGTTTTTGGGGGAACTAAGGCCGGGAACTATTCAAAACACATGCATGGAAGTGACTGTCCCAAAGAGTGATGTCCTAACTAAATTCTTAATATTTAATCAATAATTATTTTTCTGCCCCACTGTGTTAATATCTGAGTGAAAATAAGTTAAACTAGATCAAGGAAGTAGGTGGTGCCGGGGTGGTTGGCAGGGATGCTGATAAAACACTTGTTAACACATTGAGTCCCAAATCACATCTGAGAAACTTGACTAATACTGCTTTCATTGCTTACATGACTTCTTCTACTATACCCTATTTTGATTGGTCTCATCTTGGGTTTCTTAATTTCTATTGGATAAGAAGCTGCTAAGAATCTGTCAATCAACCTATCAATCAACTATTCACATGATGCATTCTCAGGCCTGCACCTGTGCTACAGACACTTATACATAATTATGTAAGGATTACTCTTTGAAGTGGAATCTCAAATCTTGAAAGGGACTGAAAAAATCATGCAGGTGTTCTACAAATGCTTCTCTAAACTGTATGCATATGTTGTTCTGCTCATGGTTTACCCATGGCAAATCTAAACAGTATTTACATGAATACACAGAATAGCTTATTTGCATGAATAGACAAATTATATGTGTATAAACTGAAAATAAATTATTCCCATTTTATACACAAACAACAAAATGATTGACGTTCATGTATTTTAATTACTTATACATGAACTGAATAACATATCAAATTCATACACAAACAAATACATTTTAAAACAAAACAAAAACAAAACTATCTTGGCTCTGTCTTGGGGACAGCTCACTACCAAACATCTTTGCAGCATTTGCAAACCTGGGACTCCCCAAATCATGAGATAGCACATCCATGAGTGTAACAGTCTGGATCTGAGAATATTCATGCTCCCTTGAATGACCCTGTTAAGCCATATTCTGAGTGATATGCATGGATCTGTGTACATGATAGGCTTGACCCCTGAATGCTGGGGGATCCTGGACGGGTCTGAGACATCAGGCATGAACGGTGCTCTCGAGACCAAAGGCTAGCGAGTTCAGGCATGACGGGCAATCTCACTGCCTTAGATCAGGCATGAAACGGTGCAAAAAGGATTCCCCCAGAGGCTTGAGTCTTCAGGCATGACGGGCAATCTCTAAGCCTAATCAGGCATGAAACGGTGCATGAAGGGGGTCAGCCCTGATCCTGAGGCGTGTGATGAACTGCTTAATAGGATCATTCTTAATTCCGATTTCAGGCATGAAAGGGTGCATATTTGATGTGAATAATCAAGAGGCTGAGGTGTGCTTGAATAAGGGACCTGAATTCTCAGAGGCAGTCATTGAATATTGTGAATAGTTATATCTAGCGTTGGATGCTCATCAATTTGGACAGTCCGGCATTAGGTTAGCATGAAAGAGTAAACAATGGAAGTTTCCCCCACTAAACTTGAATTCAGACGTAATGTTTTTTGGGGGAACTAAGGCCAAACGAATTGCTGATAGGCAAATGAGGCCCCCAAAAAAGAGCCGAGATTGAATACTTCATATATGATGACAAATGTTGCCCAGCACTGAATCCTGCACAGGTATGATTGTTTGTTGTTTAACGTTCAAGGTACTGTACAGTTAACTCTTTTGATTAGTAAGAGGATAAGATAGTCTCCCCTGTGCATCTTGCAGAATATTTCTTGACACCCTTAAGTATCTAATGTAGCATGATAATTCCATCTCCCCTAAGGTTTTAATCAAATGATCTCAAATGATCTTCCACTCCAGCTGCTGCTCCTGTAGTAGCAGCTCCTATGCGAAACTAATGCTCGCTGAAGGCTGCTGAATAATAACCACGATGAGTTAGTATATCTTTCAAAATACATAAGAGACACTTTCCTGCTAAACGGACGTAGTAAGAATCTAGAAACAGAGGTGCACATAAGTTATGTGATGAACTTTAACGCAATTTAAGATATTTGATCATACATGAAACTGGGCAACACCTGTCATTCTTAAACAATGAAATCTTAACACCATTCCTGAAAGGATCCGTTTAGATGTAGCCGGATTCAAGGTTTACATGTAGTATCCCCCCCCCCCCAAAAAAAAAAATCAATATCACTAACCAGCCAACATGGATTCGGACTAGAAATTTAATTAACAGTGCACTCTGAGCATCGTAAAATTCCAAAAAATGCTACTACACACATACATTCTACTGTTAAATCTATAACTGGTGAGAAAACCCTCTATGCAGAAGGCCACATATGCATAATGATAGTTATATCAATTGGCAATAACTTCTTTGAACTAGGCAATTGTGTTCGTTTAACTGCTCTGATGATACACTGAAGTCTATCAACTGACCGAAAAGCTTGTTAATATTGAAACCTTTTATACCGGCCAAGTACAACTTAATTGTACTCCAAACTTTAAAATGAATGACAGTATGTTACAAAGTAAAATCAACACATCTTCACTTAATTCAGGTAATTCCAGCAATTGATTCACCACACCACTCACAGTTAGAAATGTAAGTAGACACTGAAATCCTGCCTTGTATGCAGTCCCCTGCTGATGACCACAGTTCCTCGACTAAGTGATCTAAAGGAGCATCAGCTCCGAAGCCTTCAGGCAGAGAGTTTGTTGTTGGTCTGCATGTGGCACGAGACGTAGGAATTTCTCCATCTTCAACAATTTGTTTTGTGATTGTAGGATGGACTGTTTCTATAAAGGGCAGGGATTCGGCTGCGAATCCGAATCTGGTCCTGGTACCAGCTGTAGATGTAGCTGCTCCTGCATTAAGATCTGGTAGCATTGGCTTCCCTGTCGTCATTGTTGAATTCTGAGTATCTGATATTATACCAAGACCAGTTGATGCAGATCTGTCTCGGTAATTTTTTGATCTATTTGCTAGTAAAGACCCAGTAGACAGAGAATTATTGTTCTGGGCTGCAGCTGAACTATTCTGAACTAGTATATTCATATACCTAGACACCATGGCCACTGACTATTGTAACTCTACTCGGAGTCAGAAACTGCTGACGGCGCCAAGGCGTAGCAGCTTCCAGTTTGGAGTGAACCGGCCTTCACCCAGATTCCTGTCTGTACAATAATTTCTGTTGGATAGTTTGATCACAACTTTGTTGATACTTTGTCTGTCAACCTCAATCTAGGTATGGTTTGGAGTGGGAATCTTTTTCTGATTGCGCCTTTTCCTGATCTTTGCCTACTTGTACCTTTTCATTCAAATGCCATCATGAAAACATAGTACATGTCAGACTGTAAACTGAAACCCTATGGTAAAACCCAATTTCATTTTGTCCATTGGATCCATGTGTGTATGTCAAATCACCAATGCGTAAATGAGTAGTGGGTCTAATGCTTCTGTATTTATATCCAAATTTAGCACAAGTATCAATAATACCTTGTTGTTTTATCATCATGTTTCCACAGAACTATGACTAGCTTCAGCTTTTGAAAAACATGAACACACTTGTCCTGAATGATTGCTTGGCATATAGACATATGTGAAAGAAATCTGAAGACTGTCTTACTATCCTAGTCGCACATGTAACCATACACAGCTGGTTATGTTTAAAATGAATCAAAGCCAAACCACTGAATTGTTTGTTCAAAATCATAGGTTAACAAAACCCTTTTTTCGAGGCTGTCAATTTGTGATGTTGTAAAGTAATGAAACAAGTTGGAAGCTTGTAGTTCTGAATTCATGATTGCTGACTCCTACTAAAAATCTAAATATAAAATGCTGATCACTGTTCATACTTTCTTTGGCGGAAGATAAAATGGTTGTTCAGCACATGAGCACAGTAGTTACAGCAATAATCATTTTGTATCCATTACATGAAATCATGGTCCACGAGTCTTAAAGTTAATCATATCTTAACTGTTCCTTTCATCTGTTTATGATCCAGCTAATAATTTACAATCACATAAGCACTGTATTCCCATATCAAAAGTTGAGCAGGAGTCTAATTTCTACGTGGAGTCCAGTTGGACAAAGACAGGAAAGTCAGCGTGGGAGTTGTTTTTAGCTGAATAGGTTGGAACCCTCTCTGGTACAAGAACACTAGTAAACTTTTTCGTCCAACATTGACACATCGTAATTTAATGGTTCTCCAAACAGCATACTCAATCTGAAAGAAACTTGCAGGAGACCACAAGACTACTCAAAAATAAAAGGTGTTGGCAGCTACCTAATGTATGACTGAACTAATATAAGTTGCAAACTTACTTGCTATTCTATTAATTGCTTTCCTATATTGACAGGTTACACATATAATATATTAAACTCGCTGTTTAGAAAGGCAGACCATCACAGAACTAGTATTAAATTGGAAAAGCTGACATACTGTATCTCGAAAATTTAGATAAAACTTGTAGAATAAATTAATGTTTCCTAATTTTAGTAATTTCAAGATTGGATGAATTCTGATTAGAGGACTCAATTCTGACCATAACAAAAACTGCAGAAACTCCACCAATTAAGAGCCTAAATGAGGTCAATTGTTAATTGACCATGTAATCAGTATGGTCTCCCGCAAAGTAAGAAGCAACTGTATATGACTGCCATGGCACAAGGTTCATGCTTTCTGGCTGTCATACACAGTGGCCATTTCTTCTAAATTACAAGTCCAGTTAATATCATGAAATTTTTGTTGCCAAATAATGCTATATTTAATAATGTTTCAATTCTGTTTTTGGCACAGTGCTATTTAAGTGTAGTCCTAGCTGGTCCAGTTAAGCCTGTAACTGTGCAGATATCCAATTAAAATGATTATCTGAGTCATTATGGCTTTCTCCTTGTTTTTTGTATTTTTCAGTTTGATATTTTTGAGGTATCAGTATCACATCCAGGTGTTAAAGAGTCATTACTAGCTGACCAACTGGTTGATAAGTCTCTTCTCCTTACACAATTGAATGAGTTTCCTTTCTTATATGTCTTAGAAAGGGCACTTTGTTTCTGAGCAAAGCTGCTCCACTGTCCAGTTTTTTTTTCAGGATAACTTGTGCCATAATGCGAAAATGCCTGATTAACTTGTGGCCCTGAAGAATTGGCCCCAGAATTATTGATAAGTCCGCATCTGGTATTTCAAGAAGCCATAATGTAACTTTGAATGTAAGATAGTATCACAAATTAAATTTTGCACATAAATATTCCTTCAATTATTAACACATATCCATAACAATGAAGTTCCCCAATTATAATTTCGTTGTAAGAATTATTATCCTCAGTGAGTTTCTATCCATGTAATAATGCTGATAAAACACTTGTTAACACATTGAGTCCCAAATCACATCTGAGAAACTTGACTAATACTGCTTTCATTGCTTACATGACTTCTTCTACTATACCCTATTTTGATTGGTCTCATCTTGGGTTTCTTAATTTCTATTGGATAAGAAGCTGCTAAGAATCTGTCAATCAACCTATCAATCAACTATTCACATGATGCATTCTCAGGCCTGCACCTGTGCTACAGACACTTATACATAATTATGTAAGGATTACTCTTTGAAGTGGAATCTCAAATCTTGAAAGGGACTGAAAAAATCATGCAGGTGTTCTACAAATGCTTCTCTAAACTGTATGCATATGTTGTTCTGCTCATGGTTTACCCATGGCAAATCTAAACAGTATTTACATGAATACACACAATAGCTTATTTGCATGAATAGACAAATTATATGTGTATAAACTGAAAATAAATTATTCCCATCAAATCCATTTGCAATAGAAAGATGTAAATCTAACAAGAAAAATATAATATGAAGTTCATATTATATATGGCGTTGCTACATGCAAAATGAATTATCTCCATCATATTACTAGAAAGTTTTTAGAAACGAAGGCAGATTTGACATAGTTTATAACCCAGAAAGTAGTGGCTTCTCACTATGACAAAATAATTTGACTGGAAAGTTAAATAAGCCATCATTTAACTGAAGTAAACCAAACAAAACTGGAAAAGCAGTCACTATTTGATCCAACGATGACTTTAACCCATTTTGTGGCGATGTCAAATTTTGTTTCTTAGGCATTTCTAAGATATTACTGTGGGAAACGTTGTAACAAATTGGAATAAGACTTTGATTGAAAGTTGGTTAATATACACCATGAGGTTTAGAGGAGACTTTCATTTATCATGTACAAATAAAATTGACAAAGCCGACTGACGCCATGACATGCCAATCCTTTTAGCTTTTGAGTTTGCATGTGTTGGACTGATTTCCCTCCTGGTGCACCCCCTAGTGAAGTATTGTCAATTTGGCGAGTCACTGGTAAACCATTCAGATTCAGATGCAAACTTCTGTGGTGCTTCTTTTTGTTTTATGTCTTGGTGTTTAATACTTTTGTGCTGTTGGCGCTTTATGTATGTTTTTCATATTTTTAGTTAACTGATTGGCCGCCTATTGGGAAAATAGCTGCTCATTCGGCTTACGAAATGTTTTCATGGTATAAGTACCTGATTGTTAGCTTGGTTTTTTCCCACTTCGGGTTTTTGGAGTGGGATTCTTTTTCTGATTGTGCCTTTTCCTGATCTTTGCCTACTTGTACCTTTTTTTAAAATACTGTATGTGTTCTGTGAAGAACGTTATGATATGTAATCAGATTTTTAGAGTTCAATATCACAGACATTGCCGGTTTTAATAAGAAAATGACACAGTATCCATTTATCATTTACTTAAACTGAGCATTTCAGCATTTCACTATTTTCTTTTGTACTGGACATTAATGTGTAGACCAAGAATAGCCGCATTGTCTGAAGCATTCTCAATTTCTCATCATACACTCTTACTGTTTCAGTTATGTTTGCAGTCCATATCAATTCATATTTTTTCACCATTTACTAAAACTGTCATGGTTTTTGGTATACTTGTCATTTTCAAGCCAATGAGCTCAACAAATTTTGAAAATTATCATCAAATTCCATGAATGACAAAGTAATTTCTTTCAGTCATCTTTTCCAAGGAATATCTCTGCATTTAGCACTGCCTGTGTTGATGAGCTGGTGGTTGAAGGAACTGGCCTAATTTGAGACTGGCAGGTTCTCTGAAACGAAAGGGTCAATCGTCTAGTAAATGATAACCTGAGGTCTGGTATATACATGTATAACAATATTAAAACATGTATGAATACTATAAATGGTCAAATGCATGTATATAAATCCAAGGTGCTGACAGATAAATTCTTGGGATCCTTTTTTGTTGTTGTTGTTGTTGGTCAGACTCATGCAGCATATTCTGTCAATTTGCTAATTTTGTGCAAGATTTTCCCTCTCAATGACATTTTCTTCAGTTTTCCCAAACCAAATGCCCAGGGAACCTAGAGTTCACTATTGCCTCAAGTACTAGGTCAATGACAGTGAAAGTCGTAATTTATAAGCATAGATTGTTTCCGCCTGCAACATCCCAAGGTCTGTTGAAACTGGTGCACTAGCTCTGGAGTAGAAGATTTTAGATACTTCTGTGGTGGTTCTTTTTGTTTATGTAAAATTTTTGGTGCTGTTGGCGCCTTATGTATGTTTTCATATTTTTAGTTAAGGTAACTGAGTGGCCACCTATTGGGAAAATAGCTGCTCATTTGGCTTACAATACTTTACCGGTCCCCCATGGTAAACAGCTAAGGTCCATTCTATCCTATAAACCCTCCAGTTCACAGGTTAGCTTCCCATAGGCAGGTTACTAGTGTTTAATGCAAATTTCTTTCAGAAGAGACAAATGTTACATCTGTATGAGCAGAAGAGGAAGAATATTTTCATGAGCAAATCTACATACCAATAAAAGATTTGCTGATTTAGGGCTGTTCTTGGGTTCACCTCAGTGCTAATCAAACATATTACCATGAAGTTGCAACATTATAATTGCAGGAAGCAGAAAAAATGTTCTCCAGCCTGAAATTAAAAAGTTACTAATTTTGAGTGTCTATCCATTGGACTTTCTAACTTTTGACCCAGGCTCAAAATTATCTGTACATGGCATTTACAGCATTTGTATTGACACTCTTCTAATCAAATTAGGAATCAATATGATTTTAAACAGGTTTTTACAAATTTTCAGTTGAGATTAAAAGCGGAGTTATTATATAATTAGTTTTGGCCTGACATCGCAGCTACATCCTGTCTGATATACCAGCAACACCCCTTGTGAAAAATATTTAAAGGTGCTTTAGAATCAAGTAACTCATTCATAGGAATTAGGAATCTCAACAAGTAGCCCAAATGCAATGAACGCTCTCCTGAGAGTCAAAAAATACAAATGTACATTCACTGGACAAAAGAAAAGAAGTCGTGGATTTTACCATGCATGGGCATGGCAGCCATCTCGACCAGGATTTTTTGTATACACATTGGTTCCCACTTCCTTTAAGTTGGCATTGATAAGCCAAGCAGTTTCAGAGAAGAGGTTTAAAAATTATGGTTGTATACATAATATTGCCCCCAGGTGGAAGCAGATGAACCCGAGGTCTAATCTTTTTTAAAATCATTGATATTCAGTCCTACTTCTTCACAAAATGGGGGGAGGGGCAGATGAGCCTGTGGGGTGGAAAGTTTTCAGAATCATTTATATTCAGTCCTGCTGCCCATTCCATGCAAGATATTCTTTTTAAATGACATTTAACCAGTTTTTCCCATTCAAATGCATAAGCGACCTATGATGATCTTACAGTAAAATATGCCAAGGTCTAAACAGGGTCATGATTTATATACTTTGTAGTACTTTAGTGATTCATGCTTCACGCAAAGTTGAGCATCTTGGTCATGTGACCTGAATTATTTATATAGATGTTGGACTTTGGTCCCAACATCCTATAGATGCTCATACGAAATTTGGCTTTGATTGGTCAAGCTGTTTCAGAGAAGAAAATCTTTGAAAATGTGAACGCACACATGCAGGGATGCCGGCTTGAGAACCATACTATATAATAAGCTCCCCATTAGCCTTCAGCTCAGGTTAGCTGATAAGCTTTGACAAAAGCTAACCATTTCCATCTGAGAGAAACCTCTTCCTGACTCTCTTCTCTTGCATATCTTCATCTTTGTGTTCTCAACCATGCTTGAAATAGCATCAATGATGTCAGTCATCTTCTTCATGGTGATAAAACCATTCTTGTCAATGCCATACAAATTGAAAGCCTCTGGAAAAATCAATGAATGATATATGAGCCGCCACATGGGAAAAACCAGAGGACCAATGGTCCTGTAAACGCTCACCTGAGATCTGCTGCATATACCAATAAACATGTATGAATATTATGGTATTTTATTCCAGTGCAGGGGCAGATGAAGCCCTTGGGCCATTTTCTTTTTTCTGAATCTTCAATATTCTGTCCATTTGCCAATTTCCTGCTGGCTTTTCCCTTCAAATGACATTTTAACAGTTTTCCCAATTCAAATGCATAGGCAACCCATGTTGACCTTGCCATAAACTTGGTCAAGGTCATCACAGGGTCCTGATTTATATATACATTAAAGTACTTTAGCCATCGATGTTTCATGCCAAGTTTCCTTGAAATCAGTCTATTGGTTTCAGAAAAGAAGGTTTTTGATGGGTTTTTACCATATATGGGCATGGCGGCCATCTTTGTCATGTGACCTAGATTATTTATATACATATTGATTCACCCATTCTATAGATGCTTCACAAAAAATTTGGCTTTGATTGGCCAAGCGGTTTCAGAGGAGAAGACGTTTGAATATTATGGAAATATACATGTATATTGCCGCGGGGTGGGGGCACATGAGCCCCTGGGGTCCAATTTTTTTCAGAATCATTAATATTCAGTCCTACTTCCCATTTCCTGCAAGACTTTCACTTTAAATTACATTTTAAAAGTTTTCCCCATTCCAATGCATTGGTGACCTATGTTGACCTTGCCGTAAAATAGGTCAAGGTCATCACAGGGTCATGATTTATATACACATTGTAGTGCTTGAGCCATCAATGCTTCATGCCAAGTTTTGTTGAAATCGGTCCACCGGTTCTGGAGAAGAAGATTTTTGAAGGGTTTTTACCATATATGGGCATGGCGGCCATCTTGGTCATGTGACCTGAATTATTTATATACACATTGGTTCCCCCTTCCCATAGATGCTTCATGTAAAATTTGGCTTTGATTGGCCAAGCGGTTTCAGAGAAGAAGATGTTTGAATATTATGATAATATACATGTATATTGCCCCGGGGTGGGGGCGGATGAGCCCCTGGTACCCAATTTTTTTCAGAATCATTAATATTCAGTCCTACTGCTCATTTTCTGCAAGATTTTTCCTTTAAATGACAATTTAACAATTTTTCCCATTCAAATGCAAAGGTGACCTATGTTGACCTTGCCGTAAAATAGGTCAAGGTCACCGCAAGGTCATGATTTATATATACATTGTAGTGCTTGAGTCATCGATGCTTCATGCCAAGTTTGGTTGAAATCGGTCCAGTGGTTCCGGAGAAGAAGATTTTTGATGGGTTTTTACCATATATGGGCATGGCGGCCATCTTGGTCATGTGACCTGGATTATTTATACACACATTGGTTCCACCTTCCCATAGATGCTTCATGTAAAATTTGGCTTTGATTGGCCAAGCGGTTTCAGAGAAGAAGATCTTTGAAAATTGTGGACGACGGACGATGGACGGACGACGGAGCATGGGTATACTATAAGCTCACCTTGTGAGCCTGACGGCTCAGGTGAGCTAACAACAATCTTTATAGTAAATAAGAGCTGTCGCAGGACAGCGTAGCTCGCCTGACTTGTGCTTTGCCACTACATCTGTTAAAATCTTTGACCCATGACCTTGACCTCAAGGTCACTCAGGTGGGTCATGATGGTGCAACATAAAGCTTCAGACCAATGCAAAGTATCAACTTGATCAATCTACATGTTCAAGAGATATAGACTTATAAAAACATTAACCAAAACTTAAACACAAAACTTCAAAGTCCGTGAGCCTGACCTCAAGGTCATCCAGGTGAGTTGTGATGTACAGCATAAAAACTGAGACCAATATCTATCAACATGCAAGTATCAACTTTATCCATCAACATGTTCAAGAGATTTAGACTTTAACCAAAAAATTTAACACAAAATTTCTAAGTCTGTGCCCTTGACCTCAAGGTCACCCAGGGTAGGTCATGATGGTACTGCATAAAACTTCAGACCAATATCTACTAACATGCAAAGTATCAACTCGATCAATCAACATGGTCAAGAGATATAGACTTTCAATCAAAAACTTAAACACAAAATTTCTAAGTCTGTGACCTTGACCTCTCAAGGTCACCGAGAGTGGGTCATGATGGTACTGCATAAAACTTCAGACCAATATCTAGCAACATGCAAAGTATCAACTCAATCCATCAATATGGTCAAGAGATATAGACTTACAAAAACTTTTACCAAGAACTTAAACACAAAATTTCTAAGTCCGTGACCTTGACCTCATGGTCACCCAGGGTGGGTCATGATGGTACTGCGTAAAACTTCAGACCAATATCTAGCAACATGCAAAGTATCAACTCAATCCATCAATATGGTCAAGAGATATAGACTTACAAAAACTTTAATAACCAAAAACTTTTAAAAACACAAAATTTCTAAGACCGTGACCTTGACCTCAAGGTCACCCATGGTGGGTCATGATGGTACTGCGTAAAACTTCAGACCAATATCTAGCAACATGCAAAGTATCAACTTGATCCATCTACATGGTCAAGAGATATAGACTTTAACCGAAAGTGTGACGCGGACGTACACGTACACGTAAACGGAGACGACCGAGGTGAGTACAATAGCTGTATGCACTTCGTGCAGGCGAGCTAAAAACAAAGGCACAGATCAGCTTCGCAGTAACTGCTGATCGGCGCCTTTGTTTTCGCTACTCAGATAGTACAATTCTTCTTCTACTGAAATCTGAAATTTCAATGTTCTAGCTCTTGTCTGTGCTTGTACAAGTCGGTTTGTGTCAGGCCTGTTCGGAAACCACATTGTTGCTTTTTATACAAGGCAGCTCATATAAAACAGTAAAAGTTACTAAAACTACAGCTAAAAAGTTTACAAATGTCATGAACATGTACATTATATCAATATACCTACCTTTGCAGAAGTTCTTTGTAACTACATGTATTTGTTTATATTTTAAGACTAAAGCAGCATGCCATTATTTTTTTCAAAAAGATTTTTATCAAATGCTTCATTTAATATGATGCCACAAAATATCAAACTTCCAGTCCCCTTAGGTCCTGTACGATATGTTTGCTATATGCCTTTCATCATTAGGTCCCATTAAATGAGATGCTAACATTTGAATGAAGTCCTGGAATTTCCTATAACATTGTCAATATGCATGTATTTAGATTACCTCCCTTATATATATTAGATGGATGGTTAAGCTCACTTTTAGCCTTTACTGATTATTTGATAACCATTTTCAGATACATTGGCAGTTTGGTGAATTATATTTGTCAGTAACTATTTCTGAAGAAGGTGAAATACAAAAGGTGGTTTCCAAACATTTTATATTACTATACTGATTGTTCAAAGGCCATACTTCTGTTGTGGTTCTAATTGTTTATGGTTATTGGTTCACATTATGTGCTGTTTGCTCTTTATGCAACAGTTTTCATATTTTTAGTTAAGTTCAATTTGCTGAGTGACCACCTTGGAAGCAGCTGCTCATTCGCTTACCATATGCTTTCTTGGTACAAGTACCTGATTGTCAATTTAGTTTTTTCCCATTTGGGTTGGAATTTCTTTCCAGTTGTGCCATTTCATGACCATTGCCCACTTTTGCCTCTTTAAAAAAGAATCAGATATAGAACTATAAACTTGTTGCTCTATATTTCACCAATAAATAAACTTCATGACCATCTTCACTTTCCAACATGCTCTTACCCATTTACTACATCTGTGCCACCCATCAAACAAATTCCTTCATGTGTTCATGTCAGATAGTAAACTGTCTACAGACTCTGTATGACTGATTGACCTGAAAAAAAAAAGAGAACTAGAAATGCGTGTTTGTAAAACACCATGCCCCCAACTGTATGCTTGTCCCTAAACTGGCACTTTGTATGATTCATTTATTTCATATGAAGCGAAATTTGATTTCCTGAAGAAGTTGTTCGGACCAGAAACAGAATGTAAGCCTTTTGCAGACAATTTAGAAATGGAGTAAAAAATCAAACCAGAGGACCAATGGTCCTGTAAACGCTCACCTGAGTCTGCTGCATATACCAATAAACATGTTTGAATATTATGGTATTTAACCCCAGTGCAGGGGCAGATGAAGCCCTTGGGCCGTTTTCTTTTTTCAATATAATCAATATTCTGTCCATTTGCCAATTTCTTACTGGCTTTTCCCTTCAAATAACATTTTAACAGTTTTTCCCATTCAAATGCATGGGCAACCCATGTTGACCTTGCCATAAACTTGGTCAAGGTCATCACAGGGTCATGATTTATATATACATTGTAGTACTATAGCCATGGATGCTTCACGCCAAGTTTCATTGAAGTCAATCTATTGGTTTCAGAGAAGAAGATATTTGAAGGGTTTTTACCATATATGGGCATGGCGGCCATCTTGGTCATGTGACCTAGATTATTAATATATACATTGGTTCCCCCATCCTATAGATGCTTCACATAAAATTTGGCTTCAATTGGCCAAGTGGTTTTAGAGGAGAAGATGTTTGAATATTATGGTAATATACACGTATATTGCCTCCGGGTGTGGGCATATGAGCCCTTAGGTCCATTTTTTTTCAGAATCATTAATATTTAGTCCTACTACCCATTTCCTGCAAGATTTTCACCTCAAATGACTTTTTAAAAGTTTTCCCAATTCCAATGCATTGGCGACCTATGTTGACCTTGTCTTAAAATAGGTCAAGGTCACCACAGGGTCATAATTTATATACACATTGTAGTACTTCAGCCATTGGTGCTTCATGCCAAGTTTCTTTGAAATCGGTCCACCAGATTCGGAGAAGATTTTTGAAGGGTTTTTACCTTATATGGGCATGGCAGCCATCTTGGTCCTGTGAACTAGATAATTTATATATACATTAATTCCCCCATTCCATAGATGCTTCACATAAAATTTGGCTTTGATTCGCCAAGCGGTTTCAGAGGAGAAGATGTTTGAATATTATGGTAATATACATGTATATTGCCCCGGGGTGGGGGGCACATGAGCCCTGGGGTCCATTTTTTTCAGAATCATTAATATTCAGTCCTACTGCCCATTTCCTGCAAGACTTTCACTTTAAATGACATTTTAAAAGTTTTCCCTATTCAAATGCATTGGCGACCTATGTTGACCTTGCCGTAAAAAAGGTCAAGGTCATCACAGGGTCATGATTTATATACACATAGTAGTACTTGAGCCATCGATGCTTCATGCCAAGTTTCTTTGAAATCGATCCACCGGTTCTGGAGAAGAAGATTTTTGAAGGGTTTTTACCATATATGGGCATTGCGGCCATCTTGGTCATGTGACCTGGATTATTTATATACACATTGATTACCCCTTCCTATTGATGTTTCACATAAAATTTGGCTTTGATTGGCCAAGCGGTTTCAGAGGAGATGATGTTTGAATATTATGGTAATATACATGTATATTGCCCCGGGGTGGGGGCATATGAGCCCCTGGGGTCCAATTTTTTTCAGAATCATTAATATTCAGTCCTACTGCCCATTTCCTGTAAGACTTTCACTTTAAATGACATTTTAAAAGTTTTCCCCATTCAAATGCATTGGCGACCTATGTTGACCTTGCCGTAAACTTGGTCAAGGTCACAGCAAGGTCATGATTTATATACACATTGTAGTACTTGAGTCATCGATGCCTCATGCCAAGTTTCGTTGAAATCAGTCCACCGGTTCCGGAGAAGAAGATTTTTGAAGGGTTTTTACCATATATGGGCATGGCGGCCATCTTGGTCATGTGACCTGGATTATTTATATACACATTGGTTCCCCCTTCCCATAGATGCTTCATGTAAAATTTGGCTTTGGTTGGCCAAGCGGTTTCAGAGAAGAAGATCTTTGAAAATGGTGGACGACGGACGGAGGGACGACGGACGCCGGATCATGGCCATCCTATAAGCTCACCTTGTGAGCCTGACGGCTCAGGTGAGCTAAAAAGGAGTAATTTTGTCGAAATTTGGCTGAAGTCCTCAAAAGTTTACCAGGTGAGCTTCTCAGCATCAACAAGTATACCAAATATGAAGACTCTAGCTCAAGTACTTTTTTGAGATATCTTGCACACAAGATTTTCAAATTTTGTTTTCAAAGGGACATAACTCCAAAAAGGGGCATAACTTAGACATGAAAAAATATGGGTCAAATATTTTTTCATGAGGAATTTGTATATGAAATTTCATAACCCATCATTCACCATTCAAAAGTTTCAAGTTGACCGAAAAGTGGAAAAAAAATCAATGAAATTTTCAAAATTACATAATTTTGTCAAAATTTGACAGAAAGTGCTAAAAAATTATTCACGTCATCTACTCCTCAGCCCCAATCAGTGTACTAAATATGATGGCTCTAGCTTTAATACCTTTTGACATTTCTTGCACACATGATTTTCAAATTTTGTTTTCAAAGGGACATAACTCCTAAAAGGGGCATGACTTAGACATGAAAAAATATGGGTTGAATATTTTTCATGAGGAATATACATTTGTAATTTCAAAATCTTAATATTCACCATTCAAAAGTTCCAAATTTCACTGAAAAGTGGAATAAATCAATGACATTTTCAAAATTGCATAATTTTGTCAAAATTTTAAAGAAAGTTCTCAAAAGCTAATCAGGTCATCTACTCCTTGGCCCCAACCAGTGTACCAAATTTGATGGCTTTGTAGAACTCCGTTCCTTAATGCTTCATGCCAAGTTTCAAAATCATAGGCCTTCTGGTTCTGAAGAAGAAGATTTGCAAACGTTTTTGCTATTTATAGCCATGGCGGCCATCTTGGTCATGTGACCTTGACCATTCATACAAACTTTCATTCCCTCTTCCTAAGGATGCTCCACAAAAAGTTTGGCTTTGATTGGCCTAGTGGTTTCAGCCTCGGGGAAAAGCCGGGACTCTACTTTTGGTCCAGCAAATGCCCGCTAAAATCCCCACCCCATGCCAGGACTTCTCATTGGCAAAACCACCACTGTTTTCCCCCCGTAGCCTGCTATCTTTCCTTTTTCTCAGCCCTTTTTGACTATATAAAGCAAACCCTGCAAATATCTTCCCCGCACTGCCATGGCAAAATTTTGGTCTAAGCCCCGCTCATTTTTACAGCTATCTGTGTCTTACCAGTGCCAAAAACATCTAGTATCACCGTTTTTATAGGGTGAACCAACATCATAAGGCTTAAAAAAAAATAGCTGTGTTTCCGCTAACAGTCTGAAAAAAATTAGGGTAGGTAGGTAGGAAAATCTTTTTATTTTCATTTTAATTTTTACGCAAAAAAATCCAGGGTAGGTAGGTACATGTAAAAGTAATTTTTTTATACGCAGTTTTTATTGAAAAAGGTCAAAATGGTCAATGGCGCGCAAAGGTATGAGGTCTACGTTCTTCAGCCATGTGAACCCATCAATGTCAAAGACTGGCAACATATTTTATAATAAGATTCAGTCTCCTTGCCTCAAATGCGGTTGATAAACTTTCAGTCTCATCTTGTTCATAGACCACTATCTGAGAGCAGGGTGGCCTAGTGGTAGAGCTTGCTGAACTGTAAAGTACTGTGTTGGAATCCCACCAGCACTGGGTCTTGTCCTCCAGAAAGAAACCTTCTCTCAAGATATGCATCCCAACAATGGCAACATGACCTAAATAAAGTTGACTGTGATGCAAAACCCCAATACAAACAATTTAGGGGATGGTATAATCTGACATATTTCACACAACAATACTCTTACTCAATACTGCTTATTGCATGCAACTTAGCAGGAAAGGCCAGTATTGACAAAATAATAAGAAATAAACAGCTTTATTTTCAAAACGAAATCTGAAGAACACAAACCATCAACATGTACAATAAAAAGACTACTCCCGAATTCAAAACTATAACTGTAACTGCATATCTGTTCCGGGTCACCTCAGCCCATTGTGCAACTGCAACTGAACCAACGAAAATGCCAAATGCAGGGACTCCCTTTATAAGGGATTACTGAATCTGAATACATGTAGTTTACTGGTGGCACGCCAAATGACATCATTTCACCAGGGATTTGGATGGGGGAGTATTTAGTCCCTAGAACGCACAACTGAAGAATTCTCTAAAAGCAACACCTGTTTATTCTGATTGTATTATCCTCCAACCGCTAGGAGGTCTCTGCTATCCCCGAGTTACGGTATGATTACCATCACAAGTCTCCGATGATAGAACTACATTACCCGCCACTTACTATCATCTTAACATATTTACAGTATGCCATACTCTATCATTGAAGTCATTTTATTTTGAGGGGGGAGGTAGGAGTAGGTGGAGAGAAGCCAGTGTTCGCCTTATAAATGCTGAGCGCATTTTAGCAAGATAGCCACGGGTACCAATTTTTAACGTCTTTGGAATGACGCGGCCTTGGATCGAACCCACAGCCTCCCACTTCTGCAGTGGACCCTGTAACCATTACGTTATCGAGACCGGTATATCATATTGCAGAAAGACAGGTTAGACCCAGATGAGAAAAGTTTGTTTAATTAAGAACACTTTGAAGTGTTGTGACATGCCTTCGGTATATTCACTTTTAGAACAAGACATTTCTAATTCACAGTGGAATAAACTCCTGAATGGCTCAGTTAACTCGTATGCCAGTTGAAGACGCATGAAGTCAGTGTGAGTGTGTGTGGGTACAGATTTTGTCCGTAAGTCATGTCTGAAGACTATTCACAGCACAGTCTTCAGCCTCGTCACAGTATGTCCTTGTGAGCAGTTTGTTCTGGAAAATTGTAATGGGGCCTCAATTTATAGTCTCAATACGAAGGACTTGAGAAACCCGGGATCGTATCTACAATCTCTGGTTTACAAGGCAAATGGCTTAACCAAAGCGCCACAGTGGCTTCTAAATGACACCAAATTCTACGTCATTTCGATGGAGTCTCGCTAAATAATCCGGGGAACTCTTCGATACAACAGAATAGACGCTGAAACTATATCAGAGACATATTATAAAAACCAACAAAACCCACGACACGAATTGGGTCGGGCTACAGAAAATGCTGGGTCGGATGTCGTAATTTTTATTTTTTTTATTTTAACCATAAAAATAGCAGAGTCGGCAGGTTGAGACAGGGTCGGTCGGGTTAGCGGAAACACAGCTATTATTTTTTTACGCCTAACTCAGTTTTAACTGATTCGTTAGGCTATTAAATAAACATATTTAAACACTTTGAAAAAACACAGGCATGCATCTCGAGATAAATCTGTAAGAAAACAATGCATCTTAGCCCAAGTTCTATTGTCCCAGGATGCCAAATAAAAAAATGTTCATACAATGCATGCAAAACAGTGCAGAGAAGTAAGCATTTTCGAAAAGTTTTAACTTGTCATTCGTTTTGTTCGACTTCACTGACACTGTTAAATAAACTGATCATCGAGCAGATAATGAGATAGAAACTTACAAATATCAGCTACTTCAAGCATCATTATGCTTCAAGCTGACATAAAATGTATGATATTCCATAAAAAGAGCTACTCGGCCATGTGTTATTTCCGGTCAAAATGAAAGTAGAAAACGAACCACATCGGAGCGATTTTTAACAAAATTACAAACAGGTTTTCTGCCTGTTAAAACACACCTTTAACCAAGGCTGAGGTAGTGACCTAAAGTAGTGAATGTAAAATAAATGGGCCAATTAAAGCCAGATGTACGTAATTGACCTCACGGTAGAAAATTTTTATTTTTGGCATGTGGGTGTATTTTGATGTCCTGCATACGAAAATGAAAAGAAATCGATATCGTTCCGAGCTTGTTTTCGAGATATCGGCCTTCAAATTCGTCAAATTTGAGAGCGAAAATACATTGACGTCAACGTAAAATGCGATTTTTAGACCTCCTTTTTGTTAATTTTCTTAATATATTTAAAAAAATCCACGGTAGGATTTTTTAAAAAACTGATATGTATTAGAGCAATTCCTGAACTACAGGTAGATAACGAGAAAGTCCTTAGTTACCGGATTCGTTTTCCTGCTATAAGCGTGCGAAGAGAGGTAGTCGTTGCTGAATTCAGTACGTTTTATGCGCGACGTCGATTTTGCGCCAAAATCTCCAACGCTATTAAGTATTCAATATTGCTAACTGTCGCGCAAATGATGTTTTCCTCGGGATAACATGTCCACAATCTATATTTTGAGCAAAAATAATAAATAATATCAATTTTTTTTTACATTTCTGAAGTCATCTGCATAATTGAATGTACATTGTTTCGTATTCCGAACGTAAAGTGACGCTAGAAATGACGTTTTGAGCGAAAACTGACGTTACGAATGCAGCGTAAAAATGACGTTTCGACCCTTAGATACGCACGTTCCTTAGAGTGCCTTCAATTACGTACATCTGGCTTTAAGAAAATTAGCCAGATACTGATTTCACTTCTTTCGACCACTCTATTGACGTATTGTCAATTTAGCGTATCAACAGTAAACCATTCAGATTCAGCATAAACTGTATAATGTGGTAAATTTGTTAGATTGAATTGACATCGAAGAAAACTTAGTTAATCATAATGTCATTACAAGCCAGTCTGAATAAAATCGGAAATCATGTTGTTACATTATAGTGCAGGTCACAGCAGCTTGACACACATTCTTCACGTCAGTTGTGCATTTGATTGGTCGACAGAGCCACACCTCCAAATCGACGGCATTTGATTGGTCTACAGAGCCGTAGGTGATTTAACGAAACCAGGTCAAACACAAATCGAGACCCAAATCTAACGTTTTATACCCTCGTTTGCGAAAAACTCACTAAACATGCAAAGAAAAATTTACTCACCGCACGTCAGTCCAATAAACACACAAATTCGCCAATTAAAAGCACGAAATTTCCGTCGAGGATAAGCTATAGAATCACCGACTCGAGAAAACAAAATGGCGACGTAAGTCAAGCTTGTCATGAATCAAAAACCCAACTGATTGGTTCCCCGCAGCAGGTATTGAAACCCATTGTAAAATTATTGAAACGAGTACCAGAGGGCTCTCTATGGCGTAATTTTGGACTGATCCATTTAAAAGGGGACAGCAGGTTATTTTAACTGTATTTCAACACATCAAATAACGAATTCATAGTGACTAACCATAATAACATTCTACAAAAAAACAATATAAAGCTGCTCCGACATTTTAGTTCTCTATCTTCTTCGAATTTTATTAAAATAAACAGCTAGTCAATCCTAAACACCCACCAAGAAGATACCAATCGAATTTTGATTATAAGATTAGGCACTATAAGACTAATTCTTTAAATAATTATTCTATTAATTAATCTAGAGAATTATTTATATTTTGAATAATTATAACAGTAATAATTAACGCCTAGAAAAGAGGGTTTCGGTATCTGTGGTTTTGTCTTTATTCAACTGTAGTTCAAGTAGATTTAAATTTGATTGACCATTCCTTCAAAATAAGGATTGTCAATGTTCAAAAGTCATGGTTTTGAGAATCCATGAAATCTCTTTCGTAGCAGTATAAAAATAAGTCAGCTACGAGAGGGGCGCAAGTTGTACCAATCGGAACTCCAACAATTTGTCTGTATAACTTGATTCTGAATCTGGATAAGGCGTCACATACATTCGGACATGACCAAAGTGTATATCGACTTTGGTCAGAGGAAGTGATCTTTTCTGTCTTTACAAGCCAAACGTTATGAACCACCACTCTATCAAATCGAGAAGTTTTTCTTTAATAAGGTTTTGCAGCAATGTGGTATACAAAGTAGAAAATCGTGTGTGGACGAGCTCGTCGCACGGAACCCTCTACACTTCAGTTCACTGAGCACCTCGTCAGAATTTTTTAATGACCAAAACCAATTTTATTTGAAGTTTCACAGTACCGTATGACATGAGATTTGATAGCAGTAAGACTGGAAGTTAATGATTTTGAAAGTTCAGTGGTAGTATAAGAACTAGAATTTGCAATAAATCTAGCTTTATATGGTCTTTTGTGAAGCTTAGGTAACCAATACATCGTAGGAAGTTCGTCTTGGCCTTCATTGACACAAACAGAAAACTTAACAGATGTTTCTTTTAAGTGACCGTGAACTACAGACATGCCCTTTTATCATCAAGCTCCTGTTTTAATAAAAAAACAACAACAAACAACGACATTGTTTGCGGCCTTGTCTGCTGGAACCAAGACATACTTTCTATGCAAAATTCTTGGATACCCTGCTTCAAATGCCTAAAGGACGATTTGGGTTTCCGACTACTGTGGAAAAGCTGAACGTAGACGTTGTACAGGGTGCAAATGTTATGGTACCATTGGTTGGTAATAATTGTACCATTGGTACTGTAATATCTGTGGCTATTACTGCTCTTAATCAAACCAAATAAGCAATGACGAACTTAGGTGACATACGAACACAAGTTTCTTTCCTGTTGTAAACATACTCGATACGAGTATTTTAGATGGTCTGTCATAAACAATGTCCGATTAAATGTTGTAGCGAATAAGAATTTACGCAATAAATGGGGTCATTTATTGCGGTCTGTCGCTTTCTAAAAGAGCTGGAATTTTCGGAGAGGGAACTATCTTTTATCGAATTCGTCCGAGCGTCTGTCAGCGTCCGTCAAAGTTTCTTTGAAGTTGACAGAATCTCCGACAGTTTTGGTTTTTGCCATTCCTTCCTCCTGCAAGAGCAGTTTCTGAGCTTTTTGCTGATATCAAACATACTAGGAAAGATTCTTGTGTAAGACATTTAAAGTTTTGCCAGAAGAAGTTCGGAAGGCGCCATGTTTTGAAAAGTATAGAAAATCTATACTCTTGTCAGAAAATCTTACCTCCAAATCCCCATTATTTTAATCCATTTTATAAAGTCCCACTAGTCTATCCCATTTCTAAATTGTCCAAGCTTCATTTTAAGACTGGGATAGATCAAGAATTTCCAGTATTTATTCCAAAACCTGGCGTCAAAATCCCAAACTGAATAGATGTCCGCCATTATTTTCTACACTGGATAGAAAAATCTAAACTCTATCCCTGCAATGATTGGTGCATAGAAATTTTCCCCTTGCGTTCTGGCATTTGATTGGCTGGTCAAGCCTATATATAGAGCTCGCTCAAGCGTGTTGATCATCAACTCTGATCGGAAGATCAAAAGGTCAAAAAGTCAAAAACGTCAATCGATAGCCAGGCTACTTTCACTTTCGCACTGTGTACAAGGGAAGCAACTCTTTTAGTCTAAAGTCAAAGCAGTAGGTGTGTAGCCTCCCTTCTTCTGGACATTAAGCCTGGCATATGAACATTTTACAAATTCTAGAATAATTAAAAACATCCAAAAAGCTTTGTAAAATAAAAAGAGACTTGAAATTAGATATTAAATTCCATAAAAAGGATCGGTAAATACATCAAAGAGTTGTTCAACACTTGAGTCAAGAGTACAAAGTATTAATAGAATAGTTAATAGACCTTAATAGTCTATGAAGTCTCAGTATGACTGAAAGAATGATGCATAAGTCAATATAGACTATATATCAATACTTGTTTTCAATTTGTGTTCCCTCTTGAGGACCTAGCCAGACATTACGACGAATTACTATGCCTCGGCCCATCATAAGAAGATCAATTTGATTACATGTGGTGTCAGATTAGTGGAATGAGTTAGTTCAAAAGCTCATTCTGTGATGCAAACCCAGCCTGGATTTGAGAAAATAATAAATGAAAAGACAGTGACTAAAAGACTAGACATTAACTGACAGTATTCAACTTTTTAATCATCACACGGGGTGCAACCTATTCAGAAAAATTGAATGTGCTCAATCACGGGGTTTAATCTGCAATTTAATTAAAGCAAGACAAATCAGAAGAAAAGTAACATTATACACCGAGTAAAAACAAACATTAAGAGTTGTATCAAACAAACCAAAACAAACAAATAAATCAAACTGAAAATAGTGAAAATATATATAAAAAAAAAAATGAAAAATCTGAAAAATTAAAAACAAAATAAAAAGTGAAAAACTGAAACAGAAAAAAATAATAAAAATTGAAAAATAGTAACAAAAAAAAATAAATAAATAAATAAAAACAGAAAAAACAACAGAGACAAACTGAACAATCCATAAATATTCATAAAATCAGAAATACAGTATTAATTAAATTATGGCAGATAGCGACTCTGAAATTGAATTTAGTAGGCAACCCCAAAGTCCAGCCATGGAAGGCGACCGACCAGACTCAGACATTGAAGACCAGGATCATGAGGTGGAAAACGCGCGGCCTAATCGAGCAGCATCGGTATTGTCGTCTGTAGAAGGAATGCCAGATCTTGAGGATTTTGCAGCACAGCAGCCGCGGTCGAAGCGAGCCTTAGAGGGCGAGTATTTAGGAATTCCCATTGATACCAATGCTAGAGGAGACACCAGCACCAATGCTAGAGCCCATGCTACCCTGCACACATCACCACCTATGAAGCCGCAAACATTCAACGGCGACGAAGACTGGGAATCCTACCTAAGCCATTTCGAGGTATGTGCTGAGCTAGGCAGATGGTCTCACCAGGATAAAGCTCTCTATTTAGCAGCATGTTTGAGAGGAAATGCTCAAGTTTATTATATGACCCTAAAGATGCCAGAACGGACCTCCTACCACACTCTTACTACAAAACTAGGTCAGCGCTTTGGAAATACCCGTCAACAGCCTATGTGGATCTCAAGGCTTGAAGCAAGGATGCGCAAACCTAATGAATCTGTAGCAGAACTAGGTGATGATCTACGCCGGCTAGCCCAGCGGGCTTATAGCAACATGAATCATGAAGCTAGGGAAATGTTAGCTTTAAACCAGTTGTACAAATCGGTGTCCCCTGACTTGAAATACAAATGCATCTCTGAAAATTGCACCTCTGTAACTAAGGCCGTATCTATAATAGAAATATATGAAGGAATTCTGGGAGAAGATTTGTCCAAGAAGAAGCTGATACGTCAAGCCACAGCAGAAGACAGCTCACAGCAGTCTAATGGATCATCTGGAAATCATAACCCAGGAAACGAAGACCTGCAAAATACTCTAAGACAACTACAAAGCTGTATTGAGAGGTTAACCAGGCAGTGTAACAACCAGACACGTGACAGGAATGGGCAGCGGCTCTGTTATAATTGCCTATCACCCAATCACCTGCAAAGGCAGTGTCCACAAAACCCGCGAAACAGGAGGGACCAGCGACCAATGCAGCGACAACCCCAATACGCCAGGGCGCAGGCCTATAATGAAAGCCAGCCGGAAAACCACCGTCCATCGACACAGTAGGCCCAGGGTCGATGGGGGAAAAGGGGCCTGAAAGTGAAAATGAACAATTAGAATTGAGCATTGTTGGTAAGATATATGAACATACAAAAAGTTTTGACAATGGCTTCTATACAAACTGTAAAATTAGTGGAGTAAATGCTCATTATTTGATTGACAGTGGCTCAACCTCAACACTTTTGTCACATAGGATATACCAGAAGATAGATCCTTGTCTAAGACCCCAACTGAAAGAAAACAATTTTAGGGTGAAAAATGTAAATGGCATAGATATTAATGTATATGGTCATACAAACATTACAATAAAATTAGGGAAAAATGAATATTTTCACCAAGTAATTGTTTGTGATATTTCTCCCGATGGAATCTTGGGTCAGGATTTTATGCTTGAACATGTAAAGAAAATAGACTATGAGAAATATATATTACATACAGACACAGATCAAATATCATGCTGGCTCGGTGGCAATTCCTCAATGACTTGTCGCGTTATAGCAGAAGAAAAGATATGTATTCCTGCAAATTCGAGTGCATGGGTCCCTGTAAAAATACCAAGTCAAGAACATTTGAAATCAAAAACAGCATTGGTTGAACCACTTGAATCCTCACAAGCTCAACTTCTTCCTGGAGTGATAAAAACCGGGTCTAGTGAAGAGTTAAGGGACTTGAATGTTGTAAACTGTAGTGAAGAGTCAGTAACAATTTACCCAAACACAACCATAGGAACATGTATTTCCGTATCAGAAAATGAGCCCGCGCAAATGCAGTCTAGAAACGCAGAGACCAGCCATACCAATATGGAACAGCCCGCCTGTCAGGAACTCCCAGAGTACTTGAATGATCTATTCTTGAGAAGTTCTGTAAACCTAGATGAAAATGAGAAAAATCAGTTTAAGTCATTATTGATCAAATATCAGTCTGTATTCGCTAAATCGTCAGATGACTTAGGGTTTTCGGATAAAGTTGAACATCATATAGACACCCAGGGGGCTAAGCCAATAAAAGACCCGGTGAGACGACTACCCCTAGCGAAACAAGAGATTGAACGGAAAGAAGTCCGTAAAATGTTACAGAAAGGCGTAATTGAACCATCCGTCAGTCCATGGTCAAGCAACATAGTACTCGTCACCAAGAAAGACGGCAGTACCAGATTTTGCGTAGACTATCGCAAGCTTAATGCAGTCACCAAGAAGGATTCATACCCACTTCCTAGCGTCAGCCAGTGTCTAGATGCACTCGCCGGATCTGTATATTTTAGCTGTATGGACATAAATCAAGGCTACTGGCAAATAGGAGTCGCACCTGAAGACAGAGAAAAGACAGCATTCGCGACTAGTATGGGCCTTTATCAATTTATCAAGATGCCTTTTGGTCTCGTCGCGGCGGCTTCGGATTTTTGCCGGCTCATGGGGGACATTTTTCGCGACATCCAATGGGTTGAATGCCTTTTGTACATGGACGACATCATTGTCCCCGCCAAGACATTTGAAGAATCATTAGTAAGGCTCGAACATGTGTTTCAAAGACTTCTTTCATCCAATCTAAAACTGAAACCTTCTAAATGCACATTCCTGCAAAAATCTGTCAAATTCCTAGGACATGAAGTCTCAGAACGCGGAGTCGACACGGACAAAGATAAAATCAAAGCTGTACAGGAATGGCCGGTGCCGCGAACAGTGAAACAAGTCAGGTCTTTCGTGGGCCTAGCCGCTTATTACAAACGATTCATAGCTTCATTCGGGGAGATATGTAAACCCCTCTATCAGCTTTGTGAAAAGAACAGAAAATTTGTATGGACCCCAGACTGTCAGCATGCATTCGAAACTCTCAAAGAGAAGTTGACATCGGCCCCAATACTTGCCTACCCCACCATTGGCCAGGAATTCATTCTTGACACTGACGCATCACAGTATACGGTAGGGGCGGTACTTTCACAAGAATGTGATGGTAAAGAACGGGTTATCGCGTACATGAGCAAAACAATGAACAAACATGAGTTTCAGTATTGTACGACTAGGAAAGAACTTCTCGCGGTAGTGACTGCCTTAAAACATTTCAACTGTTACATCTTAGGGCAAAAAGTGAAACTCAGAACTGATAATTCAGCAGTCAGCTGGATCCGTAACCTCAAAAACCCCACCGGTCAAGTATTTCGTTGGCTTCAGTACATCGAAACGTATGACATTTCTGTATCTCATCGTCCTGGAAAATCTCACGGGAACTCGGATGCGCTCAGTATGATCCCCTGTAAGGTTTGTCAAAAACAGGAACAAAATAATGGTAAGCACACGGAGGAACATAACCCAGATCTTCACACAGAGGATATAGGATCTGATAGTAAGCCCACAGTGGAGATATCTCGTGCAGTTACGCGAGGGCAGCAGCAAAAGGAGGCTACTGCTCAATTGAAATCCAATCAATTCTTGCTCGAGAACTGGGAACCTAGTAACGTACGAGAATGCCAGTTAACGGACCCCATTATAAGCCCAATCATGGTTGCCGTAGAAACTCAATCTCGACCTGAATGGAAAAACATATCCGAGACAACCTCGTATACTAAAACACTTTGGCGGCAATGGGACAGACTTAGTATAATCAGTGGTATGTTGTACAGAAAATGGGTATCCGATGAGTTACGAGAGACTAAGTACCAGTTAATAGTACCCCAAACCCTACAACAAGACATATTAAGGAATTATCATGATATTCCTAGTGCAGGACATTTAGGAGCAGATAAGATGCTTTCTCGTATACAGGAACATTTCTATTGGCCTGCAATGAAAGACAAAATAGACTCTTACTGTAGAAAATGTGATAATTGTCAGTCCAGGAAACCGTCAAAACTCGCGAAAGCCCCGTTAGGACAAGACCCAGTTTCAGAACCCATGGAAAAGGTAACAATTGATGTCCTTGGACCATTACCTGTGAGTCATCGCTCGAAACGCTTTATTCTGGTTATCACGGACTGTTACACCAAGTGGACAGAAGCCATCGCGATGCCCGACCAGGAAGCTTCCACGATAGCCACCGCATTTGTAAACAATTTTGTTACTCGGTTTGGTGTCCCTCTTTTGCTATTATCAGATGGCGGTACCAATTTTGACTCCAAACTATTTGGTGAAGTGTGTAAGTTATTACAAATCGAGAAAGTCAAAACTTCAGTCATGAGACCCCAAGCAAACGGTGTAACGGAAAGATTTAATAGGACACTTTCAACAATGTTAACTATGTACTGTATTCATGATCAGAAGGACTGGGACCTCTATTTGCCCCAAGTCATGATGGCTTACAGGAGTTCTGTTCATTCCTCGACAGGACAAACCCCCAATAAGATGGTTTACGGTCGCGAAATCATCTTGCCTATGGCCGCAGTAATTGGACAACCCAAGGGAGAGAATCCTGGAAATGTTAGTGATTATGTGGAGAATCTCCAGGAGAAACTGCAGCAAGTGCACCAGCTTGCTCGAACAAACCTCAAGAAGTCAGCAATCTACAGGAAGAGGCACTACGACATCAAGAGCTCAAAACGTGTGCTCGCACCCGGGCAGACGGTGTGGCTGTACGAACCCAGTAAACGACTCGGGGTGTGTGCTAAACTCGCTCCAAGATGGAAGGGACCTGCTCTCGTGTTACAAAGACTTGATGATCTAACTTATGTAGTGAAACTGAAGCAAAACACTCCAGCTAAAGTTTATCATATTGATAGGTTAAGGGCATATCAGGGTAATTCAATACCAAAATGGTTTGCTAAGGCATTACAAAATCATCAAAGACATTAACTATGCATCTAGTAGCTGGAGATATAAACAATAGGGAACTTAGATGAAATCGGATGGAATCAATCCATAAACTTGATAAGTCAAGAATATGTTGTGTTTGAAATCATAAACTCATGAACATCAATCCAATCATCAAAATTTCATACACATAAACACGGAACACTTAGCGAACATTACGAAATCATCATCATATTTGATTATGCCATTCTAGGGAAAACCTGAGGGTTTTCTGTAGAATTTCTGTTTGTATGTTGTCGAGTCTAAGACCAGCCTTTAAGACACTGTAAGACGAGAGATTTTCGCATTATTTATAATTTACAGATCCTGTTTTGGATTCCTTGTAATTAGAACCATTTGTATGACTTGGCAAATAAAGTCATTTATTGCTGTAATCACCTATCCCATTAGTGGCATTTCTGTGATGAGATAACTGTTCACAGAAATGGATTGGTGCGAAAATGTCTTGGTCTACATTAACGTAACATTGCCATTACAAGTTTCAAAGTTTTGCATTTAAGCTAAGGTACTGATAAACAGTGAAAACTGAACTTTAATGCAAATAGGGAGTATCATAAACATTTGAGAGTTGCACTTAATAGTTCTCATATTCTCATTCTCATATCAAACAGTGTTGATTGAACTTCAGACAGTGACTGATTTTATGAATATTTTCAACAAACTTATAAGCAAATTTCACATGCTTAAAATGTCATTTACATTAATTATTGTTCTTAACTGTAAGTTTAGGGTTGAAATTTCAAGTTAATTGTTAAATTTTTGCCATTTTGTTGCATAATTGTGTGAATGCATTGTTTCGAGCAAATTTGTGGTATAAATGTAATATAAAGGGGCAGTAATAGCACAGAAAATTCTAATTATTAAGTGATAGGGGTCAGCAGCTTAATTCTAACAGGTACTGTGTGGCATTCTGTAGCTGAAATCTGTCTAAACCTAAAGTCTATGCTAGCATGGTAGTTCAGAACTGTAAATGTGACTGTGGTAAAGTGAAGTTGTCTCCCTTTGACTGGATATAAAGTAAATAAATGAACAATTGAAGTATGATTTCTGTTAACTGCGTGACGAAAAAAAATCCATGCATGGTAGGGATATGTAAATCTAAATGACGGTGGGATTTGGCCTGATCAACCAGAGACGCCACTGTAGTGTATATTCTTCACTCTAGGATACATGAGCACTTGATAGGTTTTACCCCCAGCTCGGGCAAGTGTTAAGACTGTTGACTGTGTGATAGACATACCTGAAACGAGATAGAAATTAATATTAAATGTAAGGTTCAAGGGAATCTGCAGTGTAACTGAAATACAATGAGAAGCAAGATTAGTATATCCAGTAATGAAATGACTCTTTTACCATAGACTGAAATTGAAAATGGACTGTAAGAAAACTACAGGTATTACATGGACAGTTGATAAAAAAATGAAATTACAAAATACACACCAGGTTTACGACGGGAAACGGACGGCGGCAAGGTCCTCAAGCTTATAGAAAATTCATCGTCTTAGAACATTCCCATGTTATATCTTCAGAATGTCTTCCATATCCCAATGTTGGCTGTGCCCCAGCACCTTTGCAACCAGGAAAGAGCTGAGAGCCCACATCGGAAGCTCGAACCACCTCCGGCTTAGGGTACTGTGTCCATGGTGTTATGACGGGGAGAAAACCAGTAATCGGGTAGGGGATTTGAAGAGGCATGTAGCGACAAAACACGCATTTGACAAGCTCTTCGGGGACAAATTCTTCTCTGACGGCAATGGCTTTTACCTGGCTATGTTTCCTAAGGATTATGCAAGAATCATCACTCCCACCCCTCCATCATCACAAGAGGCAATCCAGGCCATGGAGGCAGTGAAGAGTTGGACATCTGTAACACCAAGCTCCTCCCGTTCACTCCAGGAGTGGAAGCAAGGCTGGGCATTGGGTGACGCTACCCCTACAAGGGAAGAGCCCTCCGGAGTGGATCCACGGAGTCCTGCCAGGGGAGATGAGGCCCCCCCATACAGTCCTACCAGGCCGGAGATGGTGGCGGATTTGGTGGCCAACCAATTTCTCGTAGGGGAGGACGGGATAGAGCTGGATATTATTCAGGGAAGTGCCTACTTCATTGTGAAGCTGAACTCCAGTGTTAGACAGGACATGAACAGGATGGAAACTTTGAAGAGATCCGTGGTCAACCGCCGTGCAAGGCCCACCGGGACTTTTACTACGGTAACTGGGGCCCTCCACGAGGAACTGTCGAGAAAGGCCAGCCAACTGACACAGATCTCAGCCATGTTTATTGACTGTATCTTGACCATCAAGCCAGAACCGGGGAGGCTACCCCATCCATTTCCCAAGGCCACACAACCATGCCTGCCAATAGCTCCCGTGACACAGACCCCGGCATCTGGACCTTCAGCTCCAAAGATTCAACCGCCGTCATTGCCACCACCACCCAAGACGCCACAACAGCAGGCCAGGGACCTCCTTTCCTGGGGTGTCATGCCCTTGATTCCCCCAGCACGCCGGAACTGGGACCAAGACGAGGTGGTCACACTCCAGGGTCGCCAGACATCCTTGAAGTGGCCACCTCGGGGATGGCGCACATTCACTGCCGAGAGAAAACTTCAGTGTTTCGAACACGCGAGTGCGCTGTTGGACTCCGACCTGTCGGGGTTTCCTGTATCATCCAAGAAGGACTTATTGGACAGGTACAATTTTCTTGCATTACCGGGCTCAGCACCTCGCCAGCAGACGGCAAAATCTGGGATGAGACATGGGAATTATATTCAACTTCGGGACATCGCGACTGAAAAGGACAATGACATGAGAGTCTTAAAGATGTTTGAAAACGCGGCACGGGACAGGGAAAACGAGCTGGACTCCATGATCAGATCGATTAATGGTGCTGGGATAAGGCTGCGCCTTGAAAAGTGAATACATAAATTCTAGGGGGACGTGACGCTGTCCCCCACAGCAAAGTGGAACATTTAAATACCGGGGACGTGATGCTGTCCCCGGCAGCTGCGTGAATGGAACTGATCGGGGACGTGAAGCTGTCCCCCGCAGCAAATTTACGTTCTTTAAAAGTATAAAATTGAATTCATGAAGCGATCATTGAGGGTCGTTCTGCTGACCCCTCCAGCTTGAAAAAAAAATGATCGAGTCCTTGATAAGTTGTTCACTTAAATTGTCCTTCCATTCCCTATTTAAGTCAAATTTCCAATATTTCATTATACCGGAGTATAATATTTAAAGGGGGGGAGAATGTAATATCTGTGGCTATTACTGCTCTTAATCAAACCAAATAAGCAATGACGAACTTAGGTGACATACGAACACAAGTTTCTTTCCTGTTGTAAACATACTCGATACGAGTATTTTAGATGGTCTGTCATAAACAATGTCCGATTAAATGTTGTAGCGAATAAGAATTTACGCAATAAATGGGGTCATTTATTGCGGTCTGTCGCTTTCTAAAAGAGCTGGAATTTTCGGAGAGGGAACTATCTTTTATCGAATTCGTCCGAGCGTCTGTCAGCGTCCGTCAAAGTTTCTTTGAAGTTGACAGAATCTCCGACAGTTTTGGTTTTTGCCATTCCTTCCTCCTGCAAGAGCAGTTTCTGAGCTTTTTGCTGATATCAAACATACTAGGAAAGATTCTTGTGTAAGACATTTAAAGTTTTGCCAGAAGAAGTTCGGAAGGCGCCATGTTTTGAAAAGTATAGAAAATCTATACTCTTGTCAGAAAATCTTACCTCCAAATCCCCATTATTTTAATCCATTTTATAAAGTCCCACTAGTCTATCCCATTTCTAAATTGTCCAAGCTTCATTTTAAGACTGGGATAGATCAAGAATTTCCAGTATTTATTCCAAAACCTGGCGTCAAAATCCCAAACTGAATAGATGTCCGCCATTATTTTCTACACTGGATAGAAAAATCTAAACTCTATCCCTGCAATGATTGGTGCATAGAAATTTTCCCCTTGCGTTCTGGCATTTGATTGGCTGGTCAAGCCTATATATAGAGCTCGCTCAAGCGTGTTGATCATCAACTCTGATCGGAAGATCAAAAGGTCAAAAAGTCAAAAACGTCAATCGATAGCCAGGCTACTTTCACTTTCGCACTGTGTACAAGGGAAGCAACTCTTTTAGTCTAAAGTCAAAGCAGTAGGTGTGTAGCCTCCCTTCTTCTGGACATTAAGCCTGGCATATGAACATTTTACAAATTCTAGAATAATTAAAAACATCCAAAAAGCTTTGTAAAATAAAAAGAGACTTGAAATTAGATATTAAATTCCATAAAAAGGATCGGTAAATACATCAAAGAGTTGTTCAACACTTGAGTCAAGAGTACAAAGTATTAATAGAATAGTTAATAGACCTTAATAGTCTATGAAGTCTCAGTATGACTGAAAGAATGATGCATAAGTCAATATAGACTATATATCAATACTTGTTTTCAATTTGTGTTCCCTCTTGAGGACCTAGCCAGACATTACGACGAATTACTATGCCTCGGCCCATCATAAGAAGATCAATTTGATTACAGTACCAATGGCATTACCATTTTTACCATTTGCACCAATTTCTTTACCAATAGTACGTACCATTGGTAATTAAATTGGTACAAATGGTAAAAAATGCTACCAACCAATGGTACCATTGGAGAACCCTGAACACATGCATTATTGCACCAAAGACACCGTGTCCTTTCGGAACTCCGGAAAAGTGGTCGTAACTCCGGATTTGCGTCCTTTTTGACGCCGGATCGCGGTTCTTTATATTGTTTTGCAGGTACGGCCAAACGCTAAAACGACTTCATACATGTACCTATTTTACCATATTCGTAAAGTTTGTCACCAGCTGGTGTATGCATGTGTATTATCATCCGATCTTAAATGCTTTAAAGCCAGTTTTAATGGTTATTTGCCCGGCCTGTAGAATCAAAGGTTGAATTAAAGTAACGCCGGATAAAACGGCAATCGTCACCTCCAAACTTTTGTAACGTTAAGCGAACCAAGCCACGGCAAACTCCACCGGTAAAAAAGCATGCTCATAGGATGCTCTATATACTCTATATGCTCTCACTGCTCTATATACTATACACATACTCGCTTCACAAAGTTATGTGTTTCTAATTTGCATATTACTAGCACTCCAGATGCCGCTAAAATACGTTGCAGCTAAGAGGCTATCCCGTCACACTTTGCAAGGCTGTGTACAATTAAACACGATTAAACGTGTAAAACGCAATGAAATAATTCATGTTTGTTCTAGTTATCAGGAGCTTTAGCTCGATTCAACTCCCGTCTAATGGTTCTAAACTGGAGGTTTGGGTCTTTCAATTATAAACCAGTACATTTTCAGTAGATTAGACCTGATAAAACTCCACCTTCTCTTAACTTTGAGTGTGACGGGATAACCTCCCTTGGTAGAATACGTTGATGCAACGTTTTAGCGGCATCTGGAGCGCAGGTAATATGCAACTTAGAAGCTCGAAACTTTGTGAAGCGAGTAAATGTAGAGTATATAGCACAGTCAACCACCCTTCGATGGATGAGCCTCGGGGGAGGGGGTAACTAAGAAGGAGTAATTGCGGTACGGGTGTGCGGCCCAAATTTCTGAAACCTACCCCAGTGATATACCTGGTCATTTAAAAAATAGACCCATTCATATACTTGATTGATCAAATTATTGACCCATTAATATAATATACCGTCCTTTGATTTTTTATACCCATTCATATATACTAATTGCTGCTTCGTATCATCTGCGCAGAGATTCTGAGCTCGATTCTGAGGGCGTATACTGAGGGCCTATATCTCGTGACTGAGTCTCGTGACAGGAAATCTTTGCAAATACCATATACAGGGATGCCAGAAAAGATTGGCCATTGATATACCACACAGGAAATCTAGGGCTATTCATATACTGTTGTGTGAAAAAATGGGGCCATTCGTATACTTTTACTTGAAAATTGAAGCCTATTCAAATACTGGCGAGGCTGAAAAAGGGGGCTATTCGGGCGGCACATCCCTACTATGTCATATATAGGTATATATATATAGTTAACCTCGCGAGGGATGAGCATGCTTTTCCACCGACAGGGTTTGCTGTGCTTGGTTCGGCTCACGTTATAGTAGTCTAGAACAATTTCATAAAGGAAGACGGGGTTTGAATCGATTTAAAACTCCTAATGACTGGAAGAAACATGAATTATTTCAAATTGCGTTTTATCCTTTAAATAAAACGTGTTAAATTGTGCATGTAACCTTGCAAAATTATTTGATTCCACGGGCAAATAATCATCAAACCACGGCTTTAAAGCATTAATAGCATACATTTATTCATAGCATATTTTGGGATACAGATTCAAGTAAGTCATTCGATTTCTTTCTGGATCCCATTTGTATGATGTTTGTATTCATATCTATTTATGTTGCTTTAGGCCTACTGTCATATGAACTGTACATGTACAAATGATAAATTTAAACCAAAGCATAAAAGGGTCGTATGATAATACAAATGCATTCATCAGTTGGTGACAAATTTAACGAATGTGGCAAAATATTTAAGTCTCAAGTCAAGTACAATTATTCTACCCATTCCGGATCAAGTTCATGAAAATTGCTGCGCATGCGCATATGAATGATTTGAGTATAATAAACTTAGTATTATCTTGAAGCCAATTTTGTTCCTCATCATCTGTAATGCTTTTCATTTTTGATCAAGCACGCGACTGTGACCACTGGAGCGTGAAAGTATATGCATAATTGAAGTCAATGCGGATCAGTTGGAGGTAATCCGAATCATGGACTATATATCACCACCGATGGGTTTATTCTTCAAATTCTTTGCATGTAGTCATACAGTGAACCTTATGAAATATTCCGAGGACCAAAACATGTGCCCTTTTCGGCGTCATTTTCCCATAGCCATGTTTGCTCCACCCCACCCCCACCGAACACACGATTTTCCATAGGTGATCTGAATAACGTCGGAATAGTATATGATGCTTGTTAAAAACGCAGATTATTTCATAGTTTACACTTAATTTTATAATATAAATACCTAGAATGTAAAAATATATATTTAGTTGCAAACATCAAACAATACAAGACCTTTGAGAGCATAAAATGACAGTATGCGGTTAAACGTGATTCGGAGTGACTACACTGATACCATTTCAAAGTTTCTAATTAAATATGTCGTAATATTCGATTTTAGGACGGAAACTTCGTCAAAATGACAGAAAATAATTGGGTAAAATATTAGCAACCAATATCGAAAGATAACTTACATGGTACCTTTCATTTTCGAGAAATTCGGCGAACTGCCGTGTGTAAAAGAAAGCTTTTTCCATCGTGTTTCTGTATATGAGCCGGGAACCATTGACGTGAACAAGATGTTGACGTCATTATCCACGATCATTGGCCGATGGAATGAAACATAGTTGAATCAAGAGTCAAGTGGCTAAGTTCGTTTTAAAAAAATCTTGTTTTATGTTTTTGTAAAATTCTTTTGAAAATTATTTTGATCCGGATCATCTTCAGATCCGCTACACCGGTCCCGATAGCGTAATGGTTAGAGCGTCCGCTTCGGAAGCGGGAGGCGCGGGTTCGAACCCGGGCCGCGTCATACCAAAGACGTTGAAAATGGTACCAGTGGCTGCCTTGCTTGGCGCTCAGCATTCATAAGGCAAGCACTGGCTTCTCTTCTCTCAAAAAGATAACTTCAATGATGGGAATACAGTAAATATGTTAAGGTGATGGTTGGTGGCGGGCAGTGTAGTTCTATCATTGGAGTCTGGTGATGGTAATACCCTTACTCGGGGTTAAAACGAGGTGCGCCGATAAGTCAACGGCGGAACACTACGAACATACATACATATGGCTACAACTCCCTGGCGTATGAAACTGAATTTTTTTTTACATAAAGCGTTGTCTTCCAGGTAAACCATAAAACCAATTATCCCTAATTGACTTGCCTATTCAATAACATGGTGAAAATTTTTGAAAACATGGTCAATTTGTGCATTATAAAGCAAATTAATGGTACATTTAAGTACAATAATTTTTAGATATTATAAAAGAGAAAAGACTGTAGAATAATATTATCATAAAATTATTTTAATTTGATAAAGTTTAACCCTCTTAATAATGATATGAAAAACAGTAAAAATTGAAAAAAGTACCATCCAATAGTACAATTTTGGTGTTCAATACTTCTCTTAAAGTTAAAATATTATGTCAATAAAATTTACACTGTTGGAAAGCTAATTAAATTGTGCACATTATGCACTAATTTTCAGTGTGAACCTATAGAAAGAAATCTTAATTTCTGTATTTCAAGCAGAAGGTTTTAAGTATTTTCAGGGCTAATTTCCACTAATTTTGGCCAATATTGATTTTTTCTTACCACATTACCTGTAGTGGAGCAAATATCAGGGGCTATCTTTTAAGGGGGTGGTCTACGGAGTACCACATTTGTTTCTATATACCAAAATGTTCGTATTGGTCTGTAGTTTAAAAATCCAGCGTTTGCCACCTTGGCAAACCTTGCATAACTCCAGTATACAAGATGGCGTTCAAGATGGCTGCCATTTCTTAAAATCAACCCCTATACAAAAATGCATCATAATTTTCATGTGTTTGCATTGTAATGGTATTTTAATGCCCCATTTCATGTAAGAATGATGTATTTGTCTATTTCAAGTAAAAAACCTGACAGTTTAGGTAAAACGATTGTAAAAATCATATTTAAATTCACAAATGCACGTGCCCAAGGTTTTTCACCTCGGAATGTTTGTTTAATGGCTCATTATTTATGATCAGATAGTTATGGCTGCTATTTTACTTCTTTTCTATCAAATATAATATCTGTAAAGATTTTATAGAAACAGAAATTGTTTCTATATATAATATTCATGCTTAAAAACAGGTTTTAGACATCCAACCCAACACGGAAAAAACAACAAAAAGTACATATTTTCCTATACAAAGTACGCTCTAAAATCTAATTAGTTATTGATTCTGTATACCATAGTGTTTGTGTTGATCTTGGTTTGTAGCATAAAAATACAGTGTCTGCCACCTCTGTAAAACACAAGATAGCTCCAGTATTCAAGATGGCATCCAAGAAGGCCGTCAAAATTTACAATTCTGAAAAAATGAGACACATATGTCCCTTGACTTTTGTTCAGAAACAAATATGCTTAAATTGAGCTATAAACACTTAGAGTTATCTTATTATTGTTATTTTCATGTGTTTTCCATTGTTAAAACTACATTATGCATATATATTCTAGATATGAATGGAGTAAGGTCTCACTGACAAGGCAAAAAAGAACAAAAAATACATATTTTCCTATACATTATAGGCTCTTGAATCGTGATTGTTACTGATTCTATATAATATACCAAATATTTTGTCTTGCAAGCTTATGAAGGTTTGAAGCTTTTAAATCCAGCGTTGGCCGCCTCTGCAAACCCAGCATAACTCCGGTTTTCAAAAGGGCATCCAAGAAGGCCGTCAAAATAAAACATTTCGAAAAATAAGCCGCATGTGTCCTTTAACCTTTGTTTACTAACAAAACAGTTAAAAAATCAAGCTAAAAACACTTAGATCTATCTTTTTAAAAATATTTTCATGTATATATTTCTTTTTCAATATTACATTATGCATACAAATCTAGAAATGCATGGGGTAAGGGTTGGAGTATGTTTGAAAAGATGCTACTTAAATTCCTTTTAATAATCTGAATCACTGCAATTTTCCTCTGTCAACATGCCTGTGAAGATAATATGCACATTTGTGTATATAACTACATGCACATTAATTTCCACAGTGTATGGTTGTCGACACATAGAGCTTGTGCAGTATTCATCACTCATTTCTTTACATTAGCAAACAGTGTCATTCAATAGCTCTGGAGCTGCAACTGATAGTGTTACCAATAATACTAAGCATTTAATTTTATCATTCATTGCCCTATTCAAATCTAAAGTCTGATGGTGATTTCAGTTCTTGAACATAGTGCAACCCATTCCGCCAAATATGCAGTTGATAGGCACACCTCAGGCAATGAAACCAGAAACTTTTATCTGTCGAGGTAGCTTTTTAGCCATCAACAATATTGCCTTCTCTGCACACAGTCAGTTCAAAGACAAACTGTTTTTGTTATGAACTTAGACCACCTATGATCCTCCGAGTGTTCTAAATCTTCACCTAGATGGTGCCGATCTATATTCGTTTCAGGACCCTGCATAATGTGATAACAAAGATAAATGAAAATAACAATCAGGAAATGGCGCAATCAGAACGATAGAGGTCATTGCATATTTGGTAAGTTTACATCTACTGCCTTTTCGTTATCGTCAAAGTTATCGGTTACTCCCAGTATAAGCATATCCCCTGATTTCTGACGTAATTTCTGAGGGGACGGTTCCACTGAGGGAGTGTTAGCTTGTGTGCTGATGATAAAATTCGCCTCATTTCAGGGTATGTAATCGTATATCGAAGATAAGCTATTTGTTAAATCAAAGAGTCTACTCCAGATTTGATCATGAACAACAAGACCTACATGTTTTGGGTATGCAATAGAAATTGCTGCTTTGTAATATTACAAGCAACTTAAAGACAGTGCAAGTCTACTGAAGCTCAGCCTATATGTCTGAAGCATTAGCAAATCTTTCATTGCTTACACTTGAAGCCGACCATTTGTCTAGTACAGTAAAATATCTTGAAAGGCTTGCAATGGTGGCATATTGATCCATTACCGATAGTTTTATGATTTATCGTATCTTCTGCTATTATTTACAAGAAGCCTGTGTGTATAATCTGCTGAAATAGTTTGGTTTAATTTTCATAGTTGATCAAACATATTCAGCGCTTCAGCCACACTGATTCGTACCAAATCAATCTCAATACGTAAATGATAATTTGGACCATAACTAAATAAAAAGGCTCTTTTTATAAGTACCTAATTGTCAATTTAGTTTTCCCACCTCGGCTTTCGGAGTGGAAATTTCTTTCTGATTGCTCATTTTCCTGAGCATTGGCTACTTGTACCTTCTGTATATTGTTTGTTTTATAACATTCTATGTCACATAACCCAGCTTTCTATTAAGTAGATAACTATTTAAATGATAATTCTGACCATAATTAAATAAAAAGGCTCTTTATATGGATTGTTTTTATAACATTCTATGTTATATAACCCAGCTTTCTAACTCCAGGTGTTTAAATTTGTCTATTAATTGGATAACTCTACAACTTGATATTCGTTCATTATTGAACTTTCATACTCAGTGCCATTGAGTAAACAGCTCTTTTTACTGCATAATATATTGCTCCAGCTGCAACTAAGTCACCATTTGGAAGGTCCATTAGTACATGTATGTATAGCACTTTGAAGTAATTGCCTTTCGCTGTTGCTTCAACAACTCTTATAAATACATCGATGTTACAATCACCAATTGCGCATGCTAACATCAACCAGCTTCCACTTACTTTACTTTCATTTCTAACAGATCACAAATCTCGCCACAAATAAGCAATTATTCTTCCAATAAAAATACTTTGTAAATGATATGGTACTTCTAGGGTTAGTCTAATCATTTCTTATGTTTGACTTTACCTCTCTACTGTTTTTGCTTTAATTCTCTGATAAGTGGATTTACAGTTCTTATGGCACCACAGTTTGCATAAACATTGTACATAAATACTCAAAGCATAATCAGTAAATGAGGAATTAGAACCTACATATGATTATAGTGTCGAAACAAAACATGGTTTGGTATTATTTTGTTTTATATAGTGCCATATCGTACATCCATGTCTGCACCAAGGTTTTATTAATTGTAAGATTAATACTGCACCAAAGTTATGTTAAGAATTGCAGAACCAGAATTTGTGAATAACATTTGTAATAAGATTGCGGAGCTAATGATGTACAAGAAAATAAGTTTTCTTTGTTGATCTTTTTCTTGCCTGTCAAGAAAATTCCACTCATTTCTAGAATAAATACATCTGGACCTTCCTATAACTCGATTCAAGAAACATAGTTTTGGATATAGCACTGATCATAGCTGGACTCCAAATGGTCAGTTCATGCTACCTTTGGTATATGTCTATATACTTTACTCTCGTTATAACAAAAATTGAATATAGCTAACACAAAGATTGGTTTGAACCCCAACAATAGTGTTATAAAAAGGTTATGGTGTCTGAATAACTTTGTTTTAACAAGGAAAAACACACATGAAGATAACATTAAGAAAATGTTCTAAGTGTTTTGCAACTTGATTTTAGCTGTTTATTACTTAATGAAAGTCAAGGGACATATCTGGCTCATTTTTCAAAATTCTATATTTTGACGGCCTTCCTGGATGCCATCTTCAATACTGGAGCTATCCTGTGCTTTGCTAAGGTGGCAAACACTGGATTTTATGCTACAAACTAGGACTGAGACAAACACTATGGTATATAGAATCAAAAACAAATACGATTGAAGAGCATATTTTATATAAGAAAATATGTACTTTTTGTTGTTTTTGTCGTGTTGGATTGGATGTCTAAAACCTGTTTTTAAGCATGAAGCTTATATATAGAAACAATTACTGTTTCTATAAAATCTTTACAGATATTATATTTGATAGAAAAGAAGTTAAAAAGCAGCCATAACTATCTGATCATAAATTATGAGCCATTAAACAAACATTCCGAGGTGAAAAACCTTGGGCACGTGCATTTGTGAATTTAAACATGATTTTTACAACTGTTTTACCTAAATTGTCAGGTTTATTACTTGAAATATACAAATATATCATTCTTACATGAAATGGGACTGTAAAATATCATTACAATGCAAACACATGAAAAATATGATGCATTTTTGGAGTAGGGGTTAGTTTTAGGAAACGGCAGCCATCTTGGACGCCATCTTGAATACTGGAGTTATGCAAGGTTTGCCAAGGTGGCAAACGCTGGATTTCAAAACTACAGACCAAGACGAACATTTTGGTATATAGAAACAAATGTGGTACTCCGTAGACCACCTACTCCTATTTCTAAGCTACTTTTTGAACCATATTTGCTCCACTACTGGATTTTGACTGGACCACGAATTAGCAAAAATTACAGACAAATGTATTGGAGATTCAAATCCATCGAAAAATATTAATCCAAGGCTACAACAAGTGTAGCATATATGACCGTAATTGATAGAGGTGCAGATTTGTCTTTATGCAAGAGGGTAGATGAATTTGGACTCCCTGTGGTTTGGTGTGGGCTCATTGTACTTATCACCCTATGGCGTGGCAGTTAATCTTTAGTTATTGGGCTTCTCAGTTTTCAATGAACTGAGTTGTCCATTGATGGTGTGTCGGATACGGCAGAATTCATTAACACGATGGCTGTATCAATAGTAAAAACAATCCCATAATTCTTTGATTTTGATGGAGGATAAAAAATCTAATTTTCTCAAATTTCTGACATTTGATGTGTTTTTCTCGATTTATGGAATCCAGAATGTAGATAAAAGCAACACAATGTTTGAATTTGAATAAATACACAAACTGTCTTTCACAAACATCATTTTCCGTTTCTTTGTTGATCAGTTCTGATTCTGAACTCGGTTATGTGAAAATGAATCTGTGACTGGAGTCTGGATGATTGGAAGAACTACGAATATTGCGAGAAATAGCACATTTTAGACTCTTAATTACTGTCCAAGAAGAAATGGGCTCACGTAGTATTCCAGCAGATAAAGTAATTTCTCTATCACTACCTAAAATTATTGGCCCTTGAGCAGGTCTAAGAGCTGACATAAATTACAGACTGTCTTTAGATTTACAGACTGTCTTTAAATTTAAAGACTTTTGAGTCTATAGAATTAAAGACTAAAACGAAGAAATAGCAACAATTATGAATTACGGAAAATTCGCACTGATAAACAATTGTAATTTGCTTTATTACATAAGCAGTTGCATAGTGCAGAAAAATGTTCATCGTTTGTTGACTTAACATTGAATAATGGAAGAAACAAATAATTGGGGTTTGATATACAAAAGTTTTCTCCCATATACTATAACTCAACAAATGATAACGCACGCAATCATCTGATCGGGTGACATTCTTCGCCAACAATGGTCAAAGGGAGAATACCCAACAAGGAATACATACAGTTATTATTTACTGTCAGTACACGGAAATAAGGCCATACTTTTACAGGAACTTTATACACTGAATATCGCACATATATAGGTCATTCATTTACGTTTAATATAGAATGCGATTTTTCTTGGTATTCCAAAATTCGATGAAATACTGCATAGGTCTTTAAATATATGGACTTTACAAGTCTTTAGATTTACAGACTGTCTTTAAATCCACAGACTTAACAAGTCTATAGATTTACAGACAGTCTGTAAATTTAGTAAGACTGTAGATTTAAAGACTTGAAATGTCAGCTCTTAGACCTGTTGAGGCTTTCTTGTACTTCCTTTCTTTCTTTCTATATAGAGTAAGGGGACATGATTTCGCACAGGGCATGGCTTTGCACACCTAACTTATTCCTCAAATTTTACCCCACTGTGATGTCAATCCCTAGGGATGATGCTTATAAATGAGTTTTGTCGAAGAGTGCTGTGTTTTATACAAATTCTTAGCTTCCGCAACCTCGCGTGCGATGAAACCTCATTTGCATACAAATGTCAACAAACATGTACACTGTGTAAACAATCAGCTTTTTCATCTTAACATTTCTATGATTCCCATCAAAATCTACAGGTGAGTAGAAAAATATCCTATTTCCAATAATTTCCCACTAAATATTCCAATATTTCTCCAAAATGATATAAGTTTTCACATTTTATATGCGCTGGTTGTTCGTCTGTCAAAGTCAAGTCCGTTCCGGTAAACCGTGATACCGAGGGAGCGATCATTTTTCGAGGTGCCTGGTCATCTCGGCCCAATACAACTCATCCTCCCAAAGTTGGCACACCATGGTATTAAGATGCCAGGTTGTCATTTTTAAGTTTAAGTTGGAACATACTTTTGTACAGCTACTGTCCCTGAAGTGACACACCCCTAACTTGAACACAATGTGCTTTAGACAAGGTCTATCTGTAATTTACATTTTGTTTTGAATTGTTGACAGTATTTTGGTTGTTCTTCATTAATATGTTGTGTTTATTCCAAGGTCTTGCTTTGTTTTCAAAAAGTGTGGGTGTGCGAAGCCATGTCCCATTTCCTCCATATTTTACGTCGTCGTCCGTCCGTCGTCCACAATTTCAAAGATCTTCTCCTCTGAAACCCCTTGGCCAATCAACTATATGTGGAGCATCCTTTGGAAGGGGGAACGCAAAGTTTATATAAATGGTCCAGGTTACATGACCAAGATTGCCGCCATGGCTATAAATAGCAAAAACCTTTAAAAATCTTCTTCTCCAGAACCAGTGGGCCGATTTCCACGAAACTTGGTATGTAGCATCGGGGACGCAGGCCCATTGTAGTTTATATAAATCATGACCCTAGGATGACCTTGACCTATTTTATGGCAAGGTCAACTTAGGTCACCAATGCATTTGAATGGGAAAAAATGGTAAACTGCTATTTAATGGGTAAAACTTACTAGGAATAGGCAAATGGACAGAAAATTAATGTTATTGGAAAATGCCCCTGCCCCGGGGCTATATACATGTATATTTCCGTAATAATGAAACATCTTCTCCCCTGAAACCGCTTGGCCAATCAAAGCCAAACTTCATATGGAGCATCCTTGGGAAGGGGGAAAGAAAGTTCATATAAATGGTCAAGGTCACATGACCAAGATGGCTGCCATGGCTATAAATAGAAAAAAAACTTTAAAAATTTTCTCCAAAACCAGAAGGCCAATGATTTTGAAACTTGGTGTGAAGCATCAGTGACTGGAGCTCTACAAAGTTTATATAAATCATGACCCTTGGATGACCTTGACCTATTTTACGGCAAGGTCATCATAGCTGTCTCATGCATTTGAATGGGGAAGTGTTAAAATGTCATTTGTAGGGAAAAACTTGCAGGAAATGGGCAACTGGACTTAAGATTGATGATTCTGAAAAAATTTGGACCCCAGGGATCTGTCTGCCCCCACCCCAGGGCAATATACATGTATATTACATTAATATTCAAAGATCTTCTTCTCTGAAACTGCTTAGCCAGTCAAAGCCAAACTTTATGAGGAGCATTGTTAGGAAGTGGGAATGAAAGTGTATATAAAATGGTCAAGGTCACATGACCAAGATGGCTGCCATGGCTATAAATACCAAAAAACCTCCAAAAATTCTCTTCTTTAGAACCAGAGGGCCTATGATTTTGAAACTTGGCATGAAGCATCAGGCAATAGAGCTCTACAAAGTTTGTATAAATCATGACACTGGGATGACCTTGACCTTTTTTACGGCAAGGTCAACTTAGGTTGCCCACGCATTTGAATGGGGAAAATTGTTACAATGTCATTTCAAGGGCAGACCTTGCAGCAAATCGGCATATGGACTGAATCTTTATGATTTAAAAAAGAAATTGACTCCAGAGGTTTCTCTGACCCTGTCCTGGGGTTATATACATGTATATTACCATTCTAGTGAAACAAGTTTATTGGTATATATCTCAGGTCTCAGGTGAGCGTTTACAGGACCATTGGTCCTCTGGTTTTCTATCAAATCAATGTTTATAAGTTCCCATAATACCAGTAATTAGGGTTTCACAGTATCTGTAGATACTAGGGCCGAGTTGGAATGGTCCTAGATTTGGTGGCAGAGTTTGTCAAGGGCCGAGTTTGTTATGGGCTGAGATGTCCCGGAATCCTTTCTATCCACGGCCCCTAGGCTATAGGTCTGGAGAATAAGGTTGGGAACACTTTTTTAACTTAAGTAGATCAGCTGATAATTGTAATGTAGGCCTAATGGGCTTTTTCCACATGTACCATCAAAATTGCAAAAATGGTCTCTTGACAAATTTGTAGACTTGCTAGACTTTGTAGTCTTTCTGATAAGTGTTTACCTGTGTTAACTTCAACACAGCATGCAATTTTTCTGTTTTCTCATATCTATATAGTCTTTTTCTGACATCTCTTTCAGCCTTAACTAGGGAAAAGTTTTTCTTATGACTCCACTTATATGTATCTGTATGTTTTCTGTGTTATGTTCCAGGTGAATTTACGTTTAATATTGGTGAGTGGTAAGACACGGGAGTTCCTGTTTGTTCCTGCCGATTCAGCAGCTGATATCACAGACTATGTTTACAACAACTGGCCCTCAGGTACTAACATAATTATAGACAAAATAGATATTGAAATTAAGTTTTTCTAAATGAGCTCTGTCGTGCTGTCTTCTGGATTTCTGACTGACACAAACCGTCTTGTACAGTAACTGAAAAATGCTAGAAGCTTTAAATGTTGGATTTAACCAGAGGAGAGATTGTACTATCCGTGTAATGAAAACAAAGGTGCTGATCAGCTGTGCAGTTAGCTGCAAAGCTGATCGTTGCCTTTGTTTTTGCATATGCAAATTGCTGGTTTTGTCATGAAGGGCCTATATAGACGCAATAAAAATTGAAGTAAAGCCTCTCTAAATTAAATATGTTTAACACTCTATATGGGAAAATAGACTTTAAAAGGCAATAACATAATAATTTGATGTTGATTGCTGTAGAAGGCAAAATAAGCTTTCTAGACATGCACCCACTGGTGCAGAACATATTGGTGCAGCATATCATTTTGTTCATGCACAACCTTGGTACACCTAAAATGTATGTTGGCATATGTTGGGGTTGTACACTGTAACTGTGTGACAGACACTTTATGAAGAAAAAAAAATGATAATAAATTTTGACGCCATGAAATATGATTATAGAATGGGGCATGGAGAAGTTACCTGAGACAAATATACTGCGATTGATATACCAAGGAAGATTCTTACACGGAAATGTAACTTTAGGAGGTAAGAAATTCTATGGGTAAAAAACTGTAAATCTGGGCCCAGTTGTTCAAAACTAACGACGCCGTTAGTTAACGTTTCATTAAAATTTCAAACATGAATATTACAAATACACTGTTATTTTTTGTTGAAAAAATGTGAGAATCCTTTGCACTGCAAAGGATTCTCACATTTTTTCAACAAAAAATAACAGTGTATTTGTTACTTTTGCTGATATTTGCTTAACAAATTTATGTCTTAACGATATTGTTAAGCTAACAATGCTTTGAACAACTGGGTCCTGGAAATTTTTGTGTGACTATAACGTGTATTTTACAAATTTTCCAAATTATAGGCGAGTTGAACCGAGTTCCTAATTTCTAGAGCAGTCTATCGGTTGTATAAGTGAGAATCTTGAATTTGCAAGCTGAATAATTGGTGAATAATTTGTGAATAATTGGAGCCACTGCATGGAAAAACCAACAATCTGCATAGGCGAAAACAAAGGTGCAGATCAGTTCTGCAGTTTAATACTGTGAAGCTGATCAACGCCTTTGTTTTCTCTATACGGATAGTACAGTTTCTCTACTTTCTTAAACCAAAACCATCCTCTATCCATCACCTGTGCTGGTACAGCTGGGTTGGTGTCGGAGCTGGTCGGAAACCACATTGTTGGTTTTCTCATGTGAAGACTCATATGTTTCAGAGCTAACAGTAGATGTACACATAGTTGAAGAGTTGTTGTGAACTCATCAATGAAACAATGATTTTAATCAAACTTTGTTAGCTTAACGTCATCGTTAAGACTTAAAACTTGTTAAGTAAATGCCGACTACATAAGCAAAAACGCTGTTATTTTTTGTTGATAAATGTGAGAATCATTTGCATTGCGTAATATTCATGTTTGAAATTTTAACGAATCGTTATCTAACGATGTCGTTAATTTTGAACAACTGAGCGGTGGCACAATGTTATTATTGTTGTGTATCATACTCGAAAATACATGTATTTATAATACCTCTCACTGATTTGACTCTATTTCCAGCTTTGCATTTACCTCTTGGCAAGACTACTGTGATGCATCTAGTTGCAAGAGAAAATCTCCCAGAACCCAACAATCAAGGTAAGCCATCATGACATATTTTATATATGTTAGCCTGGTATGTTTGAATTTTCATATATTCACACCACAGCAGAGACCAGTTGATTTGATTGTACAATGTTCATGTACAGTTTCAGTTTGTCTTTTTAATATTTGTTTTTGTAGTTTGACAGTAGATACTAGGCAATGCTTGTACTAACCTATGGTAGACAGGAACTAAATTGTTTATATATACATTTGAAATACAGTTTTAGTTTCAGTTATTAATATTTATTAATATTTATACACATGCGCATACCACATCAGTGCGCAACCTATTTATAACACTGTGTCATTGTATTTAGCATAAGTACTTACATGTCTTGAAAACCTTCATATTTGTCATGCTGCTTATGAATTGTAGGCCAACAGAAGAAAGACAAAAGTGGGGATCCACATTGTAGTCCATGTTGTATACTTCTGTGAGTCATGTGACTTCTAGTAGACCAATCATCTCCCACCAGACACAACAGAAAGAACAGGGGAGCTAACAACTAACTTACCTGGGCTTCAAAGGGAAACAACTTACTCAGTTGTTGGACAATATCACCTTTGATTCAAATTTCTTAAAATATGTGCCATACAGTACATGTAAGAAATGAGCCGTTACGCGAGACAACTGGTCTTTACAGGTCAGACATAAACCTGTTAAGTCACAGAAGAAGGCTAGAATCAAATTTCGGATAATCAAATTTCAGATTTAAGAAAAAGAGAAATTGTGCTATCCTTTTGGTGATCTGGTTGTCTCATGGCACGGCTCAAATGTAAGAAAGTGCTAAAAAGTATATTGTAGAAAGAGTCCTGAAACACATGATCGAAATGTAATGTAGTATTAACTTTTCTACCAATTGCTCATTTTGTAGTCTTTCTGAGAAGAGCTGTTTTTCTGTCTTGTTCTTAACCATTTTATAAGACTCTAATAAGGCATAATTAATACTTTGTTTAAAGTGACTGATTGATAGGAGTAAAATCAGTAATTTGGATATAATTTAATATTTGAGCCGCCTCGTGGGAAAACCAACAATGTGGTTTCCGAACAGGTCCGACACAAACCAGCCTGTACAAGCACAGAAAAGAGCTAGAAGCTTGAAATTTCGGATTAAAATGGAAGAGGAACTGTACTATCCGAGTAGCGAAAACAAAGGCGCTGATCAGCTTCGCGGTTACCGCGAAGCTGATCTGCGTCTTTGTTTTCGCCTATGCAGATTGTTGGTTTTCCCATGAGGCGGCTCATTTGTTAGTAAAGAAAAAAAAAAGGAAAAAAAGAAAAGTAAGAGGAAAAATAATTCATGGCCATGCTGACATATATGGCCAGATAATGGCAGAAAAATTGATTTAGCATGGGCAAAGGCTCTGTTTTTGCCCACAAGTACAAGATCAAACATTTTCACAAAGACTTTAAGTCAAGTATGAAATATGAAGTCACTGATAAAGTTTGACCTTGGAAGACAAGCATGTGCTCTTCCTTGGCACTGCAGGACAGTGCTTAAGTCTAAAGTAAGGGCCAACTGTGTTCCTTCGATGACAGGTCTTAGCACTTATTGTTTGCAGACAACAGGCTGTAGCATAAATTAAACTGCTCATAATTGGAGGAGTAACCAGAACTGGTAGAAATTTCAGGATAGGAATACCAAAATATGAAATGTTATGAAAATCATTTATCCTGTTGGCATGTTAACATTCATGAGCAGGATAAATTTCATGCTCAGCTGAATTGAGCATGTAGAAAGTTATACATATTTATTGGGGCCTGGTCAGACCCCATCTTTTTGCTGTCTGGCAGACTTTCATTTGAATGTCAGGAAGTGTTTTCTATTCTGTAAACTGACAGAAATAGTTAGTTCCCTTTAAAGATCTTTCTGTCTCGAGTCAAAAACAATCTTGCACAATGTTTTATTGTTATTGTTATGTAATATACACTATTTATTATCAGTTGATCAGTGTTGGTGGGTATGTGTAGATTATTCCTTCATCAGAGGAGTGTGTTTGGCCTTGTGGTTTGTGTATCACTCAAAATTGAGGAGTAAGGTGTTCATACAGTGTACATGTACCACACTGGTCATGGGCATATGTCCTTCGTCAAGACACAATGACATTAACCCCCATAAAGCCCAGGAGGTGGTGGCTTCATCTCAACATGCCTGAAAATTGTTGACTGGGATGTTAAACCACAAAATATACAAATTCCTTTGTCATTAGTTTTTTACCCTGCAGAGGCAAGTTGACATCTTGAGCATTTTGTTAGTCTGTATTCTGATTTGAATTGAAGCTTGAGGAAGTTTATGCCTATCATTACAAAAACTTGCCCTTGCAATATACAGAGATTTTTTAAGTTGTAAAAAAATGGAAATTGTCAGTAGAAAAATTTGGATATTTTTCTTATTTTTGCACAAAACATAGATTGTGGGTACACGTTAGAACCGCCTCGCCGAGGCGGTTCTAACGAGTACCCACAATCTATGTTTTGGAGCAAAAATAAGAAAAATAGGTATACCCCAGTTTTACTATATAAAAGTGGGGTTTAATGTATTCATTGCACGGACATGTTTTCATGATGTCAAAATGCTCACATCTGGGTCTCTTCCTAGGGTTCTAAGCACTGAATCTTTTTGGTAATTATCAACATTTTTTCATGAAAAGATATTAACATCTTAAAAAAACATCATATAACCACCATTGCTGTTCTTCTTTTGTATGGTTGGTTCTTATACATGAATGTACCTGTTACATCGGAGCCATCTCGTGAGAAAACCTACCATGTGGTTTTTGAACAGGTCCGACACAAATTGTACAAGCACAGATGGTTAGAGGTTGGAAATTTTGGAATAGAAAGTAGAGGAATGGTACTATCCGTGTAGCAAAAACAAAGGTGCTGATCAGCTTCGCAGTTACTGCGAAGCTGATCTGCACCTTTGTTTTCGCATAGGCAAAAATCCGGTTTTCTCATGATCTGGCTAAAATGTGGATGTACCTGTTACATAGATTGTACAGTACCTTTATCAAGTCAGTTTGTTAAAGACATGTGTTTGATTTGTTTTGTATGTCAGGCAATATTTGTTTGCATTGAATGTTCTGTTATATTGCGGGCAAATTTTAGAAATTATTTACCTAAGAGTCAGTTTTTTAAGTTTATTTAGTTGATGTATGTAAAGTATGTATGTTAGACCAGTTGCTTACATTGCATACTGAATTTGAGATTTTGTTTGACCAGGGTCTTTACTAGGGATGTCAACCGGAGTCCGAACGTTCGGACTTCGGATCCCGTACCGAAGTTCGGATCCAAATTTTACCATCCGGACGTTCGCTAAAAAATCAACTTGTCCAATATTTAGGTAAGTTTCCATTAATATAGTACAAAAATACACAATATCTACGTAGCAGAATAGGAAACAAGGTATTTAATACAAATTTCTAAACATGTAGTGTTAAAGGTCACTAAGGTGTAACAGATTAATAGGACATCAAGGGGAAGCGATGATAACAAAGAAGCGATTAAATATGATAATTGGCCTCTTTTGTTTCCTATTCACACTTAAAAAGTTTTAAAAATAATAATTATACAGACCGTCGCCCAGCAAAACAATATGTCAGATGACTGACAGATATATTTTGGGATTAAACAAACAAGTATGCTTACTATGATCTTAATTTGACAAATCAAATAGGCGGATTCTTAAGCTGCCCCGTTAATGCAAAGAATAAAAACCATAATACTTTACGATTTTCTACATGTATAATGTGACTAAATTGAATTTGTTTGCTGACGCACCAGTTCGACAAAATGGGAACTCGGTGAATGTTCGTGAATTTTTGATAATGGCATAATTTAACTTTCGCAGTATAGAGTTAGTTTTGAGTAATGCTGTTTTAGCGTGACGTTTGTTACTTTTGTGTAAATGAATTTTCCTAAACTGCATGGCGTTTTGTTTCTGCGGCGCATCAACGGAAACAAAACTCTTGATTATGAATGTTCTTTCAAGGGAGCACTCGATTAACACACATGTAAATGTACGTACATGTAATGTTATGACCTGATCCGAAAAATGCGAACGTTCGAACCATCCGGATGTTTGTTTCCGAACGTCCGAACCTTAAATCTGACACCAAATGACATCCCTAGTCTTTACTTAATGCATAAACCATTTTCACATGAACTTGAATAATAATCATTTAAAATAGCACTTTTAAATTAAAAGTTCCTAAAATTATGAACCTTTATGTGGTAAGGATAAGTAAGAGGGTTGGGATTTCAGTTCGTAAACTTGCCACTGATTTTATATTATGGCAGTTATCCAATATTTCATGCTATTATGAAGAAGCAAAGTCTCCTTGTTCCTTTTTTAAAATATTTTTCAAGAAATTTTGCACAGTGCACATTAAAATGGTCTCCATAGCAACCTAGGTTTTTGCTACCCGGGGCACGTCATACTTTGAATAATTCCTGAAGCTGTAAGACATTGAAGAACATACCAATAAGAGCCGCCTCATGGGAAAACCAACAATCTGCATAGGCGAAAACAAAGACGCAGATCAGCTTCGCGGTTACCGCGAAGCTGATCAGCGCCTTTGTTTTCGCTACTCGGACAGTACAATTCCTCTTCTACTTAAATCCAAAATTTCAAGCTTCTAGCTCTTTTCTGTTACTGTGCAGGCCGGTTTGTGTCAGACCTATACGGAAACCACATTGTTGGTTTTCTCACGAGGCGGCTCATAAGTACCATATAGTAGACCAAAATTTGAGCTCAATCAATTCAAAATATTGTAGTATCATGGCATTATCTCTATTTGAATTTCTAAGCAGTATGTGATCACATTATGTTGTTATTGGAGAAAATGTACAGTATAGTGAGTCGTAACTGAAAAATGGCTTTAACAGGCAATGTCAAAACAAGAGCAATGATACCATCTTATATTTGATTAGCAAAATTGCCCACAGGAACATTCAAAATGCTAGTGATTTAATGTACAGTTGTAGAACAGATACTGCAGTGGTATTTAAATGGCATATCGGATGTCAGATGGATGCATTTGAATTTTACACATTGAGAAAGTTACACTTCTACAATTGATCTACAGTCGATATAAACATGAATATGCATAATACACATAACATAGAGTGTGACAGCTATTTCTGATTTTCGCAGTAATTCGGCAATAATAATAAATCACTGAAGGAAATTTTGCAGATAACCAAAGATAGGGCATGCTGTTTGGTTCAAAAACAGATGTTTTAAAGTCAACATTTATTGAAATTTGACGTAGTTTCAACGTCAAAGTTTCCACAGCGTGCCTCGGATGATGGAGGGTCATTGTTTTTAATTCGTTGTGCGGAAACCATATTGAGTAGAACTATGCTTAATATCTCATATGATAGGTATAAGAATGTATTTTCATATGATATAATTTTGATTTCTGTAAAACAGACATCTGAACGTCAAAGTTTCCACAGCGTGCCTCGGATGATGGAGGGTCATTGTTTTTAATTTGTTGTTGTGTGGAAACCATATTGAGTAGAACTATCTTAATATCTCATATGATAGGTATAAGAATGTATTTTCATATGATATAATTTTGATTTCTGTAAAATAGACATCTGAACTTTTATAAGGAAAATCTACAAACTTAAATCCCATCTCTCGTATATACAGGTTGATGATCGGGTCGATTATTTGTCTATGAAAATTCGAAAACAGTTTTATCTATCTCGGTTCTAAAAATAGAATCACATCGTCATTCTTTTTCTGGTAAAAAATAATGCATTGGTAATTAGAGATTATCACATGGGCATTTTGGTTATCGCCTGCAGTATCAACCCGAGACTCCATTATCAAGCCCGAGAGCTTTAGCTCGAGGGCTGATAATGGTCGAGGGTTGATGCGAAGGGCGATGACCAAAATGCCCATGTTATAATCTGTTTATCACATCTTCTTAATCCTCTATTCCAAAGATTTGTGTTTAGAAATGCGAAAAACGTTTATTTCTGCGCTGAAAAAGAAAATGGCACAATGATGTAACGTCATTAAACTTGACGTCACATATACTGTGGCGCGACAACGTCGCATGCGGGCATTATAACCTCTCTTCGTTCAAAATGCATGATTGCCGGTTATCAGCCCGCCCATGCTGATAACCAGAGGGTGGGAAACACATTATCACATATGCAAACTTGAGGTTATCGCTGGAAATATAAGTCTAAGTATGTGATAATGAGGGGTATCCTCTGTACATCTATCTAAATTGTTTACCCTATACATTACAAAAACTTGCCCATGCAATATATAGAGATTTTTGACTTTAAAAATTGAAAATTTTTCAGCTGGAAAATTTTGATAGTTTTCTTATTTTTGCTCAAAACATAGATTGTGGGTACACGTTAAAACTGCCTCGCCGAGGCGGTTCTAAAGAGTACCCACAATCTATGTTTTGGAGCAAAAATAAGAAAAATAGGTATACCCCTGCATACCCCAGTTTTGCTAGATAGAAGTGGGGTTCAAGGAGGTTCAGATGGACATGTTTTCATGATGCAAGAAATAGGTTTTATTGCAGCACAATAGTCTGGCTTTCGTTGCCGTTTTAAAAAGGGCTACTGATGAGGGTTCATTACCCAAAATTGCGCAATATAGTCCACACTACCTCCCTTTGAATGTTTTTACTGCTTCCAAAAGATCAAACCTTTATATTTTATTTATAATGATAGGCCCAAATGAAAGAGTTCATGGTTGTGAATATGAATGAAACTTAATACATTGACTTCATCCAAGTTCATGTCAATGGTGGTAACAGCAACAATTTAGTGTTAAGTTCATTATCAATAACTTACAGAACGATTGAATAGTCAGATCACATCAAAGTTTTGACAGATTTAATATTTTAGTTATTTCATCCTTATTTAACAACATTTGAGCGGCCTCGTGGGAAAACCAACAATGTGGTTTCCGAACAGGTTCGACACAAACCAGCCTGTACAAGCACAGAAAAGAGCTAGAAGCTTGAAATTTCGGATTTAAGTAGAAGAGGAATTGTACTATCCGATTAGCGAAAACAAAGGCGCTGATCAGCTTCGTGGTTACAGCGAAGCTGATCTGCGTATTTGTTTTCGCCTATGCAGATTGTTGGTTTTCCCAAGAGGTGGCTCATTTGTACTTTGATATACATGATTTTATTGTAACTGTAACGGTTATAAATCTGATTGACATGTCTGTTACGATCAGTCATGCATTTATTTCATTCTTATTCATAACAATTTATCTGTGACATGAGTCAGTCTACCACGAAAAAAATCTATTCATAGACCCAACCAGCAGCAAACAAAATGATATGAGCCGCCTCATGCGAAAACCTAGGCGAAAACAAAGGCGCAGATCAGCTTCGCGGTAACCTCGAAGCTGATCAGCGTCTTTGTTTTCGCTTCTCGAACAGTACAATTCCTCCTCTACTTTAATTTACTCCAAAATTTCAAACTTCCAGCTATTTTCTGTGTTTGTACAGGCCGGTTTGTGTCGGACCTGTTCGGAAACCACATTGTTGGTTTTCCCACGAGGTGGCTCATATGTATGCCCAGTGTATCATTAAACGCTCTTTATAACTTAGATTTGTTAAACATGATGTTTGTATAATGAATGACAGTTTGTTTTTGTATGAAGTTTATATAAACTCCTACTTATTGATGTAAATATTTACACAAAACTGTGCTGGCATTGTTAACTTTTCTATTATTTGAGCTGTACATATAAATTTCCTGTTTTTTTCATTGCATTTAAATGTCCCAGATGAGTTGATAGAGTTGATAGCATGCAGAAATTTTTCTGACCCCTTTCCTAACAGACCCTGTTTGATGGTGAATTAATGGGAAAAAGCAACCTACCTTGTTTGCTTATGGAAGTTTCATAATTGAATGTGCAGATAATTTTGACATGTACATGTAAATGCTTTTTTCACTAAAAATATTAACTTTTTATTGAATTCAGACTATTTAAATGTATTAAAATATTTAAGAATACATAAAAAAAAACACAGCTTATGTTTCTGGAGTAATATTAATAACAACCTGACAAATATTCAAATTTGGTAAAAATTTCCATCAAAATGTGAAATTTCGCTCCAAAATTGAGAAAACTACACATTTTTTAGCATTGGGAATTAGTGCCATAAATGGACCCGGATATGAGCCGCCCCATGGGAAAACCAACAATCTGCATAGGCGAAAACAAAGGCGCAGATCAGCTTCGCGGTAACCGCGAAGCTGATCAGCGCCTTTGTTTTCGCTACTCAGATAGTACAATTCCTCCTCTACTTAACTCCAAAATTTCAAGCTTCTAGCCTGCTTCTGAAGCTGTACAGGCCGGTTTGTGTCGGACCTGTTCAGAAACCACATTGTTGGTTTTCCCACTGTGGCTCATATATAGGCAAAAAAATCCCTGTCAGAAGTTGGCAAGTTTGATTCTGGTTAGTTGTCTGTTACCCATTGAGCACCAAGTTCACTAAACCCTATGTAGGAGAAGCGAAGTTAGGATGATCAACTATGCATGACCTCACTAACTGATAAAAGATGTTAAAGCAAACAGACAAAAGCATTTATGTGTAGAACAGGGCTTCTCTTTTTCACCACAGTACAGTTTTTTGTATCCATTGCTTGAGTCTGTTCTTACTTCAGCCTTTTAGAATGATCTATGAGTGAATGTAAAACATTGCCAAAACTTTATATTTGATCTCTTGTGTTTTAAGCTGACCTAACCATGTACGCTAATTGGTGAGCTTGTTAAGGCATCGTTTTTTCAGTCAGGGAGACTGCTCAAATCGCTGTTTAGCATAAGTGTGTGGAAATTTCAGGATTACTTTTGTAGGATTCCATGATCTTTTTTAATTTTTCTTGCATTTTTGTGACCCTGTACAAAGGCAATCAGACCTGTACGAAAAGAAAGCATTCAGTTTCATAGATTTATAAATTATCCTTATTTTTGTGTCTGTTTTGAAAATCTTCAGTCAGTCTTGATATTAGCATGCATTTAAAGAAGATGCTTTCTCCATTGTTTTGAAATGTCAGTCATTGCCATTGGCTGATATGACATAACAACAACATGGAAAACAGCAATCTTGCAAGACGGCAGTATTTGATGAGTATCCCTGACAGTTACGTAAGTTTTTTTCAACAACACTTACAATATACATCAGCTGCTTATGTATATGCATACTAAGAGTACTTAAATCTCTACATTTTAAAAGTAAATTTTAAGTGGTACATGTAAAAAATTTAATTCATCAAACTATATTTGCTTACATTTCAGTACGTGCTAGAGTAGAAATTTCAGGGTTTTTTGGCTGTTATAACTTTGGGGTGCACATTTAGTTGTGGTTGCTATACAGATTTTGACATGTTTTTGCTGCATGCCAAATTTATGTCCATTTTTCATGGGTTTTGCAATATGGGTTGCTTATGCCATGTTTGATTCATGTATCTCTGAATAACATATAATGTTCATAAGTTCATACAAGCAAGATAGCTTTTAGTTTTGTTCATTATACAGTATAATTCTGAGTATCATCTGGTTTGTGGACACTTTCTTAAACCCTGTGTGTGGTTTACCTTTATTACATCTGGATGAACATTTTTCACCACGATAAGTGACAAGTATGTATGAGCTGGGGATCTAACCAGCAACCTCTTTATTGCAATGTAAGCACACTTTCCTTTACACCAAATGAAATCTGCATTTCAAACTTTTTGACTTTTGAACTGTAGATTGCAAATTGTGTAAATACTGAAATCCTCAAAATCATTTTTTGTGTGTGTTAAGATAGCAGTCAGGGGCCAGTTGTTCAAAATTTTGTTAGCTGAACGTCATCGTTAAGGCAACTTGTTAATTAAATGCCGACTGATAGTTCGTCTCTCACTAATGAGAAAGACCATCATTATTTCTTGAATAGTGCTGATGTGTGTTGGTGAGTTCTTTGATGGCTGACTAGGCCAATTCTGGCTCTAAACTGTCGGTTGCAAGTAGAGCAAGTCAATGTCATAGAGTCTGATGGTGGCACATAAATGCCGACTACATAAGCAAATACAGTTATTTTTTGATGATAAAATGTGAGAATCCTTTGCACGTGTATAATAACAGTGTATTTGTAATATTCATGTTTGAATTTTTAACGAATCGTTAACAATGTCGTTAATTTTGAACAACTGGGCCCAGACCAGTTTTATCCCATTAAGGAACTTCAACACTGGAAAAATATCAATTAAAACATTGAACAAATTACTGCAAGATATCAGTGATTGGAGTGACAAATCTGTTTCTTGATTTAAGGGGATAATGTAGAAGAATATTCTGAAAAGCTTTTTTCTGAAATTAAAACCTTTCGATAAATGAATGCTCCAGATTTGTGTCTTATTTTAAATTGTGTTTCTTTTTATTCTGTTGATTTGCTCATGTCCCTTTACGTGATTGTTTCACATTATTTGAGCCGCATCATGAGAAAACCAGATTTTTGCCCATGCGCAAGCAAAGACGCAGATCAGCTGTGCAGTAACTGCACAGCTGAGCAGCATCTTTGTTTTCGCTACATGGATAGTACAATATCTCTTCCACTTATTGCGAAAATATCAAGCCTTTAGCCTGCTTCTGTGACTTTACAGGCCAATTTGTGAGGCACTTGGTTGAAAACCCGAAGACCTATTTTCTGGCGTCCTGGCTCATTTTTGTGAAGTCTTGTTTTGATACATGTACTTGTATTATTATTAAGCTTTGAATTAACTGTGCTGACCATTTATACCTGGAAGGACTAAACTACAAGTAATATAATCATACCAAATTTTATTTCCATCTAGTCAAAACTAACATTTATTTCAGCTTCATAATGCCAGACTGCCTATATGTAAATCTTTGCAAGGTAACAATATGGGTTGCATTTTCGTTTGATCATGGTAGTTTGTTTGGTGTTTCTAATGAGATCAACGACGTTCAACAAGATCATATAAGGTTGCTCAGTTATATAGTTACCAGAGTTAATTAGAATTGAAAGATGTTAGCCGGAGCTTATTGCATCTTTGAGTCAAGCTCATACTGTACATGATGACAACCAACAAAAAAGATAATAGAAAATGGCCAAAAATTTCTAAAAAAAGATGTGCAGTAAGTTTCATTAAACTAACTTTATGCTAGATACTATATTTTTACACTGCAAGAGCCTTTTTCTAAGGATTTTCTGCATGCAATTTTTAGCAATGCTGCATATTAAATTTTCCTTTGAATCTGTCCTTGGCTTCAGCAATAATAGGAATTGAGCTTTGTCTTTTATTATAAGTTCTGTCAAGAATAGCGTAATTTCTTTCATCAACATGTTTTGTATAAGATTATAGCTAGGTTCTTGGTAGGCTGATGACGATAGTGTTTCCTTATCAAAAATGACTGTACCAAAATTCTTTTCTCAGATGAAACACACTGACTCCAATGTATATTATGATGTATGCCATGTCACAAGAAACAGGGTCTTCACAGTTTCCAAGCAGATACAAACCTGCCTGTACAGTCACAAGAGAAGGCTAGAAGCCCATCAGGAAAACATGTACATGCAGTAGTTACCCCCTTAAACCCCACTATAGAAAAACTGGGGTATGCAGGGGTATACCTATTTTTCTTATTTTTGCTCCAAAACATAGATTGTGGGTACTCGTTAGAACCACCTCGCCGAGGCGGTTCTAACGTGTACCCACAATCTATGTTTTGAGCAAAAATAAGAAAAATATCAAATTTTTTTCCATTGAAAATTTTCATTGTTACTACCTAAAAATTTTCTTTTTGTTGCATGGACATGTTTTCGTAATGCTGAAATTTTGAGTGTAAGAGGAAGAGGAAATTTACTATCTGCGAAGTAAAAGCAAAGGAGCTGATCAGCTGTATAGTTACTGCTTAGGTGATCTGCAGCTTTGTTGTTTTGCATAGACAAAGACGGCCCATGAATGTAGAACCCTATACTATGACACACTGAAGTTGATGTACTTGTACTAGTACATGTTCTGCTTTTACTTTATAATTACAACTTACATAAGCAGTAAAATTGTTGTGTTTTTGTCACGAAATTTATATTATTTAGTATCATTGTCAAAAGATTATTAAAAACAAATACTAAGACACTGTATTTATTATTCAGGACCCGGTTGTAGAAGCTTCATTAAATTTTAATCCTTGATTAAAACCTTAATCAAATAACGCGCTGTTAATTCCGGTTGTACGAAGCTCCATTAAATTTTAATCCTGGATTAAACCTGTATTAACTTAATGTTGGTCTTAGAGCTTTCACACTAGAGCACGATCTGTTACGAATGCCACGATTGACAAATCGCAGCTTATCGGGACATTTTGCCAAAATTTGACGTTCTGTTGCGAGTCGTTGCGTTTTGATACGATCTGTTGCGATCTGATACGATAGGGAGACGATCGGTCAAAATCTGAGGTCACGATATTGGTCCCGGATAGATACGATTAGTTGCGATCCGATTGGATTATTACGATTAAGCCCCCCGATTCTAATGCGATCTGACACGATTATCACGATACGCGACCGCGATTTGATATGAACTGATACGCGTTGATGCGTTCTGTTACGAGTCTCAAGAACTGATACGATGTGTTGCGATAGTTTACGATTATTGGTTTGACATTTTGGTGATTGTGGTCACGATTGTGTCACGATGAGACCGCGACTGGTACATGTATATTAACATCAAAAACAAACATAATTATATCTCATTACGTTTTTAATATCTTAAGACAAAACAACGTTGATGACGGAGGAGCTGAGAATGACAAGGATGCGACATTTGCAAATTTTAATGCATGTTTTATGATAAAGCTGTATCCTTCCCCTTTCTACCCCTGTCTCTGCTGCCATTTCCTGGCATCCTTCAGATTTCGAATTAATACTGAAAAGGACTGCATTGATATTTATTTCTTTATTTTTGACCAAAGATATCTTGCCCGATGTATTTAATGTTTTGATAATTCGTAACAGATCCTAAGCTTCCGTGGCAAAGCGTGTCTTGTCGTGTCTCATCCCACTCAGTTTACTCGTATCGGATCGTATCCTATCGGGAGTCATTCGCATCGCCTCGTAGTTAATCGGGCCAGGCAATTTTTCTCGAATCGTGACAGACCATAACAATTCGTAGGAGATCGCAACTCATCTCAACAGATCGCGGTGTTTTGGTCAATCCCGATCACCGCGATTTAGGAACAAGATAAGATACGATTTGTTGCGATTTGTTGCGATGTCATACGATCTGATGCGATGATCACGATAGTCCCACCAATCGTAATCGTGGCAAATTTTTTGGCCGACAAAAATTTTGCCACGATTAGCCCGATTATCACGATTGACATCAAGTTGTGATGCGATCTGATAAGATTTGATACGATAGTCCCGGTTGGTCCACGATGAAGACCACGATACCAATCGTGGTCGAATCGTGATAAGTGTGAAAGCTGCATTACTGATTTGAACATTTTTGAACATCGCAAAATAAGATCAGATAAATTTTCCTGGGTTAAGGCCTGATTGAAAGATGCCTGTTCAGCTTTTGAATCTTTCGAGATGAATAGTACTCTAAGAAAGTGCCTTTTCAACTATTGAATTTTTCGAGATGAATAGTTTATATATTTGCCATATATTTTAATTGTGTAAATTGTGTAAATGAAATAATTTGACCTTTTTTTTGCGGTTCATAAACGTTTATACTTAGCCTTTGGACCATTTGTTCATCTATTTTCTGTATCTATTTATTTTCATAATCTTTGTGATAAATTGTTCATGCATGTTTGCAAACGTCGCATGATAAATTATCACAACTTTTGCAAGTAAAAGAAACATATATTAATTTTGATCGAAAAATGCGCTAAGAATGATCGGGTTTGCCTTCAGTTTTAGAAACAATGCCCAAGCTTCTTTCAGCAATTACATGATCACCCGGTCATATTTCTTTTACAATTTAGATACATACCCAGCGCTACCACCAATGGCCATACAAACTTTCGTGTATACCATAGGGTATTCCAACTTTCGTGTATACCATAGGGTATTCCAACTTTCGTGTATACCATAGGGTATTCCTGTTCTCTTACAGATCTATCACGACTACAAAAAGCAATCACATAGTCACCTGTTCATATTCAATTTGATTTGAGCCTGTGCGTGAGATAACCAACAATTTGGTTCCGACCAGGTCCAACACAAACCGGGCTGTACAGTCGCAGAAGATGGTTAGAGGCTGGGAATTTTGGATTTAGAAAGTAGAGGAATTGTACTATCCTTGTAGCGAAAACAAAGGCGCTGATCAGCTTCGCAGTTACTGCGAAGCTGATCTGCGCCTTTGTTTTCGCCTATGCAGATTGTTGGTTTTCCCATGCGGCGGCTCATTTGTGAGAGCTTAGATACATTTCCGCCAATGAAATCACGACCTCCCGTTCATAACGCCGGGTCTATGTATTTTTCTTACGGGTTCAAACAGTTCCAGCAGTACCATCAACAATCCAATGTCACGAGGTCTTATTGTTACGGTTCACATTCACGTTAGCAGCGAAATCATCAATAGCAAAACGGTCTCGCGCAGAACATCGGGGTTGCTTATCTCTTACAGTTTAGAAACAATTCCGGCAATAGCATCCAAAACAACACGATCTCCAGTTCTAATCATAACGGTAGCCTTGGCAGTATTGACAATGCTTGGTATTCCGCATTCTCTAGCAACCACAGCGCCGTGTGATACTAAACCTCCAATCTCTGTGACCAGTCCACTTATCATTGGAAAATACGGAGACCATCCGACATCAGTGTATTTGCAAATCATTACATCTCCTGCCTGTATTTTGCTGACATCGTCCAATGTCTTGATAACACAGGCCTGGCCTTCGACTCTTCCACGACAAACGGGCATACCGTACAGTGTGAAAGAAGGTGGACAGTCCAATACTTTCTCCTCCATTTGAAGCGGTTGTGGATATCCAAAGCTGACATTTAAAACGAGAAATTCTTTCTGCTGGGGAATATCCGTTTTCTTCTCTTCGCAAGCCTGATATGTGAAGCTGAACGGCTCTCAATCAGCTCCCCGATTTCTCTGTGAGTGAGGAAGAATAGAAGTTCCTGTTCTGGAAGTCTATTTTCACAAACCATCAACTCAGCAGCTAGTCTCCAATAAGCAGATTTAAATATGTATGTGGCTTTTACGAGGACTGATTTGCCCTGCTCTCTGGCTGCAACGCCGTCTTTGGCGGATTTAACCAAACTCCACTTTAGTATTAATCTTTGTAACCGGTTAAGATGTGCATGCAAGCTATTGACAATGTCTTTGGGTGTTCTAACTTCCTTTTCCTTTTTTCTTCATACAACCTTTAATAATGAGTTGTTTCACTGACTGTATCAAAATTCTAGGATCTTGGGACCATGGTTTTTCCATAAGGTCTGCTTCTCGAATTCCCCTGTGGCCGTGATTTTCCATGAACCGAATGCACGTTGTCCGCAATTGGCTAGAATCAGTGGCGTTTCAGCCATCGCTACATGGTGTTTATCTGTCGCTCCCTGATTCCCATGCTGCGAAGAGGTATGCAAGACACGTATTGAAACAAAATACCAGGCCCTCGTCAATACATCTACAAAGAGAACGAGAATAGTCGACGCCTTTACCGACTTCTACGGTTTCTAACTTCTTGTTTAGCTGTTCAAATAAGTTGAAATCGCGTCTTTTAAAGTAACATTTTCCCTTTGGGCTCTCGGTAATGCTTTTAGCTGGACAGGTCAGGAAAATATCATACCCACCTGTCGCTTAGCGGGCAATTAGTACATAAAGCGTCTGCTCAAGAAGCTCTCATGACATTTTTTTCTTTCCATCCACCAATCAGTTATGGAACCCTTGAAACATTTATGTCATAAGAACTTCCAGGGTCATATCTGAAATAAAAAGTCCAGCTTGAATCGAAGAAATCGGTGCAAAAAGTACATGGTGTATTTTTGGTCACGTACGAACGTTACTTGTTAGATTTATCTTTTTTTTTATCAAGGTTAACTAGTTTGTGAACTGTGAAAAAGTATGCCAGTGTCACTAACCTCGATTTAAAATGATTTGCTACTAAGTTAAAGTGAAAAACGATAATACTTGAATCGTATTTTTCACCGCATGCATAAAATGTCACAACAAACATGAAGAAGGTTTAGATTCAGTAAACGTAAGTACATGTATGTGTATAGTTTCATCCAGAAACACCGTTAGTTGCTGGATAGTTTGACTATCGTTTAACTGGATTTTTTTTTAAAACACGTCAATGTATAGAAAATGATGAGAGCAAATAACTCACTGTTTTGCATTATTAAAATTAAAAACGAACAAGCGAAACATGCATCTAATCGTCAAAATTATAGCAAATGCATGGGAATAAACTTTAATCAAATCGTTTGACGATAATATCGAATGCAGAACAGGAATTCAGTTCACGTGTTTTGAGATGCTCAAAAACATGAAATAGTCATGATTGAAGTAATTTGATCTGAACTATATGAAATTGGCGTTTTGTTTTCAGAGATCCTGTCGTTCACAAACTAAAAAGCCCGTTCCATGGTTTGTCTTCAGACGTCACTTTACTGAAAACCTGGTTAACTTAAACTATGTTGCAGTTTTTTAAACGGATTATACTCTTCGCTTACTTGCTGTTAATGCGCTGGACAAAACGGAAAAAGCTATTGGTAAAGCTTGTGCCTCAATACAAGAAAAAGGAGCTAGACATAACTGAACTCCCAGAAGTACTTGATGAATTAAAGCAATTTCCAAAAGACTTCAGTGCTAAAACATCTTTGTCTGGATTCAATTCTCAAGGATTATGCATTAACGTCACATCAAGAACGACTCCAGAAGGATTAAGACGTATGCAACTTGATCTAGATATACCCGGCCATGGATACTTCTGTCACAAAGAGCTGGTACCAGACTGTCCTGGACTTGGACGTACAAGTCTCAAATGCCTCGACCCTATGCGGCGATGGCAAGTTCAATTTCATGGCCTACTTCGACACGTGAATGCTGGTGGAAAGAGATTGAATGCATCCATTTTCCTGTACTGGCAATGTCTATTCGACCCATATGATTTCCTATTATCTCCATCGTGTTGGAGTCTGGCCAAAACATTATCATATCTGAGTTGGAGAACAATCATAACATCGTCTATATTTGACAATGGTATCTTCTACAATCAGTGGGGTGAACTAAGAGGAAGAGTACGCATAGAGGGCCACGACGAAATAAATATTAAACTGAAAAGTGTGAGAGAAAGAGAGATAAAGAACAAAGATGCAATGTTGTTTAAGAATATTGTTCAGCAGCACTTCGTTTTGGAACAGTCTGGGTTATCGTTTTCCCAACAAGCTGCAACCATTGCCTCAGAACTTCTTTATTTTGGCCGTGTGACATTTCCTATTGCAGATAGCACTCCTTCATCATTACATCAATCAAGAAATCTTATTGTAGATGACACATCAGAACTTCTAAAATTCCCCCATGAAATTAAAATTGCTTCGAATTCCTATAAGGTACACGAAGAATTTACGCGGCCATGCTTTGGAGATAAAATGATCGGGTTTGCTTTCAAAAGATTAATGATTAACAGCCACACGGGCTACGGTATTGAGATTAACAAAACCAAACAAACAATCGTTGATGACGATGGCAACTGGTCCGTGCCAACACCATCATTATTTAAAATAGAAACAAAAAATAAACACTCAACTGGTCACATTGTATTGCTCGATAACGCATCCTGCGCATCTAGATCCTTAGTCGGAGGGAAGGCTTATCATTTAGCTTTAGTGAACTCTCTAGGCAATTTCAATGTTCCGAAAGGATTGGTCATAACCACAGAGGCATTTGAAGACTACTTAATGAAAACTTCATGTGGCATAGAAGACGCATCAAGACGCATCAAAACGAATTACAAGATGTTTGAAAGATAATAAATTACATTTGTTGAAGCAACATTGTGAGCAAGCTGTGCAAGCTGTCACAGAAAATGCGATCAGCGAGAAACTGAGATCAGAACTCGAAAGTCAGCTCTCTATGGTATTTGGAGAAGACTGGTACAAAAAGCATTACGCGGTTCGATCATCAGGTGTTGGAGAGGACAGTGTACAAACTTCGGCCGCTGGTCAGCTAGAAACATTTCTTGGTATTCAAGGCCTAGACAACATTTTAGCTGCAGTCCGCAATTGTTGGGCATCCTCATTTGCTTACCAAGTTGTAGAATACCGTCGACAAAATGGCCAAGAACTCCTGGACAGCATGGGTGTTGTCATACAGGAGATGGTTAACGCAGATGTTTCCGGAGTCGTCTTCACAATTGACCCAGTAGACAATGATGCTTCAAAATTAGTCATAACTGCTAACTATGGACTAGGCGAATCAGTGGTCTCTGGAGATGTTGATGCCGATACAATTGTGGTCGACCGCCATGATGAAAACAACCTGGTGATAAACAAGAGTCATAAAGGAAGGAAGGAAACCAAAACAGTCGCAGATGATGGAGAAGTTAAGACTTTACAAACTACTGAGACAGAGAAAAACGCGTTTTGTGTGGAAGACAAGCAGATCATACTACTGTCGAAACAAGTCCTTGACCTTGAAAATGCCTTTGGCACGTACCTTGACATTGAATGGGCCATTCAGGAAGAGCGATTACACATTCTTCAAGCCAGACCTATAACATCTCTCGATCTTGCAACGGATGACGATTTGATTCATGAATTCGACAGTCCTCTTGCTAGTGAAAATGTGTTCATCTCGCCATGCAATATACAAGAAATGATGCCGGGGGCCGTACCAACTTTAACCGGCGATCTCTTCATCAGGGGAATTGACATAGCATGTAACCACCTCAGCTGCAGCAGAATTGGAGTTTCACACCCAGTCCATGCTATAAGCTCTGTTCCATTTTATTGTGGATTTGGATTCATAAACATGACCCACTTTTGCACAAGACCAACCACATGCTTTGGCGACGGGGCAAAAACTGACTTCGAAGTAAGCATTATCGGGCAGGAAGTAAAAGAGCATACTTTGCAAACTGTGAAGGATTTTATAGGCAGACAGATCACACCATGGCAAACTGATTCTAGCCAACTGCGGAGAAGTTGAAAGTGCAGAGGTTCCACTTGCAATACATGATCTCGCAGAATGCATCTCCAGATCGAACATTAAGGACCAATTCTTAGCAACACCAAATGAAGATTGTGACATGTTATTAAGAAATGCAACAAATACTGACGTACAGGCGACATACATCCTGTTCATGGAAAAACACGGCCACAGGGGAATTCGAGAGGCAGACCTAATGGAAAAATCATGGTCTCAAGATTCTAGAATTTTGATAGAGTCAGTGAAACAACTCGTAATCAAAGGTTGTGTGAAGAAAAAGGATAAACAAGTCAAAACAACAGAGGATATTGTCAGTAGCTTGCAGGCGAATCTTAACTGGTTTCAGAGGTTATTACTGAAGTGGAGTTTGGTTAAATCCGCTAAAGCCGGCGTTGCAGCAAGAGAATTGGGAAAATCAGTCCTTGTAAAAACCACATACATATTTAAGGCTGCTTATTGGAGACTAGCTGAGTTGATGGTTTGTGAAAAGAGACTTCCAGAACAGGAACTCCTATTCTTCCTCACTCATAGAGAAATCGGGGAGTTGGTTGAGAGTCGTTCTGCTTCACTTATCAGACTTGCGAAGAGGAGACAAAAGATCTTTCCCAGTAGAAACAATTACACGTTTCCAAAGGTCAGCTTTGGATATCCAGAACCACTTCAAATGGAAGAGAAAGAGTTGGATTGTCCACCGTCTTTCACACTGTACGGTATGCCTGTTTGTCGCGGAAGAGTTGAAGGCCGGGCTTGTGTTATCAAAACATTGGACGATGTCAGCGATCTTAAGACAGGAGATGTAATGATTTGCAAATACACTGATGTCGGATGGTCTCCGTATTTTCCAATGATAAGTGGACTGGTCACAGAGATTGGAGGTTTAATATCACATGGCGCTGTTGTTGCTAGAGAATGCGGAATACCAAGCATAGTAAATACTGCAAATGCTACCGATATGATAAGAACGGGGGATCGTGTAGTTTTGGATGGTTCTGCCGGAACTGTTTCAAAACTGTAAGAGAAAAGCAAACCCGATCAAAGGTTACTGTAATGGCTTTGCCCACTTCCTGACCATTGCCTACTTGTACTTTTTATTTCATTCAAGCAAGAGAAACGTACAAAATATACAATATAGAAGATATTGTCGGTATTTTGGACAGAATTGTTGGGGTGATGATTTAACCATATCACAATGTTGTGTAAATACGTGAAGACAAAAAGTGTTAGATGGATAGTAAAAAACACTTTGATCGTGCCGGTTAACCTCGCTTATGTTGAGTTTGTTAACGATAGAAAACGGGTATCTACATGGTTTAGACATTTTCCAGTGCCATGTGAAGCAGTGGGCATGTCTTATTTACCATAATATAAATCTCATTTTTGAAAAAAAAAAAAAATCCATTTGAAGCAGTCCGATCAACAAATACAAATCAATGTCGAAGGTAAACCGGCACGGTGAAAGACATTGCACTATAAAGTAGTATTTACATGTACTGATTTTTAGTTTGGTTTTTCCCACCTCGGTTTTTGGAGTGGGAATCTTTTTCTGATTGCGCCTTTTCCTGATCTTTGCCTTCTTGTACCTTTTTGCATGTACGTGGGATTATCAAAAATTACGTGGACTTTTCTTATAACTTGGGATTATATGACTCGATTCCACTCAAACTTTCAATCCACATGGATGCATGTAATATGCATCAGTGTGCAAAAATTTATCACAATCCCTTCATCTGTTATTCAATTATTGTGAAATGAAAACACCCACTTTCGCCACCATGGAGCACTCCGATGACGTCAGTGACGTTGGCGCAAAAACACTGATTTTGAACCTCAAAATGTGCTTTTTAGGGCTACTGATTTTTACAGTTTTACTGCTCAAAGCATGTCAAAAATTGTTTAACTATTGCAGCATGGTTTAAATTATCAATCGATATAAAAAAACTTAATGTATTGCCTTGATTTGAGAATAAATTTGGACTGGCCTAAAGGATGCTTACTTTTTACATTATGATTTAGACGTTAGAACATTTTAAATGACGGACATGAATTTCGATATTTCTTTGGGTCCTATTTGTTCAAACATGCACGCAATGGTTCATTTGTAATGCTTTATCGAAAGGACATTGAAGTTTTACCGGCAAATAAGAAATTAGGATTAGTTTCAAATGGGAATTTTACAATATTGCCGGTTGATCTTTGTTGCATGAAATTCAGACATCGCGTAAACATTGTGAAAAAAGCAAACATGCATGCCTAAGCAAAACAACGTAGGTGCACAACCGGTCCACCATAAGTTTTAAGCATTTATAAATTGTTTTGTTATGGACTCATTAAGGCACATGGCACGTTTAGCTGTGATCTGCAAAACCGTTTTGAAGAAAATGCAAAAGAAATGCGATACTGCAGTGCCAAACTTAACGTCATTTCTGACGTGCTCCGTGATGGGGAGGGTGGGGTAAGAAAAACCATCACCAACTGCTAATAACTTTTTTTTTAGATTAACCAAACTTTCAGAATCTAGTGGAGTTAAGCAAGTTTAATGTCAGATGAAATTTGAATATGTTTGCCTGAACCGTTGTCAAGTTATGGGAAAAGTCCACGTAATTTTTGATACCCCATCATAAGGTTAAGTTTAATAGAAGTTGTTGCAGAAGCTTAAACAATTATATTCATAAATTTGTTTTCTGATTTGAAACCTGGCGCATTTTACACGATCAAGATACAAATGCTCCCTTGCTCAACCAATGGTCAAATATGAAATAACTATCATCGGAAATCGGAGCATTCTGTGCAATATACTATGGATTCCTAAGTTTGTTTTATAAACATAGGATCAGAAAAGTTTTCTTACTTTGTCAAATTTACTTTTTTGCTTAATGATATTGTACCCCGAGTCCAGCCGGGCTGTGGGCAGTACTCGTAAATTAAATCTGGCAAAATGAGAAAAATTTCTGATCTTATAATTACGAGCATACATTTGTACACATGTTGAATATACATGTAGAAGGAAAAATTAGATAGCTTACACACAGTTGAGAAACACGTGGTATTGTTTACATACAAACTGATAAATGATCGGGTGACGCTCCAAAGTTGAGATGAGAAATTGGAGTTTTCTCCTATAACGTTTACTCAATTGGCTGATAGATAGGTGCAGTCAATGCAGAAATTGAGCATTTAGGAATCCAGGTTATTTCGTTTGCGCAAACACTTCCGCCCCATGATTATATAGTACTTCCAATACAGTAACATTGAATTGTTTGCGAAAACGAAATAACCGGGATTTCTTATGTTACTTTCTTTCAATAAATGTTCAATTTCTGTATTGACTGCACCTATCTATCCGTCAGTAGAAGAATCGTTGTACGAGAAAACTCGAAAATCTACGCTCAACTGCGTTCTTATTGTAGTGTGTGTAATCCGATCATTTATCCGTTTGTATATAAACAATACCACGTAATGGTCAGTAGTGTTATATGTATCTCAGTATTTGAGCCGCCTCGTGGGAAAACCAACAATCTGCATTGGCGAAAACAAAGACGCAGATCAGCTTCGCGGTAACCGCGAAGCTGATCAGCGCCTTTGTTTTCGCTACTCGGATAGTACAATTCCTCTTCTTCTTAAATCCGAAATTTCAAGCTTCTAGCTCTTTTCTGTGCTTGTACAGGCCGGTTTGTGTCGGACCTGTTCGGAAACCACATTGTTGGTTTTCCCACGAGGCGGCTCATTTGTCTAGACACCATAGAAGTAACAGTTCAAGTAGCTCCTGAAAACTTCAATCATTGATCTGATCGGCTGTTGCTGCTACCTGAGATACATCTGCTATGCTTTTTTTTTTTTTTTTTTTTTTTTTTTTTTTTTTTTTTTTTTTTTTTTTTTTTTTTGCCGCTCCTCCATCCCCTTACGGCACCAGTTTGCCTGTCGTGTAGTTTCAGTTTATAACAATCTTGCGTTATTTTTAGTGAAGCTCTTTGCGTTGCGTTGGCATTTGCTTTGTGTATGTTCCTAATGTAGTTTAATTGTGTGTTAAGCATTGCAAGCATATGCTTTTTGTTGAATGCGAACATGCCTAAGAACTGACACAAATTAATATACTGTCTTTAAATGTGAGGTTTTAGGTTTACAGACTAAAATAAAGAAAAGTAATAATTCTGAAATACGCAAAAGTCGCACTGATAAACACGTGACTTGCTTTATTAGTTAAGCAGTTTCATAGTGCTGAAAATGTGAATGTACATATTTTGTTGACTCTAAGAAATAAATAAAAATGTTTTGATATATACGAAAATTTCTCCCGTACACTACAAGTCAACAACAGTTACTTATTTACGTACACATACAATCACCTGATCGCGTGACATATACGTCAACAACAATGGGAGATATAAACTTGAACAGGAATACATGTAGACACTATCATATAGGTTGCTGTATGGGCGGCACCTCATGAACCCTTTATTAGACTTACACTACTTTTAATATAGGTAAAAGCTAAAGGTATACATTTAAAATATTAAACTCACAGGTTTTCCGTTAGTAAATATTAAAGAACGAAATAAGAATTTGCCTTATTCACTGGATTTCTAACGGAAAATATGTGACTCAACTGATTTCTCCTTTTCTATAATCTCCGGACCAGGTACGAATATTATACTGACGTCAACAAAAACGCCTCAGTCAACTTTGACACGCCATACTACCAAGATTAACAATTTTAATTATTTTAAATATTGGTAATATTTATTTCTAACCTGTTAGCTTTCGCAAATGTTAAAATGGAATTATTCAGACAGCTGCTTGACAAATGACATGCTGTTGAAAACATACACCCCTCTCAAAATCCCTATTCTGTTGATGAACCGGCATCGCTTCTTTCGATTACTGAAAGTTTCCTTTGGCATACTAACACATAAGCCTTAGAATGTGACATCTATACGTGACCATATGTTGTTGAAACACATTTTTTGAAAACCGAATTTCGTTCTCTAGCGTTATTGCACACACATACATATTGATGGGGCAAATATTATGATAAAACATAAGGGGCTAGGGGCCAGTTCTGTGAGAGTTATTTCCCTTTGTAATTCTTAATGGCTGTGTTTATATGCATGTGCATAGTGCCTTCAGGGGCCGATCAACTCCTACCACAGTTTTCCATGAATAACTCTGAAACTTTACAAATACAATGGAGACATGTTGACATTTGCATGAAGTAGTTTGATAGTGAAAAAATAATTTTTGACAAAATTACAACTGAGAGAACATAGACAATTTTTTTCATGAGCATTTTTTATTACAGGTATGGTAGTGCCTATACGGGCCGATCACCTCCTACCACAGTTTTTGCTGTAGCCATTTGATACTTTGCCATCACGATACAGACACACTGGACATGTGCATGAAGAAATATTATTTTGGAAAAATAATTTTTCACAAATTTGCAGCTTTGTGAACTTTTTTGTGCATTGTTTTCATAATGGGTTCCATGGTAGTGCCTATACGGCCCGATCAACTCCTACCACAGTTTTTGCTGGAGCCATTTGATACTTTGCCATCACAATACAGACACACTGGACATGTGCATGAAGAAATATTATTTTGAAAAAAAAAAAAAAAATTTTTAACAATTTTGTAGCTTTGTGAACTTAGACAATTTTTGTGCATTGTTTTCATAATGGGTTCCATGGTAGTGCCTATACGGCCCGATCAACTCCTACCACAGTTTTTGCTGGAGCCATTTGATACTTTGCCATCACAATACAGACACACTGGACATGTGCATGAAGAAATATTATTTTGAAAAAAAAAAAAAAAATAATTTTTAACAATTTTGTAGCTTTGTGAACTTAGACAATTTTTGTGCATTGTTTTCATAATGGGTTCCATGGTAGTGCCTATACGGCCCGATCAACTCCTACCACAGTTTTTATTGGAGCTATTTGATATTTTGCCATCACAATACAGACACACTGGTCATGTGCATGAAGAACTATTATTTTGAAAAAAAAATTTTTTTAACAATTTTGTAGCTTTGTGAACTTTTTGTGCATCGCTTTCAACATGGGTTCCATGGTACAGGCTATACTGTCCGATCAACTCCTACCACAGTTTTTATTGGAGCTATTTGATATTTTGCCATCACAATACAGACACACTGGTCATGTGCATGAAGTATTATTATTTTGAAAAAAAAATATTTTTGAAAAAATTTCAGCTGTTTGAACTTAGACAATTTTTTTGTGCAAGTTTTCAATGTGCCTATACGGGCCAATCAACTCCTACCACAGCTTTTGATGTAGTGACCTGATACTTTACCTTCACAATAAAGACATATTAGACATTCGCATGAAGAAGTTTTATTGTGAAAAAATAGTTTTGACGAAATGGCAGCTTTGTGAACTTAGACAATTTTTGTGCATGTTTTAAACATGGGGATGCTTGTAAAGGGTCCAGTTCTTTTAGAGCTATTGCCCTTAACTCCTCTGACGGTTTGCATAGGCACATTTTGATACTTTGTTTGCATCATAAACAGCTGAAAATCATTTTTTTGACTGACTTTTCCTTTGCGGGGGGTATCTAATAAGCCTTGCTTATTGCCAATTCTTGTCAACAGACTTATGAGGATTAGAGCTCTGTAAATCGATTGAAAGGCCTGTTTACACATTCGCGATTTTTGGCTACAGTGCCGCTACGATTCGCCACAATTTGTAAAATCGTCGTGTACTGTGGTGATTCGTAGTAGAACCGTGGTGAATCACGGTGAATCTTGATGAATCGTGATGATTCGGGGAAGTCCACGGTAGAGCGACGGAAGTTTTAAACTATTTAAAACATTCGTGGTGAATCGTGGTTGTTATTGGGCCTGGCATAATTCGTAGCGCAACCGTAGCAGAATCGTGCTTATTCGTACTGACACCGTAGCTATATTCGCGGCTATTCGTGACAGATCGTAGCCAGTCGTGGAATCTTTGACACCACGAATTCTCACGATTCACCACTAATTGTGTACGGCTGTCCTACGATTCGCTACGGAGCTCCACGACTAGTACCGTATCAAACCATACAAGCACCGTGAGCATTCGTGGTGCCAACGTGGTCAATCCTCATTGACCGTAGCGTTGCCGTCATGAATCGTCATTGATTCGTAGCGATACCTTACAGACACCGTACTAATATCGTGGACATTCTTACTGGAATCGTAGTGACACTGAATATTTCCACTTTCGCCACGCCCGATCCATCCCGATTTTTCTGACCATGAGAAATCGGGGTGAATCGTGGTGAATCGTACAGAAAATCGTGAATGTGTAAACGGGTCTTAAGCCCCCCCCCCCCCCCCCCCCCCCCAGTAATTCGTTACTGACCGTTCCAAGGCGGTTCTGTTGTTATATATATTCATGTTGCGTGTTTTGTCCGTTTGTCTGTCTGTTGTGCTCGTCGGGGTGTTTTTGATTTATAATGGTCGAGTCGCTGCTTTTCTTGTTGAGCTCTTGTGTAGTTTCGTGAATGAACATCTCGATGAACCAGTAGAAATGATCTCTTTCCCGCCTAGTATCTTTGGGTTGAGGTTTTGGCTTATTGCAGCAACATTTTGCAATACATGTGTTAGCCAGTTGAGATCTTAGTTTAATTTTATTCTAATCCGTTTTGATAATCCATATTTTTGCTGTACTGATAGAAATGGTAATTTCGCTGTCCTAGTAAAATGGTTTTATTGATGATAATGATAATCTCTCTATTTCTGGTGTCTTTGGTTGGGATTTTAACTTAAATACATTAAAAGGTTTTGTTACATGTGTTCGCCAGTTGAACACTTTGTTTTTATTTAATTTTCTATGTTTATGAAATCGAGGATGTCCCGAGGAAAAATAGTTTTCGGCGTTGTCCCCTGTAAAAACGATAATCGGTGTCCCAGGAAAAGTGGTTTATTCTCCAGTAAAACAATAATCGGTGTCCCAGGAAAAGTGGTTTATTCTCCGGTAAAACAATAATCGGTGTCCCAGGAAAAGTGGTTTATTCTCCAGTAAAACGATAATCGGTGTCCCAGGAAAAGTGGTTTATCTTCATTTATATACTAGTGTTTAATGTGCCTGCCTCTCTGTCGTGTTCGTTGTCTTTCGTTTTGGTTGAAATTCAGCCGGATGGCTACCTAATTGGGAAAGAACTAGGCCCAGGGTTCTAAAGCTTGTTTCAAGCTCAGCTCAGCTGAGCATGAAATTTCAACTACTCATAAAGGACGAAATAGCCCAAATGAATTGAAACTTCAGGTTAAGACCACCACGGCCTGTAATTTATCCTGCTTATAAATGTTAAAATGCCAACTGTTGTTGGCATTTTAACATTTATGAGCAGGATAAATTTTAGTCTCAGCTGAGCTGAGCATGAAAAAAGTTTTATAACCTCGGGGCCTAGTCATTCTGCTCTTCGTGTGTGTTGTCGGAAAACTGTTTTGTTGTGTTGTATGTATTTTCTTTCCCACCTGGTGTCTATGTTGGGACTTAAAATGTATTTGCATCGATTCCTGGTCCGTCTATTCTTACTTTGCTACGACATATTTACAAAATGGCGCATGGATATCAACATGATAGTGACGTCAGAGAATGTAACGGTAATTTGGCGTTGAAAATACGTAATCTAGTTTCACTTTGGTCTTTTAATAATGACTTTCGTCGTTACCGGTTTAGCGCATTGGCACAGTGCTAGACCGACAACATTAGTGTTCGTGTTGCAGGTTCTAATCCCACTTTATTATTTTCATATTACATTTTATGTTATGATTTATTTATTTATTTATTTATTTATTTATTTATTTATTTATTTATTTATTTTGTTTGTTTGAGATATTTCATTTTATTATGTCTGGTTGAGAGAAAGATGAGAAGTCGAGGGCTAGCTGATGATACCTTCTTTACAAAATAATATGCACGTAAGTCTACTCTCCTTACACAGTCGCTTAAAACAACCAATTATTGCATAATGGTAATAAGAAACACAAACTTTTAATAAATATCATTCCTGAATAAACCACACAATCATATTGTATATGTCCCACCCCCGTTGCCGTTTGTTAAGATAAGTTTCAAATCATGTGCTAAATTAAAACATCTAAAAAGGTACAAGTAGGCAATGATCAGGAAAAGGCACGATAAACAAGAAATTCCCTCTCCAAAAACCGAGGTGGGAAAAACTAAATTGACAATTAGCTAGTAAGAAAACATATCGTAAGCCGAGTGAACAGCTATTTCCCAATAGGCGGCCACTCAGTTACCCTAACTTACATAAAAATATAAAAACGTACATAAGGTTCAAACAGCACAAAAAATCGACTCCAAAACATAAAAGAAATGGAGCCACAACAGAAGTATCGCCTTGGAACGATCCGTTATATAAAATTACTGGGGCGCTTAAATCGATTTTTCAGGCGCCTTACCTCACCCTCATCTTCTGCAGCGGTTTAGTTAGTTGGTCCGTCCTTGTGGTGAATCTCTGACTAGTCAATGAATCATCAAGGACAAACAAATAAATCATGATAATCAAAAACGAGGATTCACAGATTCAGTAAGCTGTCCGACGATGGAGATCCCTGGGCGCCAAATAACTTACTGAAACACGGAGCAAAAGAAAAAAAAAACACCAGCTGAACCCCGGTGGGCCAAGCAACAGACAAGAAGCTCCGGTCCCAACCAACGAAAATGAAGAGCTTTATGTCGGGGCCATCATAGAGTCTGACGCCCGACCCACTGGCGTGCAATTAAGAAGACAGCATAGTTATCAACCATGATTGGGTTAAAAACTAAGCATGCAGACTGTCGCATAACATTCAAGTTATAGCCTATACGTCTGTAACGTATTATGATTTTTCTGAACTGACAAGAAAATTCCTTCCTTCCTATAAGTTTCTAAAATTTACTATATAAAAATCAAAGTCATCGCGTTTATCATAAATTTTAGAAGAAACAATATCCATTTGCAATAGAAAGATGTAAATCCAAAAAGGGGGCTTCGGTATCTGTGGTGTTGGCCTTATTTAAGTGGATGAATTTGATGGACCATGTCTTCAAAATCAGAATTGTCAATGTTCATAAGGTCATCAAGGTACCTAGAAGTCAAATTTAAAGCCCCGATTGTCATGGTTAAGAAAATCCATGAAAGCTCTTTTGTAGCAGTATAAAAATAAATCAGCTACGAGTGGGGCGCAATTTGTACCCATCGGAATTCCAACAATTTGTATGTATAACTTGGTTCTGAATGTAATATAATTATTATCCAGGAGATAGGATAAGGCGTCGCATACATTCGGATATGACCAAAGTGTATATTGACTTTGGTAAGAGGAAGTGAAAAAGTTTTTTTTTTTCTGTCATTACAGGCCAAGTAAAGAAAACTTTAGTTTTAATGCTATTTTTAAGGGCCACTCTATGAAATCGAGTAGTTTTTCTTTAATCTATTATGTGTCTATGTGGTGTACAGAATGGTGTACAAGTCCATGTAACACTTTTTGCCCTCACGTATTTACACAGAATTACACTTTGGTTAAATCATCATCCAAACAGATCATAGTAAAAATACATTCAAAATGTATATTCTGTCCAAATCCAGGAATTATCTTCTATATTGTTTATTTTGTACATGTTTTTGTCATGTTTGCTCCTCATTTTACTTTTTATTTTCGTTTGAATGACAAAAAACCATGATCGGGTTTGCTTGTTTTCTTACAGTTTAGAAACAGTTCCGACAGTACCATCAACAACTACACGATCTCCCGTTCTTATCATATATGTAGCATTTGCAGTATTTACTATGCTTGGTATTCCGCATTCTCTAGCAACCACAGCGCCATGTGATATTAAACCTCCAATCTCTGTGACCAGTCCACTTATCATTGGAAAATACGGAGACCAACCGACATCAGTGTATTTGCAAATCATTACATCACCTGCCTTCAAACTGCTGACATCGTCTAATGTCTTGATTACACACGCTCTGCCTTCGACTCTTCCACGACACACGGGCATACCGTACAATGTGAAAGACGGTGGACAATCAAATTCTTTCTTCTCCATTTGAAGCGGTTGTGGATATCCAAAGCTGACCTTTGGAAACGAGTAATTGTTTCTGCTAGAAAAGATCCGTTTTCTCCTCTTAGCAAGTCTGATAAGTGAAGCAGAACGACTCTCAATCAACTCCCCGATTTCTCTGTGAGTGAGGAAGAATAGAAGTTCCTGTTCTGGAAGTCTATTTTCACAAACCATCAACTCAGCTAGTCTCCAATAAGCGACTTTAAATATGTATGTGGTTTTTACGATGACTGATTTTCCCAATTCTCTTGCTGCAACGCCGGCTTTAGCGGATTTAACCAAACTCCACTTCAGTAATAACCTCTGTAACCAATTAAGATTCGCCTGCAAGCTACTGACAATTTCTTCTGTTGTTTTGACTACTTTTTCCTTTTTCTTAAAACAACCTTTAATTACGAGTTGTTTCACCGACTCTATCAAAATTCTAGGATCTTGTGACCATGACTTTTCCATTAGGTCTGCTTCTCGAATTCCCCTGTGGCCGTGTTTTTCCATGAACCGGATGTACGTCGCCTGTACGTCAGCATTTGTTGCATTTCTTAATAGCACGTCACAATCTTCATTTGGTGTTGCTAAGAATTGGTCCTTAATGTTCGATCTGGCTATGCATTCTGCGAGATCATGTATTGCAAGTGGAACCTCTGCACTTTCAACTTCTCCGCAGTTGGCTAGAATCAGTGCCATATCGGCCATCGCTTCATGGTCTATATCTGTCGCCCCTTTCTTCAAAAACATGATTGCAATCCCTGACGGTACGACTGATTCCGATGCTTTGAATATGTATGCAAGCCACATATTGAAATAAAATATAAGGTTGTTGTCAATGCATCTATAGAGAGATTGAGAATCGTCGACGCCCTTACCGACTTCTAAGGTTTCCAACTTCTTCTTTAGCTGTTCAAATAAGATAGAATCACGTCGTTTTAAAGTAACAAATACCCTGATGAAGGTCATTATTCTTTGCCGTGATGTGAAATTTCTGCCTATAAAATCCTTCACAGTTTGCAAAGTATGCTCTTTTACTTCCTGTCCGATAAAGCTTACTTCGGTGTCAGTTTTAGCCCCGTCGCCAAAGCATGTGGTTGACCTTATGCAAAAGTGGGTCAAGTTTAGGAATCCAAACCCACAATAAAATGCAACAGAGCTTATAGCATGGACTGGATGTGACACTCCAATTCTGCTACAACTAGAATAGTTACATGCTATGTCAACCCCCCTGATAAAGAGATCGCCGGTTAAAGTTGGTACGGCCCCCGGCATCATTTCTTGTATATTGCATGACGTGATGCACAAATGGTCACTAGCGAGAGGACTGTCGAATTCATGAATCAAATCGTCATCCGTTGCAAGATCGAGAGATGTTATAGGTCTGGCTTGAAGAATGTGTACTCGCTCTTCCTGAAGGGCCCATTCAATGTCAAGGTACGTGCCAAAGGCATTTTCAAGGTCAAGCACTTGTTTCGACAGTAGTATGATCTGCTTGTCTTCCATACAAAACGCGTTTTTCTCTGTCTCAGTAGTGTGTATAGTCTTAACTTCTCCATCATCTGCAACTGTTTTGGTTTCCTTTTTTCCTTTATGACTTTTGTTTACCACCAGATTGTTTTCATCATGGCGGTCGACCACAATTGTATCGGCATCAACATCTCCAGACACCACTGACTCGCCTAGTCCATAGTTAGCAGTTATGACTAATTTCGAAGCATCGTTGTCTACTGGGTCAATTGTGAAGACGACTCCGGAAACATCTGCGTTAACCATCTCCTGTATGACAACACCCATGCTGTCCAGGAGTTCTTGGCCATTTTGTCGACGGTATTCTACAACTTGGTAAGCAAATGAGGATGCCCAACAATTGCGGACTGCAGTTAAAATGTTGTCTAGGCCTTGAATACCAAGAAATGTTTCTAGCTGACCAGCGGCCGAAGTTTGTACACTGTCCTCTCCAACACCTGATGATCGAACCGCGTAATGCTTTTTGTACCAGTCTTCTCCAAATATCATAGCGAGCTGACTTTCGAGTTCTGATCTCAGTTTCTCGCTGATCGCATTTTCTCTGACAGCTTGAACAGCTTGCTCACAATGTTGCTTCAACAAATATATCTTATCATCTGTCAAACAACCTTTAATTCGTTTAGATGCTTCTATCCCACAAAGAGTTTTCATTAAGTAGTTTTCAAATGCATCTGTGGTTATGACCAAACCTTTCGGAACATTGAAATTTTCTAAAGAGTTCACTAAAGCTAAATGGTAAGCCTTCCCTCCGACTAAGGATCTAGATATGCAGGATGCGTTGTCGAGCGATACAATGTGACCAGTTGAGTGGTTTTTCTTTGTTCTTATTTTAAATAAAGATGATGTTGGCACGGACAATTTGTCGTCGTCGTCGTCAACGACTGCTTGTTTGGTTTTGTTAATCTCAATACCGTAGCCAGTTTGGCTGTTTATCATTAATTTTTTGAAAGCAAACCCGATCATTTGATGATTTCTAAAGCATGGTCGCGTCAATTCTTCGTGCACATCAAATGACTTAGAAGAAATATTGATTTGTTGGGGGAATTTAAGAAGTTCTGATGTGCCATCAACGTTATAAACCCTTGAGTGATGTAATGATGAAGGAGTGCTATCAGCAATTGGAAAGGTCACACGGCCAAAATACAGATTATCAGAGTCAACAGTTGCAGCCTGCTGCGACAACGATAAACCAGACTGTTCCAAAACAAAGTGTTGGCGAATGATATCCTTCTGCAATATTGAACCTTTTCCCTTAATGTCCCTTTCTCTAACACTTTTCAGTTTAACGTTTAATTCGTCAAGACCTTCAATGCGTACTCTTCCTCTCAACTCACCCCACTGATTGTAGAATATACCATTGTCAAATAAAGGAGTTGTTATGATCGTTTTCCAACTCAGACAAGAGAATGATCCGGCCAGACTCCAACACGACGGCGACAACAGAAAATCGTATGGGTCGAATAGACATTGCCAGTACATGAAAATTGAGGCGTTCACTTTCTTTCCACCAGCATTCACGTGTCGGAGAAGGCCATGAAATTGGACTTGCCATCGCCGCATAGGATTGAGGCATTTGGGACTTGTACATCCAAGTCCAGGACAGTCCGGTACCAGCTCTTTGTGACAGAAGTATCCATGGCCCGGTATATCTAGATCAAGTTGCATACGTCTTAATCCTTCTGGAGTCGTTCTTGATGTGACGTTGATGCATAATCCTTGAGAATTGAATCCAGATAAAGATGTTTCAACACAGAAGTCTTTTGAAAATTGCTGTAACTCATCAAGTACTGCTGGGAGTTCAGCTATATCTAGCTCCTTTTTCTTGTAGTTTGGCACTAGTTTATCCAAAAGCTTTCTCCTTTCTGACCAGCGCATTAACATCAAATACGCGAAGAGCATAATCCGTTTAAAGTACTGCAACATAGTTTAAGTTTGCCAGTTTAATAGCAAATATGTTAGTATTAAGTGATGTATTCCAAAGGAACAGGCTTTTAGTTTCTCCACGAAAAGATGTCTGAAAATGAAAAGACAATTTCTGAATTTCATATAGTTACGTGAACTGAATACCTGTCCTACATTCGACATTATCGTCAAACGATTTGGTTATGGTTGCTTTGTCGTTTATAGTTTTAAGTATTCAAAAGTTTTTTGTCTCGTCGTTTTCTATGTTCATGTTAATTTTCGATAAAATTTAATTAAACGACAGAAATGCATAAATTTGCGTAAATAATTATTTAGAAAGTCGGTGTTTTATGAAGAAACTAAATGCATACTCACATTTACTGAAAAGACTCGCCCTTCTTGTATATATGTCGTGTTGTGACTTTAATGTACACAATTCAAGTTCTTCGTGTGACGAATGACCCGTGTGACATACATATCGAAGATATCGTTTTTCAGTTTACAATTTAGTACTGTATTTTTAATCGAGGTCAGTGACATTGACATACATCTTAACAGTTCACAAGTTAACCTTTATAAATAGAGGCTATTTGCTTTTTTGAGGTGAATACCAAATATACGAGGTCTGTCCCGGGAAATCATAAAGATGTCTGATATTTCGTGAACGGTTCGTTGAAAGTTAAAGATATTTTCATGCTTTTAAACTACGTTTGTACTGAGCAATCTGTGAAAATATTAGTTCAATCACTTACAAATTGCAAAAGTTATGGAGATTTATATGATGGCGTATCGGCGTTTACGGAGCACGTTGAAAATCATTTTGCTACGTTTTTGTGGAGGGGTGGTTGAATGTTTTGCATGCAGTCTCTTTATTAGAGCCGTAATGGTGATGGATACATGTATTGTCATCTAAGCATTGATTAAGTCTTCATAGTTAAAATTATAGCCAATAATTTGAGTTATAAATGATAAGTAGAAAAATAGCATGATCAGTTTCATTTTATATGAAGAAAACACTAATTCTATTTTAGACTGAAATAAAACAAAAAGATGTCGCTCGTTTAAAATGACAACAAGAAACGAGCATTTAAAATATTTAAAGAAAAAAAAATGCATACAGAATCATCACAGGATTATAAATGACACAATAGAAGGTTGATTTTAAAAATTAATTTTGTTAAATAAACTTAACTGGAAAGAAAAGCTTGGGGAAGGTCTAATTTTGCGCCGCAAAACTTACATTACGTCACTATTTTCTAATAAAATAATTGCAGTAGGTTTAAGAAAATTTCTATAAAATCAACACTGATGGTGGAAATTATTTCAAACTTTCAAAAAGTTATCTTACATAATTACTCGTGCAACTGATCGTAAGAATTGTCTAATATCACCTCAACTCGCAATTACAGGAACTGTTGATCAGAATTTGATCTTGATGAATTTCAGACAGTGTTTTTGACGTGCGCCGTAGACACCTACCCCTCTTGGAATAAATGCATATAAATCTGTTATAAAGGGGTGAATTCATCCATATTTGTACGAAATGTTTATTAGATGTATGCAAACAGATCATATAAATTTCATGAAATTCTGCAGACACATTACTGTATTATCGCAAATGTCTACGTATTTCTGGGACAGACCCCGTATTTCATCGAGTGCGTTGAAAACATCAGAATTTTTATGTTTTCAACTCACGAGATGAAATATATTTGGTATTCACCGAAAAAAAATTTTTCTTTTTATTTTATACAATACACGGGCATTTTCCAATTCACACGGCAGGCGGTGAAAATGCATAAAAAAAAAAAAAAAAAAAAAAAAATGTTTGAAAACACAAATAATTTTGGTACCACATTTTTCCTTGCGTTCTAACTAAGACAATGAATACCCACACTTTATGTTTTCGTTCAAAAATAACGGAGTTATAGGCGTTTGAATTTCTGAAATGAGACACATTTAATGATGTCACGTAAATGGAAACGTCAGAAGCAATCCAAAATCTACAGTGAAGATATAGGCTGATATTAATCACTAGTGACTTTTGATATCAGTGAGATTTGATATCAGTGAAATTTCATATCAATGAAAATACCAATTTTATCAAGTTTTGATATACATTGGTTTCCACTGTAAAGTATAAAATAAATAAATTTATAACATGCATGCTTAGTTTTGAACCCAGTCATGGTTTAATTGCATGTTGGTGGGTCGGGCGTCTGACTATGATGGCGCCGATTTAAAGCTATTCATTTTAGTTGGTTAGGACCGGAGTTTCTTGTCTGTTGCTTGGCCCACCGGGGTTCAACTGGTGTTTTATTTTGCTCAAGGTTTTCAGTGATGTTGTTTGTCGTCCAGGCTTTTCATCGCCAGTCAGCTTATTGTATTTGTGAGTCCTCGTTTTTTATTCATCATGGTTGTTCTCAAGATTTGAGCCGCCTCGTGGGAAAACAAACAATGTGGTTTACGAACAGGTCCGACACAAACCGAGCTGTACAAGCACAGAAAAGAGCTAGAAGCTTGAAATTTCGGATTTAAGTAGAAGAGGAATTGTACTATCCGAGTAGCGAAAACAAAGGCGCTGATCAGCTTCGCGGTTACCGCGAAGCTGATCTTCGTCTTTGTTTTCGCCTATGCAGATTGTTGGTTTTCCCACGAGGTGGCTCATTTATTTGTTTGTCTTTGATAATTCACTGACTTGGTAGAGATTCACCACAACGACCGAACAACTAACTAAATGTTGTGTAGCACTGCAGTAGCTCAGGGTGAGGCTAGGATCCTGTAAAACTAGTTTAAGTAATTTTATATTACTGATCATTCCATTGGGGTCGGAGCTTCTTGTCTGTTGCTTGGCCCACCGGGGTTCAACTGGTATTTCATTTGCTCTGGATTTTCAGTAAGTTATTGGGCGCCGAGGGATCTCCATCGTCGGGCAGCTTATTACTTGAATATTAATGTTTAAGCTTTTGTAATAGATACTATCAAACGGAAGTTTATGTTGTGTATACATGTACATACTATACTACTCAAAATTTGATAAGCATCAAGTATTTACCTTAAATACAACACAATGCAAAACACCTCGAGTTTGACCCAATTTTGATGATAATATCAAAGGACCAAAACGTCGGTCTCATATGATTTATCTTAGATAATGCCTTGAAGTTTCTTGCTACAAGAAATTTGAAACCGGAAATGTCCTACCATAGCCCATTGAGTCATCTTTGCATTTTTCTCAAAGTCCCGAAATAATGGCATTTTTCTAAAAGTCCACAGGAGCACGAAAATTCGACTTAGAATTGATTTCTCTATGAAAATTAATCTGACGTGCATTCTAACAGACGTGTGCAGTGCAGGATAAAAGCAAGCTTGCAATTTTCACGTGTGGGCCAATTTTCAAAACAACCACTGTTTTTGTCAAAATTCAAATTAAAAAAAAACTGTTCTATGGACTTCGGTATGATATTTGTTTCAAATTTCTTTTAGTCGGTAGCTTCAGACATTTTCTAACACAATGCAAATGAAACTTATTCTTGCTAATTGGAGATTGTCATTAAATTTAGGTCAAACCCGGGACCTTTTACACTGTGCTGTATGGAAAATGATACTTTGATGTTTACAAAAATTTGAGTAGTATACTTTATAGTGCGATGTCTATGACCGTGCCGGTTAACCTTTGACAGAGAATTACATTTGCTGATCGGAATACTTAAAATGGTTATTTTTCGACAATGATATTCTAGGATGGTAAACAAGACATTCCGATGTGCTTCACCTGGAACTGGAAGATGACTAAAGCAAGTAGGCATCCCTTCTTTTTATTGTTCACAAACCTTAACCCATATTTGACGAATGGATTTTCCCATTATTATCATTTGGGTGAGTCCACTTTTATTTTTAGGGGCATCAGGAGTGATTTTCAATTTTTAAATAAATTTTTGATGAAAATCCTCTTAGCAAACAGAATAGCGCCAGATGGGACGCCGCGTTCGGCGGCGTCACATCTGGGGCCATTCTGTTTGCCTATGTCCCATAAAAGGGACGCCAGGCTTAAATGAGTTAATCAAGTGAAGTTAACAAACACAGTCAAGGTATTTTTACTATACTCCATGCAAAATTTTTTGCCTTCACGTATTTACACAAAATTGCAATATGGTTAAATCATCGCCCCAACAAATCATATTCAAAACTATACATTCAAAACGTATTCTGTCTAAATACAGGCATTGTCTGCTATACATGTCTTTGTCTACGCATGTTTTCTAATGTTTAGTAAGCCACCATTTTGAACAATCAGAATGTGTTACGGCAGTCACATGAATATACTCTATCCCAGCCACAATGGAACGAAATGAACCGCATTCGCAACTATATCTGACATTTCACTACAGACCTTACCTGGATTTCTGCCTTTATCCGTGAAGCGGCCGCGACATTACCTGGCTACCGCAGTATTAATTTTTAATATGGAAGTTTAACGGAGAGGCAGACTAATTGTCCTAATTAAAGTTTATTAATAAAGTTGGATATTTTGTCCTCATATTTTTACAAAGCTGCTTTCATTAGCTTTCCAATGATATATTTTATAAGAAAATTGAATAATTTTTCACTTTGTCACTTTTGAGTTACTTGCAAGCCATATCAATTTTGTATCAAAATGTATAAGATATATAGCGATTGATAGCGAAAAAGTTACAAATTTGGTTATACCTTGGCTACTTTGACACATCAAAATAAGCCTTTAATTTGTATTTGCAATATTTGTCCTCATATCACAGTGTAGCTGGATTAATTACGTACATTTTGGTATAATTTTTATAAGTCTGTGAAAATGTTTGCTTTTGTCAAAATGTTTATATTCAACAGTGTCCACAATTATTCGCTTGCAATTTTACACGCTGCGTGTAGTTGTGTGTGTACAAATAGATGAGTGACATAAAAGTCAGGAAAAGTCATTTGAGCAAAGAATTATGAAACATGCCGCATAAAACAAAAATAATTAGACTTTGTAAAATAATGAAACTTAATTAAGCAATTTTTCGTAAAATATCATTGCATTTAATTATCATTTATTTTCGGGCGGTAAAATTTAAATAACGTTTGAATGGCAATCAGTTTACGATAAAATTCAAGCTCAAACAACTAAATTATGTTTAAAGCAATTAGACATCTGTTCAATTATCACATTATCATTAACTATTTAATTCATAATTGTCATTGTCATAATTGAAGAAGATTTGTCGGCAAGGTGGTTTCAAAGTAGACAGATTACCAAGATTACCGGTTTCGGATTACTCAAGATTCTGAAGGCGACATTTTGATAATTGTTTTCAAAACAAATCATTTGTTTGTGTCCACGGTTCATGGTTATATTCACCTTCTTTAATTATATATTACGCATCTTTTAACCGTTGTCATTCTGTAAGCAAACATGGCTTCGAAATTACGTCATAGACAAAACGTAGATTATAAGCGTCTACATGTTGGGGAACCTTTTGCCAAAGGCCAGTCGGTCAGACGAACCAGAGAACGTCTACCAGAAACGTTTTTGGTGGACAGAATTTATGTTTTGGAGCAAAATAAGGAAAATAGGTATACCCCTCCATATCCCAGTTTTGCTATATAAAAGTGGGGTATAAGGGGGTGTTCATTACATGGATTCGTTTTTCTGATGTTTCCCTGCTTTAGAACAAATTCAGAGTGGGATGGCGCTGCCAAAATTAAGAAAAAAAAAATACTTTTTTAAATTCTTTTTTAACTACAAGCGTACATATAAATTTCAGTATTAAGGTCATCACAATCCCATTATATATGTGTGTGTTTTGCATTTATTTCAGGGTAACGAATTGAGATTAAAGACGAGCTTAAGCAATTTGGGAAAATCACTAGGGTTAGGAAGCGAAAGACACTGATAGACCTCCTGTACGAATGGCGGCAAAATGTCTCTTCTCATTCACAGAATTAAAATCAAAAGGTGCAAAACGAATGCCGTGCAAAAACATCAAAATTGATATAAATTCGTATGAGCTTTACGTCGTTTCTAAAACGCACCACAGTATAGTGGGAGTTCATGTGAAATACGGTATCAATTGCTGATGTTTATTAGATAAGTTATGTTTATTTAACACCTGTTGAATACAACACCTCTGATATTCAAATTAATTTAAGCCTTAAATTAAGTGTGCTCAAATTAAGATTAAGTGCTACTTAAAACTACTTCACCTGTCAGAAGCATATTAATGGGATATTAGATTAAATTAAGTGTGCTCAATTTAAGATATAGTGCTACTTAAGGATCTAAGTTTTATTTTTATTTACATAACATTAACATATAAACGGTAAAATCTGCTTCCATTGTGTCATAACCGTGACATTTGAATTTACGTTGTTGTATTTATTTATGTCTCTATGGGGCATAGAATGAATCTTAAATTCATCTTATTTTCAGCTGTTTCTTAATTTCATACAGTAACCTTTCAAGCCTATAGAACTAGAACAGTCATTATGTAAATTTACTCAAAAATAAAAATTTGCAGGTTACCATAAGTATTGCCTCTGTAAGACGCTTCTATTGTTACTCTATGTATCATATCATTGCTTTATTACAATCAGGAATGAATTTGTTAAACAATAGAAGAATAATTCTAAAACAAATTCATTACGAAAACACGTCCATACAATACACAGGAATCGTTTTTCAGCTGTAAAAAATGAAAATTTTAAGTATATGTTTTTATATTTTTCTTATTTTTGCTCAAAACATAGATTGTGGGTACACGTTAGAACCGCCTCGGCGAGGCGGTTTTAACGAGTACCCACCATCTATGTTTTGGAGCAAAAATAAGAAAAACAGGTATACCCCTCCATACCCCAGTTTTGCTAATATAAAAGTGGGGTATAAGGGGGTATTCATTACCGGACTCATTTTCCTGATGAAAGCCCCTTATTTTAGCTACTGTTTTGTGATCACAGTATTTATTGTTTTCCCTTGGGTTATATAACAAGATAATGTATACAAGAAGGTTCATTATAACAATCTACAAACATCAAGATTTTAATAGTCGCATTATCATTTCTAACGACAAATTATTTTATTCATCTTAAATTGTCATGCATCGAGTTTTTCTACTTTTATGTATGTGTGTTTTTTTCCTTTTAAATGCTGTGATAAATTGTTTGTTTTAAAAAAAGTTTATTTGTGTTGTTATAATATGTTCTTTTATGCATTATATTTTTATATAGCACATTTGATTATCTTTTATGTACAACTATCATCTAGTAAATAAATGAGATATAATATATGGTGTATTAGTTATTATTTAATGTGTTTCTTCTTTCTTTTGCGCTGCCTTTTTCGTCATAGTCCCGACTTGACTGAAAGTTGTTAGTAGGACATGATCGCTGATTTAGATAAGCCACATAAATGAATGACTGACCATCTATGTTTAAATACTAAAGACTGCTTTCAATTATATGATACTTAAAAATCGTAAAGCCTGTCAATATTGAGCCACCTCTTGGGAAAACCAACAATGTGGTTTCCGAACAGGTCCAACACAAACCGGGCTGTACAATCACAGAAGATGGCTAGAGACTGGAAATTTTGGATTTAGAAAGTAAAGGAATAGTTCTATCGGTGTAGCGAAAACAAAGATGATGATCAACTTTGCAGTTACTGCGATGCTGATCTGCTCCTTTGTTTTTTTCATATGCAGATTGTTTGTTTTCTCATGAGGCATCTCAGTGTTCTCTTCTATAGGTGACAGATATCACATTCCAAAGTCAATATTTTGTTAAATCATACTGAGCAGCTTAAATGTGCAATCAAGCGATGATGATGGTAAAGGCCGTGTCATGAAAAAAACATTTGGTCAGATCAGGTCTGCGCATCAGTGGAAGATGAGGGTAGATGTCCAGCTTGTTGTACATACATGCATCGCCTCGAATCAGTTATATAAGGCAATTATATTTGTTTTCTCCATTAAGCAAAACCTCTAACCAGCTTGCGCCCAGTTTCGTTTCCTTTTCATTCTCATTAAGACTGCACATTTTAGCTCTGCATTGTTTAAGCAGAATTAAAGTGTACAGACTTTATATTGTGAGACGATTCGGCAAATTATCTAGACAAGCGTTACGTATGGAAAATAATATGGCTGAGCGAATCAAGATATAGATTAATAATCAAAAATAATAGGACTATAATAATATTATGAGAATTGAGATCGCATCAGATCATAATATTTTTTTTTTTTTTTTTTTTTTTTTTTTCTTTGTATAAGTATTGAAGAATGGATTAAGAATTCCCATAGTAAATGTCTTTCTGCTAAGTAAAAAATGCAATGACTTATTTAAATTTAATATTTTTTTTATTTTCCGATAATTTCATATATTCTCATTGAAAATCTAAAATTTTTAAAATTTATCCATATCGCCCAGGCTATACATTATAACAACATGAGAATTCCGATGTTATTTGATAACCCAGTTTACCTGGCTGGCGTGTTATATCTTGACACCCGCAGGGCTTAACAATGTCAGCAAACACGCTGGCTACACAAAACTTTGAGTTACCTGGTCAATTTACCTGAGATGATCCCAGGGAGACAACTCGCTAAGCGGATTAAAGAAGTCTATTATCTCTCTTGCATAAAGGTATATCGGTCATAAAAAGCTGCTCATGACAGTATTTAGGTATGAAAGCTTTGACCACACCGCGCCTGCCGTGTCCGGTCTTCCCGACCTAAAATTCTAGTTAATCACTGTTTATTGTCAAAATACCAATGTTACAACTTTCATATCTAATATGCAATAGTTGAAACAAATCAAAGTTTGTATGTGAGCTTTTGAGTACACGGAAATGGAAAACATGTACATTTAAACTTGGTGCTGGTCACATTTTTCGCTGCTTTCATTTATTACCGTTGATTCGAGTCAGATTTTTTTATTTCTGTTCAGTCATATGAACCACGATGAAATGGGAGAACGGGCAGTTTCTATTTAGTTTTTATATGCGAAGCGTATACCAAACCGCGGTATGACCCATCCCCTTATTCACTAATATGTTCACTGCTCTTAAAGGATCTGTTTTATTTTTATTGTAGTTAAAGCTTATGCTACATTATATTTTGTTTGAATTAATTAAAATCATTAAAATAACTAATGATCACATTTCTTTTCTTACAGTTTAGAAACAGTTCCGACAGTACCATCAACAACTACACGATCTCCCGTTCTTATCATATCTGTAGCATTTGCAGTATTTACTATGCTTGGTATTCCGCATTCTCTAGCAACCACAGCGCCATGTGATATTAAACCTCCAATCTCTGTGACCAGTCCACTTATCATTGGAAAATACGGAGACCATCCGACATCAGTGTATTTGCAAACCATTACATCACCTGCCTTCAAACTGCTGATATCGTCGAATGTCTTGATTACACACGCCCTGCCTTCGACTCTTCCACGACACACTGGCATGCCATGGAGTGTAAATGATGGTAGACTTTCCATTTCTTTCTTCTCCATTTGAAGTGGTTCTGGATTACCTAGGCTGAACTTTGGAAACGTGTATTTGTTCCTGCCTGGAAATATACGTTTTCGCCTCTTAGCGAGCCTTATTAGCGAAGCAGAGCGGTTCTCAATCAACTCTCCAATTTCTCGATGTGTAAGGAAGAACAATAGCTCCTGTTCTGGAAGTCTACTTTCGTGTACCATTATCTCTGCCAATCTCCAGTACGCCATTTTGAAAACATTTATGGTTTTAATGACGACCGCTTTTCCTAGTTCTCTGCCTGCGACACCGTTGATAGCTGATTTTATCAGAAATGATTTCAGCAAAATCTTTTGAAGCCAGTTAAGGTTTGTTTGCAAACCATTTACAATGTCGGCAGTTGTTTTGGTTTGCTTTTCTCTCCTTCTGGAGACCCCTTTGGTAATTATTTGTTTCACGGAATCAATCAGATTCGTCGGATCTTGGGCCCAAGACTTTTCTATATAATCTGCCTCTCGAATGCCTCTGTGACCATGCTTTTCCATGAACTGCATGTAAGCCAAACTAACCTCTTCATTGGCCGAATTTCTTAGAAGCGTGTCACACTCTTTGGTCGGAGTAGCTAAGAATTGTTCTTTTACATTTGACCCTGCGATGCTCTCTGCCAGAGACTGTATAGCAAGCGGAACATCTGCGCTATAAACCCCTCCACAATCAGACAGAATCAGTGCCATGTCAGCCATAGCTTCGGTGCTTATATGATTTGCCCCTTTCTTTAACAGCATGAGAGTTACACTTGCAGGAGCCACCGATTCATTGGCTTTAAATAAATACGCACGTCCCATCTTGAAAGAAAATATACGACTGTCGTCAATGGATTGGTAGAGAGATTTTGAATCATAGGCGTCCCTGCCGACTTCAAATGACTCTAACTGCCTCCGGAGATGTTCAAAAAGCTTAGAATCACGTCTCTTTAAAGTGAAAAACTGTCTTATATTGGCCATAATTCTTTGCCCAATTGTGATCGGCCTTCCTATGTAATTCTTTATCGTCTGTAGAGAATGTTCTTCCACTGGTTGACCCACAAGGTTTAACTCGAAGTCAACTTTTGCCCCGTCGCCGAAACACGTTATAGGTCTTGTTGTAAAGTGGGTCAAATTGAGGAAAACGAACCCACTATAGGTCGCCACCGAACATAAAGCATGTACTGGCTGTGGCAATCCGATTCTGCTGCAGGTGAGATAGTTACATGATTTGTCTAGCCCATTCACGAACAGATCACCGGTTAATGTGGATACAGCACCAGGCATCATTTCTTGAATATTGCTTGCCGTGATTAATAAGTTATCATTTGCCAGGGGACTGTCGAATTCATGAATCAAATCGTCATCCGTTGCAAGATCAAGAGACGTTATAGGTCTGACTTGAAGAATATACAATGACCCTTCCTCAAGGGCCCATTCAGTGTCAATGCAGGTTCCAAAGGCATTTTCAAGGTCAATGGCTGTTTTCGACAGGAGCATGATCTGCTTGTCCTCCATACAGAGTGCGTTTCTCTCGTTCTCGGAAGTCCTCAGAGACTTCATTTCTGTATCACTTGCAATGAGTTTTGCTTCCTTCTTTCCTTTATGGCGTTTGTTTATCACCAGGTTGTTTTCGACATGGCGATCAACCACAATTGTATCGGCATCTACATCTCCAGAGACCACGGACTCACCCAGTCCGTAGTTAGCAGTTATGATCAACTTTGAAGCATCGTTCTCTACTGGGTCCATTGTGAATAGGACTCCAGACACTTCTGAATTAACCATCTCCTGTATGATAACACCCATGCTGTCCAGCAGTTCTTGTCCATTTTGACGACGGTATTCCACAGCCTGGTAAGTGAATGAGGATGCCCAGCAATTTCTGACGGCACCTATAATGTTATCGAAACCTTGTATACAAAGAAACGTATCCAACTGTCCAGCGGCAGACGTTTGTACACTGTCCTCTCCAACGCTTGATGATCTAATCGCGTAATGCTTACTGCACCAGTCCTCTCCAAATACCGTAGCGAGCTGACTTTCGAGTTCATTTCTAAGCTTCTTGCTTAATGTCGTTTCCCTAACAGCCTCAACAGCCTTATCACAGTGTTGTTTCAACATATTTAATCTATCATTTGTCAAACAATTTTTGATTCGTTTTGATGCTTCGATCCCACATGGCGTTTTCATCAAGCAGTCTACAAATGCATTTGTGGTTAATACCAAACCTTTTGGAACATTGAACGTTCCCAAAGTGTTAACTAAACCTAAAAAGTAGGCCTTCCCACCGACTAAGGATCTAGACATGCAAGATGCATTATCCAGCGACACAATGTGTTCAGTTAAGTTACTTTTCTTTGTACCGATTTCAAAGAAAGTTGGAATAGGCAAGGGTTTGCAATCATTTTCAACATTCGTTTGGGTGGTTTTGTTTATTTCAATGCCGTATCCTTTTTGGCTGTTAATCATTAATCTTTTGAAAGCAAACCCGATCATTTGATCACCAAAACACGTTCGCGTTAATTCTTCATGTACATCGAAGGAATTCGAAGAAATTTTGACATGTTGGGGGAATTGAAGAAGCTCTGATTTGTCGCCATCATTTGAACCCCTTGATCGGTGTAACCATGAAGGAGTGCTATCTGCAATAGGAAATGTCACGCGACCAAAGTAAAGAGATTCAGAGGCAATTGTTACAGCTTCTTGTGAAAACGATAACCCAGACTGTTCCAAAAGGAAGTGTTGCTGAACAACATTGTCAAACAATTTTGCATCTTTGAATTTAATTGTCCTTTCTCTCACACTTTTCAGTTTAATATTTAATTCGTCATGACCCTCTATGCGTACTCTTCCTCTTAGTTCACCCCACTGATTGTAGAATATACAACTGTCAAATAAAGGAGTTGTTATAATTGTTCTCCAACTCAGATGTGATAATGTTTTGGCCAGACTCCAATACGACGGTGATACAAGGAAATCATATGGGTCGAATAGACATTGCCAGTACAGGAAAATGGATGCATTCCATCGTTTTCCACCAGCATTCATGTGTTGAAGAAGTCCATGAAATTGGACTTGCCATCTTCGCATAGGATCGAGGCATTTGAGATTTGTACGTCCAAGTCCAGGACAGTCCGGCACCAACTCTTTGTGACAGAAGTATCCATAACCCGGTATATCTAGATCAAGTTGAATGAATTTTAATCCTTCTGAAGTATTCCTTGACTTGACGTTGATACATAATCCATTAGAACTGAACCCCGACAACGTTGTCTCGGCACTAACATCTTTTGGTAGCTGTTTTATTTCGTCAAGTATTGCTGGGAGTTCAGCAATATCTAGCTCCTTTTTCTTGTATTTTGGCACTAGATTTTCTAAAAGTTTCTTCCGCTTTGACCAGCGCATTAACAGTAAGTAAATGAATAGAATAATCCGTTTTAAACACCGTAACATGCTTTATGTCTACCAGCTTGTGATCAACAACGTAAATGCCAGGATCTCTTGGAAGTCTACGAGATGCACTCTGAAAGAAATAGATATGATTAATTTAGTTTGCACGTATAATACAGGTATGGCATATGGCAATTCTTGTTCAGAGAACTCAGATGCCATTAGCCAATAGTACAACAACACATCTAAGAGAGAGAGAGAGAGAGAGAGAGAGAGAGAGAGAGAGAGAGAGAGAGAGAACACATCTGAGAGAGAGAGAGAGAGAGAGAGAGAGAGAGAGAGGTAGTCATTAATGGTATCTGCAGAGTATGCATTCCACATTTGTCAGGTCAGTGCAAGGCCTAGTCATATAAACCTAAATTAACTAAATACTAAAAGACATACTTACATTTAAGGAAACTGTGCCATTCTTCGCATACGTTGCAAGGCATATGAAAGATTTGAACTAAAGTTTCCCACTTAAATGCACTTAAATGCAAACTGTGCTTTACAACTCTATATGAGGTGTTGTGTTTCAATATAATGTTACATTGAATGACATGAACTTTTATATTTTATTATCTAGGACAAACCGAGCTTATTTATTTCACATTAATTTGAAATTAGCCCAACACCAAAAATGTCCACCCGCTGCTTCTTACATAGTCATATTACCTTATATGCAAATGTTCGTTGGTTTGTTTACTACTTTGTATCATTTCAATAATTGGATTTGTGTCTGTCTAAAGAAGTCTTAGATCACCCTGGGTATCAGTCAGTTCTGACCGACTTTGCTGTGTACATTGGTGCGTCTAAATGTCGTACTATTTTAGGGGTAGTGAGACCCGTTTCAAAACTTGGTGGGTGGCCAGGACAACCTATATCTTCAATGAACACAGTCCATATTGGTGGTTTTGTCGTGCAGTTTTGTAACTCATTTAAGCCTCGCGTCCTTTTTATGCGACATAGGAAACAGTATAGCCTCAAATGTGACGCCGTAGAACGTGGCGTCCCACCTGTGGCTATACTTTTTGCTTGGAGAAATTTTATTGAAAAATTGAATTAAAAATCAAAATCGCTCTTGATTAACAGACTCTCCTAATTGATAATGATGTGAAAGTCAATTCGTCTTTTATGGGTTAAATCGGGGTCACTGGCCCTGACATACTTTTTCAAAGTATATACATACTTAATACAACCTCTATGAACTTACTACGTGTCTACTTGACACAATACGGGTACAACCCTTAATTTTCGCATGCGCGGACCCAGAAATTTTCATGAGAGGGGGTCCAACAAAAATGGTAATTTTTGGTCACAGACGAGGGGGGGTCCAACCCCCCAAAAATCCCGAAATTACCCTTTTTTAGGTAAAATTTTCAAATTCCAGGGGGGGGGGTCCGTACCCCCGGTCCCCCCTCTAGATCCGCGCATGTTTCGCTTCGATTTCATAGATTCAAGCAGGCCAAATATATATGACATTATGTCACATTAACATCATTTGTGTTACACCTTTGGAAATAAAATTTTTGAGACAATGGTTCTACGTCTCATGGGAATGTGTAAAGGAGAATAACTTGCGAGTGGGTGTCTTGTGTAACTCGAAGTTTAATAAGGGTTGATTTTTTTTCACAGGGCATCTTAGGAATTTAACACCCATGTGGCTATAGCATTAGATATGTAGCAGAACTAGCACTGTACAAGATTTTGACCCTTTGTTCGCGTTTAATGCGAGCGCTTTTCGAAAACATTGTTCCCCCTAAAATTGAAGTTGTTACTGCTGCCTTACCTTTCCGATTCCGTCATCAGGAAAACATGTCCGTGCAATTAATATCCCCCTCAACCCCACTTTTATATACTAAAACTGGGGTTTGCAGGGATATATAGTATATATTTTTCTTATTTTTGCTAAAAAACATAGACTGTGGGTACTCGGCGAGGCGGTTCTAACGTGTACCTACAATCTATGTTTTGAGCAAAAATAAGAAAAATATAATTTCTCCAGTGAAAATTTTCATTTTTGCAACTGTATATTGCATGGGTGTGTTTTCGTAATGCTCATTGGTTACATCTACAAGAAGCGCTCACAGACAACGCTAACATAAGATGAAATGTTTGGAAAGTGATGGTTCTTATACACACGTTAGGGTGTTAAATTACATTTACCAATATGTCCTGTGAACAAAAGTTGTTTTTTACTTATCAAAGTTTTCAGTAGTAAAGTATATGCGCATAAATACACATGCAGATTCTGAAACAACAACAACAACAACAACAAATACAACAAAAACAACAACAACAACAACTCGCAACACACTTTTACAGACAATGATTATTGATATAGCACCAAACATTTTATACACGTAACAGATTTTTTTTTCAGTTTAACGTCCCTTTCAAGATTATTTCAGCTCATATGAGACGGGCCAATCAGAAGGTGGGGCGAAAACGGGAGAACCCCGAGAAAAACCACCTGACACACCCGCAAGCAGAACTTGGCTTGTCTCACATGTGGCCAGAGGGGGGCTCGAACCCACACCAGACACAGCGGTGAGATGATCGAATGGTTAAGTGCAGTAATGAATTATCAGCGCTCTTAACCACTCGGCCACGGGGGCCGCCCGTAACAGAAATCAAGTATATAAAACACTGTAAAGTCAAACAATGCTCATATAAACAAAATATACAGTAAACAGCTGTATGAATGTTCCAGCATAACAAGTAATAAGCTCATTTAGTAGGTTCGAAACTTTACCATTTATGGCCACCGATATTTAACTTTAAAGCGATTTTACCAAATATGTATCAAATGACAATTCGATAAAATTTAATAGAAAACTTTCAATTTTCACTTATCTAAAACTAAACAAGTGAGGTTGCTTTAGCAGCCAATGTCTCTGTTCGATTAAACACTTTTTCGTTCTCTGCTGTGAAGAAGTGGAAAGAATGGGGTCACTACCCGGCGGACAATGATCAGACACCCGGCATTATACACTATAAGTGTAGGAAAGCTTATAAAAGCCAAAGATTCTAAGTCTCTGTCAGCATAAAAGAAAATGAACGCCGTGTTGACGTACAAATAAAACAAAATAGCGATGTTTATGATCAGATATCGTACATGTAGGGAATATTTGATGTTTATAATCACGGAAACATAGATTTTCGTGCAAGTAGCGTTCTAAAATCGCTATCGATGTGAAACAAATATGTCCCCTGTTAAATCAGCACTTCGGGTAATGAAAGCGTCCGGTAAGCTCTAATCTCACTCACAGTCATCGACCTGCCATTGACTGGTTTGCTGGTCTACATATGAGTACTCTGAAACGGAAACAAAAAATATTCAGATTCTTTTGATATTTGCAGGACACCACTTCGTCTGACTCCGGTTTTAATAGTGTAAGTTATTTTGTAAATGCCAGTAGGAATTGTAACGAAGAACACCTCATATCGTTACTAAAGTTATTTTACACAGGAAAACTGAAGTCTTCAGAGACGACAATGAAAAATGAATATTTCGAATAAATATATAGACACTAAAACTTCTTTTTTTTTCATTTTTTATAAAATCGCGAAAGTACTTTAAGAACTGGTTTCCACGGACAACTTTTCTTTGACAAAGTATGTTTGTCACAGAAACATATATGCACGTGTCGAAGTTTCATCGTCCAAATATCTTTGGCAAAGGTGAGCAAGCTAAATAATATAAGTAATCTTTGCTGTGCGTGAACGCAAACTCATGACAAATAATCTTCGTTGTCTATATTGTTCGTGGGAACCAGGCCTAATATAAGCAGTTACTTGCAGTAACACAAAAATTTTACTGCACACCTACTCCGGTAAGCTGGCAAAGTCTACTTTCATGCAATATCAAACTAATTATAAACTGATTGAAAATTTTGTCATGCAATTTAAAGGAATCTGAAGCGTAGGTTACATGCAAAGCCTAAATCGAAGTACCATAAATAATAAACAAAAGAGCAATAAGGGTTTTGTCGGGATTGAAAATCACATTTACATTTTAATGAGCAAAATAGAATACCAAAATGAACTTGTTAATTCTATGGGTTGGGGAGGACAGGAAGAGTGTGGTGTATCTGGATTTTATGTTGATTATGTGGGTTCTAAAGACGAACTTTACCACAACATGACCTGCGCTACTAAGTAAGAAGTGGTTCTTCTTCGGTTATTGTCGATCTCATCACCTTAAACTGTAGGTTTATGATACATAAAATTGTACATAGTACATAACAGTCTATTTGTGAAAGAATGTGTTTGTAGATCAAGTTTTGTCGTATTTCAGCTCTTCCGTATTCAAATGGATGGCTTAGAAAACAACCTACCACATATTTTTCACTAAAAAGTCGATTTGTGCTCCGAAAAATAAAATTTCAGACACGCTTGCTTACAGTTTCCAAATGGAATTTCAACAAACAATGGGTAAAAGGCATAGCTTATAAGAAAGGTATATTTATGGGTAAAATACAAACCTTATCAGACTCGGGTTCGTCTGGTGCAGGTGTAGGCATATTTGCAGCTGCTATAGCGTCATCTACCGTGAGGAAGATGCTGTCCTTATATGTCGGTATAATCTCTGTCGCCGTCAGGACGTCCCATACCTCATCTGAAAAAATGTTAACCCATATTTGACGAATGGACTTTCTCATCGTTGTCATTTGGGTGAGTCCACTTTCAGTTTTGGGGACATCAGGTGCGATTTTAGATTTTATTCACGTTTTCGATAAATTTTCTCTAAGCAAACAGAATAGCCCCAGATGGGACGCCGCGTTCTGCGGCGTCACATCTGGGGCTATGCTGTTTGCCTATGTCCCAGAAAAGGGACGCCAGGCTTAAATGAGTTGATAATGTTACCTGGTACAACAACGCCCGTATCCATGGAATATCGTGAGCCTATTTCGTTTTTTCATGGTAATGACTACCGGTATTGTCACAAAAACGGTTGTACACACATGCGGTCTTGACGCTCTTGCCTTGAATATTTGACAACTGAAATACTGAAAGGTATCAATATTCTAATTGTCTTGCTATTAAAATAATTTTGTAAAATCATGGTGCCATTTAAAAATGCTTTAAGTAAACTCATAGCCCGTCTAGAAGTTACTGATGAAGAAAACACAGGGACTGACAAACCAGTACGAAAACATGTCCATGCATTATATAGAATGTGTTTCAAAGTTTGGCTTTGAAATTGAGAAAAAAATCTGTTGCAATATTTTAATAATTTTCCTAATTTTGCTCAAAACATTGACGGTGAGGCAGTTCGAACGAGAACACACAATCTTATGTTTTTGGGAAAAACTATGAAAGATAGGTATACCCTGTAAACTCCAGTTTAACTATATAAAAGTGGGATTTAATACCGTTCATAAATGAGCCGCCTCGTGGGAAAATCAACAATGTGGTTTTTGACCAGGTCCGACATTAACCGACCTGTACAGTCACAGAAAGAGCTAGGGTCTTGAAATTTCGGTCACTCAATCGGATTTCAGTAGAAGAGGAACTGTACTATCCGAGTAGCGAAAACAAATGCGCTGATCAGCTTCGCAGTTACTGCAAAGCTGTTCTGTGCCTTTGTTTTCGCTTAGGCAGATTGTTGGTTTTTCCATGTGGCGGCTCAAATATGTTTTTCTGGTGGTTTTCCAGACCCCGTCCTTGGCTCGGACGTGTGCTGGGCAATAACATTTAGAACTGATTTCCACATAATTGATTTAAATTTAAAAGAATATTTACATAATTAACAAATCAAGAAAATTTACATATGCATATTAATACATGTAGTAATTATTAAGTAAACTACTTGTATTTGTTTAAAGTTTATTTGTGTAACCCACCATTTACGTTTGCCACTAAGACTTTAATATTCACGTTGTCGTATTCTTGAATCAGCTGAAATGGTAAAAATAAAGTGAGATGTTGCAGAAAATTACTTTGTGAAAATTTTTCAATTTCTTTTTCATCGGGACTATTTTTGGTTCTAAGTGCATATATGTGAAGCAGATGACTAAACACGGCTGCAAAATGTGTAATAACTAAAATGAAAACTTAAACACATTCCTGTCTTATTTTAAACTACAGATGTCATAAATGATAATGTTGAAGGTGTTAGATTTTATAATCGTTGGTTGGTTGGTTGATTGGGGTTTAACGTCCCACCAACAGCTAATGTCTAATCGTTGGTTGGTTGGTTGGTTGATTGGGGTTTAACGTCCCACCAACAGCTAATGTCATATGGAGACGGGACCTCGGTTTATAGTCCCATCCAACGGAGTGGAGAAGCCCGGGATGGAACCTGTGACCCCTGGTTTACAAGGCGAGTGACATAACCACTGCACCACGGAGGATTCTATTTTCTAATCGAAGAACATATGAGCCGCCGCATGGGGAAACCAACAATCTGCATAGGCGAAAACAAAAGCGCATATCAGCTTCGCAGTAACTGCGAAGCTGATCAGCGCCTTTGTTTGTACAATTCCTCTACTTTCTTAATCCAAAATTTCCAGCCTCTAACCATCTTCTGTAGATGCACAGCCGGTTTGTGTCGGACTTGGTCGGAAACCCCGAAGACCGGTTTTCTCATGCATAGCCCCATATCCTACCTGTTTCAACACCTTACAACCAACCGTATCTGTGAAGATGACTGCGGAGAAGTCTAGGATGATGTAATGGATTGGATTCTCAAACACGAACGGCGGCAGACCCGGAGGCAAACCCTCGAGGAACGGTAGGCCATTGATGGTCTGAAAACAGTTATTTAAGAAATAGATCAGCTCTAGCAGTGAATTGTTGAGTAATATATCACTGTTTGGAGGTCAGTTGTATAGTATTTTTCATAAAGCCACATATGCTGGTGACAAATAAAGGATAGATAAATTTTGCCATCCATTCTCTAGTGTACCCGCTAAAAGGACCAGGAGCCAAAGTGGGGACAATGTTCAAAATGCCAATTAATTAGAACTGATAGTTTTAAATCAAATACCAGTTTGTTTTATAAAATGTAGATCGGTTGTGATACATATCACTAATTTTGTATCCTTTTAGTTGGTTTCAATAGGGTTTTCAAAACTGAATTTCGGGTGGGGCCGTTTAGCAATGCTACTTCCCAGCAATGTTACTCAAGTCCCGGTAAGAAAGAAAGAGTTGCATTGCTGCAAAGTATGCTAGGAAAATGGTCATAAAGATATCAAGAAACAGTATTGTCCGCTGTTCAATTACAAATTGTTGTCAAAGACAACAAGTACTCACCGTATCACTGCTTGTACTACTGACGCTGATTGCAGAATCTCTCCGACTGTTCTTGTCCGCCAGCCCCATGCTGCTGTTGCTCACCATCGACGCTCTTCGACTAATTTCGGAAGCTCGGCGGATCTGTTTCCGTAGTCTCTCGGGTTTAATCGTAGAAAGTCGGTAGACCTCTTTCACGAAGATGTCACCATTTGCAAAGTATAGAGGAGAATCATAGCGTATGATTTTTATCCCTTTCTGTTCGACCACCTGAAGAATTAATAGAGTCCGAAGGATAATTACAGGAGATTTTGTGGTGTTCCAATGGCGAAAATTCTTTTTTCAGTTTTTAAGCGTAAAATGCAAAGCTACAAATCCATGAATTCTATACCTTTCGTAGAGAACATTTAGCATAATTTAGAAGACATTTAACCAAAATAAACGACAAAGATACATCTTAATGTGTGCATCTATGTGATATTGCCGCCACCGACAGAATTAACATTTGCTTTTGTTATGTGCTAATGACTCACTTGGCAACCCTTTTACTTCGGTCATAGAACGTACCTTTACATACGATTTAGGATCCTTAAACACCTTTTGATCGCCAAGTTTGCCCAATCTCGTTGGTTTTGCCCTGAAACATATAATCATTAAAATGACCTGTTGTAAAGGATGTTAAGAAATGGAGTGCTACTACTGAAATACAGCAGAAGAAGTAACACGATAAGAAAGATAATCAAAGCGATACTGGATTTATGAATTTCTGACATTTCTATTCTGACTTATATAAAGATTCAAAGATGCATTCGTGAAATAAAATTACAAATCAAACAGCAGCAGTAGGTTGCTAATAACTCTTGGTATCTGATATGTAGCGTAATTCAAATAACGCTTGAACATATGAGTCGTCTCGTGGGAAAACGAACAATGGTTTCCGAACAGGTCCGACACAAACCGGCCTGTACAAGCACAGAAGCAGGCTAGAAGCTTGAAATTTCGGATTTAAGAAGAAGAGGAAGTGTACTATTGTCGAGTAGCGAAATCAGCTTCGCAGTTACTGCGAAGCTGATCTGCGCCTTTGTTTTCGCCTATGCAGATTGTTGGTTTTCCCACGAGGCGGCTCATATCTTAAGATTCTAATCAGGGGTAGCGGTAAAAGTGGTCTCTCAAAACAGGTGGTCTTTGAATTCTTGGACTGAAGATAAAATGACTGTTTGTTTGAATTACAGCTCAAATAGAGTAAATTCCGTAATTGATTACAACTGGATTGAAAGAAGTGATGATGAGTATATGTATATATTATCTTATCTTACTTTTGAGATCTAAGGACGACAGTGAAGAAGGAGAAAACAAGCCCGATCAGCAGCCCGTAATCCACGTGTAAGACAGTAGCACAGACACAAGTCACCACCCAGATCCACTGTAAGTTTTAAAATCGAAAAATAAAAATGTTTTAAGAGTCAAATCAGTTCAGTTTACTGGCATTGCTGCCGCCACACTTATTCATTAATTAACTAGAACCAGAGGCATGGAATTCTCTGTGCACGTTGAGAATTGTAAGCCTCTGGTAAAAGAAATCGAAAACTGTCTGTGTATTGATCACAGACACATTTCAACGCGTTCTTGTTATTGGTTATGAAATAGCATTGTGATCCTCAAAAATGTTTTGTTTTTCTTCGTAAAAGGGCAAAGCTTAAAGCTGCTAGAAAATAACAATTCGAAACAAAAAACAAACAAAAACAATAATGTCATAATGCATATGTGATTTCAAATATAAATTGAATTTGTTCAGCCAGCAAATAACGTTAGGATGCAATTACCTTCTACAATAATTGTCCTTTATTGTGGTTATTTATCTTTGAATATTGTACGGTGTTTCGAGATAACATTTAATTTTCAATAATGTCAAAATATTCATGACTAAAATTTCGCTTACAAAATCATATTTGGATGTTTTCCAGATCTTCGGTAGCTCCAGGACTTGCAACAGCAGGCTTCTTAGCGCAACGACAATGATAGAGGACAACACACACTGACGACAGAAGAAATATATGATGTGCCTTGAATACTAGAAACACTTGATTCATGGCGTTAACTGCTATATAACTTACAGTCACACCTAGAAAAAGTATTTGTGATATATGCATAAAAAGGATTTGTATCAACAAAGACAAGAAAATTTGTAGAAAACAAAAACGAAAATGGAAATGGAAATCAACGACAAGTGGATCATACAAATGGGAAAGTACGATATATGTATAAACACGAAAGTGATAAAAGCTTACATTTGGTAATGGTTCAAACAATGGACCAACCCAGAGAATGACTATTAGAACTAAACCAGCAGAGAAAATACTGGCAAGCTGAAAGAAAATGAAGCAAACAGCACAATAAACGTCTCAGACACGTACAATTTGTGGATGGTGATATGGCGATATAGTCGTACGAATCATTATGTGTACATTGGAATAGCTAACGCAAAATAGAAACATCGCGATATCTAAGGAAATAAAATATAAAAAGTTTGATCCTTTGGAAGCATTGAAAACGTTCAAAGAGAGGTAGAAGTTTGATGCTTTGGAAGCAGTGAAAACATTCAAAGGGAGGTAGTATGGGCCATAACTTTGGTGTCACTTTAGAGTTTAAAAAAACTTTAGAGTTTAAAAAAGATTTTGTTGTAATCGTCTAATCGATGACATTGGTTTTAAAACAACATTGGAGAACAAGTATCAAAAGCCAATTACCTGTGTCTTTCCACCAGCAGAATCCTGTACAGAGCTTCTTGACACAGAGGCAGCGATAGGATAGCAAGAGAAGAATGATCCAAATATGTTACCAGCTCCAGTGGCTATTAATTCCTGCAAATGTTATCATATACGTAATATCTGAAATACATTTGGTTTCTAAATTTCGTGTCTTGCACAAAACAGAGCAAGCAAATAAGGCATGGCAATTGAAATCATTTGAACTCAGCAATTCAACACATGCTTATGACATTACAATGACGCCTCTGTGCAACTTCATACATAATATTTTGGCAATGTTTACTATTTTTAACATTCATTGATGACACTTTCGGTGTTATGTTTTTTTTTTTTTTTTTTTTTTTTTTTTTTTTTTTTTTTTTTTTTTTGATTCAGTTTTACGTCCCTTTCAAGCTTTTTCACTCATATCGAGACGAATCAATCGGTAGGTGGGGCGAAAACCGGAGTACCCGGAGAAAAACCACCTGACACACCCGCAAGCAGAACTTGGCTTGTCCCACATGTGACTCGTGCCCCGAGCGAGGCGCGAACCCACAGCGGTGAGATGATCGAATGATTAAGAGCACTGAAGTCAGCGACCTTAACCACTCGGCCACGGGGGCCGCCTGTGTTATGTTTTGATAAGTTTGGCTGTTGTCAGTAAACGTTTCATGATCAAAACGTCGTTTCATAATTTTTGATTTAGTATTGGTATGAATGGAAATATGTAATAAGAGATTATTGAATATGAGATTATAAGTAATTCGCCAACAGTCCTTAATATCATACAAACCTGGTTTGCATCGATTGTATAGCGATGTTTCTTTGCAAAGAGTGCTGCAAGAGACACCGACTGGGCAAATGATACGATAGCGATGATGAAGATATCAGCAAAATATCTATCTACTCCAGCAAACGGGGGCACTCTTGGTGTTGGTAAACTGTTGATAGAAAGATGTGACTTTATAACGTTGGGCTGAAGACATGATAAAGCATTAAAACATTTCTTTACGGCTTGTATCTCAACGAAACACTTATCATGTAAATATAAAATTTGTAATTTGGAAGCAGTGAAAACATTCGAAGAGGAAAAGTGGAATCCTTTTTGAAAAGTTTACTGGAAACTAGAAACGTCGAAAGGAGCGAAAGAAATGGTGGGTAAATGATAGGTAAAAAGATAATTTTAAACATCTATATCTACTGTTTATCCATGGCAACTGATTAGTCGCCAGGTAACGGTTGAATAAAATTAAATTGACCGCGCTTAGACGCTCAAGACTAAATAAATTTTTGAGCGTTTTAAGATGAAAGTTTTAACGGAACCGAATTGTATACATTACCCAGCAGGGACATTGCCGACGACTTTCATGTGGAAAATGTCATGAAACTTTCCAAAATATGATGCTACCGTCCCAATAATCACCTGAAAATGCAAGCAGGTAATATATGAGCCTCCTCGTGGGAAAACCAACAATCTGCATAGGGGAAAACAAAGGCGCAGATCCGCTTCGCAGTAACTGCGAATAAAATATAAGGGTTTGATCCTTTGGGAGCAGTAAAAACATTCAAAGGGAGATAGTATGGACTATATTGCGCAATTTCGGGTAATGAACCCTCATCAGTAGCCCTTTTAAAACCGGCAACGAAAGCCAGACTATAATACTGTAATTTTGAAAATTTTCACGAAGAGTCTATATCAAAGACACATTCCTAAACGGGGTCAAATAATTTAAACATTGCTTAGAAGTATGTTTCTAAACGTGAGTGTTTTGAACACCTTGAATAGCTTTATTGATCGCAAAGGACCTAAATAAAAATATAATCTGCACTATGGATGATGTACGGGGAGACTTTTTAGGGCCGCCACACGGCACAACAACAGCTGCAGTAATAGCAAATAAAATATAAGGGTTTGATCCTTTGGGAGCAGTAAAAACATTCAAAGGGAGATAGTATGGACTATATTGCGCAATTTCGGGTAATGAACCCTCATCAGTAGCCCTTTTAAAACCGGCAACGAAAGCCAGGCTATAATACTGTAATTTTGAAAATTTTCACGAGAAGTCTATATCAAAGACACATTCCTAAACGGGGTCAAATAATTTAAACATTGCTTAAACGTATGTTTCTAAACGTGAGTGTTTCGAACACCTTGAATAGCTTTATTGATCGCAAAGGACCTAAATAAAAATATAATCTGCACTATGGATGATGTACGGGGAGACTTTTTAGGGCCGCCACACGGCACAACACCAGCTGCAGTAATAGCAAATAAAATATAAGGGTTTGATCCTTTGGGAGCAGTAAAAACATTCAAACGGAGATAGTATGGACTATATTGCGCAATTTCGGGTAATGAACCCTCATCAGCGCCTTTGTTTTCGCTACTCGGATAGAACAATTCCTCTTCTACTTAAATCCGAAATTTCAAGCTTCTAGCTCTTTTCTGTGCTTGAACAGGTCGGTTTGTGTCGGGACTGTTCGGACACCACATTGTTGGCTCATATCTTATCGAGATGGTTAACAAATTAGGAATACGTTTTATTAAAAAAAAAAACTTTATAATATAAATACCCCAAAACGTGAAAAGGTAACATTTTGGATTTAAAGTGGTAGTTTATGGGTTCATTCTCACTCGACGAAATGTGGGCTGTAAAAGAAAGCTTACCACGATCAGTTCTATAGGTACTGGAACCTTCAACTTGGACTTGAACCTCTGGTTGATGTGAACTTTGACCAGGTACAGGATCAGGATACAGATCAGAGACATCACCAGAGTGGCAATGTTGGTGTTGGTAATCCGCTCTATGATGAACTTGTACGTCTGCAATGAAACACGATTTCACAGGTCCGACACAAACCAACTTGTATAGTCACAGAAAAAGACTAGAAGTATGAAAGTTTCAGACAGAGGAGCAAGAGAGATTTTATTCACTGAGTAGCGAAAACAAATGAGCTGATCAGCTGTGCAGTTACTGATCTGCGTCTTTGTTTTCGCATAGGCGAATGTGGTTAATGTGGAACTTGATCAGGTACAAGATAAGGATACAGATCAGCGACATCACCAGGGTGGCGATATTTGTGTTAGTTATCCGCTCTATGATAAACTTGTACGTCTACAGTGTAACAGATGAAGTGGTGATGGAAACTACGTTTGAATAAATAAGTAAGGACCTTTCATAAGAGGTACAAGTAGGCAAAATCAGGAAAAGGCGCAATCAGAAAAAGATTCCCACTCCAAAAACCGAGATGGGAAAAAATAAATTCACAATCAAGTACTTATACCATGAAAACATATCGTAAGCCGAATGGGCAGCTATTTTCCCAACAGATGGCCACTCAGTTACCTAAACTTAACTAAAAAAATGAAAACATACATAAGGCGCCAACAGCACAAAAATTTTAAACACCAAGACATTAAACGAAAGAACCACCACAGAAGTATCGCATTGGAACGATCAGTAATATAAAACTACTGGGGGCTTAAGAGGCCCGTACTTAGATTTATCATACATTATTTTTACCAGCAAACTGTTTTCATGTGAAAAGGTACAGACAAGCAACGATCAGGAAAAGCCAGTTTGGAAGTGTGCCATTCTAGTTGATTTCTCTGCTGAACATATTTGGATTGTCTATTTGTTAATAGTCGAGCAAAACGATTCAGTGCAAAAAATTGCGCTTGAAATAATAGTCCATCTCCTTTCATTCATTTTGCAGTTTGCGTTCCACGGACCGGAACTATTCTATTTAATTTCTTGATAATTTCAATTTTGTGATGCTTCAAGGAAAAATCTTACCTTGATGACCTGAAAGAGACCGTCTGACCTCGGGATCTTCAATCCAAAGATGTATTTCACCTGGCTGGTACCCACGTGTACGGCTGATGCTGTGGTGAAGCCACTGACTAGAGGATCGGACATGTAGGTAGTGACAAATCCCATCCTCAGTGTTCCCATGATGATCTGTTAATTGAAAAAAAAAGAAAGAAATAAAATTAGCAAACATTGTCACAGCTATTTGCATGTAACCCACACATGCCTCATAACCTTTTTGTGGGTCATAGACTAACTGTATTGCCATCAAGAGCTAAATTATGTTGGAATTGTATGAACAAATGAAACATGAAATTAAAATAGCATCTATTGACCATCTAATTTAAATGGACGAACCAAAATGATAATGATTGACAAGCCCATACGTCAGAACAAAAATTTGATAGTCAGAGTGGTTAACTAAACAATGTCCAACACGCGGCATGCTTTTTACATTTGCTTGAAAAAAGTAAAAACACCACCAAGCGAAATTTTGAACCTCGACTATATATATATACACAATGCCTAAATATGAATAAATTGAGTTGGGATTATCAGATTATGTTCTTTCATGGTTGGTGTCTTAGCATAAAAAGTACAAAATCAATAATGGCTTACTTGTGCAATACCAACTAAGAGAGCGAGTGACATGACTATGCCTATTTTTATATCATCCGGCAATGATGCCGACGCGTCCATATCTCCAACACCCGTTGTCTCGTTACCAGTTGTGCTGTTGCCAAGCAACTGACCACCATTTACATCACCATAGAAACGAGCGACAACAGAACCGGTAAGTAAGCTCACCACTGCTACCGTACCTAATAAATAAAGAAGAGTGGTAAATATAATACAAGGGGTTTCAGAGGAGATGTTTGAACATTGTGGACAACGACGACAACGACGACGCCAGAGCATGCCTATCCTACACGATCACATAGGAGCCTTCGGCTAATAATATCAATGGTAAGCGATTCTTTTGATATTGATTCATTTATTCACTTATTCACAAATTCATTTATGTACAAACATGAACTTTGAAATGTGGAATTCTGGAATTGAATTTGCGATAAAAGTTTTAGATATGGGATATTTTGGGCAATTTATTTGAGGATATGGGATATTGCCTAAGCCCTTAGTAACCAAACATCCCTTATAAGCATATTTTTACATTGATTCTTACCCATTGATATATGCCTTGAGGTACCCAATAGTATATAGATGAGTACGGGGAAGAACGACATATACAGTCCGACCACAGGTGGCATCTCTGCCAACATCGCATACGCCATACCTGAAAAGATACAATGCCACTAATACATGTCCGTGTATGTGAACTTGTTACGCCCGTTACGCCAGTGGAATCGAATACATGCATTACGCAATCTGTGAATTACAGTACTTTTTTATCTGAAGAACACCAATCGTTGTTCAAGATGGTATTTATATATTTTCGATCTGCAAACATCCCCAAAGACTGAACTAACCAGCAAGGCTCTGGTTATTCATAATACAAGCTGTTGTAAGTAATGGATATTAATAGATATTGTTATATACCTAATGTATCTCTACAATAGAAACTTGTCGTGTTGTAACGGACAGCACTTTCTGCTGTTTTAGGCATCGTAGGGCATTAATACCATTAACGCCCTGAGATGACGTCATATCAGGGCAATAATGGTGTTAATGCCCTGAGATGACACCGTAGCAGGGCAATAATGGTGTTAATGCCCTGAGATGACGTCATAGCAGGGCAATAATGGTGTTATTGCCCTAGGTGTTATTGCCCTGAGACTATAACATACACCTGTTTACATGTTATGGACACTAGCAGGTGTTCATTTCATCTAAATTTAACATGGCAGGTGAGTGTACATTTCAGACGTATATTTCATCTTAATTTAACGTGTCATTTTGCGTCTAATCACTTACCAATCAACGGCTGTGTGCTTGTCATCATGCGCGATTTCAAGACATAGCATTCACAATAAATAAATAAATAAATAAATAAATAAATAAATAAATAAATAAATAAATAAATAAATAAATAAATAAATAAAATGTACATGTATCGGAGGAAAGGTATATAACAATGACGATATAACATTCTTTTCCAAGTGCATTAACGTTTGCCAAGCCCTCGGGCAATAATGTGTTGCAGCCCTCACCGCTGCGCGGTTCGGGCTGCAACACATTATTGCCCTTGGGCTTGGCAAACGTTAATGCACGGAAAAGAATGTTTTATCCTCTTATTCTGTGACAATGTACGAGGATCCTCGTATCCTTTGAAAACACGGAACACACATAGAAACTGGAAAAATACAATTTAGCAAGTCTCTAAGCCATGCAAAAGTAAGTTTTGTACCTTTTTGGTCTATTGAGCATCAGCAACGATTAAAATTATTTCTTAAGTACTCGATAATATCATAAGATGAAGTGCAAGGAGATGGCCTGACTTACGCATATCGCACTTTAAATTCCCAGGCTTTAAATTTGTTTAAGTTTAGACTTGGACACGAAGAACACTTCATCTTGAACAGGCAATATTGTGATTTAAATGGGCATAAAACAACTGGTTAGGGGAAATGTGTGCACGATATACGAAAAGATAATAATATTGAAGATTTTAGTCACTCCATGTATACCTTGTGGCAGCTGCATGATCCCAACAGTTAAGCCACATATGACATCCGCGGCGAAGTCTGTCTTCCACTGATATTTCTTCATTATCCTGTATGACGGCACCAAACTGTTTATGCAATTTTTCGCGCGCTTTTTGTTGCACCGGAAGCACTTGAGACATGACCCATCGTCTGGTTCCACGCGATGGTACTCATCTCGGAATTCCGAGGCTTTACGACAGGTACAGTCTGAGGACATTCTGTTTCTTCTGTTGGTGAGTCTTCCCGAGCTTGGCCAAAGTCGGCCGTTGTCGCTGTTTTCTTTCTGTGAATTTGAAACATTCAATATATGTTACTGGTCAGAAACGCTAAATATATATACCTCAGGCGAGTCAAGGAAGAAAAAGGGCCACCGCCCATTGGGGCCTAAATAAATAGACGGACTGCTTGTGTCTACGCTACTGTCTGGCCATCTGATTACTGGTGAACCGCTCTGGTTTGAACCTGCCCAGAAAAAGTGGTTCATGTCAAACCATCCATACATATAAGCCTTTGTGGCTTGCTTTACTTGGATGGTTATATTTTAAGCACTTGTTGGATGTCATGACATTCTCATTTTGGGTAAAAGTTCCTTAAAATGGAGGCAACGTCCCGACATGACCTTAGCTGCTGAGTTGGACGTTAAGCATCAATTAGAAAAAAAGGAAGAAAAATGTGTGATCAAATTACTCCTGGCAATTTCTTTCTCCAAAAAAAAACCGCTCAGAAATAGCCGAAAAAGAAGAATTTGAAAATGTTCGGCTAGCAATTTTGACAAGCATAGTTTGGAATAAACATGTGAACTACATGTAGAACGCAGTCTAGGACAAAGACTGGCATGTCAAAAAATTTGAATAAGCCAGCTACTGGTCATTTAGGGAGGGTTAATATGTGTCGAATGACAATAAAATAAATAAATATAATTGCAAGTGTCTTTTGAAGAGGTGAATGAGTATAGTTGGCCTTGCTCAGGTGTATATTAATTTTAATACAGGTAACATATACAAAACAAAATTTCTGACCGACCACATGAACTCTCAGGGATAAAAATTGAAATATAGGAGATGTTTGGTAAAAACTTATATGTAGCATTATTTAGTCAATCAACATTGGTTTGTTTATTTTGCATTTGTTTTAAACAGGTGGCAGATTGATTACCATTGGAACCCCAAAATCAGAAATCACAAAAGTCTACAGAAACACATGATAACGAATTTTGGACCGTACACCCAAACAGTGTGTGATACAAGCATGTCATCGATGCCTTAAGAGGTTGACAGAGGTCAACCATACTTTTGGACTTAGCCTGGAACTTCCGGTACAGGTTTATGATAAATCAGAGTATAATTCGGATTTTCTGGCAACTAAATATTATCAAAAGTATAACGGTTGTCTTACTACTATCCATACCTCTTCAAGCCAGATGTCAAAATAAACCTCAAAAAGTACAAATTTAAAAAACAATTTGAAAAATGGCAAATAGATGCAGTGCGCTAAGTACTGCAAATGCTTGTACTCGTTCAAGGGCACCTTGCATCGCATTTTAGATAATGATTTTATGTCTTCGGATAGGCCATCTTTACCACATACAGTGCACTCAGAACTTTTTACAAAATTAGATTTCGTGAAAAATGCACGTGCAACAACACTTTTGGTCACGGTCTGTTAAACAAAAATAAATTCCATGGTTCCTTCACTTTAAACTTAGGATAATTAACATACCTTCGCCTGATTATTTTCTTTCTGCACAACGCCCAGAAATTGCCGAAAAATAAAAATAGCAATTTGGACAAGTGTATCTTAGAAAAAACGTGTGTTACATGTATATGCCAGTCTAGGACCAAGACTAGCATATCAAAGAACTTCTAATAAGCCAGCCACTCGTCATTTAGGGTCGGAGGGGGGGGGGGTGTTAATATGTGTCGAATGACAATAAAATAAATAAAAATAATTGCAAACGTCTTTCGAAGACTTGTCATTACATGTCCATGTGAGATACAGATCTTTCCTAAGTTGTCAAAAATTGAAAATTTCCAGCAGAAAAATGTTGATGTTTTTCTTAGCTTTGCTCAAATCATAGACGTGTGTGTACACGTTAGAACCGCCTCGCCGAGGCAGTTCTAATGAGGCAGTTCTAACGAGTATCCACAATCTATGTTTTGGAGCAAAAATAAGAAAAATAGGTATATCCCTGCATACCCCAGTTTTGCTACATAAAAGTGGGGTTTAAGGGGGTATATATTACACGGACATGTTATCCTGATGCAACCGCGGCACATTGTCCTTTTACAAAGTGGAATTCGTTGATAAAAATCATTGAGCCGCCTCGTGGGAAAACCAACAATGTGGTTTCCAAACAGGTTAGGACAGAAAAGAGCTAGAAGCTTGAAATTTCAGATTCAAGTAGAAAAGGAATTGTACTATCCGAGTAGCGAAAACAAAGGCGCTGATCAGCTTCGCGGTTACCTGATCTGCGTCTTTGTTTTCGCAAATTCAGATCGTTGGTTTTCCCATGAGGCGGCACATATGACAATTTTGCGGACTCTTGCTAGCTACAGACAAATCTGAAATACACTAATATGCACAAATAAACAAATACTGGCAAGGGTGCACATGTCGCTTTGGCATGTGCGTCCGTGTACCAACAAAAAGCTTGAAAACAGTATTCCTAAAATCCTAAAATTGCAAGCTAATTGTCCCATTCCAAAATATGAAAAATAAACACATACAACAAGCAGACATGTAACTGTTTTTATAATGTTGCAGTTGCAGAAAAATATGAAAAGGTCATTTTGCGTGTTACATTTTGTATACACGTTTCTAGCATGTTCTACAATTTGTTAAATTCAACAAGTTCATCTACATCATGCTAACGTGTCCGTGAAATGTAAAATGTATACCTCCGTTGTATACAGGGGTATGATTTTGTTTACTTATTTCTGACCCAAACCAGGGAGTGGATTCTCACAAGAACTGTCCCATGATCCCACGTATCCATGATCTAAATATGAAAAATATTCAATTGAACAATACTATAATTTTTCAGCTGTATACTTTATAGGCCTGTTTACGCAATGAAAAAGATGAAATGTGAACTGCTGTCAAATATGTTGTAATATTTTTATGTAATTTTTGTTGATAATAAACGTCTTATACAACAATCTAGCTGAAATTAAAGGTGTCATTACATAGCAATTAATGTCGTTATAACATGCTTTGAATATCATCACAGTGTCAATTATACATCATTGGCGTGTACGTCAAATATTCTGTGACAGTTTTATAAGACGTTTACAGTGAATTTTAGGTCATATTTAAAAATTATCAAATAGACTATTGCAATATAATTATGAAAATTAATATATCCTTTATCTCACCATGATTATATAATTCCTGCAAGATGACGTTTTTTTTCGGTGTATGCTAACCGTTAAATTATAAAAGTTGTGTGTGTTATTGCAATAACAAAATGTCCTCTGGAATCTGCTAAACTGCTGTGAGCCCAAAAGTCAATTATTTCATATGTAATAAATTAAAGGCACATGTATTTCGCAAAGTAATGTCTTGTGTCAGGAAAATGGTGTTGCAAAATCATTTTCATAACGTCAGTTTTGATATATTCGTTATACCCCTAAATCTCGACTTTTTAACCGGATCCTGTATACGTTAGTATACTATAGCACTTATACTAAAGCTCAATATTTGTTTTCGAATTACCTTAAAAAAGTCATGTTTTCATGCATTTAGAAGGATGCAAAAAGTGATATAAAGTGCGTTTCCTGGTGTCTGATAATGGTATTTCGCAGATATTTTACAACTGTTCAAGTGTAGATGAACTGTTTTCTTGGCACAATTACGCATGTAGTTTAATTGTCGCAAAATTTAAAAAAATCAGTTGACAAATAAGAGTTCTGGTCAAAAACACTTTTGAGTAGGGATTTCCTGTACAAAAACCTCATGTAAGGGAGGTAAATATTTTCTCGAAAAAAAAAAAAAAAAAAAAAAAAAAAAAAAAATGAATTCTCAGTATTTTGTAATGGTTGCTCAAAATCATAACAAAATGACATCAATTATACACCTGAGACGAAATCTTCATGATCAAGCAAAAAATTTCGAAAACTATGCATTTTCATGATTATCGATTATCTCCCTTGCCAATGCAAAAATCCCTATATATTCAAAATTCATTTTGGTCATAAAAACTCTATCTATTCGTCGATTTTTAAAATGTTTGCAGGTCTTATTAAGACAAACTAATAAGATCAAGATTTGGGCATGAAATTTTTAGACTTTAGCTTCTTGTATATAGTGTTTCAGTTCTTAAAATTTCAGTAATTTTATATAACTGATCGTTCCAAGGCGATACTTCTGTAGTGGTTCTAATTGCTTTTTGTTTTGGTGTTGAATGTTTGATATGTTTGAACCTTTTGTACGTTTTCATATGTATTTAGTTAAGTTCGGGTGACTGAGTGGCCGCCTATTAGGAAATAGCTGCTCACTCGGCTTACGATCTGATTTAGTATATGTACCTTATTGTCAATTTAGTTTTTCCCACCTCGGTTTTTGGAGTGGACATTTCTTTCTGACTGCGCCATTTCCTGATCATTGCCTACTTTTACCTTTTACCTTTTTAGTGAGTACCTTCGCGGCTGTATTCAAATCATCAAAAACAAGCAGAAGTGTTGTATCTTTTACGGTAAAATATTTGCCTTCAAATTATGGTCAAAGTTGTGTTAAAGAAGCACCTCATACATCGGTTTCAAAGAAGCTAATGGATGATTTTGAACAATTATGAAATTAAATTTTAAGCTACAGCAATGACTGTCTGAAACCTGTTCTTGTAAAAATGTAGCCTAAGAAAAGCGGCTCAGTGTAGAACGTATTCGCTAAATGTGTTCAAAGAGTGTGGCTTGCAACTGCTTTTTTGTAAAATATGGTCATTTGATAAATGTATTTTGACCAAAAACCAAATTTATTAACCACTGCAGCTGTTTTTCATGCGTCACAAACAACATGTTAGCTGCTTCCGAAAAAAACCTGTTTTTGCACAAAAAATATGAAAAAAAAGACCAATGGTCCTGTAAACGCTCACCTGAGATCTGTGATATATACCAATAAACGTGTTTGACTATTTACATTGTTATGTATGACAGTTACTTGTTGAAAGATGTGCATTCAGTACTGGTAAACTTCCCAAGGGAGTATGCCCAGGAAAGTATGATGTTATACATATGATGTTTACTTGTTGTCCTTAGCAATTATTTACTTTTAGTGTCCCAGATATTGGACATAAACAGGTTGTTTACTTCAGAATTTTCTAGAAATTTCAAATTGTTCTTTGACGGAAAAATCTGGAAGAACCAAAGATGTAGAATCTTCTAGAAAAATCTTTTTTATGTCAAAAGAATATTGTGGAATTTTCTGGAGGGATAATGGCCTCTCTAGAATATTCCAAAACATTAAATTTTGGTAAACAACTTGTTATTTTTAGTATATGATATCATAGAATTTGCTGGAAGAATCCTGAATGTTCCTCAGTGCTATATAAGGGCTACAAATTTTCATAAGGACAATCTTTGGGTACTGTTACTATTAAGAAGTCAAAATCTATCTTACTGGAATTTAAACTTATTCTTGGATTACTTTGTGATATTCGATTCTGGATTGGGACATAGTGCTATTTTGAAACAAACTTTAATTCTTGGGATCAGAAACTGATACAGACTTGTGTTAAAAAATTCTGGGGGACATTCAGACATTCTTTAAGGGAATTAACATCTTGAAAGGTATTGTACATTCATTTTTGCTTGATTGTATATATGCTTTTGATTGTTTCACATGTAATTACTGGTTAAATCACTTCTAAATAAATTTGTTAAATTTTAAACAAAGCTTGTTGCTGGCTAACCAACTTGTTGGTTTCCTTAATCTTCTAGTTACGCCTGGCACGTAACAGAATTGGGGGCTCGTCCGGGATTGAAATTTCTTGTGCACCAAATTTATTTAAAATTCTAAAGTATCTTCACTGTTTGCTGTTTAAATAGCTAAAGCCAGCAAAAAGCAACCATGTCATTCAAACTAAGTGACTTTATTGCTGCGCCTTCTCAGGAGCTGTTAGATAAGGCCAAAAAGAGTGACCTCTTAGACATAGCTGATCATTATGGCTTGTCAAATATCAAGACTTCCATGTTAAAACATGAAATTAAGAACATTTTGATTCAGTTTTTTGTTGACGAGGAAATTTTTGATTCCTCGGCTACTTCTCAGATTCTAGTCACTCAGACTGACTTGCAGTTGAGGGAACTAGAAATCAAAAGACAAATTGAGATGGAAAAACTAAAATTTGAATATGAAGAAAGAATAAGGTTGGAAACTTTAGAACGGGATGAAAGAATAAGGGCAGAAAAGGCCGAAAGGGAAGAAAGAATAAGATTGGAAACTTTAGAACGGGAAGAAAGAATGCATAAACAAAAGTTAGAAATGGAAGAACGAGAGAAGGAAAAACAAAGAGAATTAGAACGAGAAAAAATTGAGTTAGAAAAAAAAAATTAGAAAAAGAAGAAAGGCTTGAAAAAGAAAAATTAGAACGAGAAGAACGGCTCGAAATTGAAAAAGAAAAATTGAGATTTGAAAATGAAGAAAAAGAAAGAGAAAGGCTATTTCAGTTAAGAATCAAAGAAATTGAATTTAATGAAAAATCAAAATCAAAATCTTTATCTTCAGACACAAGCAAAATATTTGATGTCACAAAACACATTCGTCTCGTTCCTCCATTTCAAGAAAAAGAGGTTGATAAATATTTTCTACATTTTGAGAAGGTAGCAGAAAACTTGAAATGGCCAAAAGAGCATTGGACCTTGCTTTTGCAAAGTGTTGTAATTGGTAAAGCTCGAGAAATTTACACTCAGCTTTCTCTTGAGCAAAGCTCAGATTATGATACAGTAAAGGAATTTATTCTTAAGGCTTATGAGCTGGTCCCTGAGGCATACAGGCAGAAATTTAGAGACTGTAGAAAAGAACATGACCAGACTCATGTTGAGTTTGCTAGAACAAAAGAGCAACTATTTGATAGATGGTGTTCTTCAAAGAAAGTAGGTTCTGATCATGCAAAGCTAAGGCAGCTCATGCTTGTTGAAGAATTCAAACGGTGCATAAATTCTGATGTTAAGGCTTTCTTGAACGAAAGAGAAGTTGAAAACTTGGAAACAGCAGCACGTTTAGCTGATGACTATGCTTTGACTCATAAGGCTTCATTTGTCAACAAGCCATATCCTAGGAAACCATATAACCCTCAATCAAAGCTAATTACCCCTCAGTCAAAACCATATTCCCCTCAGTCCGGTCCCAAAGCCAATCCCAGTAATCCAACTGACAATTCCAGTCCAAAACCCAAATTTTCTAGTGAAAACAAAGGACAAAATCCCTTATCCCAGCCAATTTGTAATTATTGTAAGAAAACTGGCCACATTATTTCTGAATGTTTGGCACTGAAACGAAAGAAAGAAAGAGAAAATATAGATAGTGCTAAACCGACAGGCCTCACCTCCTTAAAGGCTAAACCACAGTCTTGTATCCAGGAAGAAAACCCTATACTGACCAGAACTTGTAAAGAGTCAGTCTCTGAGGATTCTATTATGGAGATTTATGAACCATTCTTATCAGATGGTTTTGTGTCACTTAACAGTGACTCTGCCCAGTCTACCCCTATCAAAATCTTACGAGATACCGGAGCTTCTCAATCCCTTATCTTGGCAGATACCTTGCCATTTTCCGAGAAGTCTTCTTCTGGGACAAGTGTCCTTATCCAGGGCGTAGAGTGTGGATTTGTTAATGTACCGCTCCATAATATCTATTTGTCCTCAGACTTAGTTAAAGGTCCCGTGGCTGTAGGTATTAGACCTTCCTTACCCTTTAAAGATATTCATTTGCTGTTAGGCAATGATTTGGCAGGAGATAAGGTTGTGGTAAACCCACTTTTGACCAGCACACCATGTGTTGATCAACCGCCTGATCCCATTGAGCAGGAAATTCCTGACCTTTACCCTTCTTGTGCTGTTACTAGGGCAATGGCTAAGAAAGCCAAATTATATGATGGGATGCAGGACATAAATTTAACTGACACTTTGATAGGTCAGTCCTTTAATAAAGAGATTTCAACATCTCTTTCCCCTAGTCAGTCTGATATTCAGACTGACCCTAGCAATCCAAGGTCAGGGTCAGAAAATGACCTTTCACCTTCCAACTCAAATGACCAAGGTCATGACCAGCTGTCAAGGTCACAGCTTTGTAAAGAACAACACAGTGATCCTGAGATCTCGCCTTTATTTGAAAGGGCTTTTAATGAAAATGAAATATTCCAGGTTCCTGTTTGCTATTATGTCAAAAATGGCATTTTGATGAGAAAATGGCGTCCTCCGGATGTCTCCGCAGAAGATGAGTGGACTGTTAACCACCAAATTGTGGTTCCTAGGGTTTATCGCCCTGAAATCTTAAACTTGGCTCATGAAACACCCATGTCAGGCCATTTAGGTGTAAATAAGACCTATCACAAGATTCTAAATCATTTCTACTGGCCAGGATTAAAATCTGATGTTTCACAGCATTGCAAATCCTGCCACACTTGTCAAATGGTAGGAAAGCCCAATCAGACCATTCCAAAAGCTCAATTGCAGCCCATTCCTGCCTTTGATGAACCTTTCAGCAGAGTGATTATTGATTGTGTAGGTCCCTTACCCAAAACAAAGAAAGGTTGTGAATATCTTCTGACCATAATGTGTGCTTCAACTCGCTTTTCTGAAGCTATCCCACTCAGAAATATCAAGGCTAAAACAATAGTTAATGCACTTGTGAAGTTCTTCACATTTGTAGGCCTCCCAAAATCTATCCAGTCAGATCAGGGCTCAAATTTTATGTCAGGAATTTTTCAGCAAGTTATGTACGAACTTGGAATTAAGCAATACAAGTCATCGGCTTACCACCCTGAAAGCCAAGGTGCCTTAGAAAGATTCCATCAAACTTTGAAAAACATGATCAGATCTTACTGCTTTGACACTGAAAAAGATTGGGATGAAGGCATACACTTGCTTCTATTTGCTGTAAGAGAATCTGTACAAGAGTCTCTGGGGTTCAGCCCATTTGAGCTTGTTTTTGGGCACACTGTACGTGGACCGTTAAAACTTCTAAAAGAGAAATTTCTCTCAGATGATGACAGTTCTTTGAACTTACTTCAGTATGTGTCTGATTTCAAAAACAGACTATCAAAGGCCTGTGATGCAGCTCGGTCCAATCTCAAATCTACTCAAAGCAAAATGAAGATTCGTTATGATGAAAATGCTAAAGACAGAAATTTTGAACCTGGAGACAAGGTACTTGCTCTCTTGCCCATTCCTGGCAGACCTTTACAAGCTAGATATTATGGCCCGTATACTGTTGATAAAAAGTTAAGTGACGTGAATTACATTGTTAACACTCCTGGGAGGCGCAAGCAAAAACAGCTATGTCACATTAATATGCTCAAGAAGTATATTGATAGGGATAGTTCTGTTATTTCATCAGTAAATATAGTTAATTCTGTCCCTCATGAACAAAATCAAATGGACTCTGAGGACTTCAACTTGGAGAAATCTGATCCCTCGTCATCGAAACTCCAGAATTCTGACATACTACAGAATCTTGATCAGAAACTGTCTCACCTTGATTCAGACAAAAGACTTGAACTGAAACAGTTAGTTCTCGAATATGAGCACTTATTTCCGGACATTCCATCCAGAACTGACAAAATCTATCATGATGTTGACATTATTGAAGGTTCAAAACCTGTAAAGCAACATCCTTACAGAATGAACCCTGTAAAACAGCAATATCTCAGGGAAGAAGTTCAATATTTGCTGGACAATGATTTTATTGAACCCAGCCAAAGTGAATGGAGTTCTCCTTGTATTCTTGTACCAAAGCCAGACGGGACATTTAGAATGTGCACAGACTATCGAAAAGTCAATTCTGTCACTAAAACAGACACTTTTCCCATCCCACGAATGGATGACTGCATTGATAATATTGGACATGCCAAGTATGTTACAAAGTTCGATCTGCTAAAGGGATTTTGGCTGATACCCCTCACGGACAGAGCAAAGGAGATCTCGGCATTTGTTACACCAGATGGACTGTACCAGTATAAAGTCATGCCATTTGGAATGAAGAACTCGCCTGCGACTTTTCAGCGGCTGGTCAACAGTTTGATTTCCAATCTGGATGGCTGTAAAGCCTATATCGACGACGCTATTATCTTCAGTGAGGAGTGGCAACAACACTTGCAGACAATCAGAACATTCTTTGACCGGCTAAGTGATGCTAAACTAACTGTGAACTTGGCAAAAAGTGAATTTTGCCATGCAAACTTGACATTTCTTGGACACATTGTAGGTCAAGGTCAGGTAAAACCTGTAGAAGCTAAAGTTGAGGCTATCTCAGATTTTCCTGTACCTACTAGCAAAAGACAACTGATGCACTTTCTGGGTATGGCTGGATATTACAGGAAATTCTGCAACAACTTCTCGGCTATAGCTGAGCCTCTTACAAACTTGCTTGGTAAGAAGGCCAAGTATGTTTGGACAGATGACTGCCAGAAGTCATTTGATAAGCTCAAGGCCATACTTAGAAGTGCTCCGGTTCTCTTAGCACCAAGTTTTGACAAAGAGTTCAAGTTGGCTGTAGATGCCAGTGATGTTGGTGCAGGCAGTGTATTGTTGCAAGAAGATGACAATGGTGTTGACCATCCTGTTTGTTATTTTTCCAAAAAGTTTAACAAGCATCAGAGAAATTACTCTACCATAGAGAAAGAATGCCTATCTCTAATCCTTGCGCTTCAGCCCTTTGAAGTTTACTTAGCTTCTTCACATGCACCAATTGTTGTCTTCAGTGAGCACAATCCACTGACTTTCATACATAAAATGAAAAACAAGAACCAGCGTTTACTCAGGTGGAGTCTCATGTTGCAAGAGCACAATCTTGACATCAGACATATCTGAGGAAGAGATAATATCATTCCAGACACCCTAAGCAGAGCTTAAGTGTCTCTACAATGCTGATGTCCAGCTTTGTGCTGTTGTATTTGATTAGTTTTGCACAAATTTTTCTAAACATATTGTATACAATTATCCAGTATTGCAAAAGAAAGCTTTATTTTATAAAACTTTCTTTTCTTTGAAGAGGGGAAGTGTTATGTATGACAGTTACTTGTTGAAAGATGTGCATTCAGTACTGGTAAACTTCCCAAGGGAGTATGCCCAGGAAAGTATGATGTTATACATATGATGTTTACTTGTTGTCCTTAGCAATTATTTACTTTTAGTGTCCCAGATATTGGACATAAACAGGTTGTTTACTTCAGAATTTTCTAGAAATTTCAAATTGTTCTTTGACGGAAAAATCTGGAAGAACCAAAGATGTAGAATCTTCTAGAAAAATCTTTTTTATGTCAAAAGAATATTGTGGAATTTTCTGGAGGGATAATGGCCTCTCTAGAATATTCCAAAACATTAAATTTTGGTAAACAACTTGTTATTTTTAGTATATGATATCATAGAATTTGCTGGAAGAATCCTGAATGTTCCTCAGTGCTATATAAGGGCTACAAATTTTCATAAGGACAATCTTTGGGTACTGTTACTATTAAGAAGTCAAAATCTATCTTACTGGAATTTAAACTTATTCTTGGATTACTTTGTGATATTCGATTCTGGATTGGGACATAGTGCTATTTTGAAACAAACTTTAATTCTTGGGATCAGAAACTGATACAGACTTGTGTTAAAAAATTCTGGGGGACATTCAGACATTCTTTAAGGGAATTAACATCTTGAAAGGTATTGTACATTCATTTTTGCTTGATTGTATATATGCTTTTGATTGTTTCACATGTAATTACTGGTTAAATCACTTCTAAATAAATTTGTTAAATTTTAAACAAAGCTTGTTGCTGGCTAACCAACTTGTTGGTTTCCTTAATCTTCTAGTTACGCCTGGCACGTAACAACATGTACATAGCCTCGGGCAGGGACAGATGAACCCCTGGGGGCAATTTCATTTTTAGAATCATAAAAATCATGTCCATTTGTCCATTTCCAGGAAGTGTTCCCAGTACAATAGGTTAAGGTCATCACAGGTTCATGATTTATAATAACTTTGTAGAGCTCCATTCAGGCCTTCTGGTTCTGAAGAAGAAGATTTTTAAAGGGTTTTGCTACTTATAGCTATGGCGGCCATCCTGGACATGTGACCTTGACCATTTATACAAACTGTCATACCCCCTTCCTAACAACGCTCCACATAAAGTTTGGCTTAGATTGGCTGAGCGGTTTCAGAGAAGAAGATGTTTGAATATTATGTTCGTATACATGTATATTACCCAGGGGCAGGGGCAGACAACCCCCCTGGGGACATTTTTTTCATAAACATAAATCTTCTTTCCATTTGCAAACTCCCAGCAAGTATCCCCCATTTAATTACATTTCACCAATTTTCCCCATTCAAATGTATTGAAGATCTCAGCCGACCTTGCCGTAAAATAGGTCAAGGTCATTGTAGGGTCATGATTCATATAAAATTTGTAGGGCTCCATTGCCCGATGCTTCACGCCAAGTTTCAAAATCATATGCCTTCTGGCTCTGAAGAAGAAGATTTTCGAAGAGTTTTGCTATTAATAGCCATTGCAGCCATCTTGGTCATGTGACCTGGACCAGTTATACAAAGTTTCATTCCCCTTCCTAACAATGCTCCACATAAAGTTTGGCTTTGAATGGCCAAGTGGTTTCAGAGAAGAAGATATTTGAATATTATGTTAATATACATGTATATTACCCCGGGGTATGGGAACACCAGGCCCTGGGTCCATTTGTTTTTTTCAGAATCATAAATCTTCAGTTCATTTTGCCCATTTCCTTTCAAATGACATTTTAACAATTTTCCCCATTCAAATGCATGGGCAACCTATGTCGACCTTGCTGTAAAATATGTCAAGGTCATCCCAGAGTCATGATTTATATAAACATAGTAGAATTCCTCTTCCTGGTGCTTCATGCCAAGTTTCAAAATTATAGGCTTTCCGGTTGTGGAGAAGAAGATTTTTAAAAGTTTTTGTCATTTATAGCCATGGCGGCAATCTTTGTCATGTGACCTTGACAATTTATATAAACTTTCGTTCCCCCTTCCTAAGGATATGCTCTACATGAAGTTTGGCTTTGATTGGCCTAGCGGTTTCAGAGGAGAAGATCTTTGAAATTGTGAACGACGGATGACGGACGAACGCCGAAGCATGGGTATACTATAAGCTCACCTGTGAGCCTTCGGCTCAGTCTGTGAGTTAAAAAGAAAGTAAACCCTGCCCCCCCCCTGTGAGTTAAAAAGAAAGTAAACCCTGCCCCCCCCCCCCCCACACACACACAGAGATGTTGCAACCATATTAACTGTTTATTTACCATAGAATATCTAAAAGAAACGTTCAAGTTTCGTACAAGTGCATAAAGTTAGAATGAATTAGCCGAGAACGCCAAAGAATATTTTAACGCTTCGTGGTTTTTATCAGCCCCCTCCCCCGTGTAAGAAATATAGCCACAATTTTCCGAAGACAGAGATTCGAAATAGTCATCTAAGTTATGCAACTCATTTTTTTTGAGCAGGGGAGATATCAGAATGCGAAAATTATCTTTAGAGACAGAATACGGTAGACAACGACTTTTTCCGCCCTTTTGTGATACAATTTTTCTCATGATGCAGTAGTGCTCGTACATATGATTTAAGTCAATTCCTATTTGACGTTTTTGGTTCAAGAAATTATGTTCTGGGTTAATATAGCCTGTCAGGTGACATTAATCTCTCATAACTAAACAACTTCTGTATCAAAATATTCACATTAGGTACAAATGTCAGTAAACAGGCCGTTAATTATCCCTTAATCTACGTACATATGTAAACTCTTCACCAAGCTCAACAGTATACAGTCTTCGATGCAAAGGATTCTCATATTTTATCAACGAAAAATAATAGTGTATTTGTAATATTCATGTTTGAAATTTAACGAATCGTTAACGAACAACATCGTTGATTTTGAACAACTTGGTCCTGGTCCCGAGGTTATAAAACGTTTTTCAAGCTCAGCTCAGCTGAGACTAAAATTTATCCTGCTCATAAACGTTAAAATGCAAACAATTGTTGGCATTTTAACATTTATCAGCAGGATAAATTACATGCTTTTGAATTCTAAACCTTCAATTCCAATAGATATGAGCTATTTTGGTATTTATGAGCAATTTAGATTTTAGTCTCAGCTGAGCTGAGCATGAAAAAAGTTATAACCTCGAGGCCTGGTTTGTAGCCCTGTACTCACCACAAACGACAACAATCCTTCTCAAAGATGTTGAAGTCCAAATCTGGCAAATGAAAATGCATCGTATCTCTGTAGGGGGTTATTTATTGGTTTTGATGGTACTTTGTCATTTTCGTTTATTGGGCAGGTAAAACGTTTCAGTCGTTTGATCTACGTCAAAACGTAACCTAGTAAAACTTGCCCATACGTTATATATACAGAGATTTTTTTTTTCAGCAGAAAAAAATATGAAAATTTCATCAGAAAATTTGTAATATTTTTATTACCTTTCCTTAAAACATTGATTGTGGGTATACGTTAGAACCGTCTCGCCGATGCGGTTCTAACGAGTACCCACAATCTATGTTTTAGATCAACAATAAGAAAAAATAGGTATAGGCCCTACCCCTTCAAACCCAAATTATGCTATATAAAATTGGGGTTCAAGGGGGTATATATTTCATGGGCATGTTTTCCTGATGAAACCCTGACCTGATCATCAGGAAAACATGTCCGTGAAGCGTCTACCCCCTTAAACCCCAGTTTTATATAGAAAAACTGGGGTATACCTATTTTTCTTATTTTTGCTCCAAAACATAGATTGTGGATACTCGTTAGAACCGCCTCGGCGAGGCGGTTCTAACGTGTACCCACAATCTATGTTTTGAGCAAAAATAAGAAAAATATCATTTTTTTCTCATGAAATTTTCAATTTTTACAGGTGAAAAAATCTCTGTATATTGCATGGACATGTTTTCATAATGTTTACAACAAGGAGCCTAAGGTTGGCGATTCGAACGCATTGAATGCTGATCATGATTGTGGGTACTTCTGAGAACCGCCTCGAAAACTTTCGAATGAATTAATATTCTTTTTCAGCTGAGAAAATCTCTGCATTTTGCACAGGCGTGTTTTAGTTATGTTTGACCACACACATGTATGTCCGACATGATTTGGACCATTTAATTGATAGACCATGAAAAGTAAAACGTTCTCGTTGACAAACAATTGCGGTTTAAACATGATGACGAATTGTTTCTCATTTGTAATCGTTGCTACGCTACCAGGAGAAAAGTAATTCATCAAGAGCAAAATCAAAGATTTTGTTGGTTTGAACTACTATCCATTTGAATTGACATTATTTTAAAAGTGCTGCAGATGCAAATAAATAACAACAAAGATTGGGCTGCGCAATGAGAAAGAACTTATAACATTACGAAAACATGTCCATGCAATATACAGAGATTTTTAAAGTTGTAAAAAATGAAAATTTTCATCAGATAAATCTTGATATTTTTCTTATTTTTGCTCAAAACATAGATTGTGGGTACACGTTAGAACCGCCTCGGCGAGGCGGTTCTAACGAGTACCCACAATCTATGTTTTGGAGCAAAAATAAGAAAAATAGGTATACCCTGCAAACCCCAGTTTTACTATATAAAACTGAGGTTTATTAGGGGGTGTATATTGCACGGACATGTTTTCCTGATGACAAGGGTGCGATTTATTTTGCGCATTCATATTATGTAAGTACAGTGTATTTGTCCACGATTGCCATTACTAGACATGATGCTATGCTATATAACTGACTTTGTCGGAAAACTCGATGGGGTGAATCTCATAAAAGTCTAAAATGTCGTGCAAATTCTAAAGAATTATTAAATAATGAAAGTTACAATAATCAAATAAAAGTAAAATATGAAATGAAAAAACTGGACTTACTTGAAACATCGTTACGACAGTGTGTGTCATTGCTTTCGTACTGAATTGCACAACCATTTTAAAGAAACAAGGGCTCGGGTTATATGTTATGTAGAATAAATCGTGACTAATTTTAGAGTTGATTTTAACCGGACATGACTAAACCGCCACCGAAACAAGGGTTCAATTTTCAATAATCTATCGGGGCGAATTCAGGCAAAATGATCAGCCACATGGGCGAAAGTTGCAGCAAAACATCACGCCTTCTTTCGCTTTCACCATAAAAGAGGAATTAAACAATAAGATTAGCTGTCGAAAATCTGAAAATTTTAGCATCTAGAATGACGCCATTTTGTTTTAAAACTGCTTTTGGTAGCTGTGCATTAAGGTTCATTTTCGTTGTCACGTGACTCATGGACATGATCGATGACACATCTAATCCCCCGGACGAAATTGAAAGTTGACAGAAACACAGACAACAGGCAATACAAGACGTGACCACTGAAACAGGTAAACATGTTTGGTAATACGTAAGCCGGCTGTTGTCATAGCAAACGAAAAAAAAAAAAAAAAAAGCTTGTAAAAAGTACTACAATAAATGACATTTCATAGATTCAAGACACAGTCTACTTGTGTTCTGTGTACACTTTTTATTTCTATCCATGGGCAAGTGCATAAATTCTGGGAGCAAAAGGTGAGATTTTTTTCATTTACTGTCAGCATCAAATTGGTGTTGAGAATTGAAACAAAACCTTATCTAACGTTCATAGTATACCGACCATCAAGGACTTCCGAACATTTCTGTCCCTGACAAATGTTCAGCCAAGCCATTCACCATTATTCAGCCAAGTCTATTCATAGATGTGCACTAACATCAAGGTATAGATGTGCACTTAACATCAAGGTGGTCGTTCGTCTCTCACTGATGAGAAAGACCATCATTATTTCTAGAATAGGCTCGTGTGTGTTGGTGAGTTCTTTGATGGCTGACTAGGCCAATTCTAGCTCTAAAAGCAAGTCAATGTCAAGGAATCAGCTGGTGGCCCATTGGTATTGGCTTTGCGTTCTTTGCGCTTTCTTTCAGCTTCACAGATTCTCTTTTTTTCATAGAGAGCTGCTTCTTTGTTGATGAGAAGTAACATCAAGGTATAGATGTGCGGTTAACATCAAGTATAGATGTGCGCTTAACATCAAGGTATAGATGTGCACTTAACATCAAGGTATAGATGTGCACTTAACATCAAGGTATGAATGTGCACTTAACAACAAGGTATAGGTGTGCACTTAACATCAAGGTATAGATGTGCACTTAACAAGTATAGATGTGCACTTAACATGTTGTCCTGTAATCATTGTCAAAATTTTTGCATTTTGCATATACTGATGACACAAATGAGCCGCCCCATGGGAAAACCAACAATCTGCAAAGGCGAAAACAAAGACGCAGATCAGCTTCGCGGTAACCGCGAAGCTGATCAGCGCCTTTGTTCTCGCTACTCGGACGGTACAATTCCTCTTCTACTTAAATCCGAAATTTCAAGCTTCTAGCTCTTTTCTGTGACTGTACAGGTCGGTTTGTGTCGGACCTGTTCGGGAACCACATTGTTGGTTTTCCCACGAGGCGGCTCAAATAATAATCAGCGATCAAAGAACACGTGACTGCTTACTTGGCCACTAGCCCTCTGTATTTATCTCAATTCAAAACGTTGTGTTATGTATGAGTCAGCGAGCAATTGCTTATAAAGGGGGATTTTCGAATTTGTCCATAACTGTGATCGGTTTATTGGCTTTGTGAGGTCAGCATGTCCAGCATGCGCTGCTTCAATAATAGCATAAATGATTCAGAATATCCCAACAACTTATTGTAAAGTTAATAGAGAACAAGTTGACCAAGACGCTGTCGTATACAGGAAATTAAAAGAAACGAAGAATGATAATATAAAATAACATTTATATACATAAATAAAGGCCTTAATATAAACAATCGGCGATAATATGAAATACTATTTTGAACAACCAACAATATGATGATAACATAGATGATATAAATATAAATGCATTTGTCCCCAAAAGGGTAAATATTAGACCATAAACTTCAATTGTATGTAATACCCACAAGGTTTTTTTTAATCACCCAGCATTGTAAAAATGCATATGTACAAAAAATCCCTCTATACAAAAATGAAAAAAGCGTTATGCAGTGTGTGATCAAGGGTTAATATTAGGAGTAGATACATGCAAATAAAACAATACTCATTTTTCGAGAACAAAATGTTAGTTTTGACATATTAAAATGCATACCTTTTTATTACCCTTGTTTAAATTGTATGAATAATCAACTGTTTATGATGGTTCAAACTGACCTTTCGGCACTGTTGGTTTAACAGGTTGGTGTGCCGTGGCAATGTCTCTAAAATTGGACAATAAGCTGATCTCAGCTGAAAGGTACATGTAGTCCCTAAAAACACGCAAATTTGAAGCAACCCATAAATATACCATATATGCATATTTAAAAACACATGCTTATGATAATTGCACAGTTTTGTACATACATATATATGATGACAATATATGTTATATACAAAATACTCCAAAGAAATTAACAATATGCTTTGCGTTATGTCAAATAAATGTATTTAAAATATGAAGTCTTGACAAAACACAAATAATAATGCAAAATACAGAATCAAACAAAAATATGATTGTCCTTGTGTCAGTTATCTTGACATGAATAAACATTTTGTACATGTATATATAATGACCAATCATCAAAGGAAAATGATAATAGCTTAAGTGTAGATGAATGATTGTCATTGACAATGATTTTAATATTCATAAGCTGTTTGTATAGGAGTACATGATATGAAAAGTTCAATTTCAGATCAAAACAAGAGTTACAATTATGGTACATGACCATTATTGAAAAATGTATCAGTAATATACGCTGTTCAATGTCACTAGGTGCTTACTTCGTCCCGATATAAAAAAAGGTTTTGTTTGACTTTACGATAAGATTTGGTTTTGATTGATTCTGGTATCAGAGTTTTTTTTTCTACAATTATTCCTAAACTTTGGTCAATGATTTGATTTGATTCTAATTTATAACGTCTTTGAAAGAGTTTCAAGTCATAAAATAGTGCTTTGAATGCAATTTTATAGTTGTTTTTATTTGATTCATTAAGACGTGATATAAATTATGCAATGAATGTTATTGCTGACTCTGTTTTGTGGAGATTTACTGCGTTAACGTTGTAGAACAAAATCCGTTACCCAAAAGTCAAACAAAAACCTTCTTATATTGGGACCATGGAAGCACTCAGTAAATGTGATATTCGTTGTTTTCATTGTTCATTTTTGATTCACATTTATCATTTAATTTTTACGCTGTTTGAAACATGAAAACTATGGAAACCATGCTGGTTTAAATTGTCTATCCAGCAGATCGCTCCCGTTTTGTTAGCAACGTGTATGTTGCAAATGAGTGCAACAGAATCACTTGCTTACACAAAGTTATAATGCTTTTTTATTCGAACAAATCACCTAGCTATGGTAAAGCAGAAATGCTAATGACATGTCAGAAAGGCCTGAGTAGCCATGTAACAACTATTAACGTCAACAAATTGTACTGTTTTTGAAGATGCTAGCCAGTGTGAACACCTTGCGTATCCTATTTTCATCCATCTTTTGTAGATATGTTGATCTAACCGTCGGTAGAGGAATCAGGTATAGAATAGGTACTTCATATGTTCACATATGTACTAGCTGCAAAATAAAGAAATCAAAATCAAACTGACCATTCAATATTTCATGTCTGTTCGTGGAGGATGTGCAAATCAGTTGCTCATCTTCTGAAAACATAGTGCTGTATTCCATATTCCAGGCAGGCATTTGAAATGGCTAGATTCCCTCAGACCCTTTCTTTGAAACTTTGCACGAACAATGACACAATTCATGCATGCATATGATGCTTCGAAGCAAATTTTATAGTGCAATTAAGGCCAAAAACTGTGATCGAAGGCAGCTGTATTCGACAATACATATGGTTCAGAGTGACCTTGATAGAAACTAGTACTTTAAACTTGCTTAGTTGTTAAAACGTGTAATGCAGTAATAAATCATGTTCGTTTTTCCACCAACATGTATTTTTTATCGAACATTCAAAATTTATTTACAGTTATTTTGTCCTGCCTTGTACACTTTTTAAAACAATTAGTGACGTTGTAACATAAACTGCTTTATAAGGCTCTTAAATTACCATTGTACTGAATGAATATACCATTACGGAAACATCTCCGTGAACACTCGGTAATCCTCGTAATTTTTACATAAAATAACCATTAAAAACATCGTAACCATTTTGTATTTTTCAAAGGAGTAAAATTATGCACATTAAATATACATTTACATGTATACATGTATTGGTAAATATGGGCATAACCGACGTCTGAAACCCAAATATTTTCTGTATAATTGAATTTCACCTAATCCCCTCGAATCCTCCATTTTACTTTATAAGAGGGCGGGGTTTGACGGTGTCAAGTTCACATGGAGAGGCTTCCATGATGCTTTGCCATTATCAAACATTTGCAGATGGTATTCTATCGTTTTCTATATTACATATAGATTACGTTTGTGATTATAATACATTTATAAGATGATCACTACGCATCAAATAAGAGCCAAAGGTGGAAGCAAAATTGTAGCTGAGAATAATATAACACGAGACAGGGACAACGAAAAGCAAATGCATACTGAATACGTATTACTAAGTTAATGTGTATCCATTCAAAAGAAATGAGCCGCCGCATGGGAAAACCAACAATCTGCATATGCGAAAACAAAGACGCAGATCAGCTTCGCGGTGACCGCGAAGCTGATCAGCGCCTTTGTTTTCGCTACACGGATAGTACAATCCCTCTTCTTTCTTCATCCGAAATTTCAAGCTTCTAGCTATCTTCTGTGACTGTACAGCCTGGTTTGTGTCGGACCTGGTCGGAACCCCAAATTGTTGGTTTTGTCATGCACAGGCTCAAATTGTACCAAGGTGAAAACTAGAAACTACGAGAGGGAATTAAGCAATATAATAAGTGCTAAAAGTAGTTAATTCAAAACAAGGAAAGAAGCGAAATTATTTACGTATGACTAACATGGTGGTGGGAAAGAGATTGTGGTTAGAAACAAAGGTAGTAACAACAATGACTAAGGTAACATGGCTAGCTCTCAGCATGTCCTTCAAATTATTGTCGATCTAAGAATATATGATCAGTTTGATTTAAATAACGAATACAAGAATTTGCAACTTAGATCCATAATGAATGGCTGATCACGCATACTGTCGCTTGGATTAACAAATTCATGGCAACCGCAAAAACAATTTCATTGTTGCTAATATACTCATATTTTCATTTTTTTTTCATTTCAGGTTTGAGAGCCAGCCGTCTACAGTTTCAAAATTAATAGCAATATGCATCACGAAAGGAAAGGGTAAGGCGAATAAACGAAGGAATAAAAGAAACAAATAACAGGTTCTAAGAAGGGTTATAAGCGATAAAACGAAGGAATTCCACAAAGGGGTGAATTGTACACAACTCACAACGCCGACTCAGTTGTCAACAAAGAAACGTTTTCATCTGCATCCTCATCCTCGTTTTCCCGAAGCCAGAACCGTACTGGATACTTCGGAAGCAAAATATAATAATTTCGTTTATACTACTATTCAATATTCAGTCATCTAAATAAAATGTAACATTTTGGACAGCTGAACACTTAATGTGTATTTTAACCGGGATTTTTAACGATCCTAGAAAATCTATCCTAGTAATTTAATTTTTTCTTATTATGTTCATTATCAAATTATAGAATTTTTATTTTAAGACACTAGCATCCCCTTCATCTTAAGCTTACTAAATTAAGCATAAACCTCGCAAACATTATATTATTAATTCATTTATTCAAATATCTAATTATGTTTGGTAGTAAAATGTATCTGTAAAACAATACTTTAAACACAACTCTTATTTGAGCCGCCTCGTGGGAAAACCAACAATGTGGTTTCCGAACAGGTCTGACACAAATTGACATGTACAGTCACAGAAAAGAGCTAGAAGCTTGAAATTTTGGATTTAAGTACAATGTAGAAGAGGAACTGTACTATCCGAGTATCGAAAACAAAGGAGCTGATCAGCTTCGCAGTTACTGCGAAGCTGATCTGCGCCTTTGTTTTCGCCTATGCGGATTGTTGTTTATCCCACGAGGCGGCTAATTTATTATCTACAATCAAATGAGCCGCCTCATGGGAAAATCACCAATCTGCACAGGCAAAAACAAAGACGCAGATCAGCTTCGCGGTAACCGCTGATCACGCCTTTGTTTTCGCTACTCGGATAGTACATTTCCTCTTCCTAGGTCCAGAAGGTGTTGGAAAGTGCAACAGCAATGGTCTCTTGCTTCTAAGGAAGTGTGCTGAACATGATCTTCTAATCACCAACACAGTCTTTCGTCTACCTAACAGAAATAAAACATCCTGTATGCATCCCCGTTCCAAACATTGGCATCTCATAGACTATATTATAGTGCGGAGAACAGATAGGCAGGATGTCAGAGTGACAAAGACTATGTGTGGTGCAGACTGCTGGACAGACCATAGACTGGTTGTCAGCAAACTCAACCTTAGAATCCAGCCTGCGAGGCGACCTCAAGGCAAGAAAGCTGCTAAAAGACTGGATGTCTCAAAGCTGAATCAAGACAGCATGCGACAAGCTTTCTTAACAGACATTTGCAACCAACTGGATGCAATCAATCTCAGTTCAGAGAACCCCGAAGAAAACTGGACAGTCTTCCATAAAACAGTTCATTCTTCAGCTGCAACTACTTTAGGACATCCATCTCGCAAACATCAAGACTGGTTTGATGAGAATGATGACGAAATTCAGAAGCTTCTTGAAGAAAAACACAGATTGCACAAGGCACATCAAGATGATACTAGCTCAGTATCCAAGAAAGCAGCCTACAGCAACGTTTGTAAGACAGTCCAGACCAAGCTTAGGGACATGTAAGATTCCTGGCTGAGGAAGAAAACAGAAGAAATTCAGTCTTTTGCAGACAGAAAGGACATGAAGAAATTTCATGATGCACTGAAAACCATTTATGGCCCTAAGAGTTCTGGAGCCACCACATTACTCAGTGCAGATGGAAACACTCTTTTCACAGACAAAGAGGCTATCTTGAAAAGGTGGGCAGAACATTTCAATAGTGTGCTAAATCGACAATCAAGCATCAATGAGGATGCAATTGACAGACTGCCACAGATAGAGTGCAATGTTCTGTTAGATGAATTTCCAACCGTCATGGAAACAAGACAAGCAGTTCAACAACTGTCTTCTGGCAAAGCTCCAGGTGCAGATGCAATTCCTGCAGAGGTTTATAAGGCCGGGGGGGCTACCAATGGCAGAGAAACTGACCGAGCTGTTTCACTGTATGTGGAGGAAGGAGGCCATCCCACAAGAATTTAAGGATGCATCCATAATAACAGCCAGCACCTGGAAAACCGTACAATGAACCAACCATCACTGTGAATGGAGAAAAGCTGAAAGTTGTTGATAAATTCACCTACCTGGGAAGCACTCTTTCCAGAGCAGTGCACATTGATGATGAGGTCACTGCAAGAATTGCAAAAGCCAGTGTGGCATTCGGAAGACTCCGTGCAAATGTCTGGGAGCGAAATGGAATCAAGCTTGACACCAAGCTGAAAGTCTACAAGGCTGTGGTACTTCCAACCCTCTTGTATGCATGTGAGACCTGGACAGTATACCAGCGTCATGCAAAGAGACTTAACCATTTCCACTTAAGCTGTTTGAGAAAGCTGTTAAAAATCAAATGGCAAGACAAGATCCCAGACAAAGAGGTACTGAAGAAAGCAGGGATGCAAAGCATGCATACTGTCTTAAAGCTAGCACAGCTAAGGTGGACCGGCCATGTTATAAGAATGCCTGATGAGCGACTTCCAAAGAAAGTCTTCTATGGAGATATGGAGAACTACATGAGGGAAAGCGCTCTCAAGGTGGCCAGAAGAAACGCTACAAAGACACCCTGAAAGCCTCTCTGAAGGATTTTGACATACCAATTGGGTCTTGGGAACAGACTGCACTGGAGCGATCAAAGTGGCGAGGTCTCATCAACAAAGGAGCAGCTCTCCATGAAAAAAAGAGAATCTGTGAAGCTGAAAGAAAGCGCAGAGAACGCAAAGCCAATACCAATGGGCCACTGGCTGATTCAATGACATTGACTTGCTCTACTTGCAACCGACAGTTTAGAGCTAGAATTGGCCTAGTCAGCCATCAAAGAACTCACCAACACACACGAACCTATTCAAGAAATAATGATTGTCTTTCTCATTAGTGAGAGACGAACGACCAGTACATTTCCTCTTCTACTCAAATCCGAAATTTCAAGCTTCTAGCCAGCTTCTGTGCTTGTACAGCTCTGTTTGTGTCGGACCTGTTCGAAAACCACATTATTGGTTTTCCCACGAGGCGGCTCAAATAAAAACATGAAATACTTACAGCTTTTTCAGCAACATGTTTCACTTGTGACTCTATTGTTATAGCGTTGACGGCATCATCTACTGTCAGATATACACGGTTGTTGTTGTGCTTCAGGAAGTCTGTGACCTCTAGTACGCGCCATACATCATCTGGAACACATGAATGGTGATAATTATCAAATGACTGAGGTACATTTTATAAAAACAAAAAGTCTGTCGCCGCCATAAGAATCATTTGCAACTATCAGATGAGCAAACTTGCATAACCGAATAAAGGCATATTCCTCTTAATATCAGCTTCGTAAAGGCAGCATGGAGGCAGTTCCAATTAAGGAAAAACAAAAACAACGATTGCATCATTTCAAAAATACATATATGCTTTAAAGATTCATGACTCTTTATTTAAAAAAGAAAGAAAATTGCATATTCAATACCATAATTATTCCTTACCATTCACTCCAGCTAACATCACCGTCAGTAGGATAGAATCACAGTCTTCAACAAGCTGTTTTATGATTTTAGCACCAACGGTATCGATAAAAGTGATATGAGAACAGTCAATAATGATATGGCGGACATTGACGCCGTCCGTGATCACAGGGGGTGTGATGATGCTCTCGGACCACTGGGTCGACATGCCGTTCTTCTCTGTGTCCAGACTCACGGTGGAACCCAGCTCATTGGACTCTGTGACTAAGGGCATGGCACTCTGGAAGAAGCAATATGGTAATTATAATGCGTATATTTATTTAGTGGCTATTGACAAACGTTTGTCATTAGCGATTTATACGAAAAATCGCTAATGACAAACGTTTGTCAATAGCCACTCCGATTTATTTATACAATTTTATCAACATAATGCCCAATTTTTGCTATCGTTTAAGGCATCGTTACACTTAAAGCGAAAGCCCCAGGACGTAGATTTGCTTTTAATTGCGAAAAATGATTTTGTTTGTTTGATTTTAACGTTACATTCCAGTCAACGGCTATGGTCATGTCGGGAATTGACTTTTGACAGTAAAGCAATAATTATGAGTCAAAAATTGAAAACAAGATCCTTTAACTAAGATTCCATTTCACAGTTAAACTCAAGTCTCCGACAAGGAATTTTGCTTATGAGTGACGAGGCCTTTAATTCAAAGAAACATATTGAGTAGAAGTTGTACAAATGAATGGTCGAAGTACTTTTCTTATTGTAACTATAACCTAGGTGGAAAACTCAGCTTAAAACAGAACTTTTTATTTACAATGACTGCTAACAATATAAAACAAGAGTTTTATACTACTCGTATAATAATTTTGATAGGCTTTACATAGACGAGACAATCAATCAGAGCGCAAGTTACTGGAGTCGAGTTGCACTTACAAGTCGCTTGTCCAGTGCAGGATGTAATTTCCCTAGTCTCTTCAGATGTTTACGACGTTTCTCCAGACTGATTCCGACAACCTGATATACTTGTTTGACAAACATGTCACCGTTGGCATAGTACAGTGGAGAGTTGAAGCCGATTATTTTCACCCCTGAGATTGACTGTGACTGTAAAACAAGAATTTTGAAATAAAGTATTGTAATCATCGTTTATGTTTCTGCGATTTCGTAATCATTTATCACTTTCGTGTCGTGCATGCAGTCATTGTTGTTAGTTTTGTCGACGAATAAACAACCAAAACCCTCACATGAGTACATGGTACAGCATAGGCAATATTGCATGTACATCTGCACATACATGTATGTGATAACCTACAAATTTGGAAACGAAGTGAATAAATTTGTATGCCTATTTACCTTAACGTAGTCGGAACTGTTTTCATAGACATTAACAGCTCCAATTTTCTGTAAGTTTGTAGCTTTGGCTCTGAAAAACAATGTCATAAGCATAAGCAAAACCCGTTGATCTAAAGAATTTGACAGGAAGAGACTCGGAACAAATCGTGAATTTTGATGTCAAAGTGTTTAGTTTACAATTCATTTAAAAGTCTATGTCGACTACAACAGTATAAGATATGCATATTATTAGCGATTCCATACATTATTAGTGATGAAGATGAAATAATTTTAATATTTAATGAATCACGATAAACTGTCTGAGAAGTCTTCTTCCAGCAGGGCGCTACCTACCTTTGTGTTCGAATAACGACAGTGAAGAATGAGAAGAGGATCCCTAAAAGGATTCCATAGTCGACGTGCAGTACAACGACACTCAAGAAGGTAACAATCCAGATTAGCTGAAAAGTTACACCAACGAAATTAATCCCTTGCTTGAAAGAAAATATAAACGAAATCAAACATAGGCCCAGTGCAAACCCATGTGAATCGGGGTGGTATAAGAAATATTATTAACCTTAAAGAGTAACTAAGGTTCTTCGTTAGGACATTTTCGGTTCAATAGGGTTACATAAGTCTATAAAACACATAGAAGTAGGAGCTTGGTTGTGCTGCCCTATGTAGTGGACTACCCTGTCATACTTCAACACCATAAGTGTGACATCCAGTCAGTGACACGCGACTTATTTGCATACATCACGATACCGTATAAATGTAGTCAGTCAAACCCTACCCTTACACTGAAATTTCAACATGACGTCTTATCAATCAATGAGCTGTACAATTGAGCTGTGCACAACTGTCAAACATTTGACGGGACTAATTATGTGCATTATTACGACGTCTACCAGGTGTCAAAGTATCAAGTTACTGACAGGTTGGTGTAAGACGGCATTTTAAAGATATGATTTATTAATGTTGTAGCGTCAACATGAGTATGACGGTATCAAAATGCACGCTAAATGTAGAATTAACAGTAATCGAATATATTATACTAAAAACTGAATGAAAAAGCAATATTAATCGTATACAAGATCACAAAATGCCAAATCTGTATATGTTAATTGAAAATAAACTAATCAGTTCATTCACTGATGATTTACTTACACAATCATAGACTGATGTTTTCCATATTTTTGGCAGTTCCAGTATTTGTAGGATTAAACTTCGTAGAGCAACAACAATAATAGAAGCAAGAACACACTGAAAAAAAGAAAAAAGAAAAATATTGATTCATAAAATAATTCCTTCATAATAATGAAACACAGCTAGAATTACGTTGTCACATAAAACGCATTTATTACGAGTTAAGGCCGTTGTCGGCGGTCCGGCCGGTGCGGCCATGGTCGGACCACATTTTTGCTAATCATGGTTTTGCCAGAACCGGCATCTATACAATATGAGCCGCCTCGTGAGAAAACCTACAATTTACATAGTCGAAAACAAAGACGCAGATCAGCTTCGCGGTAACCGCGAAGCTGATCAGCGCCTTTGTTTTCGCTACACGGATAGTACAATTCCTCTTCTTCTTAATTCTGAAATTTCAAGCTTCTAGCTCTTTTCTGTGACTGTACAGGTCGGTTTGTGTCGGACCTGGTCGGAAACCACTTTGTTGGTTTTCCAACGAGACGGCTCATATGTCTGGCCATCATCTTAGTCATATTTCCGTACGAAATCATATAATCTAACTATAAGGGTCATATAATTTAACTATAAGGCTATCGGCAAGTGTGTGAACAAACGTTCGCTGTGAAATTCATGACGCTAAAGTTGAAGCTTTGAGTGAGGACTTACATTTGGTAAGCTTTGGAAGAGAGGTCCGATAGACAATATTACAATAAGCACCAGTACAGCAGAAAATATACTTGCAACCTAGAAATAAATCGGGATATGTATTAACTTGTAATATACTCGTATACATTATTTTACATATATTGGCATATGGCCACATGGATAAACAAAGTCATTCAAAATACGCGTTTACGAACAGAGACTTCAAATCAGTTGTGTACGTGCGTTTTTATTATACAAACACCATTTGTAGATCTATGTGAGATTCTGGTCCAAGCATTCGATCTGTTCGCAGTGGAAAATTCGATATATGGACATCTGTGACCACTTAAATTCACACATTCATGATGTTATCAAAGAGACGTTGACCTGTTGATATTACGAGCTTGAAATAGAGACTTGTTTTAAAGACTTTTGAAGTAAAATGTAACCAATCATTGGCCGAACAAGCTTATAAGATGTTGTTTAAAAATGAAATATTGGTAACTTAAGTAATATTAGATGGTCTAATAATTGATACAATCTAATTGAGTACATCAGCCGGTAAACAATGGACAATACAATATTTTCTAATGTAAGTCTGTGTTTTAGCAGAGAATCTCTAAACGATGATACCTGTGTTCGTCCACCAGCTGATTCCTGGACGGAGCTTCTAGATACCGAGGCAGCGTAGGGATAACAGGAGAAGAACGAACCAAATATGTTGCCGACACCATACGCTATCAGTTCCTGGGAATTGACAAAACATGTATGATAATTACGACGTCCAAGTAGAAATACAATTGCGTAAACAGGACCAAGAAAAGATTTCGAATGCTGTAATGGGTATTAATAGACACACATTAATGAGGCTTTGTTTCAGCGAGATATTTGATTCCAAGAATTAAGATAAAATAATAAGCGATTCGTTTGCAACGTATGATTACGAATGAAAGAACTTAACCACTGAATATGATTCCATATGTGGTCATAAGGTTGGTTAGGTGAAGTCACAGAACGGACAGTAAGCATGATAAAACAAGTTATTACCTGATTCGCATCATATGTATAGTTGTGTTTCTTCGCCATGAGGGCAGCCAGACTGACACACTGGGAGAAGGCAACGATAGCAATGATGAAGGCGTCTATGGAATACACGCTGGTGCCGGGGAGTGAAGGCATTGTTGGCTCAGGAAGACTAGTGAACAGATAAGAAAACACTAACGACTGGACGTACAAATGTATGGGTATCACATCAATCAAGATTATTATTTTTTTTATTTATTTATTTTTTTTTTTTTTTTGAATTGAGAAAATGTAATTCATGGTACAAATGATGACACTTCTAAGACTTGGAGAAAATTGAGAAAATTAGACACAATATGCTACACAAGGTATTGGAAGGAACTCCATTATCTGAGAATCTTACTTTAGCCTTACCAGATAAGAAAGCTTCAGCAGCAATTAATTAATTGTACATTGTATATGGAACCTACCCAGCTGGAATTTCTCCAACTACAATCATTTTATAGTTTTCTTCGAAATTTAGGAAATGTGACAGCAATGTCCCAGTGACAACCTGTAATGAAACAATACAAATCCACTATGAAATTCTCAACGGTTGTGTGTTGTTGAATTTTTAAAGCATTCAGGTCATAATTGTATCGTTTAGGAGAAACGGTCTATTTCAACCATAATTATCATTAGCGGAAAAAAAGATTTAGATATCATTTTCAGATCGTATCTGGGAGGTAACATATTTTGTTTTCTACATGTATATTTCTACATTTTGTCCCTAAATTTATAGTAAAGGTAAAAGTAGGCAACGATCAGGAAAAACACATTTACCATACGTGGTCACTTACTTGTAAATCCCTCATCAACATGGGCGAGCATGTACTAAAATCTACATTTTTTTTGCAAAGATATGAAAGATTAACAAGCAAGTATCGCTTTTTATTGTATGGGTGTATTTTATGACCAACAACTTACAACGAATAGTTCTACAGGGACTGGAATCTTCATCTTGGACTTGAACCTCTGGTTAACATGAACTTTGATGGTGTACAGGATGATAATACAGACAATGGACATGATCAGGGTAGCATAGTTGGTCTCCGTGATGTGCTTGAAGATGTAGATGTAGGTCTGAAATTAGAGATGAACTGAGAAATGTTTTATAGTCACCTAGAGCACACTCTGCATGCCAATTATCGATATTCGACCAACGCCGGAGTGAAATAGCTAACTCCGAGGCAATAGCCAACGCCTGAAGAACAGTGTGTGAAGGGCCTGTCATTAAACTATGAAATATTTTAAAGAGCAAGGGGATAATGTATTTGTAATGATAAGTTAATGTTGTAAGATGGTCTTGCTTCCAAATAAAATTTACATAATGTTACAATACTCTGACTAGAACATATAAAATACAAGAAAACATGCACGATTTTGTGGTTTTGAATGTCAAGATCGATTTAGAAGTCAACAATTCTTTAGAGCTTTGTTAGACAAATACGAGGACAAGGCAACAGACAAGAGTAGTGTGGCATACAAGTTACCGTAATACTTCTCGGTGTATTTCAAGTTCTGTCTGTTAGGTAAGACAAACTATGAAAATCGTTCGCTCCTACGTTGAAACATTTCTCAGTTCAAATCTACGTTAAACTGTTATTCAAATGATACTTAATAAGAAATAAAACAAATAAAGAAAGCAGGAAGCCATTTGTACAATGACGATGTACTGCAAGTACAAAAAAGAGACAATCAACTGCTGAATATCATGGATTTGTTTCATCTGCAACGGCCAAGAAAAATTAAAACTGTATTTAATTTACCCTGATTATTTGACAAACACCATCAGACCTAGGAATCTTCAATCCGAACAGATATTTGACTTGACTAGTTCCTACATGCACTGCGGCACCAGTGGTGAACCCACCAATCATTGGGTCCGACATGTAAGTTGTGATGAAGCCGAGGTTGAACATACCCATAGCCAGCTGAAAAACAACGTTTAAATGTCTGTAATCAAACACTCACATTTAAATGAAATCAAATGGCACTCAAGACATTTAAAAAGACTACAATTTACAAAAGCGAAAAGAAAAAAGGGCCAAGTGGGCATATGCATGGTGTAGGTAGATATCACATTTTCCGTTCACCTACTACAAGGTATAATGACGTTTTGTACTATGCTAGAAATTTGTATGGTATTGCTTTCTTTTGCAGCGGACGTTGACAATCTTTATTGAGAAAGAGCCCAGAAGAAACGTTTGCGTGAAGTAGCTTTCCGGTTTCCTAAATAATTTACCTGAACAACACCAACGAGCAAGCATAATGAAGCGGCTATGGTTATCTTCACATGATTTGGTAAGTCGATTTTCATCGTTTCTTCATCCACTATAGGGACCGCCGACCCATTCATGCCGAGCGAAGTGTTGTCTTGACTAGGGGTACCGAGGACCAAAGGTGCTAGGGCTGGGTCGTAGAACCTTGATATGACAGAGCCAGTCAAAAGACTGCAGAGGGCAACAGTACCTGAAATAATATATTTACGAACGTCTTAAAAGTGACTATTGAAAGAAACAAGATCGTTTAATCGCTAAATATATCTTGGAAACAATGGCCTAAGATATAAAACAGTGATCGCCCCTACTCATACAGTACTCTGAATGAACGAAACTGTTTACTGAAATTCCATGTATGGGGTGTGCATGCGGACAGAGCATACAGAAACAAAATGACAAAATGTGGTACACATGATATTATCGTTTTACACAGTGGATCGCTACACTGAAATATTAAAGGAAAACGACATTCATCACGAAAACATGTCCGTGTAATATATACCCCCTTGAACCCCACTTTTATATAGCAAAACTGGGGTTTGGAGGGGTATACCTATTTTTCTTATTTTTGCTCCAAAACATAGATTGTGGGTACTCGTTAGAACCGCCTCGGCGAGGCGGTTCTAACGTGTACCCACGATCTATGTTTTGAGCAAAAATAAGAAAAATATCAAAGATTTTCTAAAAAAAAATCAATTTTTACTATTGAAAAAATCTCTGTATATTGCATGGGCAAATTTTCGTCATGAATAACTCACCCATTGAAATATGTTTGGATGACCCCAGGAGGAAGTAAATGAGAACAGGAAAAAACGCCATGTAGAGACCAACTACAGGGGGGAGTTCAGCAAGCAGTGCATACGCCATTCCTGAAACAAATTCAAACGGTAAAACTTACTTTCGTTATTACAAAACTACATTTAGGACATAAAATGTGCAAAAACGCTTTCAAAAATGATTCGCTGGATAATATGATAAGCGATACCATTCCACTATCAAATAATTTAGTTGAAAATCACGACGTAAAGGCTAACAGTTCAGACGTAAATTCAGAATATCTTTTAACTCTGCGACACGTAGTATATAATGATGAGTAAATTCACGGAATATTTTATTAGCAACTGTCATTATTCATATTTGGTTCATACTTGGTAATGACATACCTTGTGGAAGCTGCATTATACCGACTGTCAACCCTGATATTGCATCGTTCGGTAGATCATCTTTTAGCTTGTACTTCCTCAGAATTTTGAACACTGGAAATCGTTTGTGCCAGAACTTCTTCTGTTTTTCTTTATCACAGCTACACTTGGACACTATCCCATTTTTAATAGTCTCTCCAACACCCGTCTTTGGCGGCTCTGGTCGCTTGTAGTCCCGGCGAAAGTCCGAGGTCCTCTTGCACCGGTTTTTGATCGCGTCGTAGTACGGGTCCTCCGATCCGGACACGACCTTGATGGGCGCAGTTGTACCATCAATATCCAGGACCACCGAGAACTGGGGGTCGTGGTTCATACTGATCTTCCGTTCGTTCTCCACCTGCCTGTGAAAAGTAAGTAGAAAACAATCTGAAAAGCTGCAAATATTTACGATTATGTGTACGGTCACCATAAACTGCAAAGAAAAGTATTGCGAGCATGTTAAAATGGTCTCCTAAAGATTGGCCTGTCAAACGCACGAGGGGCTTCCAAAATTATATACGATAATAAATTTTATTGTTTCGCTTCTAATGTAATCAACGATGTACATTATGTCACAAAGCTTTAATTGAATACATATAAAATTTCTTAGAGACTTTCAAGAGTTAAAGGATTTGTATTTACTTATAATGAACAACTTTCAAACAGTACTATCAACTATGCACCCCTATAATGTATATCACGCACCGTTCGTTGATAACCATGTCTGGTATTCTCGTATGACAATCACGTGCACTTAGAAGAAAAATATAGTTCACAAAAATTAGACTTTCTTTACTTAGGTTTTAGGAGAAGTTTGCTTCCAGCACTATATATAGCCCCTTCTTGCACAAATAGATGCAGCAAGACGTCAACGTTTGACGTCATTTTACCGCAAAAATGCTAGTGACCGTGAAGGTAAATAAAAATATTGTCAGTATTAATAGCACGATTTCAACGTCGTTAATTATATTACTTCTTCATTAACTTAATGACTTAACTGACCTTTTCTGTTTACTACCTGGTAAAATTTAACGTTATACTTCGAAATTTGTAAACATGTCGTGTCAAAGTTACTTTTGGTTCCGTGTTTCGTTAACTAAGCAGGTATAAACGGGACAGTGCAGGTCATGGGGAGGTGACAATAAACACCACAGTGGCCATTTTAGAAGGACCTATTTATTTTTCTGGCCATTAAGAATTGTTATAAACAAGCATGTATACACTTGAAATAATAAACATACTGTACAAACAGACACGAGATACGTCGATGCCTTCGAATTGAAATGCGGAAACGCAAATAATTTGAAAGAAATGAAACTAACATCAAAACGTGTTAAACAATTTCCTGACGCATTTTCATAAGGAAAACTTTTCCGTATCATCTCAAACCCCACTTTTATATAGTAAAATTGGGGTTTACAGGGTATACATATTTTTCTTATTTTTGATCCAAAACATAGATTGTGGGTACTTGTTAGAACCGCCTTTACGAGGCGGTTCTAACGTGTGTACACACAGGCAATGTTTTGAGAAAATATATTAAAAATATCATTTTTTTCCAATGAAATTTTCAATTTTTGTTTCAGAAGAAATTTTGTATACTGCATAAACAAGTTTTTGTTATGTACAGTGCAACTGAAATAGGTGTTTTGAGATGCGTTGTCTAAAGCAGCCTTTCGCATGGGCGAAAGCGCGGGTGCAAATTAGTTCAGATTGTACACCAAGTTAGAACGCCCTTTGGAAACAAAGCACGTGTTTTGTGTATCTATAATTGATACAAACCACTGAAGGCGAATGAGCATAAATTTAGCTGCGAAAGCATGGACAGTTTAGAAGTCAAACCAACAACCATGAAAAATGAAGTAATAGCACATACAGCAACACACAATAGCGATTTCAAGATTGATAACAACAGGAGCTAAAATACAAGTGCAGATAATAGTCAAAGCAAGATAGCATCATGCTTATAGAAAATAACACGACGACACTGCGTGCAGGCGATAGGAAAACAGGGAGACAAATACAGGAGAGCAGGGTCATTCATCTAAAACTACTAGAAGACCGAAAGCCGAGGGTAAAGCCACTGATAGTTGTGCATTACAAGGCGGCGATATTGAAACGAATCGAAACAAGACAATACGATGATAGTAAGAATTCAAACCCAAGAGAACGACATGTATAAAAACCAAAGTATATCGATGTACTTGTTATTTAGCTACGGTTAGATAGAAATACAAATCAATTAAGTATCAAGCTCAATACAAGGAAAAAAGCATGCCAACGGCCATATTAGAGCAGTAGCAGATACAATTAAAGATACAGTGTCTAGTGCAAAAATTGATAGACAGAAAGAATTTTTAGTATGAAATCTGAAAGTAGAATAATCAAGACAGTAATCTTACAGTAATTGCCAAGGCATATCCAGAAAATACAAAGACAGGAAATTAAAACTGACTGGAATAGAAATTCAAATTAAAACAAAGGCCAAATATAAAGTCAAATCGAGTGTTTAATTAAACAACAAAACAAAAGCTGGAATTAACCAGATATTTCAGAAGGAGATTGAGACGGTTTAAAACTATTAGGTAACATGAGAATGACATTACAAGTCAGATATATCAATAATACTGGACCACACTGGTTTAATAATTGAGCCGCCTCGTGGGGAAACCAACAATGTGGTTTCCGAACAGGTCTGACACAAACCGGCCTGTACAGCTACAGAAACAGGCTAGAAGCTTGAAATTTCGGAGTTAAGTAGAGGAGGAATTGTACTATCCGAGTAGCGAAAACAAAGGTGCTGATCAGCTTCGCGGTTACCGCGAAGCTGATCTGCGTCTTTGTTTTCGCCTATGCAGATTGTCGGTTTTCCGATGAGGCGGCTCAATAAGTGCATCACATATCCCACGTACAGCCGACAGTTCACTATGAACACCAGTATTACAACAATAACAAATATAAGTATTGCAACAATAACAAATATAAAATTACTGGCGGGTTTAAGCCCGCCAGTAATTTTATATTACTGATCGTTCCAAGGCGATACTTCTGTTGTGGTTCTTATTGTTTTATGTCTTCGTGATTAATTTTTTGTGCTGTTGGCGCCTTATGTATGTTATCATATTTTAGTTAAGTTTAGGTAACTGAGTGGCCACCTATTGGGAAATAGCTGCTCATTCGGCTTACTAAATGTATTCATGGTCTTAGTACCTTATTGTTAGTTTGTTTTTTTTCCCCGCCTCGGTTTTTGGAGTGGGAATCTTTTTCTGATTGCGCCTTTTCCTGATCGTTGCCTACTTGTACCTTTTTACAACAATAACAAAAACATATCCAGAAACGAACACCATGCAAGACATGATACAAGAGCAGATAACAAACAGTAATAAAACACACCAAACAATTCAAGACTATATACATGGGTAAACTAATAACAACAACAGAAACAAAGGCCTTAAAGCCTGTCCAGATAATGGTCTTGAATTATAAGCGAGCAACAACTCGGTTTAAGCAAGCTTGTTTTGGCTTACCTGAGTGGAACTGGGTAATGTATCATCTCTGTATTACAAAGAAGGGAATCATATTTTAACACCATATCTCATGTGTAAGAGAAAAAATATTATTATATTATACACACCATGTTGTGATGAACACAATTCAGACTCACCATGAAACAGTAGTATAAAATCAGATACCGTAAAATTGAAATGGGTATACATGAAACGTGTATTTTTTTTCCAAAATGTGGTCGCTCAGTTTATTTCCAAAAAAAAAAAAAAAATGTAGATATGCGCAGGCATCTTATTATGAACTACTCGTGGTACTGGTCAATGCCAAGAAAGCATTGGCTCAGTCTTGACATGACTAAAAACGTTGACAAGAAAAAAATCAGCTTTCTCTTCCTCAACCACCAGGCGACTTCTTGGCATAAATCATCATGCGTCGCAGAAAAAGGTAAATGCTTAAATGTATTGCCCATTATGGAACCCCAGTAAGAAAACAGACGAAAAGCCGTCGGCCCCAACCAAAATACTAAAGCAGGACAGATTGTTGGAATTGATTTTTAGCTCGCCTGCACGAAGTGCACAGAGCTATTGTTGTCACCTCGGTCGTCCGCGTTTACGTTTACGTCCGCGTCACACTTTCGGTTAAAGTTTATAAAATTTGTTATATCTTAATAGTCACTGACCAGAAAGCATTCATATTTGGAACATTGCTGCATATGAGGGTCCTCTGTGATTTATTGTGAAGGGACCGACCCGTGGGGTCGTGCCTGGGGGCAGGGCTAGAGGTCAATATCTAGAACACCTTTGTACAATGCTCAGATGCTATGTTAGTTTCTCATCAACTGTAAAGCCTAGAACTGTCAAACCATACATAAGGCTTTTCCTCGATGTCCCAACTCGGCACCCACATTGACCTACTGACCTTGACCTATAATTCATGCTCCAGGGACTTTGTCATTTTTGAAGCCAACCCTTAATATCTCATCAACTATAAAGCCTACAACCATCAAACCTTGCATATGGCTTCTGCTTGATGTCCCGACTCGGCACCCACATTGACCTACTGGCCTTGACCTATATTTCATGCTCCAGTGACTTTGTCATTTTTTAAGCCAACCCTTAATATCTCATCAACTATAAAGCCTACAACCATCAAACCTTGCATATGGCTTCTGCTCGATGTCCCGACTCGGCACCCACATTGACCTGCTGGCCTTGACCTATATTTCATGCTCCAGTGACTTTGTCATTTTTTAAGCCAACCCTTAATCTCATCAACTGTAAAGCCTACAACCATCAAACCTTGCATATGGCTTCTCCTCGATGTCCCGACTTTGCCCCCACATTAATCTAGTGACCTTGACCTATATTTAGTGTTCTAGTGACTTTGTCATTTTTAGCCAACTCTTAATATCTCATCAACTATAAAGCCTAAACCATCAAACCTTGCATATGACTTCTCCTCGATGTCCCGACTCGGCACCCTCATTCACCTAGTGACCTTGACCTATATTTCGTGCTCTAGTGACTTTTATTCAGTAGTTTGGCTGTTTCTGTTTCGACATGTATTATATTTAAGCATAACATCCCATGAACGAGGCAAAGGCAAGCAGAACCATATCTCCTGCTAAACATTTTGGCAATAGATCAATGTGTTCATTGTTAGCTTATTTATGCAAATAGCTCCCTATACAAAATGCATCTACAGGCAAGGTCAAGGTCACGGGTAATAGATTTTAACAAATTTAGTGGCAAAGCACAAGTCAGGCGAGCTACGCTGTCCTGCGACAGCTCTTATTGTCTATACGATTATGGCGTGCTATAACTAAATACGTACATTGGTCGATTTTGTTAAAACATACATGACGTATAGAGTTATTCTGTTTACGGCATGTATGGTTATCTGATCTCGAAAGCGCGACAGCTGTTAGAATTTGATAGAAATCACATCGATAGATTTTCTTATAAAGCGTAACTCATACGTGTAACTTATGAAATACATAGAGGATATTTGCTTTTTTGAGGTGAATACCAAATATATTTCATCGAGTGAGTTGAAAACATCAGAATTTTCACGAGTGCGCAGCACGAGTGAAAATTTTTATGTTTGCAACTCACGAGATGAAAAATATTTGGTATTCACCTCAAAAAAGCAAGTTTTCTTTTTATTTTATACAATACACGGACAGTTTCCAATTCACAAGGCAGGCGGTGAAAATGCAAAAACCAAAAATTTTTGAAAACACAAATAATTTTGGAACCACATTGTTCCTTACGTTCTAACTAAAAAAATGAATAACCACACTTTATGTTTTCGTTCATAAATAACAGAGTTATAGGCATTTGAAATTCTGAAGTGAGACACATTTAATGACGTCAAGTAAATGGAAACGTCAGAAGTAATCCAAAATCTACAGTAAAGATATTAAGAGATTATAATAAGAGATTATCATATGGCAATTTTCATATCATACCCCGTATCAACCTGAGACTTCCGTATCAGCCCGAGACTCCCATATCAGCCTGAGGGCCGAAGGCCCGAGGGCTGATATGGGAGTCTCGGGCTGATACGGAAGTCGAGGGTTGATACGGGGTATGATATGAAAATTGCCATATCATGATCTCTTTATCATATATTTTTATTGAAAAAAAAAGTGTTTGATACAGTTCAATGCACAAAATGTTTCCCAACATAATTTCAAGTGGAAAAAAAGAAAGAATGAAAAAAAAATTCTGGTCACAAATTTTATTCAATAACATTTAACCATTAATACAGAAAATTCAAATACAAAAATTTGATTTATAAATTGAGAACAATTTACAACGTACTATTGAATAGAACAGAGCGCTCCGAATGTGGGGGTCACGTGAGATGTGATATGAGGTTTGGGGTGTGATATGGGGGTGTGATATGAGTCCATATCTCCCTAGGGAGATATGGATTTTGACAAATTTTGAACTGATACAGCTTTCGAGATTTGGGGTGTGATATGGGGGTGTGATATGAGTCCATATCTCCCTAGGGAGATATGGATTTTGACAAATTTTGAACTGATACAGCTTTCGAGATATGGTGTCCCGATACGTGCATAGGACTTGCGCCTGTATCGCATATGTAAAAAGAACGTATTTTACAGTAAATATATGATAAAGGCTGTTATCACATACTTAGACCTATATTCCCAGCGATAACCTCCATTTTGCATATGTGATAATGTGTTTCCCGCCCTCTGGTTATCAGCATGGGCGGGCTGATAACCGGAAATCATGCATTTTGAACGGAGAGAGGTTATAATGCCCGCATGCGACGTTGTCGTGCCATGGTATATGTGACGTCAGGTTGAATGAAGTTACGTCATTATTACGTCATATTTATGGTGTCATTTTTCTTTTTCAACGCAGAAATAAACGTTTTTCGCATTTCTAAACACAAATCTTTGGAACAGAAGATTAAGAAGATGTGATAAACAGATTATAACATGGGCATTTTTGTCATCGCCCTTCGTATCAACCCTCGACCATTATCAGCCCTCGAGCTAAAGCTCTAGGGCTTGTTAATAGAGTCTCGGGTTGATACTGCGGGCGATAACCAAAATATCCATGTGATTATCTCTAAATATCAGTCACTAGTGACTTTTGATATCAGTGAGATTTGATATCAGTGAAATTTCATATAAATGACAATACCAATTTTATCAAGTTTTGATATACATTGGTTTTCACCGTAGAGTATAAAATAAAATGTGACTATTTGCTTCTTGAAATGTAGCAGGGTTTGCTTGAAAATATTATCAGTGTACAAAATATGCAACGTATGCTAATGTAAGATGAGAAATTTCAGGAATTTATAGTTTTAAATTTAATATCCCAACCCGTATACCGGGCGAGAAACAAAATGACAATACAAGAAATCACATATAATGATGGAATACGTATGGCGTACAGGATAACCGGTTCTTTCACAGAAAAAGGCCATGGACCGGCTAGATCAACTAAGAAAGCAAGGGAAGTAGCAGACTGAACATACAATCTTCAGCTAGATAGGACATGGTTTCGGCAATAACCATCCTTTCAAGCTCAACCAGAGATGGCTTTTAGTGTGTGTGTGTGTGTGTGTGTGTGTGTGTGTGTGTGTGTGTGTGTGTGTGTGTCAAGTACATCTCAATTGATTTTACAGACCAGACTCGGAAGTCGCGATAGGTACACCATCTTGCTATGTTTAGATCAACTAAGAAAGCAAGAGCAGTAGCAGACTGAACATACAATCTTCAGCTAGATAGGACGTATGGTTTCGGCAATAACCATTCTTTCAAGCTCAACCAGAAATGGCTTTTAGTGTGTGTGTGTGTGTGTGTGTGTATGTGTGTGTGTGTGTGTGTGTGTGTGTGTGTGTGTGTGTGTCAAGTACATCTCAATTGATTTTACAGACCAGACTCGGAAGTCGCGATAGGCAGACCATCTTGCTATGTTTAGATCCGTTGCACCACACTGTAAAATTAAACGTTTGCTACATGTAAGATCATGGCTGAGGCAGTAAATTTGGTAAAGAGGACATAAAAAGTACTTGAGCAAATGTTTTTATGCAAGTTATACTTCAGCATTTTTATTGTGAAGCTCAAACGTGCTACCATACGCTTCTCGGAACATAAACAATACTGGTACATGTAAGAACGAACTATGAAAAGCACATGTACGTCTTTGATTAATTAATTAACTAATTCACCGACATTATTTTGATCTAGAATGATTTATTATTTGGGCGTTGATAAACAATGTATATGCATGTTAAATTTGTTAAAAAATAATAATAATAAAAGAAGTGCATAAACATGTACTTGAACATGTACCTGACATACCACATGTATTCATTATCAAAATATCGTAAACAAACATGTATAAACGATATTAAAGGAGAAATTGCTGAATCTTACGATATATACCTTCTAAACTGTTGCGTTGGTTCAATGTGTTTATAACCGGCTCTACTAATGTATCAACCAGTCCATTTCATTTTGTATCCCATTTTATATTCATGAAACAGATTTTAAAGCAAAGCACAACATGTACAGCTGTCTGTATTGTACATACAGTATAGGATATTGGAAGAATTCGACACGTCATTCTAGTATATTTGCTGTTCCATTGTTCAATAGTATATGCTCACACAGAAGGATTTATAAATCTTTTTCCAATATGCAGTTGTGTCTTATGAATAATTTAGTTTTTAATGCAAACTTATGTCTGTTGTAATCGTGAATCAATGAATTACTGAAATGGCGGACGATTTAATCTACCTAGTACCCTCTTTGAGCTTGTTTTGAAACTTCTGAAATTTTAACAAGCAAGCAAAGTGATCAGGCAGACTGGATGTCCATGCTTAATTAAATGTCCGTTTTCGTCATTTATTTCGCTTTGTTTGTGATCTAAGTCATCAGTCAGATTTACTTTGGACAGTAATAACCTTAATACAATTATTGTTAGCGTGCCCAGCTAAGGACAACCAATATATGTGAGGAAATGTCTGCTTTTCCGAATGTTTATTTTGACGAGTGGGATGAGCCTGAAGATAGCTTTCAATCCAAAAGAACATGAAAAGGTACAAGTAGGCAACGGTCAGGAAAAGGCGCAATCATAAAGAGATTCCCACTCCAAAAACCGAGGTGGGAAAAAAACTAAATTAACAATTAGGCACTATACCATGAAAACATATCGTAAGCATAATGAACAGCTTTTTTCCCCAATATGTGGCCATTCACTTACCTAAACTTAACTAAAATATAAAAACAATCATAAGATGCAAACAGCACAAAAAATTTAACACCGAGACACAAAACCAAGAAGAACCACCACAGAAGTATCGCCTTGGAACTATCAGTTATATAAAATTACTGGCGGGCTTAAACCAGTTTTACAGGTACCTAACCTCACCCTCAGCTTCTGCAGTGGTGCACAACATTTAGAAAGTTGTTCGGTCCTCGTGGTGAATCTCTATATAGTCAATGAATCATCAAGGACAAACAAATAAATCATGATAACCACCATGATGAATAAAAAACGAGGACTCATAGATTCAGTAAGCTGCCCGACGATGGAGATCCCTGACCGCCAAATAACTTACTAACACCGGAGCAAAAGAAAAACACTAGTGAAACCCCGATGGGCCAAGCAACAGACAAGAAGCTCCGGCCCCAAACAAGTAAAATGAATAGCTTTAAGTGGGGGCTATCACTGACGCCCTACCCACCGGCGTGCAATAAAGGAAGGTAGCATAGTTATCAGCCATGATTGGGTTAAAACTAAGCATGCGGTCTGTCGCATTACATTTAAATTATTCTTATTCTGAAATATTTTCAAACGTTTTAGGTATCTCGATAAAGAGAGTGTCTCCTTGTTTACCTGGCTCAAAATAGTCAGCTTTACTTTCATTTAATAATGTTCATTTTAATAAACTAATTTATGGAGTAATCTGTTTTATGAAAATATTTAGCGGTAGCTATTTGGTGACAGTTATATAATATGCACAAGCGGTACATGTATCGAGAAATCACGCATCATGACAACATGTTCGAGTTATCTATACCCCCTTAAATTCCACTTTTAAATAATAAAACTGGGGTATAAAGGGGTATAGAATTTTTTTGTTATTGATTCAAAACATAGTTTGTGGGTACTCGTACCCAAAACCTATGTTTTGTGCAAAAATATTTAACATATCATTTTTTTCGAAGGAAATTGCTAAATCTTTACAGCTGATAAAAATCTGTGTATATTTATGTATCAAAATTATTAAGAATCTTTCCCAGAATGCGGAATAAACTTACGGACAGCTTCGATATCCAATACACAAACCCAAAGTGAGAGGAGTACAGATTGGTCAAGATAAGAATAATGGACAAATGACAGGAATTTGACGTGTCCCGCGAATGAAGTTTTAAAGGGCGTGAATTGTACGCTAGGTCATAACAGACCTTTCAAACAAATCATCTGAAAACTGTCACTGTGACATTGATGAAGGACGTCTTGAGAAAACTTGTGTCGACGTCATATACATGTGCGTCAAGGGAAGGACACTGATCAGAATTAACATTTGGGTATGTCTTATCAGAGACTTGTTTGTGTTCAATGTACGGCTACATATTAAGGCTGGCTTCGGCTTAGATATTTGTGACACAAACTGAACTTAATTTGCCTGGGATGAACCAGTTATCAATGAATGGTCACAAATGGTTTTTTCTCGCAATTGCCCCATGAAGGAGCCTTTTTTGAGTATTTTATTAAGACTTTTATCGTGGAATTTGGTGCAATTGCGCAGCATACTGTTGGATCAGTGGGAAAAATCGCAATTCTATGCACCTACATGACCTACTGAAATACTGACATACATGTACACGTAACGTACATTGTCTGAAGGATCTTCTTGCAATTTGAATATTTATGGCTCAGCAAGGATCAGCAGTGGGTCTTGTTTTCTTGATTGTAAATCCATCGCAGACTGTATATGTTCTAAATCAACCACGTTAAAAATATTGAGGAATGTCCACGCCTGTAAGTACGGTCTTCAGATACAATGTACGCAGTGATGTCATTACCCGTAATTGTTTTGGCTAACCTTAGTCGACGGCTCATAGCTGAGCTTATAGGAAATACGTTGGCGTTGTCGTTGTCGGCCGCAATGTTCAAACATCTCTGAAACCACTGGGCACCACCTTGACCTACAGTGAAAAGGTAAAGTAGATAATGGTCAGGAAATGGCGCAATCGGAAAGAAATTCCCACTCCAAAAACCGAGTTGGGAAAAACTAAACTGACAATTAGGTACTTATACTGAGAAAAGGTAAAAGTAGGCAATGATCAGGAAAAGAGGTTTCCACTAAAAAAAAAAAAAAAAAAAAAAAAAAAAGAGGGGCAAAATCTAAATTAACAATCAGGTACTTATACTATGAAAACATGTCGTTAGTCGAATGAGCAGCTATATCCCAATAGGTGGCCACTCAGTTACCTAAATTTCTGAACTAAAATATGAAAACGTACAGAAGGTACAAACAGCACAACATATCGTAGGCCGAATGAGCATCTATTTCCCAATAGGCGGCCACTCAGTTACCCGAACTTCACTAAAATTCTGAAAACATGCATAAGCTTCAAACAGCACAAAAATCAGTCAAAACATGAAATAATTAGAACCACTGAGGTAACAGAAGTATCGCCAACATAAAATTACTGGGTGCTTTAACCGGTTTTACGGGATAACATATAAAGGTTTGATCCTTTGGAAGCAGTAAAAATATTTAAAGGGAGATAGTTTGGACTATATTGCGCAATTTCGGGTAATGAACCCTCATCAGTAGCCCTTTTAAAACCGGCAACGAAAACCAGACTATTGTACTGTAATTTCGAGAATTTTACGTGAGAAGTCTAAATCAAAGACATATTCCTAAACGGGGTCAAATAATTTAAATATTGTTTAGAAGTATGTTTCTAAACGTGATTGTTTTGAACTCTGAATATCTTTACTGATCTCAAAGGACCTAAATAAAATATAATCTGCACTATGGATGATGTACGGGGAGACTTTCGGGCCTTCACACGGCACAACACCGGCTGCAGTAATAGCAAATAAAATATAAAGGTTTGATCCTTTGGAAGCAGTAAAAATATTTAAAGGGAGATAGTTTGGACTATATTGCGCAATTTCGGGTAATGAACCCTCATCAGTAGCCCTTTTAAAACCGGCAAAGAAAACCAGACTATTGTACTGTAATTTCGAGAATTTAACGTGAGAAGTCTAAATCAAAGACATATTCCTAAACGGGGTCAAATAATTTAAACATTGTTTAGAAGTATGTTTCTAAACGTGATTGTTTTGAACTCTGAATATCTTTACTGATCTCAAAGGACCTAAATAAAATATAATCTGCACTACGGATGATGTACGGGGAGACTTTTTAGGGCCGCCACACGGCACAACACCAGCTGCAGTAATAGCAAATAAAATATAAAAGTTTGATCCTTTGGAAGCAGTAAAAATATTTAAAGAGAGATAGTTTGGACTATATTGCGCAATTTCGGATAATGAACCCTCATCAGTAGCCCTGTTAAAACTGGCAACGAAAACCAGACTATTGTACTGTAATTTCGAGAATTTTACGTGAGAAGTCTAAATCAAAGACATATTCCTAAACGGGGTCAAATAATTTAAATATTGTTTAGAAGTATGTTTCTAAACGTGATTGTTTTGAACTCTGAATATCTTTACTGATCTCAAAGGACCTAAATAAAATATAATCTGCACTATGGATGATGTACGGGGAGACTTTTTAGGGTCGCCACACGGCACAACACCAGCTGCAGTAATAGCAAATAAAATATAAAGGTTTGATCCTTTGGAAGCAGTAAAAATATTTAAAGGGATATAGTTTAGACTATATTGCGCAATTTCGGGTAATGAACCCTCAATTCAGTAGCCCTTTTAAAACCGGCAACGAAAACCAGACTATTGTACTGTAATTTCGAGAATTTTACGTGAGAAGTCTAAATCAAAGACATATTCCTAAACGGGGTCGAATAATTTAAACATTGGATCCTAACCTCACCCTCATATTCTGCAATGGATCACAACATTTAGTTAGTTGTTCGGCCCTTGTTGCGGATCTCTAGTCAATGAATCATCAAAGCCAAACAAATAAATTATAATAACGACCGTGATTAGTCAAAAACGAGGACTCACAGATACAATAAGCTGCCCGGCGATGGAGATCCGTAGGCGCCGAACATCACTGATAATTTGGAGCTAAAGAAAAACACCAGTTTAACCCCGGCCGGTGGGACAAGCAACAGACAAGAAGCTTTGGCACCAACCACCTAAACTGAATAGCTTAAGTCGGGGCCATCATAAAGTCTGACATCTGTCAGATTTACATTGCACTTTTTTTTTCATATATCCTATAAGGTTAAGACGCAGGTCACCGTGGCATGTAACAATTTTTTGTTCATAATTTGCAGTAGCAAATTGTTATTTTGATTATATTTGTCTAAGTTTAAACATCATGTAAGTATAATTGTCAAACGAATCTGACATGTAATTAACTCAGTTTAAGATTTGAAAGCAGACATGTTCTCGTTGTTTTGCAATGAAATGCGACAGATTTATTTGAGCCGCTGCATGGGAAAACCAACAATCTGCACAGGCGAAATCAAAGGCGCAGATCAGCAGAAGCTGATGAGCGCCTCTGTTTTCGCTACACGGATAGTACAATTCCTCTACTTTCTAAATCCAAAATTTCCAGCCTCTAACCATCTTCTGTGACAAACAGTCCGGTTTGTGTCGGACCTGCTCGGAACCCCAAATTTTTGGTTTTCTCATGCACAGGCTCATTTTATAGCATCACGCACTAGCAGCTTGTTGTTTGTTTCTGTACTATTAATTAACAGTGACACATATACTGTTGCCATAAAATGTGCATTGCTGCACAACTGAAAGTTTGATCAGCTACAATAGGTGCACAACTAGAACGGGGTCCGTAAAATCGACAAAAATCGTCCAGTAAATTCATAATTGACATTCCATGACGTTTTTTGCTGTGATTTATCTATATGTTCTTGTATGCTAATATGTATAGATCCCGGACTATTGTAGTACACTTTCATCACAGCTTTACCGTTATAAATATGAATGATATAAATATGAATGACACGCCTGTTCCTATTGGTCAAATACCATATGTATTTACGGTAAATCTGTGACATAATTATAAATCTACTTCTATATCATCTTCGACGTTTTCAATGCCATTGCAAAGTTTATTCTATCTGCCTCTTTCTTTGCTTTAGGTCGACGTTAGCTGGGTAGCAAAGCGCTAACTATCTTGCTCTTCAATCGTGCAGTTATTATATTTTTTATGTTTTGCGTATTGAGGTCAAAGAAATGACCCTCAAATTAATATTAAGACAATCGTATTGCGATCTTAAGCGATCGTAAGCGCAGTGGGACTGGGACTTATCGTATGATGATTTTGTAAACCAAATCACCATAAAATTCTGGTTCCGAACGGTCCTCGCGTAATACTCGTAATTGCAGCACAATAGCTTGACTTTCGTTGCCGGCTTAAAAAAGGGCTACTGGTGACGGTTCATTACCCGAACTTTCGCAATTTAGTCCATACTATCTCCCTTTGAATGATAAAACCATTATATTTTATTTGCTATTACTGCAGCTGGCGTTGTGCCATGTGGCGGCCCTAAAAGTCTTCCCGTACATCATCCATAGTGCAGATTATATTTTTCTTTCGGTCTTTAGGGATCAGTAAAGATATTCAGAGAGTTCAAAACACTTACGTCTAAGATTGTATCTCGTTTAGGAATGTGTCTTTGATATAAAGTCCCAGTCCCACTGAGCTTAAGATCGCTTAAGATCGTCATACGATTGTCCTATTATTAATGTGGGGATCATTTCTTTGACCCCCATATGAAAATTAAGAATCGGGAAACCATTTTACAAATTTTGAAGACGCAGTCTTATCAATAAACTTATGATTAGACAATCGTACGATTCCTTACGATTCAGTGGGATCGGCACCTAACCGTTATATTTTATTCTAGTATAAATTCTCGAAATTGCAGCACAATAGTCGGGCTTTTATTGCCGGTTTAAAAAGGGCTGTTGATGAGGGTTCATTACCGCGAAATATAGTCCATACTGTCTCTCTTTGAATGGTTTTACTGCTTCAAAAGGATCAAACATTCATATTTTATTAAACCATACATTAAATTTGGAATTCAATTTATAGTGTCTTCGATAAAATTTAGAAAATGTTTTTCGAAGTTTATGATATCGATAGTCCTGCTGGAGAAGTTTGGCTGTCAAACATTTATTTTGTGTGTTGAACTCCATAGCATGATTGCAGAAGCAAACAAACCGAATAAGTTGCGAAATGTATACACCATAAGAAGCATGGAAAATTTACTATATCAAAATCAGTCATCGCGCTTGTCGTACGGGTTAGGAGAAATCCATTTGCAATAGAAAGATGTAAATATAAAAGAGGCTTCGGTACCAGTGGTGTTGGCCTTATTCAACTGTAGTTCAGGTGGATAAATTTGATTTACAATGCCTTCAAAATAAGGGTTGTTTCGTTTCAATATATACGAAGCTATTCAGATACTATACTGAAAAAAAAAAGAAAAGCAACAAAAGAGTCACCGAGGATTTTCGAGTTTAAGGGTAAAACGTTGATAATTTCAGGTCTCTTGCTGTATGATTCCCATTCATGGGGTATTAGCGTATAACATGCAAAAAACTGATTTTCATTTCGATAAAAATTGAATAAAACATTTGTGTCGTCTTTTGATAATGCAAATCCGAAAAGATTCGCTCTGCGCATGCGCACATTTTTAGCTCACCTGAGCCTACGGCTCAGTGACCTTATAGTATAGGGAGGCATCCGGCGTCCGTGCGTCGTCCGTCGTCGTCCGTCGTCGTCGTCAACATTTTCAAACGACTTCTTCTTCTCTGAAACTGCCAGGCCGAATCTTTTCATATTTCACATATAGCATCTACAGGAGGAGGGAACGAATATTTGTGTTTTTTATTTGGATCGGATAAGAACTCTGGTTGCCATGGCAACTTGAAGTTTCCATTGACTTGTATGGAGAAAAGTGGAAATTGGCATTTTCCGTTGTCAGGCTGGGGATATTTGAATTTCGTTTTTATATAAATGTTTATTGAGTAGTCCTTTACGTTTAAGGCAACTTTTGTAAAAATCAATTTATTCGTTTGGTTGCTATAGCAACATAAAGGATAAATTTTCGAAAAAAAAAAAATCAAATCTTCTTCTCAGAAGCCGTATGGGGGATGAAGCTGAAATTTAGCATACATGCTTATGACATTAGCCTGTACAAAGTTTGTGTTTTTTATTGTCTTTGTCCAACTACTTTGGTTGCTATGGTAACTTGAAATTTCCATTGACTTATAAGGCAAAAAGTGGAAATTTGCAATTTCTGCCGTTTCATTGAGGATATTGAAATTTTGTTTTTACATAAATGTTTATTGAGTAGTCCTCCCCGTTTTAGGCAACTTTTGTCAAAATCGCTTTATTCGTTGGTTGCTATAGCAACGTAAAGGGTAAATTTTCGAAAAAAATATTCAAGAATTTTCTTCTCAGAAGCTGTAAGACGGATGAAGCTGAAACTTTGCATACATGCTTATGATATTAGCTTCTACAAAATTTGTGTTTTTTTATTGTCCTTGTCCAACTACTTTGGTTGCTATGGCAACTTGAAGTTTCCATTGTCTTATACGGGGAAAAGTGGGAATTGTCAATTTCTGTTGTTTCACTGGGGATATTTGAATTTTATTTATACATGAACATTTGTTCAGTGGCCCTCCATGATTTTATGTGACTGTTGTTTAAATTGCTTAATTTGACAGGTTGCTTTGTCAACATAAAGGACGAATTTTCGAAAAAAAAATCAAACAACTTCTTCTCTGAGCCATGAGGCGGATTCTCTCTACATGTTTTACTCTCAGGTGAGCGATCGTTGCCCTTGGGCTACTTGTTGAAACTTCAAATCACCAAGAAACAATGTCAGCTGCTCCCTAATTAAAATCCATGAAAAAGAAATGCAGTTTAACCACACACAAGCTCGTAATTAAAACCATCAAAATCCCTATATGTTTAATTGGAAGGGGGATAATTTCAATTTTAATTTTATTCATTTTATTTCTTTAACGTGTGAGTTATCTGCTGAGTGGTGATTTTGAATGGGGGTTTATAGCGGATTTAAATCGTACCATTATTGTTATGCTCGGTTTACTACTTTCAGCACGCCCATGGTCGGCATCGAATAACTCCGTAAATACGCATCAAAATGAAAATCGGGTTCTTGCATTCGAAAGCCTGATATCCAATGCAAAAGTAGAAAATAAATGATTTCTGATTGTATCATAGTTTGCTCAAAATTTAGTAAAATATAATTGTTGCGTTTCTTTCTTTCTTTCTTTCTTTTTTTTTTTTTTTTTTTTTTTTGTTTTTTTTTTTTTTTGTTCATTATAGAAGTGTAAGTAAGCCTTGTGTATATCGAGTGACATTGATCTATTGACAGATTGACACAAAAGTCAATAGACACGAGTTTTGAATGATCTGCCAGCTTTTGTGAATTTGCATAAGCAATTCATCACAAAATTTCTCTGAACAAAATGATATCAAGCTTTAAGCTTACGTAAAAATAGAGAGGGTCTGGCCAGACGGCGGACGGTGTAGTGGATTATGATTAAATATTGATGCAACTCCGTTTAAGCCCTGATCGTAGCCAACTGGAGATATTTACATGTAAGAGTGACGACATACATAAATGGAAATGCTGTCTAACGTCGAGTTGCTTCACAGATGCATATTTTCTAAGGACACTGTATTTCACAAATTTTGGAGTAATTCGATTTTCTGCAAAAATTGTGAAAATTTTGGCATTTGAGTTTTCTTTACAGGTTTATAATTGAAGATAGCACAGAACTATGATAAATGGCGAATAAGTAGTTCATTAAGGCTTTATTCATTAAATTATAGAAGATTTTTACGCATCGATTTTGGCATGGCAAAGATTTTTACTAGTATACCCCCATTTTTGTGTAAAAGTTCAAGGGTCAGAAAATTGGTGCCAGTGTTTGAGGGCCATTTTTTTTTTCATGATCAGGTATCTTATTTAAAACATAATTGTTTTTGTCTTTTCACATACATCCAAATTAAAGTCTGGTTATGTGATTTTTCAGCTTTGAAGCATTAACATTAAACTATCAGGAAAACAATTTTTGCTCGGAACGAACTTTCTTAACACCCTTTAGAATGTTTTGATAATTAGATTATACATGTATAAAAATTACACGCAGAACCCCACGAAGCGTACGCTAGTGGTTAGTTTAGCTACTCACCTTGTAAAATATGTGACGTGGGTTCGATCTCGGGCTAATTGAGTTCTTCGGGTGAGACTTTAAACCGTGGTCCCATTATCACTACTGAGAACCACGTGGTATTGTATACAAACAAACCGACCTATGATCGGTGACACACATTGCAATTCAGACCGAACTCGAGGTTAGATTTTCGAGTTCTCATCTATAGCTTTTACTGTACTGGCTGATAAATACGTGCTGTCAATGCAGCAATTGAACATTTATTGAAAGAATCCTGGTTATTTCGTTTTCGCGAACACTTCAAAGACAATGTTATTGTGATGGAAGTATAATTCGGCAAATAGGTCACTGTATGGGCGTTACCTCATGAATACGTTATTGGGTATGGTCTACTTTTGACTTTGGTTAAAGCTAAAGGTATATAGTTAAAAGATTCAACTCACATGTTTTCCGTTAGAAAAAAAATGGAATACGAGTTTGTCTAATTCACTGGACTGGACAAAATACAGGTTGCTGATCTCTAACGGTAAATATGTGACAGCAGTCCAGGCTGACTGAGTTCGACTTTTCTATAATCTATAAAACAGATGGACTAGCCGACCACGCCCAGATATGAATATTAAAGTTGCCGCCTATACAGTAACCTATTTGCCGAATTATACTTTATGTTCATTTTCTGAAGTGATTCCTCATATTATTTTCATTCAGTAAATGTTCAATGTCTGCACTGACTGCACCTATTTGTAGTCGGTAGAGTAAACGCTATAGGAAAAGTGACGAATTTCTCGCCTCAACTTCGACCAGAACTGCATTGTGCGTCACCCATGACGCATCACATGTTTCTCAGATGTGATTATATCAAGGCCCCATGACAGTGTTTTCAGGACAAACTTATGGCAAAGACATAATATTGTGACGAGGCTGGAGACTATTCATCTAGGGCATGAACTTGGCCCAAATCATTTTGAGCCGCATCGTGAGAAAACCGGATTTTTGCCTAGGCGAAAACAAAGGCGCAGATCAGCTTCGCGGTAACCGCGAAGCTGATCAGCGCCTTTGTTTTCGCTACACGGATAGTACAATTTCTCTTCTTCTTAAATCCGAAATTTCAAGTTTCTAGCCTGCTTCTGTGACTGTACAGGTCAGTTTGTGTCAGACCTTGTCGGAAACCCCGAAGACCGGTTTTCTCGCGTCGCGGCTCATTTTGTTACTATCGTAATCATGGTAACAAGCTGATACAGTCGTGAACATCTTTCATGCACTGTCACGAAAACATGTCCGTGTAATATATACCCCCTTGAACCCCACTTTTATATAGTAAAACTGGGGTATGCAGGGGTATACCTATTTTTCTTATTTTTGTTCCAAAACATAGATTGTGGGTGCTCGTTAGAACCGCCTCGGTGAGGCGGTTCTAACGTGTACCCACAATCTATGTTTTGAGCAAAAATAAGAAAAATATCAAAATTTTTCAGCTGAAAATTTTCACTTTTTTAAAGGTCAAAACATCTCTTTTTATTACATGGGCAAGTTTTCGTAATGCTGTCTCTGTTACCAAAGCATTAAGAGTCGATCAATATGCGAATTAAGCCTTGTGACATGTATGCAACCTTTTGTAAAACACATAATATCCAGTTACTGAGAATCACGTGGTATTGTATACATACAAACCGATAAATGATCGAAGTTGAGGTTAGATTTTCAAGTTTTCTCCTAGTAGCGTTTTTTTCTACTGATTGATAGATAGGTGCAGTCAATGCAGAAATTGAACATTTATTGAAAGAAAGTAACATAAGAAATCCCGGTTATTTCGTTTTGAATTCGCAAACACGTCTGTGTTATTGTGATGGAAGATGCTCATGGGGCGGAAGTGTTTGCGGAAACGAAATAACCTGCAGATTCCTTATGTTATTTTCATTCAATAAATAATCACTTTCTGCACTGACTGCGCCTACCTACATGTATCAGTCAATAGAGTAAATGGTATAGGAGAAAACTCGAATTTCTCATCTCAACGTGGGACAGAATTTCATTGTGCGTCACCCATTCCGTACCACGTGTTTCTCAGCTGTGAATATCTAACACTGCAGCAACAAAATAACTTCTTTGATAGAAATGATTCACTGGTGTATCTTGTGGCCCAGCCTTGAACCAAGAGCAGGTTAGGGAGGCGAAGTGTTATTAGTTACACATGACAGAAATAACGATGAAAAATAAATACTGGCGGATTGTCAAATATCATGACCGCATTTTAGAAATTTTGGATCGCATGTATTTATGTATCTGTTCAGTTTAATATGGTAGCCATTGAACTACGTGTTCCGCAAAGACCAAGCTTCAGTAAGCGGCGTTTAGCGACACGAGTTCCAAAAAAAAAAAAGAAATCTTTTTCGTGCAATATGTTTTTAAAATGCTATTTTTTGTGAAATGTTCACCAAAATGAATGAAATTAATTTATTTAATAAATACATGTAATAGTTTTAAAAATAATGATTAATTAATTGTTTTAGTTATGACGTAAAAAGATAAGCGATGCGTTAGAAGTACAAGCGTCAAGTGTAACGCAGTTTAGATTTTATTTTGGTAATGACCAAATGTGTGGTCCATTTTAGTTGTATTATCTAGCAATTTTCACAAGGACAAAAAGTCGAAGTCGACCTCCCCACTGGCGATTGTATACAGCGAAAATGAAAAATCTTGTCAACTTGTTTTGACATGACATGTATCAATTATGATAGCAAATTAGCGGCGGCGCCCTTTGATGTATACAGAAAGGTAAAGAAAAAGACAAAACACATTGACATCATAGCGCAAAATCCATCATGAGGAAAACATGTCCGTGTAATGTATACCCCCTTGAACCTCACTTTTATCTTTTATATAGCAAAACTAGGGTACGCAGGGTTATACCTATTTTTCTTATTTTTGCTCCAAAACATAGATTGTGGGTACTCGTTAGAACCGCCTCGCCGAGGCGGTTCTAACGTGTACCCACAATCTATGTTTTGAGCAAAAAATTGTCAGCTAAAATTTTTCAATTTCTATGGCAAGTTTTCGTAATGTGCTACGATAATCATGGTGTCAGGGTATAATGTTCACAAAAATAAAAGATATTTAGTCATTATTTTAAAAATGACCCTGAATGTGAGCAGTTTTAAAAAGACAATTTTGAGATGTTACAAAATATTATGAGAATGCAGCGCACTCAGACTAATATATAATAAAAATTAAACTGGGATCCTTTAAGAGCAGCGAACATATTCAATGAGAAAAGGGATGGGCCATACCGCGAGCCTCTTCAGTGACCCTTCGGATTGGGCAACATAGATCCAAAGAGAACTACAGTAACTGTAATTTTGCGTCTTTCAACAGGGTAGTCGATAAAAAGACTAGTATAATCCAAATGGGGCAAAATACTAATATATATATACAGACAAATATGAGCCGCCTCATGGGAAAACCAACAATCTGTATAGGCGAAAACAAAGCCGCAGATCAGCTTCGCAGTACTTAACTGCGAAGCTGATCAGCGCCTTTGTTTTCGCTACTCGGACACTACAATTCCTCTCCTACTTAAATCCGAAATTTCAAGCTTCTAGCTCTTTTCTGTGCTTGTACAGGTCGGTTTGTGTCAGACCTGTTCGGAAACCACATTGTTGGTTTTCCCACGAGGCGGCTCAAATTGCTGTATATTCACCGGAGGACCGTATGTAAGACTGGCATTCGTGCTAAACAGAAAAAAACATTATCCTCCTAAATACAAAGATTACATGAATTATCAATAGTACCATATGATATACTAGTATATCGTAGAAAGCAGTTTGCATATTTCTATAGGTAGTTTATTCTATAAATGCCTAGCTTTCGCCGCCCACTGATGAGGGTTCTTTAAAATTGTGTGATATCACCTCCTGTATTTCTTCCGAATAGTACACGGCTTCCAAAGATCTACATTTATTATTTCATTTATTATCTCGTTGAGGATCATTCAGGTTAGTATGCACTTTGTGATTGTTTTATTATTTCAATTGTGCAATGTCAAACGTCTTACACGTTGTTGTTTGATGTTTCATGACAACAATCAATCGCTGTCGACAACCTAATAAAGTACGAATCTTACGTAATTGATAGAAGATAAATGGCGGCCGCGACGCAAGAAAACCGGTCTTCGGGTTTCCCACCTGGTCGGACACAAACCGGTCTGTACAGTCACATAGGCAGGCTTCAAGGCTAGAGAGGCTTGGAATATTGGCTATAAGTAGAAGAGGAATTGTACTATCCGACTGCACAGCTGATATGTGCCTTTGTTTTCGCATAAGCAAAAACCTTTTTTTCCTCATGATGTGGCTCAAAACTTGAGCCATTCAATCAGAAAATCACCCATGTCATCCAAGCTCATAAACAAACGGTCATTATGCGCATGCTTGCAGTGGCGCACATGCGTGCCCGTGTGTGTGTGTGTGTGTGTGTGTGTGTGTGTGTGTGTGTGTGTGCGTGTGTGTGTGTGTGTGTGCGTTCGATTCGTTGCTGGTATTCATAAACAGAAATAAGCCTTGCAATATCCAAATTTCACTTAACTGGCTCATAAATAGACCACGATTTTCGGTGTTTGCATGACAAAGCTGTTACCGTGCATTTTGTTTTTTCACGGTGACACCCAAGAAAAAGAATAAAATAAGATCAAAGATTAGCGACATCTGTTGCCAAAGCATCAGGAAAACATGTCCGTGAAATGTATTATCCGTTAAACCCCACTTTTATATAGAAAAACTACCTGTATACCAAATTTTCTTATTTTTGATCCAAAGCATACATTGTGGGTACTCGTTACAACCCTTGAGGCGGTTCTACCGTGCACCCACAATGTATGTTTTGAGCGAGAATTTTTAAAACATCAATTTTTTCCAATGAAATTTTCATTAATTTTTCTTTTAAAAATCTCGGTATATTGCATAGACAAGTTTTCGTAATGATACACAATGTATAAGCCTCTTAATTGGAAACTTTCCTTCGTGTAACTTGTGATTAGAAACGGTAGACTCAGCATGTGTTTTCGCAATTGTCGTTTCTTAACCCGAAGACGTAGAAAATCTATAAATTTTGAATATTTTCCTAAAACTCTATATGCATTTATAGCGTATTGCTTAGAAACCCTTGGAGCATGTTTAATAGTGCGATGGGTCATACTTAGATCGATGTCCATGACATTTGACATAGATCACAATACTAACAAAATGTCCTATCTACTAATTGATGGTAACTTCGACAATCCATTACGAAAACTTGCTCATGCATTAAACAGAGATTTTTTTTTAGATTTAAAACATTGAAAATTTCAGCTGAAAAATCATGATATTTTTCTTATTTTTGCTCAAAGCCTCGCCGAGGAGGTTCTTACGAGTACCCACAATCTATGTTTTGGAGCAAAAATAAGAAAAATAGGTATACCCCTGCATACCCCAATTTCGCTATATAAAAGTGGGGTTCAAGGGTATACATAACACGGACATGTTTTCCTGATGCGAAAACGAAGCACTTGGGTAAACAGTCGAATGACGACGCAGTTGCGAAGACAAGTTGGATTGCACTGTGTTTCCATACTCATCATGATCTCCATTTGATGTAAATGTAGGAGGATATTTTCTTACGTACCTCTATCATAAAGATAGAAACATTTCGGTATTTTAGTGGTGGTAGATAAATAGAATCCATCATGGGTGTCCAGTGGAGATAGGAAAATCCCAACCCGAGGGTCCACCCGTTCCAGTGGGAAACAAGGCTCGCCGGGTTTCCCACTGGAACGGTGGACCCGAGGGTTGGGATTTTCCTTTCTCCACTGAACGCCAATGATGGTTTCTTTTTCTTATATACCCCGATTATGCCTAAATTCATTTTACCGGTAAAGTAACCTGGTACCGTGCTTTAACTCTGATGACGTAGTGTTTATTACGGATATGACGTCAAATGTAAATAAATCGTTGTCAAAGTCAAAAGAGATGCAGTTTTGATTTGTTTTTCGTTGAAAACGAGCGTGAATCAAGATTATGCCCAATGAATTCACACCAATTTAGTCTAGTTTTGTTGAACATTATTGCTGCAAGCAGCTGCTTTGGGCTAGAAACGATCGAATTCAGTCGCGTGCTTTTCTTATCTTGTATGACACGGCTACCAAACAGTTAAATGCGTAACCGCCGGTTAAGGATAGACATCCGATTCACGTCCTTCCGGTTTTGCGTGTGAGGTGCAACAAAATGTAAACAAAACATACACTACTCAGATCGATCGATAATTATTTTGTAGTACAGAACGGTATCAAAATTCTAAGAATGCTATTTTGTCACTTATTTATCATTGTTAGACAGTACCAAAACAATTTGCAACATTACTTGATGTTTTTGGGGGTTATTTGTTCCTTCCTACGAAACATGTGTTTCAACATGGTCAAGAACGGCAAAATACAACTAAAATTGGGCAATTTGCTGATGTCTGCCAAAGTATTCACTTTTCTTACGGTTCAACATTTATTTTTCGAAGGGAAGAAAAAAATGGTTAAGCATTTAATCATTAAAATAAGAAGGATTTATTTTAAGATATGTTTGAAAACCTCTGCCTGTTTTATGATATTTAACATTCTCAGTACAGCGTTTTAGATGAAAGCAAACGAAAAAAAAAAGCAAATTACAGTATTCACAATGTTTTAAAGTCTAAGTTTTATCATAAACAGGAATACCATACATGTGAATTACAGTGTTTTGTATTGCATGTTTGTTGCAAAAATGTTTGTATTTTGATATATACCAAGTATTCTCACTGCAAACATCACAAATAAACCATTTTTGGATTTTTTTTTCATTTTCCTTGAGAGGGGTTGTCTATATGTATTAACTGGGATAATTATTTTTAACATTATCACTCACTAAAACCACGAGCAAAAGGAAAACCAAGGTGTATTTAAGACTTTTGTATATGCAGATTCTCGTTTGTTTGTTTTTTTTTCTTGCACACCACTGTAAGTCAAAAACCCTTCAATAAAACTTGATTTGTAGAGGTAAAAACCATACAAAGATGACGAGACACTGTGATAATTAAATTGTTAAACGTAGAGAACTCGAGAGAGAAACTAAAATACAGGTGCTTTTAATGTCGATTATTTTGCTATCATTCTAATGATTAAATGCGTGACCGAAATTTTGACACATCTTTTAGCCACATATACATATAGAATGCAGCGGTCAATGGCAAGGAAAGTGTTCACAGAACTTATACAATGTTAAAATCATCTGTTCGCTGCCTTGCCGTCCGTTTATAATGACGCAGTTAGCGGGGATCTAAAATATCCCACATTTTCTTCATGTACAATGCAATCTCAACATGCATTTTGGAGGAGGGAATTCAAATCACGATTATAAGGAGACAAATCTGGAAATCCTTTGAGATACGATAAGATGAATTTATAACTAACAAAATCGCATTGAGAAAATTTTAATAACTTTTTCCAAGTAAGAATAAATTACTTGGAAACGCGAGCTGCGAAAGTTTGTTTACCTTTTACTGCACCTCACACGCAAAACCGGAAGGACGTGAATCGGATTTCTTTTCTTAACCGCGGTAACGCATTTAACTGTTTGGTAGCCGTGTATGAGCAACCAAGCCAGCAGTGTAAGATCGATTTATCTACCACCACTAAAATACCGGAGGTATGTAAGAAAAATAGAATCCATCATGGGTGGTCAGTGGAGATAGGAAAATCTCAACCCGAGGGTCCATCCGTTCCAGTGGGAAACGAGGCTCGCCGAGTTTCCCACTGGAACGATGGACCCGAGGGTTGAGGGTTGAGGGTTGAGATTTTTCTTTCTCCACTGAACACCACTGATGGATTATTTTTCTTACCCCGATTAGGCCTAAATTCATTTTACCGGTAAAGTAACCTGGTAGATCTACCGTGCTTTAAGGTCAGGGTGAAGTAAAAAACGCTACGATGGAATTTTCTTATTTTTTGCATATCGATGTATTAAATCGGAATATGCAAAAATATTCCTTGACTACCAGATTAGTTTTTGAGCTATAGACAATCTAAAAACACCATATTTGCCATTGAACTCAATGGGGAAATGGGAAATAGATGTCGTATTTCGCACATAAACATATTTTTCGCCTGAATTCCACGATGAAGTTTTTTTAAAAACTGATATTATCTGCGTGAATCAGTTTGGAACAGGTTGCTTGAAAAAAAGTCCTTAACAACCAGGCTCGTTTTCGTGCTATTGGAGGTTTTGTTATGCATGGTAGTGCGTTTTTGGTATTTTGCGCGACGTAACGTAACGTCGTGGCGCGAACATGCGTTGCATTTCAGTGTGCGACTGACGCAAGAATTACAATAAATGACCTTTACTGCAGAAATTCTCATTTTCTGTGTTTTGGTAAAAATTTGTCGCATTCTTTAAGGGAAGAAAAATGTAAAATTCGTACTTAATGACGTAAAAGCTACAGCCTTCTTTGGTTCAAAAAGGCGCGACAAAAGAGCGTCGATTCTTGTTCCGCTGGCGTCGCAAAGCAACGTCACGCGTAACGCTGCATAACGACGTTTTACTTCACCCTGACCTTAACTCTGATGACGTAGTGTTTATTACGGATATGACGTCAAATGTAAATAAATCGTTGTCAAAGTCAAAAGAGATGCAGTTTTGATTTGTTTTTCGTTGAAAACGGGCGTGAATCAAGATTATACCCAATGAATTCACACCAATTTAGTCTAGTTTTGTTGAACATTATTGCTACAAGCAGCTGCTTTTGGCTAGAAACGATCGAATTTAATCGCGTGCTTTTCTTATCTTGTATGAGCAACCAAGCCACAGTGTAAGATCGATTTATCTACCACCACTAAAATTCCGGAATTTTTCTATCTTTATGATTGAGGTATGTAAGAAAAATCGATCTTACCGTGACACTGCTGGCTTGGTTGCTCATACAAGATAAGAAAAATACGCGACTAAATTCGATCGTTTCTAGCCTAAAGCAGCTGCTTGCAGCAATAATGTTCAACAAAACTAGACTAAATTGATGTGAATTCATTGGGTATAATCTTGATTCACGCTCGTTTCAGATCTATACAGTAAGAAATAAAAAAAAATGAATAAACTTTAATATTTTATAGTTGCATATATGAATCTCAGCAAGCCATCTTAGGTCGAAAGACGGACAAGCACCAGTTCTGTCGAGCAAAGCAAAACAGAGACAAAGCTTACCACGAAAACGAAAGACACCTAAGGTGAGATATTGAGGTCCATTTTAAGTGAGGTTTCATTTACACACGCTGCATTTTCAGCTGACACCATTCCAATTTCTGATAAAATGTTTAAAAGTATTGAAGGAAGTGATCTTCCTAGCTTCTTCAGGCAGATCATTCCAGAGTTTAACTGCTTGGAAGCTAAAAGAATTATTTCCGTACTTTGTACTTCTTACTCTGGGAATATCAAGGAGATTTGTGTATCTGAAATTATAATTAGATTTCTTTTAATTGTCATAAAATTTTGTACATAAACTGGGGATTTACCATAATATAATTTTAAAATTTTCAATGGCGAGGCCCCTTAAACGGGGTAGATGAAGAGTGGTGGTGCCCGCTCTGCTAATAAGGTCATCATATGAGGCTTCAAAATCTTGAAAAATTAATTTCAATGCTTTAAAATGAATTCTCTTCAATTTCACAGTATTTGATTAGGAGCAGAAATGCCAAACCAGGGGGCAGAAATTAAAAGTGGACATAATGAAGGCATGGTATACTGCTTTTCGAGACTCAAAGTTTAGATGCTTTCCTATACGTCTCAGAACATTTATTTGTTGGAATGCCTTTTACACACGTTCGACACTTGTGTGTCAAATGATAAAAGTAATCAATTTCAATACCAAGAAGTTGACGGTTTCATCACAGGTGATCTCTGCTCCTCCTATATTGAAAGTTTGCTTCTCAATAAAGCTTTTCCCTCCAACAAAAAAAGCCTGGAATTTGTCTACCGAAAAAGTCTTTGAATTCTGGACTAGGCATATCCAGACACACAGATTTTATTTTGTAATAACCTTTTCCTAGAGGAATTGCTGGTCACAGCTGAAGAGCTCCATCTCTGTAAACTCCTAGGAGGACTGTCGACCAAAACTTATGGGTTTCTCTGCCCAGCTAGATTTTTGTAGAGAACTATAGAGAACTCCTATACTGTAGAGAACTCCTATACTGTAGAGAACTCCTATACTAGATGGGTTGCCGTCCAAGGCTAACGGGTCCCCTCCGGGCCGCATGACAACAGGTAGTACTGATTACATGTTACAGTAGCAGTATATCTGACCTTACATACAGGGTGTCAAAAAACGCTACAAAATAGTGTATAACTTTTTTTAATTAAGATATTTATCACAGTAGTACTTCTCTTATATTTAATCCTTATTCTGACACCCGTTTTGCTAGGCGGTTCTTAAACAGGAAGTGACATCATAACAAATCGGTGATGTCACTTCCTGTTGTCTGCTGCATTAGCAATCCTGGAAATGGAAAACAGTTAAAAAGCACAACTTTCAAGCATTCTCAAGCATTAATTCTCTCTTGAAATGGATAAAATTGGGAGGAACTTGCCATAATTATCTGAAAATTAAGGGGGTTTGTTTAAAAATGGACAGCATTTGCTAAAAATGCAAATTCATTCCAAAATGGGAAGTGCATGACCATAAAAGATCAAAAGTGTCTTAAAATTTCCCATAAGAATGTATCCATTACAATGCCTGTTTTCTATTTACTTCATTTTTTACAGATAACTAAATCAAACTTAGCAGAAGTATGCTTCAAAATTATACCATTAGATATATAAGAATTGTTACTATGTACTTCACCTATATCTGGAATGACAGACTTGTACAATAGTACAATAGTCTGGTTTTCGTTGCCAGTTTTAAAAGGGCTACTGACGAGGGTTCATTACCCGAAATTGCGCAATATAGTCCATACTCTCTCCCTTTGAATGTTTTACTGCTTCCAAAGGATCAAACCGTTATATTTTTATAGCAAATGACTGCTTTCTGAGTATTAGAAATTTTACATGACGCTTTTGATGGTTGCGCTCTTCCTATTTTGGAATACAATTTTCATTGAAATTTAGCACATGCTGTCAATTTTTGAACTAGCTCTCAAAATTTTCTGATTATTGTGGCTATTTTATCAATGTTATACCATTTTAAAGAGAGAATGAAGGCTTGAGAATGGCTAATGGCTGGAAATTGTATTTTGCAAACTGTTTTGCATTTTTAAGAAACAAAATGCAGCAGACAACAGGAAATGACATTATAGATTTGCTATGATGTCACTTCCTGTTGAAGAACCGCCTAGCAAAACGGGTGTCAGATAAAGGATCAAATATAAAACAACTACTATAATTGTGTTAAATAATTAACTTGTATCTGTATTATTAAAGAAACGTTATGTACTGTTTAGAAGTTGCGTTTTTGGGACACCTTGTACATGTACATAGGTATAGAATGTATCAGTGATTTATCCTGAAATATGTTTTGTGTTGTGCCGTGTAGTGGCTTTTGAAGGATCTCAGTTTTATTTGAATTTGTTATTACTGCAGCTGGTGGTGTGCCGTGCGGCGACCCTAAAGAGTATCCCCGTACATCATCCATAGTGCAGATCATATATTTTCCATTTGGTGCTTTGAGATCACGAGGGTATTCTGAGAAATCAGAAAATTATTATCGGTTTAGATTCATTTTCTGACCAACGTTTGGTACATTTGGCCCCATTTGGATTATACTAGTCTTTGTATCGACTACCTTGATGAAAGTTGCAAAATTACTGTATTTCTCTTCGGCTCCGTGTTGCCAAATCTATAGGGTCACTGTAGAGGCTAAAGTAGCCGAAACCGCAAAATGGCCCATCCCCTTTCTGCAGCTGATGTTGTGGCGTGTGGCGGCCCTAAAAAGTCTCCCTGTACATCATTCATAGTGCAGATTATATTTTGGTCATTTGAGATCAGCGAGGATGTTCTGAAAAATCAGAAAAAGGTACAATGATCAGGTAATGGCGCAATCAGAAAGAAATTCCTACTAAAAACCGAGGTGGGAAAAAACTAAATAGACAGGAGCTTGTACTAAGAAACCATATCGTAAGCCGAGTAACTATTTCCCAATAGGCGGTCACTCAGTTACCCGAACATAACTAGAATTATAAAACATAAGATGCAAACAGCACGAGAATTCCACTCCAAACATAAGACAAATAGAACCAAAACAGAAGTATCGCCTTGGAACGATCAGTAATATAAAATTACCGGGGAGGGGGGTGGCTTTAACCGGGTTTACAGACGCCTTATCTCACCCTCATCGTCCGCAGTGGTTCGCAACAAATTATTAATGGTTTAGATTCATTTTCCAACCCACGTTCAATATATTTGGACCCATTTAGACTTTACTAGTCTTTGTATCGACTACCCTGTTGAAAGTTGCAAAATTACTGTAATTTCCTTTGTCTAACTGTTACCAAATATATAGGGTCACTGAAGAGGCTTAAGTAGCCGAAACCGCGGTATGGTCCATCGTCTGTCTCATTAAAAACGGGGTTATAGGCGCCTAACCTCACCATATGGCCCATCGCCTTTCTCATTAATTTATATGTTCGCTGCTCTTACAGGATCTCAGTTTTATTTTTATTTGCTATTGCTGAAGCTGGTGTTGTGCCGTGTGGCGGCCGTAAAATGGTCTCCCCGTATATCATCCATAGTCATAGTGCAGATCATATATTTTCCCTTTGGTGCTTTGAGATCAGTGAGGGTATTTTGAGCAATCAGAAAATGATTACCGGTTTAGATTCATTTTCTAACCAACATTTAATATATTTGATCCCATTTGGATTATACTAGTCTTTGTATCGAATATCCTTTTGAAAGTTGCAAAATTACTGTAATTCTCTTTGGCTTTATGTTGCCAAATCTATAAGGTCACTGAAGAGGCTTAAAATGCCGAAACCGCGGTATGGCCCATCCCCTTTCTCATTAATATGTTCGCTGCTCTTAAAGAATCTCAGTTTTAGTTTTATATGGTAAATCAATTCAAAGTCAATCGATAAATGGTCGAAGAGCATGCTGAGTATAACATCTTGTCAACAGCGCAGCATCATATCTATCGTAAATTCTATTAGCCTCTGCGTGCAAGGAACGTAATATAGCAATATGTAGAGAACTATTGAAAGCATTGGATGTCGCTCGTGAATTCTTAGTTCAACCGCTAATTCGTTAATGGAAGTGTTCAATTTCATTGCAGCACACCGTTTACGTTTGTCATTACCCTTTTTCCATATACGTGTACCTTGAGAAGTTAAAACATCTATTCAATTAATATTTTTCAAGTCAAAAAGAACAAAACAAGCAGTATCGATTCATTTTCATTTTCCATTCGTTTTGCTTCATCTATCTATTTCTTTATTTAAAGGTATTAAAGAAATGCAAATGATGATGCAATTTAATATATAATATATTAATTATCAGTTTAATATATATTTACTATGTTGCTTGCAACGATTACGACTTTTTAAGGTTTGTATTTTCTTATGATTCAAATGTGCTTTCATCTTATACCTTATTACATGTATTGTATGTATTGACTTTATTACATGTATTGTATGTATTGATATAAATGTTAAGTCGGTTAATAGCTATACATAGCTAATGTTTATTGTTAAAATGTCCGACTATAAATAAAATTTGTATTCTGTATTCTGTATCTATTTCCCGGCAAGCCTTCCAACTATCAAGTTTCTGCTTTAAGTTGCTAATATAGTGCTACTTATAAACAACAACTTCTGCTGCAGTCAAAAAATACTTTCCTCGAAAGTTTGGTATTTATTTTCCATCGTTACGACACCTCTGCCACTAGACCGTACAGCGCTCGAAGATGATTTTTAGCAAGATAAGTAAACGAACAGCTGAAACTTTGAATATGTAAAGCTATGTTCCGGTTTAGCTCCCCGGTTTGCCCCGGGTTGATAAACCGGGGTAAACCGGGATGAACCGTGACGAACCGGGGTAGAACCGTAGCGCTATCGTGGCGAACCTAGAAGAACCGGGGTAAACAGGGGAGCCTTCACTGTTGAATTAAATGGTTTAATAGAACCGGGGCGATCCGGGGCGAACCGGGAGAGATGTCAAAAACGCGGATTCTACTTATATCCAAAATTTCAAGTTTCTACCCTGCTTCTGTGACTGTACAAGCCGATTTTTTTTTTGTCGCGCCTGGTCGGAAACCCCGAAGACCGGTTTTCTCGCGTCGCAGCTCAAATGTACTCCGAATTCTTTTGTCACACTACATGGAACACTAATTGGTTTGACTAATTTTGCACTTGTGTTTCACAGATCGGGATGCGGTCCATATACACTTCAAATAACTCCAGTTTCAGCCGAGAATCACAGCAGAAATGCATTGGGACGGTTAGTCCGTCGATTTAATGGGGCAAGAGCGGATTACGCTGTTTGAATCTAATCACACCAATTAGGCGTATATAACGTATTTATTTTTCCAGAAAAAGATCATGATACTCACAACATCGAAGTTAAAAGTGAGTTTGTGCAAGACGGTTGAAACTTTGGACAATGATGAAACCGACTGCTGCATGCAGGTTAGCAAATTACATGTGTATCATGGACAATGTATGAATGAATAAATATACACTTGGCAAAAATGCCAACGCACCACTTTTAAAATTTGAATAACTTCGCTCTCGTCAAAGTCTTGACTTTCAAATTTGGTACACGCTAGCCTCTTAACCATTTACACACACCTACTGGGTTATTTTGCACAGTTTTTCTCCCGGAATCGCGCAATTAAGAAATCATGAAAAACATGTTTTCTGCACGTGCTCCTTATGGTATGTAGCTTTTCTCATTCTGAAACTTGTATTGGAAGCCTGGTTATGTATCGAATGGAAGTCAATAAAAATGTTCGTCTATTTGTTGAACAAAGGGCTAGAGCGATCGGTTTAGTTTAGGGGGTTACGTCTTTTACGAAGTTACGTTTAAAGTCAATGCAATATGGAAGTCTTAATTGCGCCGTTTTGTCTTTCTTAAACGCAACCATTTGGTATTATTCGAGTGTAAGTTTGAAAGGCAACCATTTTGTCATAAAGTGAAATTCGTTTTCACTTTCAGCCTGTCCGTCCGTCCGTTCACTCTTACAAAGACTCAGTTATAGCCCATAAAAGTGTTCTGTAATTTCTGAATCCTCAAACCCGTCACCAGTTAGAGCAAGCGGGCTGACATTCCAAAACCAAAATGTATCCTATCCACGCGACAGCCCTGTTAAGCGGTGGTGCGAGCTAATCGGGGACACACGAGATATTAATTTGTTTAGATAAATCGAACTGATAGATTCGAAGTTCACCTCACTTGCCCTTTTGGGAAACTTTCTTAAGCAGTGGATTCCAACCTTTGTTAGTGAATTATTGATGAAATTCTCACTATCACACAACAAAATTGTTCTGTAATTGTTTTATAACGTTATGTACAATTTCCCCTTACGTTACACTACCGTTGGTTACAATACGTTTTTCTAGACTTTTCGAATCATGGGTGTGCTGACCAAAATGTCAATAAATTTCGATAGAAATCACAGATCGCAATGAAATTTCACCACATTATTTCAAAATGATGTATCTGATCATGCAACGAATTTGAAGATTTTCGGTCGATTCGTTTTTGAAATATTTATAAAAATCTTACTAGGTGCGTTGGGAATTTGGTTAAGTATATAAATAACATATCCAGTGAAAGACAGAAAAAATTAAGAAATAAAATAAGATTCGACAAACTGGTGCAATTTAAAACACAATTGTCAGGCATTCAAAGTAAACATTATTTTCAGAAAGTTTCTTGATTGATATGCCTATATGTAATCTGATTATTTTGTTTCCAATGCCGCTTGTTTGAAAAAGGAAAAAAATAGATTTGGTACACACGAGTTTATTCCCTTGTAAAATATTCAACAGTCTACACTGTCCTACACTTGAAGCTGAAGCAAATCTTGACTTAGAAATATACAATCATACTCCAAATTCAGTTGTAACACTAATTAGCACTTTGCTTGATCGGCCTAATTTTGCACGTGTGTTTCACAGTCCCAGACGGTGTCCATATACACTTCTTACAGTCCTCAAACAGTTCCATCTTGGCCCATGAATGTCTACCTTGTTCCATGAAGGTGTTCTGTAGCTTCCAGGCCTGGGTTTTCTTCGCCTGTGACGACGTCGTGGGGCGGGAGACCCTGGTTGTCAGTTCGGATATCTCTTTGTCGCTCATGGAGTTTTGACTTGGAGATCTGACCACATGTGGCTGAAGCATAGTGGCGCTTCCAGTCTGTTGAAACCATGGCGATGATAGCGACGGCATTTTCTTACTTCGTTTTTGTTATTTCACTTTCGATTATAAATATTACTTAGTTCCGTTAGAAAAGCCACTAAATCCTTCAGAAACCGTTCTTAAACATTTCTTTGACAGCTATGAGATTCTTAACTTGGCAAACACACACAGTTTTGTTTTCATGAATATTTTATAGGTTTTGGTAGTGAAAATCCATTGATTACATGAACAACAAACGTATCTGGGCTGATAAAAGGTTACTTGTCAATACAATCTAATTTATGTAATCCGTTCGCTTTCACATGGAACATGTGCAAAATGCATGAGGTACATTTATCTTTTCAGTTCTCAGTTGATGGTCTGCTCTTTTATCGCGTTTATTAAATAATTTAATATCTTCTTTATGTAAAATTAAATAATTTATTACTCTCCTTTCTCTCGCTTAACAATTATTTCAGTATTGGTTTAAGTCCCGATTGCAATTTGTTTTTGTTCTTACACCTGGATTAAAAGCTTTTGAATTTTAATCCAGATTAAACTTAAAAACTTACAGCAGGAGACCATTACATTTGAACCGCGACGCGTGAAAACCGGTTTTTCGGGATTTTCGACAGGGTTCGACACAAACCAAGCTTTACAAGCACAGAAGAAGACAAGAAGCCCGAGGTGTAAGAAGAAGAACGATAGTACTTTCTGTGTAGCGAAAAAAAAGCCGCTGATCAGCTGTGCAGTAACTGCTCCTTTTTCCGCATATGCACACTGTTAGTATGCTCATTACGCGGCTCATTTAAAGTTTTCGCAAGCTGTAAAGTTAAAAGACATTATTTTTATCAGACATTCTGGTTTCCTAATGACATATATATCAAGTTGCAAAATGTCTAAATCTGACATGGAATAAGCCGGTACCCAATAACCAGACTGGCCTCAAAATAACACCTTTGTATTCGGGTTGACTGGTTTCTATTATCTTAATTCAATATCAAGTGTCTCGATGTACACGCTTAACAGCTTAACGTTAAACCTGTTAAATCAGCGATTAATATCATTAACCCATTTATGACGAATGGACTTTCCTATTGTTATAATTTAGACGAGTTCACTTTCATTTTGAGGTGAATCAGGAGTGATTTTTTTTTCTTTCAAATTTTGTTCATTTCGATGTGATTCCTCTATGCAAACAGAATAGCCCCAGATGGGACGCCGCGTTCTGCGGCGTCACATCTGGGGCTATACTGTTTGCCTATGTCCCACAAAAAAGACACACGGCTCATATGAATTTAGGTTCATTACAAGAAAAGTTCCATTTAGGTTCGAACTTGGTTTGACACATATATCGAACTGCTCATTTGTAATTGATTATTGATTAAAGCTTTAATCGGATTGATGCTTTTATGATTGTATGATGTACTGTCTATGCGCCAGACAGACCATGTTCATTTTGTGTTTTAAAATAAAATAATGTGTTTCGGTGTCTTGCTTAAAAACTAGGTCATATTTATGCTTGTGGTTCAATTCACAATTTTGTTATATGACTGAAGACTGTCTCATGATATGCTTTTTCAATATTAATAAATCCTTATATTTTTCTGAGACTAGACCAAACTGATTAAAACCAGATCAAACCAGCTCCTAGAGGTTAATATCTATATTTGACAGGCTTTCTGTATTAACCTCCAAACATCCATACACTGAAAAAAAGTTATAAGAGGCCACTTTTCAAACTCATTTTTTGTAACTAAGCCATGTTCAAAATTGCACGATTTTTAGTCTAAAGACATGTCTTTCAAGTAAATAAAGTTCCAAAATGTTCAGAAATAATTTTCTTTCACTAAACTAGATTTCGGAGTAAAAATGCAAAAATCAATGTTTTTGAATAAAAAATTTGATAAAGCACAACATTAATTGAAATTATGAGCGGGTGTCATCAAAGAGGCCCTTCCGGCTTGGAAAAACATCAAACGTTCGAATTTTCTCTACTGGTAGACTTTCTGCGCATTTTTAAAAATCGCTAATTTTGAGATTTTTTGAAAAATTCATCAATGTGCCTCTTAAACATGTTAATCGCTATAAAATTCAATTGATGAAGCCTGGAAATGAGAGATATAACCCGAGTGAGCTATTTTAGACTATTTTCGAGGACAAACAGGTCACGGCTGACGCACACTTCCGGTTTCAATGCCAATTTTTAACGAACAAAATAACGAAATTTATGGACGTTTATTTTTAATTTTCAAAGTTTATCAGAGTCTAGTATTATACCTTAATACTCGCTGAAAATTTCAATTCCATACTGCTGATAATAATGCAACCAGAGATAAACAAAGTTTGTATGCAAATTGCATACAAAAAGCTGATTTCATGTTATTCATCTTTGCCTACTTGTACCTTTTCATGTTGCTGTCTTCTTGCACGTACAAAACAGAAACGAAGATTTTTATTGCAGCAACACATCTGACTTAATTTTATCTTGCATCATGGTAGTCAGTAGCACTTTCAAATAAATTAAAATGTAAAACAGAACGCCATAATATGACATTTAATTTGATGATAATAAAGTGTGATTTTCGAAAAGAGGATACCTTTACTCATGCTTCGACTGCGTGAGACATATCACGCATTTTGGAATGCAGACACTCTCAGAGCCACTGTTAGACATTGGTTTATTAATTTGATTATGAATTTTAATTGATCGTAATTTACTTTCTGAGCTAGAAGAAAAAATATGAGGTGGCCTCTTATAACTTTTTTTCAGTGTATTATCCGCCTGAGTACCCAAAATAGCATCAGAAATTATCATAGACTGCATGAAATTGACATGATATTATGTATCAACAGGAAAACTTAGGTCGTTTCATGAGTATTAACAATACTTTTGTTTAATTTGTGTCCATTTCTCTTTAGCGGAATGGGCAAAGCCGCATATTTAAAAAGAATATTCTGTGGCGCATGCTTTGAATACACATTATTGCATAAATACACGTGTCAAACGATATTAACAGCCGTTTATTAACGAAGAGAAGCCCATGCATTAATATTGCAATTCACGCGCGCACGTTCTGTTAATACATGGCTTTTACTTATGCTCGTTACCGGGCGCCACGCAAAGCACGTGCTAGTAATGAGAAACTGGAGTCCGCCCGAAACGAGCATAAAAACGAAAGCTTCTAAGCGTATGAAAATGTGATGAGGCTATAAAATATAGTGCACCATATTTCTTTCGTTTCTGCACCTTATTTCTTTCGGTTCTGCAGAATTTATGCAATAATAGCGATCAAAAATGATTTTGTCATTCATTAAAATTCGCTACGCCCTCGGTTTTCAACACTCCCCTCGGGACCCAGCGAATGTTAATGAATGGAAAATCATGTTTGATCCCTATAATAAAGAGCGTTTTATCGGGTCGAATGATCGAACTTTTTTATATTTTATTAGGAAATGTCTGTTTAGATAGTTTAGAAACGGTTGTTAGAATTGTGAAAAGCACCTTCAGTTAGTTAGACGTTATTTCTGCAATAAAAAAATTAGCTTCGAAAGTGAAAGATGTAATTTTGCATTAATGGTCAAAAAGTCATATAACAAAACATTTATCGACTTCAATTTCGGTAGACACAAGGGTTTAATATGTTCACCGAGGCCGTAAGCCCACAGTGAATATATTTTTTCGGGTATCCTCACATCTACCTAATTGAAGTCAATAATTGTATACTATGACATGTGTTAGCTATATACACAACACTACCACACATTTCCTGCCCATGACACATACATGTATTATTATTTTGGTATTCTAACTTTGTAGATTTGACGTCTAACACTTACCTAATTTTAGCATAAGGCGTCTTCCAAGTCAAGATCGTATAGTTCTTTCCTCGCTCAGAAATGAGACATACAGTATTTAGTTCTAGGCAGTACTGTTGGTGAGTTCTTTGATGGCTGACTAGACGAATTCAGCTTAACCCAATTATGACGAATGGCGGTAAAAATGATTTTTTTTTATTTTTTTTATCTCATTTTTGACAAAATCTCTCTATGCAAACAGAATAGCCCCAGTTGGGAGGCCGCGTTCTGCCAGGGTTAAAATGGTCGGTTGCAAGAGGAGCAAGTCGATGTCGAACTTTATGACTTTTGTTTTGCATTATTTGCCATTTCTTTTGATATACATATGATACTGAAACCTAATGTGTCTTTATATAGCGTTTCTTTCGGCCACCTTAATCAAGAGCATACGCCTTTCTATTATTACCCATTGAAAATATTCTGTGAAAGCCGTTTATAATATGCATACTTATAACATGACATCTAGCTTGAAAAATCTTTGCATGCTTTGCATCCCTCCCTTCTTCTTGAACTCTGTTTTTGGAATCTTGACATCCTTGCTACTTGAATTTAGCAGTTTTCAGAAGCAGATTAAGTTGAAATTCAAGTCCCTTTTCATGGCATTGACAAAAGAGAGCTGAGAGTATCACTGTCGTGTTTACTTCTGTACTACAGCACAATGTCAAGCTTGATTCCATTCCACTTTCAAATGCCCGAAGACATCCAAATACCACACTGGCTTTTGAAGTTGTGGCAGTGACCTCGTCTTCTATGTACACTGCCCTGGTAAATCTATCAATATGTATTCACAGAGATTGTTGGTTCATTGAGTGGCTTTCCATGTGCTGGCTGGTGAACGTACAACTGCTATTCAATTTTGTGTCAATTGTTTGGTCATACAATGTAGTTCTCACATAATTGTTAAAATAAATGTATTGTCCCTTGCGTTTGGCATTCCTATCCAACATGTCCTCTGGATATGGGACCTTACCCATCAATCTGTCGGCATCTTATGGGTAGTTGTGGCTTGCAATTGACCTGGGTTGAGTAACTTGCCACCATGTTATCAAAGCGTTACCGGTTTAGAAAATCAGTATCACGGTCGAAACACAGGCCATGTTGTTTTTACTCAATTTGTCATCGTAAAATGTTTTGAAATCTCTCTATCACTCTGAACACATGCCTGCATGCCATCATGAAAGATACGTACCATTGTTTAGAAACTGGCCTTTTAACTGGGTGGGACATCTGAAATTGGCTATGGTTTTCCCAGAGTTGTGACGGATGCCTTTGCGAGGTCGTAAAACGTCATGTATAGGTCTTCTGCACTGTCTGTTTAATGATGCCTTGTTGTCTTTCTGTTAATCTTGAATCCATCTGTTCTCTTTCTGGAATAAATCCAGTCAGATCAGGATGAACATCCCATGTAGATTCTTAAATTGAGATTCCTGTCAACCAGTCTATAATATGCCCAACAGTCTGTACTACAATTGGTCTTTGTCTCTCTGGCAGCCTGTTAATCTGTTTATCCCACAATGGCATAATCTGCAAATATAAGATGCCAGTGTCTGGATCGGGGGTCCATGATGTTTTGTGCGTAACTAAAACTGCGTTGATGATAAATTGATTATACTTCATCAGAGCAAGAGCCTACTGTTGTTGCATTTTCCAACACCTTCTAAACGATGTTCTCCTACTCAGGTCTGACGGTCTTTACCAACTTTTACCTGACATTATATACGTCAGGAAGGGTAAGGTTATCTGTACGTGGAAATGAAGAAATGAAATGATACTAAGTAATCTTTCGCCTCGTCTAGATTGTTCATCGTAGGTGCAAAGACACTGGCGTGGTTGCATGTTTATTATTTCTGTTTTAATGGCAAAACTAACTCCTGCTTCATCTTTTCCTAACTTTTGCGACCACTCTAGAAGAAGCTGTAGCAAGCACAAATTTCTTTGATCTCCTCAACCTCTTCGAATCGAGTCTCGCTCAATGCATCTATCCACATACCATATCTCAAGTTGTGATCCAGCTGACACAGTGCTGTTCACCAATTTCCGTCAATTCTCGATGTTATGACATGGTCTTTTCGTTTGAATTCGACCGCAAAGAGGGTTTGGTTGCCTGTCCCTGTTTACCTCTGTGTGCTTCAAAAACTATCGGAACCTTTGGATCAAAAGCCGATTTTCCTCTGCTCCAACTTGCAAAAATCTTTGCATTACCAAAACCATTAATATCCAGAGACCAATGTTTCAGTTTGGAGTAACCATCACCTGGATGGTTTGCTGACCAAAGCATAAGCTCCATTGACACGTTCCCTTCCAGGTTTTATTAAGAGACATGCAATCGCCTTGTGGGACTATCAGCCAATACTATTGAAATCCAGCCACCGGATCCAGCCACTGGCTTCTCATACATGTAAATTTTGACGCCTTATCAAAGAGTGCCGCAAAAATGTCCATCTTGATGGGCAATTACGAAGCATACGGATTTTCCCATAAAACATCAAAACTGTATAAAGGAAAAATACAGTTTCTTTCGCTTTCGTCTAGATTTTTTTCCCATTCTTTTGTCCATTTATGTTTTTCTCGGAATAGGGACACATATATTTGAAACACTCGGACTATAAAAATAACATTAAATAATGGTTTCATCCTATATTTGTTATTGTTACATTTAGATAATGAACGTTTATAGGCCAAACCTGCTTAGTTAATTAGTGTTGGGAAAAGAGTCAATATTAGAGGTCAATGTGAGGTTCGTCACGACAAAACTTGTATCAAAGATTTCCTATAAAACCAGACACTGCGATATCCTGGGTGTCTGTACAAATAGGCAATATGATATAGATGATAAAGTTCCATCTAAAAGGTGAAAAAATGGTGACTATTCTGTACGGAGGAACAAAAACGATCTTTAGATCTAATACAAACAGTTTTGTTGTTGGCACTGCTCATATAATCGTATACATGCTTAAAATGGAGAGTAGTAATTACAAAGTTCTATGATCTTAGCACACCAAGGCATTCTCCGAACGTTCGTATTCTGAATGCTGGCTAGCATATGATTTGATTAGGGAAATTGTGGATTTCTGGATACTGAATCTGACACAAATATTGATAAAATTACTGTCATTAAGTATTTTTCTGTGTGTAATGAAGTCTTTGTTTATAAGTAATATGGTGCCATCGGTCAAAAGTGATAATACTTTCCATGGGGATGTATCTACTTATGAATAGTTAATAACTAATCAAACGCAGAAAATGGTTAAATATCGCTCCTTCCGTAATTTGAGGAGAGGAATATTTATTCTTATCGGAGTTAGTGAGAGATCGTACCGGAATACATGACCGTACTTCAAAGGAAACTATATAGTATATTCTATATATATTTAGGAACCCGTATTCGCGATTGTTGTTAAGACATTTTAACAGGAAAACAGCATTTCACAGACCATCATTAATCTCAAAGGATCAGTGATATCTGAGTTTACGATTTCACAATTGGATTAACAGGGATATGCCTCTCTAATCATCATGTTATATTCCTTTTGATGATAAGCTTATGAATTAAATGAAACAAAATAAATGATGGTGTGAATTGCTTGTTCAAAGACTAATAGTAACAGTAAAGCGCCAACACTTGCAGTAATATTACTCGCAATAAAATGCGTAAAATGACAAATTATATTATTATTATGTTGTACAATTATTAAAAAGTGACTCAACAAAGCAAGTTTCTACAATTATTGCATTCACCATGCATTAAGTTTGTTATTATATAAAGCATTTGCATCTTGCAAATTTGAGAATTCTGAATATTCAATGTTTGACGATAGAATGACGATGACGCCTTTAATCCTGTTACTCCTGTCGGTTTTCTCGACACATACAGTGTATTGCCAACGACGGGAAATTCGGTCGAAAAATGACGAAAAACAAAGGTAATTTACTTTTCTCTACTTTACGCTTGTTCATTTATGCTGATGTGAATATGTTATAATACTGTGATTTTCAATAGTTTGAGATCAGAAAGAGTAACGTTGATTACGTTTTCCTCAACGCATGACTCGCGGAAAGGCGTTGGCACTCGGGATTTACATAAGGGTAGTCTGCGAAAACTCCATTGCATATATATATGAATATAATAAAGATATAAGTAAAATACGTAGTATATACTGTATATCTTATGAGTCTGTACGACCCCTAATACATAATGATTGTACTTTATATGTATTTACTGTCTTTGTAGTCATCTTTCAAAGGATGCCTAGGCACTCTTTCATGTTGCTACACTTCTTGTTTTCCATTTACCATCTCACATATATGCATGAGAAAACAAACAGTTTGATCTTCCGACCAGGTCCGACACAAACCAGGCTGCACAGTCACGGAAGAAAGCTAGAATCTTGAAATTTTGGATATAGGCAGAGGAGGAAATGTACTATCCGTGAGGCGAAAACAAAGGCGCTGATCAGCTTCGCAGTTCTGCATGTTTGTTTTCGCATATGCAAACTGTTGGTTTTCTCATGCACAGGCTCATATATTATCAGTTTGTTTGAGATTACATTTGTTATGTAGAACGACATTAAGTCAAAGTATTCTTATAGTTATTGATATATCTAGACTATCATAGTCTTTGCATATAAAATATTGACGTGAGTATACGATGCTTTCGAAACAGAAATGCGTTGTTTACACACAACTTCTAAATATTTACACTTAGCCTGCCCGGAAGTATCTTATACAACATGAAACCATTCAAAATTGCTTAGGGTGAAAATATAAGTTTTCCATGCTTTCAAAATAGATGCATAATGGAACCACTAGACTTCCAGAGAGGTCATATGTTTATGATCTAGCTAAGACAGCATTCAAGCAATGGTGATTTCAACCAACAAAATTGTATGGTATCTGGAACTTATTTCAAGTCTACACCATAAACTATAGAGTGCGCCAGGAAATATTTTTAATGAATGCGATGGTCAAAGACAGAACTAATAGATTGCTTCCATCGCGAATCCACTTGGCAGTTTTCTGTCTAGTCTGTGTATATTCTTTCTTGTTTCTCTTTTCATTTTGCAGCAATTATGAGCAGTCTGGCCGAGATGGTATACATCGGAGGTAAAACATGCATGGTGTTAATGCACTGGGCATTGAGTTTCAATATCCACAATTAGTTTGACATAGCATCTGTTGGTTGGCAAAGCATGTCATAATAAATTTACTAAAAAGTAACAAAACGGTATAATGTTTTGAATGTTCTGGTATTTGTTAATTTTGTACGATTTGGCACTGCGTTACGTGTACCCTCTACTCACCGTTACCCAATTCCAAAGTACTAAAACAAAGTAAAACACAGCAAGTTTGACTTGTTTACATATGGTTATTTTGACTTTAAATGGTAGCCAGTTTATATCACCAAAACAATTCCATTTTTAACAAATTTTAATACAGTAGTTATTTTTTCTTATCTCTGAGACAAAACAATTTCATATTTTTCTAAATATAGACCCGTCTCCTTTGATCGCATTTCTATTGCATTTAATGGTACAAAAACAAAAAAATATAAACAAACAAAACAATAATGAAAATATGATAAAAATAATAATAATAATAATGGCAAGTCATACTACAATTTTGAATACAGTATTTTGTTTTTCATGTCAATAAAGCAAAACCATTTTATAACAATTTTAAATACAGAATTTGTCTTCATATCATTGAATGTTAACCGTGTTAAACAACTTTAAACGCAGTTTCTGTTTTTTATATCACTAAACAAAACCATTTTTTAACAATTTTGAATACAGTTTGTTTTTGTCATATCACTAAACAAAACCATTTTATAACAATTTTGAATACAGGTTGTGTTTTTCACCTTAAAACAACTTTAAACGCAGTTTTTGTTTTTTATATCACTAAACAAAACCGTTTTTTAACAATTTTGAATACAGTTTGTGTTTTTCATATCACTAAACAAAACCATTTTATAACAATTTTGAATACAGTTTGTGTTTTTCATATCACTAAACAAAACCATTTTATAACAATTTTGAATACAGTGTGTGTTTTTCATATCACTGAACAAAACCATTTTGTAACAATTTTGAATACAGTGTGTGTTTTTCATATCACTAAAAAAAAAAAATAAAAAAATAATAATAATAGCAAGTCATACTACAATTTTGAATACAGTATTTTTTTTCATGTCAATAAAGCAAAACCATTTTATAACAATTTCAAATACAGAATTTGTCTTCATATCATTGAATGTTAACCGTGTTAAACAACTTTGAACGCAGTTTCTGTTTTTTATATCACTAAACAAAACCATTTTTTAACAATTTTGAATACAGTTTGTTTTTGTCATATCACTAATCAAAATCATTTTATAACAATTTTGAATACAGTTTGTGTTTTTCACCTTAAAACAACTTTAAACGCAGTTTTTGTTTTTATATCACTAAACAAAACCGTTTTTTAACAATTTTGAATACAGTTTGTGTTTTTCATATCACTAAACAAAACCATTTCATAACAATTTTGAATACAGTTTGTGTTTTTCATATCACTAAACAAAACCATTTTATAACAATTTTGAATACAGTGTGTGTTTTTCATATCACTAAACAAAACCATTTTGTAACAATTTTGAATACAGTGTTGTTGTTTTTTTCTTTCTTTTTTTCTTGTTTTTTTTTTTTTTAATAAACAAAACCATTTTATAACACGTTCGAATACAATGTGTGTTTTTCATATCACAAAACAAAAAGGTGCAAGTAGGCAAAGATCAGGAAAAGGCGCAATCAGAAAAGATTCCCACTCCAAAAAACCGAGGTGGGAAAAAACTAAATTAACAATCAGGCACTTATACCATAGAAACATATAGTAAGCCGAATGAGCAGCTATTTTCCCAACCTGTGGTCAAGCAGTTACCTCAACTTACCTAATAATATGAAAACATACATAAGGCACCAACAGCTCAAAAATTTAAATACAAAGACATAAAACAAAAAGAACCACCACAGAAGTATCGCCTTGGAACGATCAGTAATATAAAATTACTGGCGGGCTTAAATCGATTTTACATGGCCATAACCTCACCCTCAGCTTCTGCAGTGGTTCATAACATTTACATGTAGTTAGTTCTTCGTTCTTCGTGGTGAATCTCTAACTAGTCAATGAATCATCAAGAACAAACAAATAAATCATGATAAATCATCCTAATGAATCAAAAACGAGGACTCACAGACTGAGTAAGCTGCCCGAAGATGGAGATCCCTAGACGCCGAATAAGTTACTATATAACTCCGGAGCAAAAGAAAAACACCAGTTGGACCCCGGTGGGCCAATCAACAGACAAGAAGCTCCGGCCCCAACCAACTAAAATGAATAGCTTTAAGTCGAGGCCATTGATGAATAGAAAACGAGGACTCACAGATTGAGTTAACTGCCCGACGGTGGAGATCCATGGGCGCCGAATAACTTACTAACTCCGGAGCAAAAGAAAAACACCAGTTGGACCCCGGTGGGCCAAGCAACAGACATGAAGCTCCGGTCCCAACCAACTAAAATGAATAGCTTTAAGTCGGGGCCATTGATGAATCTAAAACCACGACTCACATATTGAGTAAGCTGCCCGACGATGGAAATCCCTGGGCGCCGAATATCTTACTAACTCTGGAGCAAAAGAAAAACATCAGTTGGACCCCGGTGGGCCGAGCAACAGACATGAAGCTCCGGCCCCAACTAACTAAAATGAATAGCTTTAAGTCGGGGCCATTGATGAATCAAAAATTAGGACTCACAGATTGAGTAAGCTGCCCGACGATGGAGATCCCTGGGCGCCGAATAACTTACTAACTCCGGAGCAAAAGCAAAAAAAAACAACAAAAAAACAGTTGGACTCCGGTGGGCCAAGCAACAGACATGAAGCTCCGGCCCCAACCAACTAAAATGAATAGCTTTAAGTCCGGGCCATTTTATAACAATTTTGAATACAGTGTGTGTTTTTCATATCACTAAGCAAAATCATTTTATAACAATTTTGAATACAGTGTGTTTTTTCATATCACTAAACAAAACTATTTTATAACAATTTTGAACACATTAGTTATTATTCATATCACTGAAACAAAGCCTTTTTGTTACAACTTGAATAAAAAAAAAAAAAACAAAAAACAAAAAAAAAAAAAAAAAAAAAAAAAAAAAAAAAAAAAAAAAAAAAAAAAAACAGCAGCTGCAGCAGCAGCAGCAGCACAGTAGTAGTAGGGAAGAAGTAGTGGTAGTAGTAGTAGTAGTAGACATTTTCACTTAGGCGTGAACTCCGATATGGACACCTACGCTGACTAAATTTGACAAGGGTATATTTCATGTGTATCTGATGTAAATACTGTCTACGAAACTGTTAATGAGCCGCGTCATAATCAATAAAGCTGTGTCATACGAGGAACAAAGTAGCATAAAATGAATGAGATTACCTTAAATAATCGCTTGAGTACTAACTAAGGAAGTCAACGAGAAACCTTAATATGTGTGAGGGAAACTGAGAGACCATGCGTCGACAGCAAAATGTCTGATGATTTTTTTTTTTTTTTTTTTTTTTTTTTTTTTTTTTTTTTTTTTTTGTGCAATGACCGAGTAAGACTTACGTCGCTTTACGATGGGTAACCAGAAACAGTTGGGGACGTCTAGGGTGCATTCACAAAGAGACCACGTACACCTTTCGATTCTGTAGTGCCCTCACTACGGTACACATTTATGAACAAGAAATAAGAAACATAAGGTCTGAAAACTAATACTTATATACCAATTCTTGACAAGACTGAGACGTCGCGTGACAAAAGCAACACTTTGGTTTCCGATCAGGTCTTACACAAATCGGGCTGTACAGCCACAGGAGAAAGCTAGAGGCGTGAAAAGGAGAGGGATTGTGCCATCCGTGTAGAGAAAACACTAGCGGCTACCGCGAAGCTGATCTGCGCCTTTGTTTTCGTATATGCAGATTGTTGGTTTTCTCGTGCGACGGCTCAAATATAAGTAGAAGCTTTTGAAAATCTTATAAAATTAGCCCCAGTTCTTTTTTTCTGCAAACAATTCCGGCACATATACATGTTACCGAAGATAGATATGGGCGCGGGTGTCGCCACAGAGATCCAACAGATTTATATGTTTTTAATTCTGCAATGGCATGTTCTACCCCTATCCTGTAACGCTGAACGAACCGATTGAATTTTAAGCATTTCCTTCCTTCATTCCCTGGCTTTCGAGCAATTTGCTGTGCCGTAAACTGTGTAACAACGTTTCCTCGATTTGGGTAAATCTTATCACCCAGTAAATAACAATTATCTGGAAACGTGTAAAAGGCATTGTAACCTAGAACAAATGGTTTATATTATTTTCCAAAGCAGTACTCTTTCAGGACCATGTAAAAAGGATAAACAATCAGTCACAAACAGGGTCGGTCCCACAAACAGGGCCTAGTAACAAATGGGCCGTAAACTTTTCTTGAAATTCTAAACACGGACCAGTCTATCATTATAACGTCAAACACAAACGCGTGTACTTCATTAATGGAAAATCCTTATGTGGCGTTCACACTAGAGTGCGAACCGTTACGATCGACACGATTGAACAATCGCAACTGATCGTGAGACTTTTCTGGAATTTCACGTTGAGATATCAGCTCATGCTTTCTTATACGATTTGTTACGCTTGGAAGCGATGTGCCGTTGGCGATTTGTTACGATATAATCGCCCGATTAGATGAGATCAGATACGATTGAATACGACCTACTCGATCGACTACAAATTCATGGTTTACGATCTATCCCCGGCGACCAAATACGTTCAGATACGTTAATCAGGCCTTGATGCGATCTGTTGCGATTGGTCCCGAGAATCTTCATGATATCGACGGAGGATGATCACGATTGGAGCCACGATTGGACCCGACGGCTGAAGTGAAAAGCTTGAATGCTTACAGACTTTTCATTGAAGCTCTACAAGATTAAAATGCATACCACAACGATTAAAGGTAGCAGGATTACAGGTTGGGGATTTCAGGACTGGCATAGGCCCATATGGTTGAATAGCATTTTTTTTTTTTTTTTTTTTTTTTTTTTTTTTTTTTTTTTTGGGGGGGGGGGGCTTTTAGCTACAAAATCTCAAAGGTTCCATCTTTTTTTCAAGAATGAAGTTCTTCGTGATCAGCATGAATATGGTCGCAAGAACTCGCAACAAATCGGCAGCGCGAACTGAAGATCGCATTTACTCGTACCTACTCGTATCTTATCGTATCAATTCGTATCTGCTCGCGAAAATGTTAGCGATGTCAAACGGTGCGGGGCAATTTTTAAGAAGAAAATCCAGAAACTGATGCAGTCACAGCAAATACATGTACAAAAGCCTCAACCAATGTGAGGTCTATTTTTGATTTAATAAATGACGCTGAACACTCTTGAGAATCAAATATTTTGAATTAAATCACATAGCGCAGATAAACACCAAATTTCCCACGGCAAGTAAGTCAGCATTCTCGCGAGACCTCATCTTGCATTGACGCCGACAGAAAGCGCTTAAACACTGATCTAAATTGATCTTGATCAATATCATTTGAAACATTGAATTTTGGGATATAGCCGACACTTTGGCTAACAGCGGTGAAAAGTACACCAAAATATAAATAAAAGTCAATAGTAAAATATTCAAGGCCTAGAAGGATTAAAGCTTTCGTTGTGTCTGTCTGTCTGTCCGCCCGTCCGTCCGTCTGTCTGTCTGTCTGTCTGTCTGTCTGTCTGTCTGTCTGTCCGCGCATCCACCCCTGTCACTCCGTCTGTATTTATGTACGTCCGATACTGCATATACAACATACGCAGGATAAAAAATGTCCTAAATGCTTTGATGAAACTGCGCCCTGGTCAAATAAGTAGGAACTAGGAAGCGTCGTGCCCGTTACAAATTGACTTACGTCTAAACATGACATTACCTGCTGGAAAAATCAAAGAAGAAACATCGACCTGGTAATTCCGGGGCGCCGCCCCCGGGCCGAGTGGTTAACTTCAGGTCTCCGATGCAAATTTCTGCGCTCTTAATCCTTCGATTTTCCAGTTAATTTTCGAACCTCGCGCGGGACACATGTTGGACAAGCTAATTTCTGATTGCGTGGGGGTGGGGGAGGGAGGGGGGCGGGGCAGGTTTTTTTTTTTTTTTTTTTTCGGGGAACTCACGTTCTTACCCAACCTACTGATTGACCGATCTCATATGACTGCATAAATAGTGAAAGGGGCGTAGAAATTAAACAAAAGAGAATTTTTCCCGAAAAATAAAATACGCCGTACCACCTTTAACACAGTGTGATCCAGATACCTAAGATAATTTGGACATGATCCCGCTAAAATAAGTACGCAAAACAGTCAGCATAGGTGTCCGCGTCGGAGTCCACGCTTAAGTGAAAATGTCTAGTAGTAGTAGTAGTAGTAGTAGCACTAGGCAAACGAGAAATTCGTCATCATTTTATTTGACTGTCAGTAAAAGGAAAAAAAAAAAAGAGATAAACAAGGAATAATTTAGATTTTACTCTAACATTTGAATACAAAAATGATAAATTCGATAACCTTTTCCAGAGAAAGGCTGATAAACACCCTGTTTAACGACACGAGATACAATGGAAGGATACCACCTACTATTGAAACGGGTAGGTATTGAACTTGGGTATGTACATGTATATATGTTTTGGGTCGGGCTCAGTATGATTGGTCAGCATAAATGTTTAATTCATCTACGAAAATCTTTGAGAAAGAATATTATAATTGCTGCTTATGGGAAGCAGGAACCGAGTATACGCGTTTAGTTACAAATAACATCTTCAGTTTGGCATTCAATCAGCTGATTGTATAAGACAACGCCAACAATCATCCAAGTAATGCGGAATAATCCAATAGTGATGGCAAAACACTTGTTCTTTTCACCTATGTTTCATCAAGTTCAGACAAAGCGTTAATGAGCAAATAACATCATTACCCTGGCTACAGAGTTATTCATTAATTTGGTCTGTCTTAATATATCGCGATTCACAAACTGATGCAGATTTTTCAGTAGGCCAGGCAAATTTCTCTGTTCTCTATCAATATAGTTTTCATACTTTGTTTTATTCAATCATATCCACCGCATCCTTTCATATACCCAAACTTATATTCTATTTGATGTATACGTCATAACTTTTACCAGGTGAGCCAGTGCATGTCAAAGTTCAGATGCACATTCTCAGCATTGATACCATCAGAGAATCAACTATGGTATGTGATTGTTCCAATAGTCATAGCCTTGGGACAAAATCATGACGACGTCATTTCATATTACTAGTATATCATTTTCGAAACCAGATTTTGAGTATTGCCATTAAATTTTACATGTACATGTACGCTTCAAAACAATAGATAGGATTCTGAAAAATACTAAAACGCTAAAGAACAAAAAGGCTTAAGGCCGATGCTTACCGTGTTTTCACTGCAATGCTGAGATTATTTTCCATTGTATAGCAAGTTTTGTAGAACGAAAGAAATTATAATTTCATCGCAACCTAGAGACACTGTATCATACTATTCTTTTGTTTCAGGACTTTTCCATGGGTATGTTCATACGGCAGACATGGAATGACACGAGACTGATGTACCGTGAAATGTCAAACATACAACTCCTTGAACTAGACAACTCTCTGATGAGTAAAGTCTGGGTTCCAGACCTCTTCTTTCCCTCTGAGAAGAAGGGCTCGTTACACCAAGTTACTGTGCCTAATAAGTTGATGCATATTTATCCTAATGGAAGAATTCAGTATAGTCAAAGGTAATATCATTGTGCTTTTAAAACGCTAAATTCAATTTATATTAGATCCTAAAGAACCACAATCAGATTAATTTTCGCTTGTAATTTGTCTCCAACTCGGTGTCAGGTAGGTCTCTGTGTGCAAGGAATCGTCAAAACACTGTAGAATTACATATTGTACATGACGGTTCAAGTTATAACGCAACTGCTAATTTGACGCTGTTCATCATAAACTGTAATTGAGCCGTCGCATGGGAAAACCAACAATATGCATAGGCGAAAACAAAGGCGCAGACCAACTTCGCGGTAACCGCGAAGCTGATCAGCGCATTTGTTTTCGCTACACGAATAGTAGAATCCATCTTCTTCTTAAATCCGAAATTTCAAGCTTCTAGCCTGCTCCTGTGACTGTACAGGCTGGTTTGTGTTTGACTTGATCAGAATCCAAGTTGTTGGTTTTCTCACGCACAGGCTTATATATATTGAAGACTATATTGTTTTTTGAAGAATCCTTTAACCTTTTAGATATATCCATACACGTCGACACAGATTAAGCTCCAAAGATTCGCCCTTTTTGACCGTAGCGAGAAAAAAAAAAAACTTAAATGCTTTTGACATTAAATTGCAGGATAACTGCGACCATGAAATGTAATTTTGATCTCCGTAAGTTTCCTATGGACGATCAACACTGCAGTGTTCAAATGGAAAGTTGTAAGTTCATGACTGTATACCTTATTCTAACACACCTCGCCTATAAAGCCAATGGTAAAAAACGTGTTATATTGTGCAACAATTTCACTGGGCGAATAAGCGTGACGTTACTTTGCGGCATTTGTGACGTCAGCTATCCCACAAAGCAGCGTTAGACGGTGAAACGTCGTTTTAGCGCACAACAAATGTAATAAGTGTGTGTAAATACCAGCATTACAGTCAAATATTTGGCGGGATATCTGCAATGCAATGGCGGAAAGCTGAACGATATCGACGGTTTCAGCAACATTTATTCCGTTTATTGTGTGTTAGAATCGAAATAGATCAGCTCAAGTGCGTGAATTGTTGAGTAATAATTCACTGTTTGTCGGTCAGTTGTAAGAAGATAAATCACTCGCGCTACGCGCTCGTGATTTGATCTTCTTTACAACTGACCTCCAAACAGTGAATTATCATTCAACAATTCACTGCTAGAGCTGATCTATTTCTTAAATCGAATGTTCAGATAAAACTATTTATCATATGACGTCGCTGTTTTCCAGTGGATAACGTCATGTCATAAAAATCGTATGACCACAGGTGTAATAACACTTTTGCGGGAATACGTAACGTCATTGACGACGTCCGTAACAACAATGTAAATTTTCATTGAAAATATGTCCACTTTGAAGGCGATGAAATCCTATTTTAGAAGTCGTATGATAAAACGAATATTACACTCGTGGTCATTTCATATGAAATTTATTAAACTCGCCGAAGGCTCGTTTAATAAATTTCATATGAAATGACCACTCGTGTAAGATCCTCTTTGTAAGATGTTACAGAAATGAATTTCTTTGAGATTTACTAAACTTTCTCATACATATTTAAATTTGAATAGTAAATACATTGGTAATATCAATCGTAGAAGAAAAATTGACAAAATGTATGTTTTGTGAAAACGTTAACAATATGAACGCAATGAAAATCCCACCTTTTTTCCAGTTTTTGTACTAATACGCATGCAACACTCTTTTCCAAGTTAACAATGTTTAAGGCATGCGATTTAAAGGTGGAATCGTGACTGAGCTTTGCTAAGATAGGAGTTTATTAAGATTTTCTCAACCTGCCTTTTTCTAGATGGATACACAACGGAGACCCTCGAGTTCCGTTGGAATGAGGAACCTGTACAATTGATGGACCACCTCGAGATACCGCAGTTTGATCTGGGTCATCTCGAGACAAACCAGTGTGATAAAGTCTATATTGGAGGTAACATATGCAAGAAGTGAAATGTAATGGCATGCATGTTCATTATTATTATTATTATAATTATTATTATTATATAGAGGATCTTACACGAGTGGTCATTTCATATGAAATTTATTAAACGAGCCTTCGGCGAGTTTAATAAATTTCATATGAAATGACCACGAGTGTAAGATTCGTTTTATCATATGACTTTAAAAATAGTATTTTATCGCCTCCAAAGTGGACATATTTTCAATGAAAATTTACATTGTTGTTACGGACGTCGTCAATGACGTTACTTATTCCCGCAAAAGTGTTATTACACGTGTGGTCATACGATTTTTATGACATGACGTTATCCACTGGAAAACAGCGACGTCATATGATAATATTATTATTATTTTATTATTATTATTATTATTATTATTTTTTTTTTTTTTTTTTTTTTTTTTTTTTGCATTTAAGGATTGAAATTCAGATTTTAGCTTTCACTGGATGATGAAAAACATTAGGCTGTTTTAATGTCTGTGAAGCCCGAAGGGCTTCTCGGAGACATTTAAACAGCTAATGTTTTTCATCATCCAGTGAAAGCTAAAATCCGAATTTCAATACATATATTTACATTTTATATAATCAATCAAGTTTCACATTTTAATTGCACATATCACCGCTCATTTTCATGTTATTTGACATTAAATCCGACTAAACGTAATTTTGGAACAGCCAAAACGTCAAATTTTCGCGCCTAACGTCATGGCGATATGCGACCAACGTCACGACAACAAGAGTAAACAAACAACGTCACTGGATAGGTTTTGACGTCGCCCCGCCCATAGGCGTGGCCTCTAGAACACGTGACTTAATGTTTTTCATTGGGAAATGAAGAACATCAAGAAAGATACTTTCATCTAGGGCGATTGCAATAAAAATGTAAATATTAATATGATATATTTCCAAATGCTTTTCGTATAAATCCAGTAGATCGAGTCTCGCCGTTGGCAATGATAACGACGTGAGCACGCGAATGTAATTAAGAATATGGACGACATATCAGCTGACAAATCTCGCGTTTGCGTTGTTCGCGGAGGAAATTGTTCGAAGAGGAACGCGAAATGTGTTTAGTTTTCTGTAAATTAACGGTATTATGAAAAATAAGACTACAGCTGACAAGTCACCTGAAGCCCTTTTAATGATTTTCAGTATCCTACACCTGTGTTGAGCTGCAGATCCATCTCCACCGCAACATGGGTTACTACGTCACCCAAGTGTACGTTCCGAGCGTACTAATCGTCATTCTATCCTGGGTCTCATTCTGGCTCGACTTCGAGGCGGTCCCGGCTCGAATCTCTCTCGGTCTTCTCACAGTTCTAACCATGACAACACAGAGCTCGGGTGCACGTGCCAATCTTCCAAAGGTCTCGTACATTAAAGCAATTGGCGTTTGGATGGCAGTGTGTCTAATCTTTGTGTTCATGGCATTGGTGCAATTCGCCTATGTAAATGTTTTGTCTCGGGTGCAAAAGAGACGCATGGATACAATAGACAAGATAGCAATCGGCTGTACAGATGACCCAGGTGAACCAACAAAAGATGAAACGGCTAACATGGTAAGCACAGGAAGCAATAACCGGAATGATTTTCCAAGATTCATTCGAACTTATCTTGTCTAAGTTTAAATGACGCTTGCTTGTTTATCAAATTTTTATCTTCAGTACAGGACATCCTTTTATGTATCAATTAAAGTAAATGGCTATGCACCGGTTTCCGCTTCTGAATTTAGAAGTTTCACGACAAAAAAGATTAAAGCGTGATGTCATTTTTGTCGGCCAAAAAATGCAAAAGGTGGTCGTTGAAATAATTAGTGTTACGTATGCAAAGCACCGTGTATATTTCTATTATATAATTTTACATGTATCTATCAGTGATAGCTCCATTTGTTGTCAAAACTTGAATAGTTGATTTTTGTTTATATTTTTGTTACGCATTTCAGATACCAAAACCATTGTTACCAATACCAAAGCCATTTTTGCCGCTAAAAGAGAGGTTGTTCCCGGCCAAAGAACGAGCCAGAAACGTTGATAAACTGTCACGAATTCTGTTTCCTAGTGTGTTTATCATGTTCAACATAGTTTATTGGAGTGTTTACCTCCTTTGGGAACCAGGGGACAACTCATGAAGGACATATAAGCCGCGTCATGGGAAAATCAACATTTTACATACGCGAAAACAAAGGCGCAAACCAGCTCCTTTGTTTTCGCTACACAGATACTACAATCCATCTTCTTCCTAAATCCGAAATGTCAAGCCTCTATCATTCTTTTGTGAATGTATAGGCCAGTTTGCGTCGGACCTGGTCGAAACACCGAAGACCGGTTTTCTCGCCTCGCGGCTCATTAAAGTCAGATGAATGTTTGGCATCTTTTATGCACATGGTGTGCAACAAATGTTCACAATTGTCTTTATTTCTTTACCTTTGGTGTCCACACCTAATAAGCTGATACAAGTGCACAAAGTGTTTTAAGTACATGTATATTCAGACTTGACTGTTATAATGAAATATTGTATGTACGTATACTGTAAACTGGTGCCGTGTTATTACGAACTATTGTGTGTACGTATACTGTAAACTGATACCGCGTTATTATAAAATATTGTGTGTACGTATACTGCATACTGGTACAGCGTTATTATAAAATATTGTGTGTACGTATAACTTGTAAACTGGTACCGCCGCGGCGAGGCGGTTGTAACGTGTACACACTGTCAATGTTTTGAGCAAAATTATTAAAAATATCATTTTTTTTCCAATGAAATTTTCAATTTTTGCTTTTGAAATTTTTTTTTTATATATTTCGTGGGCAAGTATTGATACGTATATGCTAGGTGCAAGTCAACGTATACTGCTCAACGAATTTAAGGGATCACATTATCCGAATATCTAATTTACAAAATGCCCGGAACAGGCAATGATCGTCATCGTTTTTGCAACATTTCCATATACAGTCTTCAAGGCCGGCATTTTGTAAAGAGAATTAAAACACATCATGTCCATTTATTAATTTGGCACTTATTTTCAAACTAAATTCAATTATTATACTGCTCTCACATATACCGAATTTCCCTTGCGAATGCCCTTCCGAATGCAATTTTGAGCAAATTCGCACTAATCGCTAGAAATTCGGAAGCATTCGGTAGCATTTGTAAGCATTCGGAAGCATTCGGTGAAAATTTCGAGTCGTTGCGAAAATTAGGAACATGCTCCTAAAATTCGCAAGGAAATCATATTCTTAACATATTCGTAAAGAATTGGTAAACAATTCGGATTGATTGCAAGACATTTGTAACACTCGCAAGCCATTTGCAAGGATTCTGTAGCATTGAATTCTATTGAGTTTTGATTTCCGCTAGTGAATCGCAAAATTTTCACATTCAAGACTCAGTTTTTAGCATAGATTATTTATTCTGGCCCTATCCTTCAAGTAAAGACCATTATTTATGGTGTTTGGCTTTAAGCTATCCATCAATGTATGACAGACTAATCAAAGCCCCGTAAAATTTTCATTTGCCAAGTAAAATTATCTTTTTTATTGTGTAAATCGCAATTTGAGAGAAACAACAAAGTGGTGTGTGTTTCAAGAGTAGACTTGGACCAATCATGACATATTTTTCCATGCCCCATGGCATTGTGGGTGAATTCGTTTTACATTCATATTATTGGCTACAATGGTATACGGACAAAACACCCCACGGACAAAACACCCCACGCCCATTTTCTTATAGGTGGACAAAAACCACCACATGTTTTTTTAAAGGCTGACAAAACACCCCACGCCCAAAAGTATAACGTGGACAAAACACCCCATGCAGATTTTAAAATTAGGACAAAACCCCCCCATCATGTTTTTTGGTTTCCCATATGACATGACTGAAAATTGATGACTGGAATATTTAACTGTAACCAAATTTTATGTTTTTCTATATCGGAGATACATGTAATAGGAATGTCTAATAGCTCACACCATATAACATGACTGAAAATTGACAACTTGAATTTGAAGAATTTCTTATTTTTAAGCTATTAAGGTAATTGAATTATCTAATCATTTAAGTAATTGTAACAATTAACTAAAACACCTTTATAATCTGTCTTTACAACAATGGTTGTTTTTCTATTGAAGTCAAATTGTTAATTGCTTGTTTGTCTGATTAAAATGATTTGAAATACATGTATGTTGTGTTATCATTTCTGTAACAGCCCAAATAAACATTACCACAACCAGATCTGTTCATTAAAAAGGTTTAAATCCTTCAGCTTTCATTAACTATATAAAGAAAAAGATAAAATTTGGCTATGGTTTCACATCCAAGTTATCAATTTTCAGTTATGTTATATGGGGAGCTTAAAAATAAGAAATTCTTCAAATTCAAGTTGTCAATTTTCAGTTATGTTATATGGTGTGAGCTATTAGACATTCCTATTACATGTATCTCCGATATAGAAAAACATAAAATTTGGTTACAGTTAAATATTCCAGTCATCAATTTTCAGTCATGTCATATGGGAAACCAAAAAACATGATGGGGGGTTTTGTCCTAATTTTAAAATCTGCATGGGGTGTTTTGTCCACGTTATACTTTTGGGCGTGGGGTGTTTTGTCAGCCTTTAAAAAAACATGTGGTGGTTTTTGTCCACCTATAAGAAAATGGGCGTGGGGTGTTTTGTCCGTGGGGTGTTTTGTCCTACACTCGGCTACAATGTTTGCGAATGAGTAAAAAATCAAAAGAATTCGGCAAGCATTTGCTACACATTCGCTTCGTTTGTAAGGTGTTTGCAAGACGTTCGTATTGTTTGTAACGGCATTTGTAAGCGTTCGGAACATTCGTAAGGCATTTTCAAGAATTCGCTAGTGAGCATGGCAATCAATCGCAACATTCTTAAGACATTTGTAAGGATCCGCAAGCATTCTTAACGCTTTCGCAAAGACATCGTTTTGTGCAAGCCCCGCCCCGTCCATTCGCATCATATTCGGTCATTTCAGCGCGAATTTCAAATTTTAGGATTCGCAAGGGATATTCGGTATATGTGAGAGCAGCATTAACATTACAAGGAAATTTGGACCTGGAATTTGTTCAGTTCAGACTGACCTTTCATGGGAAGATCCCGTTCATGTCGCTTGAATCTGTGGACAAAAAATAAAAACATCAACAGGCTCTAACACGACATGTGTCTTGAAGAATAAGTGAGCCGCCACATGGGAAAACCAACAATCTGCATAGACGAAAACAAAGGCGTAGATGAGCTTCGCAGTAACTGCGAAGCTGATCAGCGCCTTTGTTTTCGCTACACGGATAGTACAATTCCTCTACTTCTTAAATCCGAAATTTCAAGCTTCCAGCTTGCTTCTGTGACTGTACAGCCCGGTTTGTGTCAGACCTGGTCGGAACTCAAATTGTTGGTTTTCTCATGCACAGGCTCAAGTGATATTGTATTTTAAACGTTACAGATCTAACCTTAGTAACAATTTAACAAATAATGCAAAATGATCGGACTTTCTGGCCGTTTAAAAGAGTGTCAGAGTTGGGATATTTTACAATTACGACAAAGTAGTGATACCCAAAAATGCGTTTGAAAGCCACATTAATCACTGTTTTTGTGTGCAGTGGCTAATGGTGCCCCAAAGATTCGTGTATGATAGAATTCGGATAACTGAGTGACCATGAAAGTGGCTTAAAATGGAGTTTATTTTAACGTTTTTTGTTTTTTTTTTTAAATTCAGTTTTACGTCAAGAATATTTCAGCTCATATGAGACGGGCCAATCAGTAAGTGGGCGAAAACGGGAGAGCCCCGAGAAAAACCACCTGCCATACCCGCAAGCAGAACTTGGCTTGTCTCACATTTGGCCAGTGCGGGGCTCGAATAAAACCCACACCAGTCACAGTCGAGTGATTAAGAAACAGCGCTCTTCACCTCTCGGCCACGGGGTTATTTTAACATGAGATACCCGGAGATGCACAAGGTTTAGGGTGCTAAAGGTGCTATAAGCAATTAACTATATGGTTCAACCGTAAGTACGAAAGATAACCACTCGCTTACAGCTCGTGGCTTATCGTACACATGGACGAACCATACAATAATTAAGTGTTACATAAAACTTTACTGCAAACAAGGGACTTTGATTTAGACCATACATCATGTTTTTTTTTAATGTTTCATGTTTTTTAAATGTAGATAACTAGAAATTTTAGGCTCAATTTAACAAATAACACGTTCTAGTATATATTCTTTTTCTTTTGTGTTGTATTTGAACAAATCGGCTGAGTCACGATCAGGGTTGCTATTTGTGTTGCACTTGAGGCATAAAATCAACATCTTTGTATTTTCATTTTTCTTGGTTTATAATAACTTAAGACCTATCAGGTTTATATTCCAGTAATAATTTTTGGTTCTCGTGTGTTTTCAAATTGCACCATAGTAGCTAATGGGAATAGTTCAGTACAGGATAAGATAAGATAAGATAAGATAAGATAAGATAAGAAAATTATTTAAAGACGGCATGACAAGGTTAACAAATAAACATAAGCTCAGAAGAGCTTTTGACCGTCTATCTAGCTAAGCATGCACATAAGTTTAATACAAGCATTTGGACATAGTAATAAATAGTAACACTATATAAATACAGATATTCCTGGTAAATCCTGTAAAAATATAGCATCAGAAGAATTATAATACTTGATTGATATAAAAAGCTTATAAAAATATTAAATAAGATTGGCACATGTATGTAGCTGTTGAAGCACATGATAAGAGCATTATTCATGTAAAAACAAAACACTGACAAAAATACTAGACATGACAGCATACACATAAACTGAAAATAAAACAAAAGCAAACATAAGTGTGAAAAGAACTGAAAATAAATTTAAGAAACATACACAAAAACACAAATGAGACAATGTGTTCAAAGTATAAAATAATTGAAAGGAAAATAAACACAAAACAGAGCACATACAACATGTTGCAGACAGTCCCATGGAACAGCTACCTACATAAATTACATTTGCAATCCCCACCATTCCAGTTTGCTATAAGGGATTTGAACTGGCCAAAGTTATTTACCTGCCTGAATTCATCAGGGAAACTGTTCCATAGAACTGCTGCAGCATACCTGAAGCTCTTTTTCCCATAAGCGCTTGTTCTGACTTGGGGTACCTGTCAAATATTTTTATACCTAAAATTATACATAGAATTATCTCTCAGTCTAACTAAGTTTGATAAAACTGGGGGTGCCATTTCATTAAGAATTTTAAAAGTTTCTATTGCCATGGTTCTGAGTCTCCTAACATGAAGTGATGGAATATTAGCTTTAGACAGTAATTCTTCATATGTTCAGTTGAAATCATTATAAACAAACCTTAATACACGCTCTTGAATCTTTTCTAATTTTCTTGAATTGTATTCTGAACAAAAATGCCAGGCAAGCGGGCAGTAATTAAAGTTTGACAAAATAAAAGTATGAAAAATTGTAAGTCTATTAAGCTTAAATAGAAAACGGCTAAGCCTCTTCAAAACATTTAGCTGCTGTCCTGCTTTCCTGCACAAATTACTGACATGTTGATCAAATTTCAGTTGATAGTCAATATCAATACCTAATAGTTTAATTACATCCTCACATTTAATTTCTGTATCAGATATCCTCAGAAGCAGATTTTTAGCATAGGTTTTCTCCCCAACAGCTATTGCTTGGAATTTCTCAGGGTTGGCCTGCATACAGTTATCATGGAACCAATTTAATAAAATTTGACTTTCTGATTGTAAAATCTGTATTAATCTGTCTAAATCTGGTGTGCTAAAAGACACAGTGTTATCATCTGCATACAAAGTTCCATGCTCTAGAAAGTAAAATATGTCATTTATAAAAACATTAAATAACAAAGGACCTAAAATGGAACCCTGTGGGACACCTTTCTTTATCACAGACCAGCTACTGAGAATTCCATTCGACTTCACTTGCTGTTTCCGCCCCGAAAGATAACTTGCCAAAAGGTTTACTGAATTGTCACACAGACCATATGCAGATAATTTTGACAGCAGGATATCATGAGGCAAGCAGTCAAATGCTTTGGAGAGGTCCATAAGCACAGCAGCTACATATTCATTTCTGTCAAGAGCCCATTTCCAGTCCTCTAGGGGCCTCAATAAAGTTGTCTGACAACCATTTCCCTTTCTGAAAGCACATAAGTACTGATCAAGTATACTATCAAAATAATGGCTCAGTTGGTCAGAGATTACCTTTTCAAACAGTTTTGATGTAGTTGTCAGTATGCTGACAGGTCTGTAATTGGACTTATTTAAAGTGTCATTTTTCTTATGAATAGGGGCAAGCTGCGCACGTTTAAGGTCTTCCGGAAAGGTTGATGTCTGAATAGACATATTTATCAGGCCTGTCAAAGGGGACTGAAGAATGGGTTTACCAAGCTTTAAAATCTTACAAGATATTTTATCCACACCTATGGAACGCCATAGCTGTCTCATGATCAATAAACGTCATTATATGATGTACAAACGTCATTATATGATGTAACAACGTCATTATATGATGTACAAACGTCATTATATGATGTGGAAACATCATTATATGTTGTACAAACTTCATTATATAATGTACAAACGTCATTATATGATGTGAAATCATCATTATATGATGTACAAACTTCATCACATGATGTGAAAACTTCATTATATGATGTACAAACTTCATTATTTGATGTGATAACGTCATTATATGATGTGAATGCGTCATTATATGATGTAACTTCATTATATGATGTGTAAACGTCATTATATGATGTATAAACGGCATTATTTTATGTGCAAACGTCATTATATGATGTATAAACTTCATTATATTATGTACAAACCTCATTGTAGTATGTGCAAACTTCATTATATTATGTACGAACTTCATTATATTATGTACAAACCTCATTGTATGATGTGCAAACGTTATTATATTATGTACAAACTTCATTATATTATGTACAAACTTTATTATATTATGTACAAACTTCATTATATTATGTACAAACTTCATTATATTATGTACGAACTTCATTATATTATGTACAAACTTCATTATATTATGTACAAACCTCATTATATGATGTGCAAACTTCATTATATTATGTACAAACTTCATTATATTATGTACAAATTTCATTATATTATGTACAAACCTCATTATATTATGTACAAACTTCATTATGTTATATATAAACTTCATTATATTATGTACAAACTTCATTATATTATGTTAAACCTTCATTATATTATGAACAAACTTCATTATGTTATGAACAAACTCCATTATTTCGGCTCGTCTCGACGAGCCGAATATACGATAGGATTTTGGCTGGGAACCCACGAAAAATACCGAACACTCCGCATGACTACACAGGTTGGTTTCCGATCTACACTAATTAGTCATCCGGTAAGCCGAAAACATGTGATGTTTTAAACGTTAGCAGTGATTGGTTTAATGAAATCCAGCCAATCATCATTTTTCTTTTAAGCAAAGTTCGGATGTAGACCATTTTGCGTATGCTGAGATCGGGGCCATAAGGGTCGACTAATTACCGAACAGGAAATCCGGAAGCAGGTCATCTCTGCCTTTTAACTTTTCGGTCTTACCAAGTCCACTCGGCCTTTTTTTCTTTTTTAATTCAATTTTATGTCCCTTTTAAGATAATTTCAGCTCATATAAGTGGGTGGAACGAAAACGGGAGGTCCACAAAAAAAAAACCATCTGGCAAACCGCAAGCAGAAGGTCTCGCACCGTGATCAAAGGGACCCCACTTTCATTGACACAATTCACACCAAGTAAACCATGTACACGACTTCCATACATTGGACTGTGTCTGTTCGCCTCCGAAACACCTCTAATTTCTATAGCTATTTCATTGCAAGCAGTACTGTGGCTTATGCCTACTTAATGACTGATTAGTGTGGATCGGAAATCAACATATTTTTATCCCACTTGTCCATTATGTTTATGCACACAGAGCCGTTTCTAGCCTATAAAAGTGTAACGGAATCTCTCTCTCTCTCTCTCTCTCTCTCTCTCTCTCTCTCTCACACACACACACACACACACACACACACACACACACACACACATTTACTTTACGACTAATTCTCCTGAGATCAGTGTGAGAGTAATCTTGAGCTCATGCACATCAAAATAAGAAATTTGTTTTCTCAGATACCACTAGCATACAAGTTTATTTGTTTAAAAAATGAATAGATTTCGAAAATGGTGTGGTCATAATACAAAATGCTAAACGAGCCGCTTCTAGCTTTTTTAAAAGCTATCCATGTGTAGCTTTTTCGTTATGATGCGGTTAAAATCAATAGACAAGATTTTTACTTAACACCGGTACAACTTGTTTTGCTTCACGGTGTTGAAAGTCCGAAACTAACCCAAGTCGTTTCGCCCCAACCCATTTCTTCTGCTAGGCAATTCATCCTGTAAATTTTTTCCTTTTTTTTCATTTTCTAACCAAGTCTTTTCGCCACAACTATTTTGTCTGTAAGTCGTTGCGCTCCAAAGACATTTGCCCCTCACTGGGGTTCAACTGTTTTATGATCCAGAACCCAATTGAGATAGAAACAGGAAATAAACTGACAAAACAAGACAGACGAAACATGAAAAATGACATTACATACGAAGAGCAAGATGATAAGCTCCCGGGGGGTGGAGGGGGTACTCTGAAAATTTCCATATACGTAGGCTCGGCGGACTTTATTGGGGATCAAAATTTTGAATTTCCATAGTTTTGGGGGTTTTCAGAAAATGTGAATATTTTGGGGCATGGGCAATTTTTTTTTTTTCAGATATTTTTTGGGATCACTTCAAAATTTGACTATTTTTATGGGGTTTTGCTTTACGAATTGTTGGTTTTTATAGCGAATTCACGTATTTTTTGGGGTGTCCTTCAAATATCCTCAGACCAGATATTTTTGGGGTACGGAGCAGATGCTGGATCCGAGCCTATGTATGAGCAAAAGTTCGGAGTATCCCCTTTGGATAAGCTCTTTCCCATGAAAGTAGACTTCAAGTCTTTAATACTACCACGGCATAAATTCTTGAAATGGCAGCACAAACGTCTGGGTTTCGTTGCCAGTATTCATGAGGAGGGTCACTGATGGTTTCATATCTGAATTTGCGCAATGTGGTCCATCGCCCTCCTTCCCAAGTTTTTCACATTTTCACTGCTTCCAAAGGATCTAACCTTTATCTTTTTAATTCCATATCTTCATATGCGTTGTTGGAAATCATGTTCGAATCTTTCAGGGATCTACAATGGTCATCATTGCAAAGTTATTAGCAAATCGTCAGCTCTGTGAAATTTCGAGTACCATGATAAATTCTACAAATGCGATGGTGACCAGTTAATATGATATTACAAGACTGCAGTAAGCAAAAAAGCATGAGCCGCGACAAGAGAAAACCAACAATGTGGTTTTCTTCAGGTCCGACACAAACCAGGCTGTACAGACACTGGAGATAGCTAGAGGCTTGGAATTTTGGATTTAGAAAGTAGAGGTATAGTATTATCTATTGAATGAAAACAAAGGCGCTGATCAGTGCCTTTGTTTTCGCATAAGCAGATTGTTTGTTTTCTCATGTCGCGGCTCACATGTATTTAACTTAATAAGCATGCAAAACTCGCCTTTCTAAAGACAATTAACTAGACCCTCCTACTGTGCTTATTTCCCAAAGGTACTTGGATATTATAAAGTAAGTAAGTAATAGGCCACTGGCCAGATATGGTTTCGCTCTCCCCCGGGGAATTTTGCAGACCTTGATTTTCATGTAGCCTGATGTCTTAGGAGTTTTTTGAAACATGTTAGCCCTCTGTAAAGTGTCACGTAACCGTGTAACATCCAATAACGTATGTAACCTATTGAATATCTAATAATTGCCCTTGAAATAAAAACTGCTGTAACGATCAATGAAAACCTTTTTTCTGTTGATTAAACTGTGTTTCTTCTGATAGAAAGGGTATCAAGCTACAACATGAAACATTTGATTTTCACGTTGGCCTGTCACAGTGTAACGTATGTAACATTTTTCACAAAGACATTTTAAATGAATGTTGGAAGCTAAATAGTTCTTTATATACTTTGCTACATTATTAACGAGGACAAATCATAGTATTCATCCTCAAGAAGATTTATTTACCTTTCCGACAACACAAAATTTGTTCTAATATCTAAAATACTTTTGAAGTTATGGCCTATTAAACACCCATAGCCCATCCAAAATGTCACACACCAAAATACTGCTGCCATAGCCTAAATTTGAAACTGTGCTAATAAACCAAAAACGCTGCAAAATCTTATTTTCTGACATTTCAATGTGCCCTGATTCCTGTTTTAACCATTTAATGATGCTTATCATTCTAGCTTGATGCAAAATGGTAACATATGTAACACATTTATCTGAATTTTAGATACTTTCCTTGCAATTCGTGCTTATACACTAATGTTTGATGCAAGTGGTCAATATCTGTTCTAAACCAATGGCTGGATCCAAAGAAATGATAAAATACCCTAGCAATTTTACATTCTCTATGTCCTATTCACCATTTTTGCATTATCGGCTGGTTTCCAGTTTACAAAAAATCAATAATGGAAATACAGGTAACCAAAACCACCCTGACCTTGAGGTCAGGGTGGTAAATGGTTACCTGTATTTCCGATATTGATTATTTGTAAGCTGGAAACCAGCCGATAATGCAAAAATGGTGAATGTGTAATTTGTGTTACTATGTTCAAAGCAGCATCATTTCCAACAAGCAAAAATATTCCATATCTAAAAGCATACTGTTTATCTGACAAAAGTTTATGTTCATTCAGATGGGCCATGATGTTTGAACAAATAATATGTCCCAGCAACTTGAAAGGTACACAAGTTAATGACACTGGACGATAATTGCTAGCCAGCGACCTGAACAAAGGGCAAATGTTTGCTAGAGACCATTCTTTAGGGATTTCACCTGTATCAAATGACTGTTGAGAGATGGGAAAATACTGGGTCTAACTCGGTATTTGAAGCTTTGGATGAGATATTTCAATGTGGGGTTTTCCAATTTAGATCCTTTTTTAATTGTAATTCCAAGATATTTGGCTGTTTCGACGGATTTGAGCTCAGTGTTATGAAGTTTATATGGGTACATGATAGGATTTTTCTTGCCAGTTGTTCTTATCACTTCACATTTATCAAGATTAAACTCCGTGGACCATATTTGATTCCCACTCTTCAAGTTTATGTAGGTCGGCCTGCAAAATTTCTGGGTCTGACGGGGAATTTATTGTGAGATAGACAATTGTGTCTTCAGCAAACAGTCGTGCTCTACTTTTGAGGGAGTCGGGTAGATCATTATATATGAAAGGAATAGACCGGGCCCTAACACAGATCCCTGGTGAACACCCGACATAACATGTACGAGTGGGGACTGTTTACCTTCAACAACTACTGACTGGTTTCTTTCTTGGAGAAATGTTTTTATCCAAGAGACTCCTTTAAGATTTACACCCAAATTGAAGAGTTTGTAAATAAGTAAATTGTGATCAACTTTGTCAAAAGCTTTACTGAAATCCGTAACAATTAAGTCGGTTTGTTTTCCATCATCCAAATTATCAATATTTCTTGAGTAAAGCTTATAAGTTGTGTTTAGAGCGGAAGCCATGCTGGAAGGGGCGAAGTATGTTATTTGAATCAAAATGGGCCATGATGTTTGACACCAATATATGTTCCATTAATTTAGAGGCTATACATTATTAGTGAAATTGGCCTGTAGTTGCTAGGTTTGCATTTCAGGCCTTTTTGTAGACAGGAGCAACAAGAGCAGTTTTCCAGTCTTCAGGTACTATACCAAATTTGAGAGAGCTTCTGAATACTTTTGTGAGGATTGGTGCGATTTTGTGATGCAGTTCCTTGAGGAGCCTGGGAGAAATTTTGTCCGGCCCAGAAGCTTTATTTGGGTTAAGGTTTAATAGTTTTTTCTGTGCCTGTAACAGCAATTGAAATATCTGGCGTTTGCTTAATATTTTTGGGGTTTAGCCCCTCGAACCAAAGCTTTAGTTCTGCAAGGATTTTTCAGGAGATGACTTTGGGTTTGGAGAAAACAGATTCAAACGGTTTGTTTAATATTGTGGCTTGTTGGGTAGGGTCTGTATATGTTGACCCCTCCGATTTCAGAGGAGATATACCTGTATTTTCAGTGCGTTTGTGTTTGATGAAGGTATAGAGCTTTTTATTTTTACATCTATCTGCATCATTACTGAATATAACAGAGTCAAGATATTCCACATAAGATTTCCTGATTCCTTTTTGAATGATGGATTTGAATTTAGTTAATTTACTTTTGAGTTTATCATGAGTTTGTTTGCCTCTTGACGGTTTTACTTTATGGTACAGTTTGTCACGCTTGTGGGTTTTCTTTCTGATGGAGCTTGTTATCCAGGGGAGGTCACTTCGAGATCTGGTCATTTTGGAAGGTATGTGAATGTTTGATAGGCGGTCAATTTCAGTTTTCAAGATGGACCATAGTTTGTTTGTGGCACTTTCATCTTCATCTGGAAACTTTCACTAAACGAGTTGATATCAGCTTTACATTGTTCCCAGTTGGTCTTCCGATGTAGTTTGATTTTCTTTTAGGTTGAATTGGGCGACCTATTGGAATAGAAATTTAATGAAAAACAATATCATGGTCAGATGAGCCAAGACGAGGCAGGGTTTTGGTGGTATGTACCTTACCAGGCTGATTTGTCACAAACAGGTCTAAGATTGTAGACAAAGCAAAAGGGTGATAGTGAGAAGATAAAAGGTTACAGGGTTAAAACAGTTGGTGAGAAAAAGGGAGGGTCTCACGCTATATGAAATTTACATAGGGTTCTGCCCACGCACCGATTTTTATAATATTATGCATATTGCTTGCTTGGTGCATGGCCACTTTATTAGTAATATAGATTTTCTTTTAACTACTTAAAATTTTTAGATACAACATTTTGTACTAGAGGGGGTCTGAATATAGGGGTATGTATGATTAAAGTCGCCCATAACCGTCATAGTAGCCTCTTCCTAGTTCTGTTTGTTTGTAAAATAATCTAGAATGATCACCCATCCATTTTGTATTGCACAATTGTTGATAGCTATAATATTGAATTCAGCTGATTATCATTTATTTTGCAGATGACCCCAAATTTTAGCTCCATAATGGTGTAACCACATGTTTGATTCTCAATATTAACATGTTCCAGGCTTTGTCAACCTATAATTTTAATCTCAAATTAGGCTACACATATATAGATTATATGCTGAAAATTTCGTGAAATTTGAAGACCGGTAACATCTTTTTCTAGGACATTGAATGATACAAGTCAGAATTCTGAAAAACGTAAAATTAATAATGATTTATCCTATTATAAGTATGTTATGTTATTAACATGTTACAAAGCAAACTTTTTGTGAATAATTTTGCGGCTAAACATTTTTGTGTCTTGCATGACCATCAACGCTATTATATATATATTTTTGATATTGATTTTAGTGAGAAAATTGCACTCTGTCTTGGAACTTATAAAGCATATCTGCCAATCATTTTTAGTTTTCATAATTAGATTTTAGAACATGATTCTATCTATAAGTTAGCCATTTTCTATAATTTATTTGTGTTTATAATGCAATTGTCTGGCTTTTTTTACTGTTTTGATTTTTTTTTTTTTCAAAAATTAAGTTGTTTAGGTATTAATTAATTTAATGAACTTATACAGCTATGTTGTTGATTTCTACATCCTTTGACTCACGTCATATGGAAAACCTAAGGGATTTAGCATTTTTATTTATAAAATAAACCTGATGAGGCTAAGGACAATTCATTTCCTGCTGATTATATCACGACTTCAGAAAAAAAAAACACCCCATCCACCCAAGTATTTAATGAAGCAAGAAAATGAAATATCAATAGATAAAATTATATGATACGTACTAACAAGAGGAACTGGTTAACTACTTGTGTTTTTTTTTTTTTGCATGAAATCACAAACATTTTTCTGCATTTATAATTGACTATTTATTTAAAAAACAACATTCTAACACACCTCGCCTATATAGCCAATGGTAAAAAACGTGTTATATTGTGCAACAATTTCACTGGGCGAATAAGCGTGACGTTACTTTGCGGCATTTGTGACGTCAGCTATCCCACAAAGCAGCGTTAGACGGTGAAACGTCGTTTTAGCGCACAAAAAACGTAATAAGTGTGTGTAAATACCAGCATTACAGTCAAATATTTGGCGGGATATCTGCAATGCAATGGCAGAAACCTGAACGATATCGACGGTTTCAGCAACAGTTATTCCGTTTATTGTGTGTTAGAATCGAAATAGATCAGCTCAAGTGCGTGAATTGTTGAGTAATAATTCACTATTTGTCGGTCAGTTGTAAGAAGATAAATCACTCGCGCTACGCGCTCGTGATTTGATCTTCTTTACAACTGACCTCCAAACAGTGAATTATTACTCAACAATTCACTGCTAGAGCTGATCTATTTCTTAAACAAATAAGAGCTGTCGCAGGACAGCGTAGCTCGCCTGACTTGTGCTTGGCCACTAAATCTATTAAAATCTATGACCCAAGACACTGACCTCAATGTCACTCAGGTGGGTCGTGATGGCACAGCATAAAACTTCAGAACAATATCTACCAACATGCAAAGTTCAACTTCATCCATCTACATATTTGAAATAGACTTATAACATAAAATTTCTAAGTCTGTGACATTGACCACAGGTGCGTTAAGATGCTACAGCATAAAACTTAACGATAATATCTAACAGCAAAGTATCAGCTAGATCCATCCATTTGTTCCAGCAATATACACTTCAAAATACTTTAAGCAAAAGCTTTAACATAAAATTTCAAAGTCTGTGACCTTGAACTCAAGGTCACTCTGGTGGGTCATGATGGTACAGCATACAACTTCAGACCACTATCTACCAACATGCAAAGTATCAACTTGATCCATCAACAACTTCAAGAGATATAGACTTAAAAATACTTTGACCAAAAACTTTAACACAAAATTCTAAGTCTGTGACCTTGACCTCAAGGTCACCCAGGTGGTCAAGATGGTACAGCATAAAACTTCAGACCAATATCTACCAACATGCAAAGTATCAACTTGATCCATCTACAACTTCACGAGATATAGACTTATAAAAACTTTAACCAAAAACTTTAACACAAAATTTCTAAGTCCGTGACCTTGACCTCAAGGTCACCCAGGTGGGTCATGATGATACAGCATAAAACTTCAGACCAATATCTACCAACATGCAAAGTATCAACTTGATCCATCAACAACTTCAAGAGATATAGACTCATAAAAACTTTAACCAAAAACTTTAACATTTTGAGCAACGCCGACGCCGACACTAACGCCGACGCCGACGCCGAGGTGACTGCAATAGCTCTTCCTGTACTTTCGTACAGGCGAGCTAAAAACATGAACATTTATGGATTCATAAATTTTTTATGTGTTAAAAACCTTGAGATTTATAAACATTCAAGTTTGGATATTTATCTGAGTTGTTCATTTCAAAAATAGGAAAGGTAGAAAGCTTGTCAATAATGGATATGTTAAATGAAGAATTAAAATAAATCTGATATTTAAAGTGAAAGGTATACCTAAGCATCACATCTGAACACTTACAAAGAGAAAAGCCTGTCACATAGCTGAATTATGCACTTACTGGATAAGTATAAAGATAATAGTGATCCAAAAGTTAGAAAGTGCCACTGTATTTGGTATTCTTGTCAATCTTTTAACTAAAGTTGGCATCAGCAACAACTAAATAAGTAAAGTTATGAATAAGTAGTCGTATAAACGACAATACAAAGATGGTTAAACAAATGGAGGAATCAGTCACATGTCTATTACCATTATGGTGGTCAATCACAAATTAAATGAATGTTACTCAAGTTAAGAATTATCCAAATACATCTAAACCTAAAGAAATATTAAGGACTTATAGCCGGTCACTGTATATACATAATTGAAGATTTACCTGTATAAAAAGCATTGTTTAGTCAACAATGCTACATTCTTTAGCATGCTTAATCATGGGACTATTGAATATGTTGCAAATACATGGATTTGTGTATACATGATTGTGGAATGAGTGGTCAGCTCAGAGCAAGTGAGTCATTTTTCAGTTACTTCCGGGTTGAAATCGTCGGACCCATTTTTCTTAGCTTTTTGAAAACGATAAGACAGATTTTTCGATGTAGTCATTGACTTCAATCATATAAGAACCTGAAACAAAAGGCATGTCATCTTTCAGCAAACAGTAAGCGCACACGATCTGCCCCAAGTTACCTGCTTTCAGAATTTTCCAGAAAAACATGTTTACACTAGCTTTTCCCAGAGAAATACAAATCCATGACCCTAAAATAACTTTTAATTTGTCAGATTATGTATCCTAGACATTTAGGCTTTGCGTAATTTTTATTCAAATGCATTCCATTTTCCAGGAAATGGGTCCCACGAAAACCAGTTACATTTCCAATTTTACACCAAGCTATTTAAAATTTTAAAATAATAACTATATTGACTCATTCCTAGTATCAGTAATGTCTATTAGCAATAAATACACATCATCATTTGATTAACAGATTCAAGAAAACAGTAGACTTCTGTTTTACATACCCCACCCACACATGTCAATATTGATAAATCCTTAAATGATGAAATTATAGAAACAAAAACATTTCATTAATATACTTAAACCTGAAAATGTTTGTTAATCATTTGTATGAAAAATTGATAATAACTTTGAGGTAGGTCACCATAAAATATGTGAAATTGCTATATCAAATAACCATTTTTATATTAGGAATTAATATTATTTATGTAATTTTTCATTTCTAATGATAAAATTATGGAATAACATGATTTTAGACGAAAAAACAGCTAAAAACACTAAAATCCATTTTTGTCAAAAATTGACCAACATGTATATCATGTACATTTCAACAGTGTTACCGGTTTCGAAAATTTATAAAACTTAACCAGCATAAAGAGGGTACCGCTGGCCAACTTTATAGACAGTATCATAGGTTGACAAGCACTGGAACATATCAAAATATGAGACACAATTTGTCATTTTCAAAAATATTTTTTATAAAATTTTGACAATTTCAAGTTCAAGTTTCCATAAAAAGTCTATCTGGTTATCGATTTAAGCCAAAATGGTATCAAAGTCACCCATGTGGAGTCCTTTTTGAATTCCAGTTTTAATTGGGTTAATAAAAATTGAATAAGGGATAACATTAGGCAAAGTATAACGCAGGTATGGTCACAAGGGTGGAGTAAGTCAGGGTGCTATTCTGAGACCTAAAAATGTTTTTCAAAACAAATAAATGCACTTTTATAGGTGTTAGAACGAAGGCATTCACCATGCAAAGCAAGAACAAAATTGGTGCGTGGGCGCATATGAGACCCCCCCTTTGTAAAAATCTTATGCACCAGTCATTAGTAACCACGGCCCCCACCCCGGGGGCGGGCGATAACCGTGGAAATGAACGGGGATTTGACCTTCAAATTATCCCAGGTAGGGCGAGGGAACAACCCGGGGTTTGCCCTATATATGCAAAAACAGCAGTGCAATGAAAAACATAACAGACTGCGGGGGAAATTAGCAGTGGTTTTTCCAACAAATTGCCCTCGCAGGGTGGGGCTTTTAGCAGGGGTTTGAAAAATGAAAACTCAAGGTCCCCGCTTTATCCCGAGGGGGGGGGGGGTGAGGGGCGTGGTTGTAAATGACTAGTGCATAATGGCGTGAGTGATGCAGTTTACAGAACAGAACAGAACAAGACTTTATTGGTAAATACATTCTCGCGAGAGCAGATGATACCTCATCTTGGTCTCTCCTATTTGGCTCTATGCATTATGGGATCTAGCCGATTTTGGCTAATGGCGGCAATTGAAGAAAACAAGAGCATCCCGCATGAATTATCCAGTTGCGACAGGTCAGTGCGTAGAGGGCTACCTGTCAGCAACAATGTTAATAAATATACATCTCAGGATACGCGCAGGTAGCATAAGAACTCCTTTCTTGAACGCATCAAGGGTTTGCAAACACACACCCGACTAGGGTAGGACACAGATGGCATTATCCCCAAAATGGACACTGGAGAAATCAGCACTCAATGACATTTCAAATACACTCCGCAGTTACAAATACCTAATTAAGCATTTTTTCTCAGGCTAACGGACTGGAATGGCCTCCCTGAATCTGTGATTACCTCTGCAGAAATGTAATGATTGCGTGTGAAAGTTCACTTCTCTAATAAGACATATGGAACACTCTTCCCTGGTCAAGCCCCACCCCCTAGTGTGATACTGTCAGTTTGGCTTTCACTAGCAATCTTTATTCTAGAATAGTTCAGGATTTCTATAAAGGGGGTTCGAATTTACCAAGGGGGGTTCGTTTTCTTCATTTTAACTAGTTTTTTCTTGAATTACCCCATGAAAATGAAATAATTTTGTCCCAGAGGGGGTTCGAGCGAACCCCCGAACCCCCTCTTAATCCACCAATGTAGCTACAGAATGTAGTTAGTCAGATAATGATGAGTTTAAGTGCTGCTGAACGTTTTTTCTTCAAAGCGGGGTAGAAACCAGACTCTGGTGCGGGGTCGCACCACAAAAAAATGCTTTTGTGCCATATTAAAACCCATTGGAAATATGTGCAATAGATTTTGTTTGAGCTTGAGAGAGACACAAAATCTTATAGAGGATTATTACCCAACATCCCTACAAAGTGAAAAAATGCCAGCAACTCTTTTAATTGTTGTGCCGTAGCTAGATACTGACACTTACTTGCAACACAAGTGGCTTTAGATGGACTCGAGGAACTCACCAGAGACACGTCTGAAACGGTTAGAATCCAAGAGAAAAAAGAGGATGATTCCAGGTGTTGATTTGACACGTCAACTTTGCTGGTGGCTTGAGCCAATCAGACTTCTTTATGAAGGTCAAGGACACCTGAAAAGTTAATATGTCCACCGCAGGTCGATGCAGTTACCACAAGGGAAGTTGTACAATGTACCGAAACACTGGAAGATCTATAATATCTCCGTACCTTTGGGAATTAGCACAGTAGGAGGGTCTAGTTAATTGTCTTTAAAAAGTAGATCAGCTGGCTAGCCTTCACTCCGCTCCACTTCGGTACCTCGTTCCACTTTCGCTAGACGGCTTAGCTTAGGTTGCCTTTAAACTATGGTCGAACACATTATGGATTTTGTAAGCAAACTCTAGTTGCTTTATTTGGCGATGCTTGTAAAAGAAATGTATTTGTATATGCACCAGAGGTATTTATCTACAGCTGACACTAATCATGCATTCTGAAACTACACGGAAACAGAATATATCGACTTTATTTATTTCTACTTTCAGTTTGATGTGTTCTATTTATAGACATGTGTGTAGTGTTTTCTTTTTGACATATATAAACAACCCCAAGCATTCGTTGCATTGGAATGGTCGGTTCTCAAGTCATATATGTTGAAAGAGACCTAACTTAACACAGTATTTTCTTTCTTTGCTGTTCTTGTTGATTTTTGACTTTCAACTATCTGTTCAATGTAAGCCGTTCCCGTCGGTGTGGAGTATAACGAAACACCGATGGGAATATCCCGTCTATTTAGAAAGGCGAGTTTTTGCATGCTTATTAAGTTAAATACATGTGAGCCGCGACATGAGAAAACCAACAATCTGCATATGCGAAAACAAAGGCACTGATCAGCGCCTTTGTTTTCGCTCAACAGATAGTACTATCCCTCTACTTTCTAAATCCAAAATTCCAAGCCTCTAGTTTTCTCCAGTGTCTGTACAGCCTGGTTTGTGTCGGACCTGAACAAAACCACGTTGGTTTTCTCGTGTCGCGGCTCATGTTTTGTTTCTAAAGGTTCCTTTTTGCTTACTGTAGTCTTGTAATATCATATTAATTGGTCACCATCGCATTTTTAGAATTTATCATGGTACTCGAAATTTCACAGAGCTGACGATTTGCTAATAACTTTGCAATGATGACCAGTGTAGATCCCTGAAAGATTCGAACATGATTTCTTACAACATATGAAGATATGGAATTAAAAGATAAAGGTTAGATCCTTTGGAAGCAGTGAAAACGTTCGAACTTGGGAGGAGGGCGATGGACCATATTGCGTAATTTCAGATATGAAACAATCACAGTGACCCTCCTCATGAATACTGGCAACGAAACCCAGACGTGTGTGCTGCCATTTCAAGAATTTACGCCGTGGTAGTCTAGATTAAAGACTTGAATTCTACCTTCATGGGAAAGAGCTTATCCCCTGGGGGTTCTCTGAACTTTTGCTCATACATAGGCTCGGATCCAGCATCTGCTCCGTACCCCAAAAAATATCTGGTCTGAGGGACTACCCAAAAATATCAGGTATTTGAAGGACACCCCAAAATACGTGAATTAGCTATAAAAACCAAACATTCGTAAAGCAAAGCCCCATAAAAATAGTCAAATTTTGAAGGGATCCCCCAAAAAATATCTGAAAAATGCCCATACCCCAAAATATTCACATTTTCTGAAAACCCCCAAAACTTTGGAAATTCAAAATTTTTATCCACAAAAAAAGTCCACCGAGCCTACGTACGAGTATCTGGAAAATTTCAGAGTACCCCCCGGGAGCTTATCATCTTGCTGTCTTGTTTTGTCGGTTTCTTTCCTGTTTCTATCTCAATTGGACTCTGGATCATAAAACAGTTGAACCCCAGTGAGGGGCAAATGTCTTTGGAGCGCAACGACTTACAGACAAAATAGTTGTGGCGAAAAGACTTGGTTAGAAAATGAAAAAAAAGGAAATGATTTACAGGATGAATTGCCTAGCAGAAGAAATGGGTTGGGGCGAAACGACTTGGGTTAGTTTCGGACTTTCAACACCGTGAAGCAAAACAAGTTCTACCGGTGTTAAGTAAAAAATCTTGTCTATTGATTTTAACCGCATCATAACGAAAAAGCTACATAATGGAGTTTGTTCATAACATAATGAAGTTCGTTCAAAATATAATGAAGTTTGAACATAATATAATGAAGTTTGTACATAATATAATGAAGTTTATACATAACATAATGAAGTTTGCACATCATATAATGAGGTTTTCGCATCATATAATGACATTGGTACATCATATAATGATGTTTTCACATCATATAATGAAGTTTGTACATCATATAATGACGTTTTCGCATCATATAATGACATTGGTACATCATATAATGACGTTTGTACATCATATAATGACGTTGTTACATCATATAATGACGTTTGTACATCATATATTGGCGTTTGTACATCATATAATGACGTTTATGGATCATGAGACAGCTCTGGCGTTCCATACACACCTGTGGCTTTCTTTATATGCAATTTATCAATATATTTTGAAACTTTTGATTCATCAACTGCTGAAAAACTAAAAGATTTGTCCTCCATTAAATTTTCCCTGATTTTACATATACTAGTAAACAGTGTTTTGGACTGCTTTAATGAGATCATATGCAGCCTGGATAAGTCATTGTTCCATATTAATTTAATACAGTGTAGCATGTGTGATTGCATATGAAAAATTTGGAGGAAACCTTGATTGCAACTAAAATTTTATTGCTAAGGTGCCTTTTACCATGGAGCTACGGACTCTACAGGCCATGCAAAAATACATTTGACTATATCAGCAGTCTTATACAATTTTTGACAAAAACCTTCAGACATGTTTTACTAGTCTTCAGTCTGAAAAACAATAAGACCATTTTATCCTTGTTTATAGGAATCTGGCTTTGAACTTTCGTTTTGAAAATAGGAGCTACGGACTCTACATAAAAATGATGGTTTTTAAAGAAACATCAAATACTCTTCACTTTTGGGATAAATTCAACTTCCATTGATTCGAAACGTTCTTTTGTCTTAAAATGAAAGACTAGATAAAATCATGTTCTAATCATGGGTGTATTTTTTGACCTGCCAACTAAAGACACCATCAAAAACTGAAAAACATAACAAAAGTACAGTTTCTCTTACTTTGCAAGATCTTTGTTATTAGCTCACCTGAGCCAAAGGCTCACAAGGTGAGCTTATAGTATAGTAGTCGAGCCGGCGTCCGTGCGTCGTCCGTCCTCGTCCGCCGTCGTCGTCGTCAACATTTTCAAACGACTTCTCCTCTGAAGCTGCCGGGCCGAATCTTTTCATATTTCACATATAGCATCTACAGGTGGGGGGAACGAATATTTGTGTTTTTAGCTCACCTGAGCCGTCAGGCTCACAAGGTGAGCTTATAGTATACCCATGCTCCGTCGTCCGTCCGTCCGTCCGTCGTCCGTCCGTCCGTCGTCCACCATTTTCAAAGATCTTCTTCTCTGAAACAGCTTGGCCAATCAAAGCCAAATTTTACATGAAGCATCTGTGGGAAGGGGGAACCAATGTGTATATAAATAATCCAGGTCACATGACCAAGATGGCCGCCATGCCCATATATGGTAAAAACCCTTCAAAAATCTTCTTCTCCGGAACCACTGGACCGATTTCAACCAAACTTGGCATGAAGCATCGATGACTCAAGTACTACAATGTGTATATAAATCATGACCTTGCGGTGACCTTGACCTATTTTACGGCAAGGTCAACATAGGTCGCCTTTGCATTTGAATGGGAAAAATTATTAAATTGTCATTTAAAGGAAAAATCTTGCAGAAAATGAGCAGTAGGACTGAATATTAATGATTCTGAAAAAAATTGGGCACCAGGGGCTCATCCGCCCCCACCCCGGGGCAATATACATGTATATTATCATAATATTCAAACATCTTCTTCTCTGAAACCGCTTGGCCAATCAAAGCCAAATTTTACATGAAGCATATATGGGAAGGGGGAACCAATGTGTATATAAATAATCCAGGTCACATGACCAAGATGGCCGCCATGCCCATTTATGGTAAAAACCCTTCAAAAATCTTCTTCTCCAGAACCGGTTGACCGATTTCAACGAAACTTGGCACGAAGCATCGATGGCTCAAGCACTACAATGTGTATATAAATCATGACCCTCTGATAACCTTGACCTATTTTACGGCAAGGTCAACATAGGTCACCAATGCATTTGAATGGGGAAAACTTTTAAAATGTCATTTAAAGTGAAAGTCTTGCAGGAAATGGGCAGTAGGACTAGATATTAATGATTCTGAAAAAAATTGGACCCCAGGGGCTCATGTGCCCCCACCCCGGGGCAATATACATGTATATTTCCATAATATTCAAACGTCTTCTCCTCTGAAACCGCTTGGCCAAACAAAGCCAAATTTTATGTGAAGCATCTATAGAATGGGGGAGTCAATGTGTATATAAATAATCTAGGTCACATGACCAAGATGGTCGCCATGCCCATATATGGTAAAAACCCGTCAAAAATCATCTTCTCTGAATCCAATAGACTGATTTCAAGAAAACTTGGCGTGAGGCATCGATGGCTAAAGTACTCCAATGTATATATAAATCATGACCCTGTGATGACCTTGACCAAGTTTATGGCAAGGTCAACATGGGTTGCCTATGCATCTGAATTGGGAAAACTGTTAAAATGTCATTTGAAGGAAAAAGCCAACAGGAAATTAACAAATGGACAGAATATTGAAGATTTTGAAAAAAGAAAATGGCCCAAGGGCTTCATCTGCCCCTGCACTGGAGTTAAATACCATAATATTCAAACATGTTTATTGGTATATGCAGCTGATCTCAGGTGAGCCCAGCAACAGCTATTGTCATACAGAGACAGTGATAATAATTTTGAAATAATCCAGATGGTACCGATTGTTTTGAGAAAGTTCCTGTATCCAACACCTTGCTTCAAATGAAATGGCTTACCTCCGCTTCATTACCTTAAATCTTAAAACATTAGACACCAAACGATGTTAGGTTTGCAAATGGATGTATTTGTCCTATGAATTGGTTCATATTCTCATGAGGTGAAAGAATTGCCAGTATAAAGGGTTTTCTGCATTCCACTTTATTTGAGCATTATTTATTGAGCATTAAGTCATACAACATAATAAATTATGCCTCAACTCAGCTTATGAGAAAACCAGACTTTGGCCTATGGGAAAACAAAAATGCAGATCAGCGGTGCACAGCCGATCAGCATCTTTGTTTTTGCTCCACGGATAGTACACTACCTCCTCTATTTATACCCAAATTTCAAGACTAGCTTTCTTCTGTGGGTGTCGGACCTGGTTGGAAACCCAAGAGACAGGTTTACTCGTGTTGCAGCTCTAGTTAGATAATAAACAATTAAGATGCTGAGAAGATACAGGCTAATCTACATTTCTGGTCCCGAGTTTATAAAACTTTTCATGCTCAACTCAGCTGAGCATAAAATTTAAAGTGTCCATAAATACTGTAATAACCCAAATATATTGAAATTAAACTCGAAAACCTGTAATTTATCCTCTTGATAAATGTAAATGTAAAAAGCCAACAACAATTTATGGCATTTTAACTTTTATGAGCAGGATAAATTTAAGTCTGAACTGAGGTGAGCATGAAAAATGTTTTATAACCTTGGGGCCTGGCAGAAAAATAGATGGGCTGTTTGTGCCTCCAAGAATAGCTCATAACCATCTAACCGACCATCTTATTACTGGTTTACCTATTAGATTAGTCAAACCATACATAAAATATAAGCCTTAGTTGTTCACTTGGGTGGTTATATAATAAAGCACTTCTCACGTCATGACATAAAATGGAGGCAGCGTTTTGGACATGACCAGAGCTTTTGACTGGAACCTAAAACATCAAACAAACGTCTAACAGAGGCCTCATAAATGAGTCAATCGGTGACATAACTTTTGTTATGCAAAATGCTTACTAGCTTACACATTGGTTATCATTTGAATTAAAAAATATATGTATATATAGATATATTTACCAACCAATAATATTTTGGTAGGGTGGTGACCTAGTGATTGGGAAGAACTCTGGAGCAAGAGATCCTCAGTTTGATTCCTAGTGTCCTTCAGAGACATCTTTTCTCTCCCCAGTGTATTTGTTTAACAAATAATCAGACAGTCGACTTTCTCTACTTTCAGACATATTTGACTTATCTAGCTGCAAGATTGTTTTGATAAAACTGGTCATATATCATGAAATGCGCAGCCACTTTGTTGTAACTACATGATACACATGTAATTTAAAAGCAGCAGGCTGGTTGTAATACTACCTGTCTTATAAGTGGGTTTAAACTGGGACTAATTAAGGTGCCAGAGCTGTTGAGATAAAATGAAAATCAGTGATTTCCAGAACCCCAAAATTGGGGGAGATTGGTGGAGACAGTCGACAGTGTGTAATTATTTTTCATTTTCCGAGTGTTGAACACTCGGGAACTGAAAAATAAGTGTGATTATTGTGGACTAGGACGTTTAACAAAACTAAAACTAAATACTCTAGTAGGCATACAATCTTTTGAAAACAGCAAACTCTGCTATAAAATAGTAATGGAAATATGGGTATCCAAAATTTCAAACCTTTTAGTTGAAACTGATTGATTGTTATTGTCTTGCAGTTAAGGGACCAGAAAGTTTGGAAAAAAATGTCATTCTAAAATGGTCAAAATTCAAATGTTTGATTAAATGGGCCGCGTCATGAAAAAACAGGATTTTTGCCTATGCGAAAACGAAGGCACAGATCAGCTGTGCAGTTAAGCTGATTAGAGCCTTTGTTTTTGCTACACTGATAGTACAATCTGCATTCTTAAATCTGAAATTTCAAGCTCCTAGCCTTCTTCTGTGACTGTTCAGGCTAGTTTGTGTCTGACCTGGTTGGATGCCCCGAAGACTGTTTTATCGCATCACAAGTCAAAAGAAAGTGGGTTTGAAAATGCCATTAAAATAGAACATTTTCTGAGCACACTTATTTTGCAACCAGTATGATGAATGAGTGAATTAATTCTATTATCAAAGTGACATGTAAAGACATTGGTTTTGGTTATTATATACACACATGAAAACATGGCACACATCACCAAAACATGTCCGTGTAATGTATACCCCCTTGAACCCCACTTTTACATAGTAAAACTGGGGTATGCAGTGTATACCTATACCCGCCGAGGCGGTTCTAACGTGTACCCACAATCTATGTTTTGAGCAAAAATAAGAAAAATATCATGATTTTTCAGCTGAAAATTTTCAGTTTTTAAAGCTAAAAAATTCTCTGTTTATTGCATGGGCAAGTTTTCGTAATGGATACATGATTATTGCATAGTTGTACAAACATTATGTTATGGCGTAATTATTTTGAAAACTTGCCCATGCAATAAACAGATTTTTTTACCTTTAAAAATTGAAAATTTTCAGCTGAAATAATTTGATATTTTTCTTAAAACATAGATTGTGTGTACACCTTAGAACCGCCTGGGCGAGGCGGTTCTAACGAGTACCCACAATCTATGTTTAGGAGCAAAAATAAGAACCAGAGGACCAATGGTCCTGTAAACGCTCACCTGAGTCTGCTGCATATACCAATAAACATATTTGAATATTATGGTATTTAACCCCAGTGCAGGGGCAGATGAAGCCCTTGGGCCGTTTTCTTTTTTCAGAATAATCAACATTCTGTCCATTTGCCAATTTCTTGCTGGCTTTTCCCTTCAAATGACATTTTAACAGTTTTTCCCATTCAAATGCATGGACAACCCATGTTGACCTTGCCATAAACTTGGTCAAGGTCATCACAGGGTCATGATTTATATATTTATTGTAGTACTTTAGCCATGGATGCTTCACGCCAAGTTTCATTGAAATCAATCTATTGGTTTCAGAGAAGAAGATATTTGACGGATTTTTACCATATCAGCCAAAACGAGTTAAGTCATTGAATTCGGGCCAAAATTTGTCCCATAAATTTTTTGGCTTAGATTTTTGTGTTTTGCTATTTTTTCAACTACTTGGACCCTGCCTGATAAATTGTGATGTTTAAAAAATGTTAGCAACCCGAATTTTCAAATTTTATCGCTTCATGAACAACAAGACTAAATTCTAATGTGAACTACGTTACAATGGTAGAGTGTTTTTAAAAATGCAAAAAATGTAACGAGGTATGACACTTTCAAACTGTTTTAAACTAGCTTTTCACAATGGTCATAAAACAAGTGTTATACGTTACACTTATTTCATAATTGCCTTCTCAGCGTAGTTTGAATGTTGGACTCAAAAGAAAATTTAAAAATAGTTTGTTATTCTAAATATACAAACATCGGTTTGCTTATTTCCATCCACTTTTGAGAACTATTAAATAAATAAACTCGTTTTTATTTAGAATAAATATTATAAATATCATAACTATACGTATTTGAGGCACTTGTAATACCGTTTTGCCATTTTCGTGCTGAAAAATGTAACAATAGCTTGGTAACGTAATTCACAAACCCATTACCAATGTATTCTTTCCTGTGAGAAATCGTACATTTCTCTACCACCAATCTGCCTCAAATGTGCCACAGAAGGTAAATTTAACCTCTATTTGCATATTAAATACAATTCATTGTATATGTCATTGTTAATTTTGTAGAAAGGACCCTTTCAAATGTACAATGTATAAAGTAAGTAAAAAAATCTTTATATTATTGTTATTCATTAACTTGTTGTAGTTCGCAAGACACCCAACAAATAAAGAATGAATCACCGCATACATATTCAAAAAGGTTTTATACAACAGGTTAAAGCTTTATTTTATAGAAAAAGTGCACTTTGTCCGAAAATGATGCCATAACACATTAAAGGTAACGGAATTCACACACAAAATATGTCAAATGTTTTCGAAAGTAGTATGTTATGAGCATGATTTTCATGTCTCTTTTTCACATAAAGCTATCAAGAGGCATGCAAAGTAAGTCAAAAGAACATATGGGATAAAAAATATCAACATAAGTGGACCAGGGCGTCAAATACAGCGTGCTTATTCTAAAGTGTATATTGAAAAAGGACGATAAACACACATTTTTTTGGATTATCTGGGTACCAGGTGACATCGATGAATGATAAAAACAATTAACCGAGACAACATATGTTTTATATCACTGAAAGTATGAATCATGTGATCCTATCATGGATCTAAAGCAGAATTATGTAAAAAGTGAATTACGTTACCTGCATGTGAATTAAGTTACCTACACTCAATCACATTCAGATCATAGGCGGTATGCAAACCGTAATATACGTTTTAACTTATGACTTTTTTTATTTATAAAGGACACCTTGCACATATTGCATTGATACGATGGCTATCTATATAATTTTCATAAAAGGGTGAGATGGTGTACCCAGAAAATATAAATTAAGTCCATGTAGCTACGAAAAAGCAACACTTGTATGTTTGGAATTGATACCTACGAGCAGAAATAGACTTGGTTTAAACGAACAACGAACATAAATTCCAACGAAACATGAGAATTCAGAGTTATTTCTCTTAAAGTAAAATTGTAGTAACGTAATTCACAGTAACGTAATTCACAACTTTGAGCTTTATTCTTATTTTCTCCTATTTTCTCCTATTTTCTCCTATGCTATATAGTATGGTCAAAGTCCTTTCACTGCTGTCACATGGAATATTTCTACCTCTTAATTAGCAAATGATATGGGTAGGGTAACGTAGTTCACAAAACTGTGTTATTTTTCATCAGCTTTTGCTTTGACTTTATCTTAGACAAATGAACAATAGCAAGCCCATATTTGTATTTATTTTCCAAGCATGTATCTACTGTCTTGCCAAAAACATGTAGCATGTAAGCTAAATATACGTTAAAAGTATTTTGTGAGAGACATTAAAGGTAGTAACGTAATTCACGAAAGAATCTGGGACATCAGTAATTGAGACATGAAAATTTTAATTTTTACTTCAGAACCAAAATCAAGGCGTAAAATAAAAGGTCTATGTATATAGCATTGACAAATGATAGAAAACCGCCAACCCCAACAATGTATTTTCAGTAATAAGTTCTGTAATAAGCTTACTGTGCTGATGGGACAGCATTTTTGCTGGATTTTATGGGTATGCCACGTGGAAAACGTCTTACAGAGTGACTGTAGACCACATTTCCTGCTTTTCTTTCACATGACTGTAGGGCTATGACCTTAACCTAGGTAAAACCGCTTCAAAGCACTTAATAACTACTTGTTTACTTGAAAATATATGGATGGGACACAAAAATCACCGAATTCAATGACTTAACTCGTTTTGGCTGATATATGGGCATGGCGGCCATCTTGGTCATGTGACCTACATTATTAATATATACATTGGTTCCCCCATCCTATAGATGCCTCACATAAAATTTGGCTTCAATTTGCCAAGTGGTTTCAGAGGAGAAGATGTTTGAATATTATGGTAATATACATGCATATTGCCCCGGGGTGTGGGCATATGAGCCCTTAGGTCCAATTTTTGTCAAAATCATTATTTACGCTGATTTGTGACTGCTGTTTTAAAGGATGAAGTGTAATCATGCATCGGCCCGGCTGGGAGCTCAGAGGCTGGGGCGTCCGTTTCAGTGGTAGGCTGGCGCGCCTTATCCTTTAGACGTTAAAATGTTTGCACATTCTTTGGTCGTGCAGGAAAGATACAGAGGATACGTAAAGGCAAGTTGCGTCGCATAAAAGCAACGTGAGGCAATCGCAGTGGTATGTTTCACACTTTATCGGCAAATCGTCGTGTCGGCGGAAAAAACTATCCAGATAATTTCAATGCACTCACCGCTTTTATTGCGCATTGTTATTGTGCATTACGTGGTAACAGCTGATTCGTTTCCGTCATCTGCACACAAAACAAACCGAAAGTAGACGAGTTTGTGGATTTTGTTTATTTTCCATTCAAGTGCACTTAGGAACTTATTTTAAAACATGCTGATTTTTTTTTATGTGAAGCATTTATAGGAAGGGGGAACCAATGTGTATATAAATGATCCAGGTCACATGACCAAGATGGCCGCCATGCCCATATATGGTAAAAACCCTTCCAAAATCTTCTTCTCTGGAACCGGTGGACCGATTTCAACAAAACTTGGCATGAAACATCAATGGCTTAAGTACTACAATGTATATATAAATCATGGCCCTGTGATGACCTTGACCTATTTTACGACAAGGTCAACATAGGTTGCCTATGCCTTTGAATGGGGATAACTGTTATTTGTCGTTTGAAGGGAAAGACTTGCAGGAAATTGGCAAATGGACAGGATATTGATTATTATGAAGAAAAATAATGGACACCAGGGAATCATCTGCCCCTTTACTGGGGCTTTTTTTCCATAATATGCAAACATGTTTATTGGTATATACGTACAACAGATCTCAGGTGAGCGTTTACAGGACCATTGGTCCTCTGGTTTATTTTGATCGGATAAGAACTCTGGTTGCTATGGCAACTAGAAGTTTCCATTGACTTCTATGGAGAAAAAGTGGAAATTGGCATTTTTCGTTGTCAGGCTGGGGATATTTGAATTTTGTTTTTACATAAACGTTTATTGAGTAGTCCTTCACGTTCAAGACAACTTTCGTAAAAATCACTTTATTCGTTTTGTTGCTATAGCAACATAGGGTAAATTTTCGAAAAAAAAAAAAAAAATAAATATTCAAAAATATTCTTCTCAGAAACCGTATGGGGATGAAGCTGAAATTTAGCATACATGCTTATGACATTAGCCTGTACAAAGTTTGTGCTTTTTATTGTCTTTGTCCAACTACTTTGGTTGCTGTGGTAACTTGAAGTTTCCATTGACTTATAAGGCAAAAAGTGGAAATTTGCAATTTCTGCCGTTTCATTGAGGATATTGAAATTTTGTTTTACAGAAATGTTTATTGAGTAGTCCTCCCCGTTTTAGGCAACTTTTGTCAAAATCGCTTTATTCGTTTGGTTGCTATAGCAACGTAAAGGGTAAATTTTCGAAAAAAATATTTAAAAATTTTCTTCTCAGAAGCTGTAAGGCGGATGAAGCTGAAACTTTGCATACATGCTTATGATATTAGCCTCTACAAAGTTTGTGATTTTATTGTCCTTGTCCCACTTCTTTGGTTGCTATGGCAACTTAAAGTTTCAATTGACTTATAAGACGAAAAGCGGAAAATTGCAATTGTTTGAAAACTATTGCAGCTTGAGACCTGAAAAGTGGTAGATGCAAACAACTAATGCAGTAGATGAAGGTATGTGATTAATTTAGGCCAAGGTCATCTCTTGACCTTGAAGGGTCTGTCATCCATACACACTTTTCAAAGATCTTCTTCTCTGAAACCTCTTGGCCAATCAGAGTGAAATTTTATGTGAAACATCCCTGGGTAGTGGGGACGAAAATTTGATCGCGAAATCTGGGTCACGGCCGCCACGCCCATATATGGTAAAAAAAACACTCAAAAATCTTCTTCTCCAGAACGGGCAGGCCGATTTTCACGAAACTTGGAATGTAGCATTTGAGACTCCAGCCCATCGTAGTGTGATCAAATAATGACCCTAGGATGACCTTGACCTATTTTATGTCAAGGTCAATTTTGGAAACAAGGCTTTTACATGGGGAAATGTGAAAAATATGGATTTTTTGAAAACTATTGCAGCCTGAGACCTGAAAAGTGGTAGATGCAAAATAACTAATGAAAGTATTTGATTAATTTAGGTCAAGGTCATCTCTTGACCTTGGCCGATCTGTCGTCTATACACACTTTTAAAAGATCTTCTTCTCTGAAACCGCATAGCCAATCAAACTGAAATTTTATGTGGAGCATCCCTGGGTATGGGGTAACGAAAGTTTGATCCTGAAATCTAGGTCACATGACCAAGATGGCTGCCACGCTCATATATGGTAAAAAACACTCAAAAATCTTCTTCTCTAGAACCGACAGGCCGATTTTCACGAAACTTGGTATGTAGCATTTGGGACTCCAGCCCATTATAGTTTGATAAAATAATAACCCTAGGATGACCTTGACCTATTTCACGGCAAGGTCAATTTTGGAAACATAGGCTTTTACATGGGAAAAAGTGAAAACAATGGATATTTTGTAAACTAAATGCAGCCTGAGACCTGAAAAGTGGTAGATGCAAACAACTAATAGAGTAGATGAAGGTATGTGATTAATTTAGGTCAAGGTCAATTTTGGAAACATAGGCAAACATGGAAACATGGGGAAAAGTGACAACTAGGTCTCAGGTAAGCGTTTACAGGACCAATGATCCTATGGTAACTATTGCAGCCATAGACCTGAAACATTACCAAGATGGTCGTCATACCCATTTAGGGTAAAAAATCACTTTGTCCAGTGACTGTACTTGTTGACTCTCAGGTGAGCGATCGTTGCCCTTGGGCTACTTGTTTTTTGTTCAAACTGAATTCCGTAAAAAGTATTTTGCATGGGACATATGTGCCTTTAATATAACATGAATATTGGAACTTGCTTATTTTCTAACATAACAGCAAACCAGCTTAGAAAACACCTAAAATAAAAGTGCAACATCATAACATGTGAAAAAATGGTGATTTTTGGACATATATTGCCTTGCTCTGGCAAAAGGTTGGAAAAATCTTTCTAGTAGAAGGAAAAAACAACAACAAAAGTTTATATTGTTTTATGAAATTGTTAATGGTTTGTGTCCAAATCATTTACGGTCACTGATTCCCCCACAATTGAAAATTCCTGAAGATACAACTTAAGAAATTTAAACGACTTACGAACTGTAAGTACAAATTCAGAACTTTACTATAAATTATTTTTACCTTCGGTGATTCGAGAGTGGAATGAGCTTCCGCAGTCTATTCGTGACTCAACTACTTTTTCGATATTTGAATATAGATTAATTCCACATCGAGAGAATCTAAATCCCCGTCATATGCCTTGGACGGCAATCCATCTAGGAGTTTGCTAAATCTAGTTGGGCAGGGTGACTCATTAGTTTTGGTCGACAGTCCTCCCAGGAGTTCACAGGTCTGTAAACAAAACCTAAGAATTGGTAGATGGAGCTCTTCAGCAAAAGGTTATTCCAAAATAAAGCCTGTATTTCTGGATATGCCTAGACTGTTTCGGTAGACGGAGTGGAAGAAATCATCTGATTCAACGGTTCGGAAACCGATACAGCAACATGTTGTGGAACATGCAGAGCGTGACAAGGCACTAAAGATGTTACGGTCATCCACTGCATCCAAACCAAACTCCAGACGTCTTGACCTGTGTCTTGCCTCTGGGCACAGTTGGGTGAGGTCGAGCGAGTGAGGTTGACACTGCGCACCTCTTCCTCACTATAATCCAATTTAATAGCGCACGTCATCTTATTTCTCAATACACAAGCACTTGCATACACAACAATTTCATCACACATGCACCCACATACCTACAAAAGTCCTGTGGCGATAGGCGAGTGGCAAAGCAGCAGGTGTATGATACACTGGAAGCTGTAGTTGCCGACCTGCACGCAGGCGGCTCAGTTCTATATGGTCGTTTTCCGTGAGCAAAAGCAGTAAGCGGGATTCGGCAGTCGGCTGAGCGACTGGGCTGACCTATTTAGGACCGCACTGCTCAACCTCGTAGCATGGGGAAGGGTCTAGAAAAGGTGCCCTAAACAATTGCCTGCTTCAAACCCCCTGGCTGGTTAACCGCGATCAGTGGGGATCTCTCTATAGCGGTCGAAACAATAAGAAAAAAAAAGATAATCCCTTTGCGGATTGACACATGGAATGTGCGAACATTGATGGACAGTGCTGGGTCAGATAGACCGCAGCGTAGAATGTCCCTTGTGGGCAGAGAACTTGGGAGGTATGGAATTCAGATAGCTGCACTGAGTGAGACTCGGTTCGCAGATTTTGGGGAGATAAAAGAAGTTGGTGCTGGATACACCTTCTTCTGGGGTGGACGCAAAAGTGTAGAGAGGCGTGAAGCGCCATTAAAACAGAACTTGTTGGTAAGCTTTCAGGATTGACAAAAGGCATCAATGACCACCTTAATGACATTGAGACTTCCTCTGTCAGGCAATAAACATGCAACTATTGTCAGTGCCTATGCACCCACGATGACCAATCCAGATGAGGTTAAGGACAAGTTCTATAATGACTTAGACGACGTCATTTCTGCAACACCCCGAACAGACAAGCTTATCCTTCTTGGCGACTTTAATGCCAGAGTTAGTACAGACCACCAGACCTGGGAAGGAGTGGATCAGAAGGTGTTGGAAAGTGCAATGGACTCTTGCTTCTAAGGAAGTGTGCTGAACATGATCTTCTCATCACAAACACAGTTTTTCGTCTACCAAACAGAAACAAAACATCCTGGATGCATCCCCGTTCCTAACACTGGCATCTCATAGACTATGTGATAGTGCGGAGAACAGACAAGCAGGATGTCAGAGTGAAAAAGACTATGTGTGGTGCAGACTGCTGGACAGATCATAGACTGGTTGTCAACAAACTGAATCTAAGAATCCAGCCTGCGATGCGACCTCAAGGCAAGAAAGCTCCTGAAAGACTGCTTTCTCAAAGCTGAATCAAGACAACACGAGACAAGCTTTCTTAACGGACATCTGCAACCAACCGGATGCAATCAATCTCAGTTCAGAGAACCCCGAAGAAAACTGGACAGTTTTCCATAAAACAGTTCATTCTTCAGCTGCTACTACTTTGGTCATCCATCTCGTAAACATCAAGACTGGTTTGATGAGAATGATGATGAAATTCAGATGCTTCTTGAAGAAAAACACCGATTGTACAAGGTACATCAAGATGATACTAGCTCAGTATCCAAGAAAGCATTCTACAGCAACATTTGTATGACAGTCAAGACCAATCTTAGGGACATGCAAGATTCCTGGCTGAGGAAGAAAACAGAAGAAATTTAGTCTTGCGGACAGAACAGAAAGGACATGAAGAAATTTCATGATGCACTGAAAACCATTTATGGCCCATAGGGTTCTGGAGCCCACCACATTGCTGGGTGTAGATGTAAGCACTTTTCTCACAGATAAAGAGGCTATCTTGAAAAAGGTGGGCAGAACATTTCAATAGTGTGCTGAATCAAGCATCAATGAGGATGCAATCGACAGACTTCCACAGATAAAGTGCAATGTTCTGTTAGATGAATTTCCAACCGTCATGGAAACAAGAGAAGCAGTTCAACACTGTCATCTGGCAAAGCTCCAGGTGCAGATGCATTTCCTGCAGAGGTTTATAAGGCCGGGGGCTACCATAATGTATAAATAATCCACCTATACAAGCGGAAAGGAAACCCACAAGTCTGTGACAACCACAGAGGCATCTACCTCCTACACATTGCTGGGAAGATACTGGCAAAAATCCTGCTGAACCGCCTGAATGTTCATATTGATCAGAAGGGACTTATCCCAGAAAATCAATGTGGATTCAGAAAAGACACAGGGACAATAGCCATGATTTTCACAGCAAGACAGCTTCAGGAGAAATGCCAAAAACAGAATGTAGACCTATACATGACGTTTGTCGACCTCACCAAAGCTTTTGACACAGTTAGTCGTGATGGACTGGAAAATCATGGTCAAGTTTAGCTTTCCACCCAGATTCATAGCAATGGTGCGGCAATTTCATGATGGCATGCAAGCACGTGTGCAAAATGATGGAGAATTCTCCGAACCCTTTGAGGTAACGAATGGGGTCAAACAGGGCTGTGTTATGGCACCAACATTGTTTTCTACCATGCTCACGGTTGCTTTTCAGGACAGTGACACTGGTTTTCCAATCAGGTACCGTTTTGATGGCAATATATTCAACCTTAGAAGGTTGCAAGCCAAAATTAAGGTGTAGACTAATGTGCTAGATGAGTCCTCTATGCAGATGATATGGATAAGAACGCCAGCTCAGAGGCAAAAATGCAAAGAGACATGGATCAAGTCTCACAGTCATGTGATAACATACTATGATTTCACAATCAGCACAAAGAAGACAGAGACTGTACACCAACCAGCACGTGGAAAACCGTACAATGAACCAACCATCACTGTGAATGGACAAAAACTGAAAGTTTTTGATAAATTCACCTACCTAGGAACCACTCTTTCCAGAGCCGTGCACATTTGAGGTCCCTGCCAGAATTCCAAAAGCCAGTGTGGCTTTTGGAAGACTCCGTGCTAATGTCTGGGAGCGAATTGGAATCAAGCTTGATACCAAGCTGAAAGTCTACAAGGCTGTGGTACTGTCAACCTTCTTGTATGCATGTGAGGCATGGACATGGACAGTATACCAGCGCAAAGAGACTTAACCATTTCCACTCAAGCAGTTTCAGAAAGCTGTTAAAAATCCAGTGGCAAGACAAGATTCCAGACACGGAGGTCCTGAAGAAAGCAGGGATGCAAAGTATGCATACTGTCTTAAAGCTAGCACAGCTAAGGTAGACTAGCCATGTTATAAGAATGCCTGATGAGTGACTTCCAAAGAAAATCTTCTATGGAGAGCTACAAGAGGGAAAGCGCTCCCAAGGTGGCAAGAAGAATCGCTACAAAGACACCCTCAAAGCCTCTCTGAAGGATTTCGACATACCAATCGGGTCTTGGGAACAGACTGCACAGGAGCGATCAAAGTGGCGAGGTCTCATCAAAAAAGGAGCAGCTCTCTATGAAACTAGAAAATGTGTTTATGAAACACTATGCCCCCAATTGGTAAGTCACTTTCAAGATGTAAAAATGGCCAAAAAATGACTAAGTTCAAATTGTAAAAAAAATAACAAAAATTAATCTGAGGAGTATATCCCAATCACATGCATATCTTCAAAGCATGGTCACAATGTCTGCGAAGTTTCAAAAGTATAAAATTGTAGGAGGAGTTGCGCACACAAGGTACTCTCTATCCATTCACTAAAATGCCCGAAAAAAATGAAGTTAAAATTGTAAAAAAAAAAAGGCAAAACAAAAACAATCCAAGGATTATATCCAAACCACATGCATATCTTCAGACCATGCCCATAACACTTGTAAAGTTTTAAATGAATTGGCATAAAACTGTAGGACGAGTTGCGCACACAAGGTACCCACTGCCCATTCACTTTCATTGTGAAAATGCCCGAAAAATGGCTAAGTTCGAATTGCGAATAAAGTGACAAAAATTAATCTGAGGATTATATCCAAACCACATGCATATCTTCAAAGCATGGCCACAACATCTGTAAAGTTTCAAGAGAATCGAAATAAAACTCCAGGAGGGGTACCCAATATCTATTCACTTTATCAAGAATTAAAAAGGGAAATAACTCTCACAGAATGGGCCCCTAGCCCCTTGAATTTACCTGAAAGAAAAAATACGGGTCCTCTTAATTTTCAAACTACATACCAAGTTCCAAGATCCTAGCTCTAACGGTTCCTGACCGAGTGCTCACGCATCACAGACAGACATACAGACTAACTGACTGACTGACTGACTGCACGGACAGACCCAAACCAATATGCCCCCTCAACTTCTTCGAAGTTGGGGGGAACTTCTTCGAAGTTGGGGGCATAAAAAGTGAATCTGTGAAGCTGAAATAAAGCACAGAGAACGCAAAGTCAATACCAATGGGCCACCAGCCGATTCCATGACACTGACTTTCTCTACTTGCAACCGACAGTTTAGAGCTAGAATTGGCCTAGTCAGCCATCAAAGAACTCACCAACACACACGAACCTATTCAAGAAATAATGATGGTCTTTCTCATTAGTGAGAGACGAACGACCACAGTAACGGTACGTATTTTCCAAAATACGTACAAAATGTAAGCAAACGAGCATTTTGCAATGACTTTTAGGCAAGATGTTCCACAGACGTTTTCATCGTTATCGATTAATTTTCTCCCCCAAAAATGCTTAGGAATATTTTGTGAAAAAAAAAACAAAAAAAAAAAACAAGCAAATTCAAAGAATTTATGCCCCCCCGCCTGTGTTTTTGTTCATACAATAGTGGCAATAAAATTGTAATTGCAGGATGTATGTAAACTGAAGGAGGAGTTGCACACACAAGGTAGCCACCATCCATTCATCCATTCACTTGCATTGTCAAAATGTCCGAAAAATTGACTAAGTCAAAATTGCGAAAAAAGTGTCAAAAATTAATCTGAGGATTATATTTAAATCACATGCACATCTTCAAAGCATGGTCAAGACATCTGTAAAGTTTCAAAAGAATCAGAATACAACTGTAGGAGGAGTTGCGCCCACAAGGTAGCCACCATCCATTCACTTGCATTGTCAAAATGTCCGAAAAATTGACTAAGTTAAAATTGCAAAAAAGTGTCAAAAATTAATCTGAGGATTATATCCAAATCACATGCACATCTTCAAAGCATGGTCAAGACATCTGTAAAGTTTCAAAAGAATCGGAATAAAACTGTAGGAGGAGTTGCGCACACAAGGTAGCCACCATTCATTCACTTGCATTGTCAAAATGTCCGAAAAATTGACTAAGTTAAAATTGCAAAAAAGTGTCAAAAATTAATCTGAGGATTATATCCAAATCACATGCACATCTTCAAAGCATGGTCCAGACATCTGTAAAGATTCAAAAGAATCGGAATAAAACTGTAGGAGGAGTTGCGCACACAAGGTAGCCACCATCCATTCACTTGCATTGTCAAAATGTCCAAAAAATTGACTAAGTTAAAATTGCGAAAAAGTGTCAAAAATTAATCTGAGGATTATATCCAAATCACATGCACATTTTCAAAGCATGGTCAAGACATCTGTAAAGTTTCAAAAGAATCGGAATAAAACTGTAGGAGGAGTTGCGCCCACAAGGTAGTCACCATCCATTCACTTGCATTGTCAAAATGTCCAAAAAATTGACTAAGTTAAAATTGCGAAAAAAGTGTCAAAAATTAATCTGAGGATTATATCCAAATCACATGCACATCTTCAAAGCATGGTCAAGACATCTGTAAAGTTTCAAAAGAATCGAAATAAAACTGTAGGAGGAGTTGCGCCCACAAGGTAGCCACCATCCATTCACTTGCATTGTCAAAATGTCCAAAATATTGACTAGTAAGTTAAAATTGCGAAAAAAGTGTCAAAAATTAATCTGAGGATTATATCCAAATCACATGCACATCTTCAAAGCATGGTCAAGACATCTGTAAAGTTTCAAAAGAATCGAAATAAAACTGGAGGAGGAGTTGCGCCCACAAGGTAGCCACCATCCATTCACTTGCATTGTCAAAATGTCCAAAATATTGACTAGTAAGTTAAAATTGCGAAAAAAGTGTCAAAAATTTATCTGAGGATTATATCCAAATCACATGCACATCTTCAAAGCATGGTCAAGACATCTGTAAAGTTTCAAAAGAATCGGAATAAAACTGTAGGAGGAGTTGCGCCCACAAGGTACATACTCCTATAGGGGGACGGAAGGACGGAAGGACAGAAGGACGGAAGGACGGACGGAATGACGGAAAGCCAAAAACTATGTCCCTCCGCTTTTCTTCGAAAAGGCGGGGGACAAAAAAAAACGGCCAGTTACAACGGTACCAGAATTACCTGGGTTGTTGGATAGATGGACATTCTAGCTTTACAAGATGCGGATTGTGTTACTTATTCGTGTCCTGCTTATGCATACCTTCGGTCCTCGTGGTGAATCTCTTATTAGTCAATGAATTATCAAGGACAAACGAATAAATCTACATTTAAACTAAATGTTGCATAAAATATCCTATTGTTATATATCGCCAGAAAGCCTATCGCCTATGGCCACTTGCTCACCTATACTAATCGGTAGATTAGCCATCGATAAATCTGATCCCACGATCCTCGACATACTGTTCGATTCGCAAATACCATTAGAAAGTTTCGTCAATATATGGTTGGCTTGCACAGTTGATCCGCTGTAAAAGTGATCCGTCGATGAGCGCTCTCAGTCAAACCTGCTTTGTAGCAGTTTTATCGGTTACTCATGCCTAATTTTAACAGATTTTTATCGTGTTTTTTTTTTTTTTTTTTTTTTTTTTTTTTTTTTTTTTTTGTAACATTAAATTTAATACATGTCAGTATCAAAGGAGGCGGGCCTACATATTAATACAAAGCAAGGAGGCGGTATCAGTACCGAACAATAACTTCTCCAGATCTTGGAACTCGAGTTACATTACGGATCTGTCAATTTATGTTCTGTCAGTTACAAGTTAGTAAAAGACTTCGTAGAAAAATATGAAAAACAGCTCGTTTATCAACTCGCTTTATTTTACTTATTCTTTTTTTTTTTTTTTTTTTTTTTTTTCTTTCAAGGCGAGACCAGTACTGTGTGAGGTTGTTTTTGTGGTATGTTGTCCCGTGAGCTTCCGAAGGCTCAACCGGGAGGTTGACTTTGTTACATGTTTTTGGAGAAGCCCGGGATCGAACATGCGATCCCTGGTTTACAAGGCGAGTGACTTGACCACTGCATCAAGGAGGCTTCTAACATACACACCATGGTGAATCAGAAACGAGATGACATACAGATACAGTAAGCTGCCAGACACTTATATATATATACTTATGATTTTGTAAAAGAAAAAACACAAAAAAATACCGTTAGCAGTAGAAGAAACTCCCCCGTTCGGGAATCAGTGACCTTTTTTGACCTTTGTCAACATGACAGGTAAATGTTACTATAATTAGTAAATTGATGCTCGAACGGGAGCTTTTCTGTCATTTTTATAGTACCCTTACAAAACGCAAAAAATGTGTCACAGTTTTTGTTTAATCAAGATGAAATTTTGCAGGCTTAAAGATGAATGATATATATCTAACTTTCTACCGTGTAGAATTTTTTTATTTTGTTTTGTTAAAAAGTTATTAAATTATGAAAATATGATTTTTTTTCTAATAACACTGATTCCAGATCGGCAACGGAAATTGTTTATTGACGCCCAATCTGGAATCAAACTTTAATGATAAAACACTTGTATTCCTGTTCGGGATCACACAACAGAATATAGTGTGGATTACCTTGAATTGGCTTCATTTGTTAAGCATGTGTATCATCTCAAAACATGATATAAATGGATTGGGAAAAACTGTGCTGATTTAGTGCTTTAAATGTAAAAGCACATGCATAAATTAGTGTACACGCTTTTTCAAATATTAAAACAAAATCCCAAACAATGATAACAGAAATGTGGAATATTGGAATACAGTATTTAATTGCTGAATCTTGTTTTGTAATCAGTGGTTGTGTCTTAATGAGACCATAGTTTTCTTTTTACCTGTGCATGATTTTAAACACTACCCATAGTCAAAATGGCTGGTCGTTTTGGAAAAAGATGTGGAACTGCTTGTTTGCATCAAGAATGGAATATCGACAAACAAGATTATGGATCGATGTTTCCTCGGAAAAGCTATTCTTGAACCACTAGATAAGTTTAATATGAATGACAAGCATTCTACGAATATGTTGTACTGTAAAGGGTGCATTGATTATGTAACGACAACGGTAAAACAAACATTTGTGGTATAGATGAGGGCAGATATATGTGTGACTACAGAAACTTCAGAATCACAGACTGATGGTTCTATAGAGAGGTACAAGTAGGCAACGATCAGGAAAAGGCGCAATCAGAAAAAGATTCCCACTCCAAAAACTGAGGTGGGAAAAAACTAAATTAAAAATCAGGTACTTATACCATGAAAACATATCATAAGCCGAATGAGCAGCAGTTACCTAAACTTAACTAAAATATGATAAAATACAGAAGGTGCAAACAGCACAAAAATAAACACCAAGAAATAAAACAAAAAGAACCAACACGGAAGTATCGCCTTGGAACGATCAGTAATATAAAATTACTGGCAGGCTTAAATCGATTTTACAGGTACCTAACCTCACCCTCAGCTTCTGCAGTGGTTCAAGACATTTAGATACTTGTTCGGTTCTCATGGTGAATCTCTAGCAAGTCATTGAATTATCATGGACAAAAAATAATTACATAAAAGAATATATATACTTAAGGAATAAAGAAACGCAACAAACACTGTGGGGTATTGTAGACTGGCTTTGTAATGCAAAACTGTCGTTTATTCGATCTTATTACATAAAAGCAGTATCTAAACGTCAAAATACAGCAGGTTTAGTCACTATTTCCGTTACGTATGCTTGATGGCGTGCGCATAACCACACTGACCCACCGAGGCACCCGCTAGAAAAATGATGAGTTAAAGTCAACTTTGAACAAAACACAATTTTGTTGATTCCAAAACTGTTAAAAGTGATTGCAGATGTATTCATTGACGCGTTGATAGCATTAGATTATGTTTGGGACGTTAAACGTCACCAACGTCAATTACAAAACCAACGTTAGGAGTCCCAATTCTACAGTACAGGTGACGTCACTGCTGCTTGAAAAGCACGTCGTGTCGTCTCACGGTTCGATAAATACCGTATAAGCACAAAAGACTCACATTTAATAATCCAAATGACGCTAATTGCTCTTTATTCATTATTGTGCACTTTTGCATTCCATGTGCCAACTTTAAAGCAACATGGGATGGAATTCAAGTAAACAATGACGCCAATCTTTATTGCAGATTATCAAGTCGATGTCAGATTACCGAACATGCACAATATTTGGCATATTCACCTTCTCCCCAACGTTTACGTCATAATTTGCATTTTTCATGGTTTTTGACGTTTTGACGTCAATTTTGTCAATAAAATGACGTTTTCACGTTTCATCACATGCCACAAGTAGTCTGCAAGACAAATCTAATAGAGATTTTATTACAACGTCAAATACATACGTGACAGCTGAAATTTTATGTGTTGCGTATTTTAATTCCTTAAGTGAAGGTATACTTAGTAATAGTTAATAACAGTAATTCTCTCTGGTGTCATTTTGCCAGGCTTATAGCGTCACTGATTAGGCTTTAGTCACTGAAACTGTGGTATGGCCCTTACCCTCTCATATTAATATGTTCACTACATGTGCGCTTAAAGGATTTCAATTTTCTTTTTTTTTTTTTTTTTTTTTTTTTTTTTTTTTTTTTTTCTTTTTTTTTTTTTTTTTTTTTTTTTTCAAATCAGAGCATGTGGTTCAACAGAAGACCTGTTTCTTGGTGCATACAACGGTTTTCTATAACATGCATAATAAGATAAGAGTAGACCAAAGTATTTTCTTTTTCACTTTGCAGAACCAACAGCAATTTCATTGACTGAAGTCCCAGTAGTTACCACCATGGGTCATTCGTTTGGTTACATAATGATCCTAATTATTCAGTCATATCAAAGCTCAAGTCTAAAAACTTGCCTCTGATAATGATTTTCCGCAGATAATTTTTGTGTAGAGAGCAATAGGAAAATTATTTTCTTGTCGAAATCTTGATCTTAAATTGTCCTAATCAGAAACCTGCATAAAATTTGAAAATCTGTGAACAGAATGATGTAGCGTTAATAGCCAAAATGAAATTTGAATAGGGATTTTGCATTGTCGAGGGAGATAATCCATGATCATGAAAATGCTTACTTTTTGAAAATTTCTACTTGACCATGAAGATTGCGTCTGAGGTGTAAATAGAGGATATTTGCTTTTTTGAGGTGAATACCAAATATATTTCATCGAGTGAGTTGAAAACATCAGATTTTTCACGAGTGCGCAGCACGAGTGAAAATTATTATGTTTTCAACTCACGAGATGAAATATATTTGGTATTCACCGAAAAAAAGCAAATTTTCTTTTTATTTTATACAATGCACAGGCATTTTCCAATGCACAAGGTAGGCGGTGAAAATGCAAAAACAAAAATTTTTTGAAAACACGAATAATTTTGGTACCACATTGTTCCTTATGTTCTAACTAAGAAAATGAATACCCATACTTTATGTTTTCGTTCATAAATAACGGAGTTATAGGCGTTTGAATTTCTGAAGTGAAACACATTTAATGACGTCAAGTAAATGGAAACGTCAGAAGTAATCCAAAAAATCTGACGTCATTACAGTGACGATATAGGCTGATATCAGTCACTAGTGACTTTTGATATCAGTGAGATTTGATATCAGTGAAATTTCATATCAATGAAAATACCAATTTTATCAAGTTTTGATATACATTGGGTTTCACTGTAAAGTATAAAATAAAAGAAATTATTATATAGCTATAAATATCAAATGATTAAAACGTAGGGATAAAAGCCGAGTAACAAGTGTGCAGATATCAGACGATATCTGCACACTAACTTGATATTGCACACTTTGTTAAATGCGAAAATTTCATTTTATGATACATTGCAAAATTCTTGACTCGACGGTCATCGTGCAAAATTGTGAAATTGGGACGTCAACTCTTATGACGTCATCTTCATCTGACGTCGCATGGAAAATGACGTCATACCGGGTCGAAACGTCAGCTGAAGTTTGTCACTTTCAGATTTAAGTAATTTTAGCCGAAAAAAGTAAACAAAATGTCAGCAATATTGATTCAATTGCAAAATTTGCTCCCCAAAAGTAACAGTGCAAAAATGATATCAATTGATATTGCACTAGTGCAAAAATGATATCACTTATAAATATTATCGCGGCCTTCGTGTAGATATTTTAGTTTTGAAAGGCTAACTCTCAACAAAACATCAAATATGAGAAGCAGATATTTATAGCTATATAATAAAAGGGTTATCGCACTGATATCGGTGAATATTGTCCCTCGTTGGGATATCTACGGACACTCGCAAGCTCGCGTCCTTCGATATCCCAACTCGGGACAATATTCACCGATATCAGTGCAATAACCCTATAATATTTACCCGGTAATCTTTATTGAAACAGTTGTAAAATATCTGCGAAAAACTATTATCAGACACTAGAAAATACACTTTAGACCATTTTATCATAATTTCTCTATTTGTAGCTTGCTAAAATGTGGAAAAAAAGGCTTGCCTATACTCTCGGTAGAGGAGAAACAGGGATCATTATGAAAGATACTATAGAATAAAATATAAAGGGTTGATCCTTTGGAAGCTTTAAAAACATTCAAAGAGAGATAGTATGGACCATAGTAGGATCTGTCTACAAAAACATTGATTTTTATTTGCTTAAATCTTTGAAAGTAGGCATCTTTCTTAAGAAGCGACAAAGTTCTTATGTCCTTCTTAGATGGAATAAAAGACAATACAGGGTCAGAAAATTTAATTGCAAAGTGTGTGGCCATGGAACAAATATACAGTTTGAACAATCCTGCTTTGGTAGCACCAATGTCTTTCATTAAAATGTATTACAATAGCAGATAAAATATAAGAGCAGGCATCTCTACGTGTTTGCATTGATATGAATGGATTAGTAGGGCCCTCTGGAAGTTACCCAACAGTATCAAATTGGTTGTCCTCGCAAAGCACTCAGCCAATACCATTCCCTTTGTCTGACTGCCAGCTAGCGTTTGTGGTTGGTGGTGGGTAAATCATGACAGATCACGAGTACCCACAATGCATGTTTTGTAGCCAAAGAAAAAAAAATAGGTATACCCCTGTAAACCCCAGTTTCACTTTATAAAAGTTGGGTATAAGTGGGTGTATATAACACGGACATGTTATCCTGATGGCAGTGATGGGCAAGCAGAACTTGACTTGTCTCACATGTGCCTTGTGAGGAGATTGAATCCACACTGATAACAGTGGTGAGATGATCGAATGATTAAAAGAAGTATTAAAATCAGCGACCTCCAACGCTCAGTCGCAGGGTTTAAAGTAGTCCCATTAAAAAAAAAATTCAGACATTTTAGAACAAAACTGACATTTTCCTGTGTCTTATTCAAAGACACAACACGACGTCCCCAATGGGAGATCAAACTTGGGTCCTCTTGATTCGGTGTCCAACACTCTACCGCAAGGCCAGCTCGCTCCCAATGAATAGATGAACTGTTACCCCTATGAAACAGTTTATCACATGACATGAAACAGTTCATTGAAACTATTGAAAAACAGTCCAAAATGTTTAATTATTGCCCTTTAAATAGTATGTTGGGTAATATAACAAATGACATGTCATTTGTTTTAATTTTACAGAAAACACAGACTCTGAAATGTTTCTGATCAGGAACTACTGATTCCAAATTAGGAATACATCTGGTTTTCAATGGCTCCAGATTGGGCATCAGTAAACAATTTCTGTTGCCGATCTGGAATCAGAGTTATCGGAAAAAAATCATAGTTTCATAATTTAATAACTTTTTAACAAAACAAAATAAAAAAATTCTACACGGTAGAAAGTTAGATGCATCATTCATCTTTAAGCCTGCAAAATTTCATCTTGATTAAACAAAAACTGTGACACGTTTTTTGAGTTTTGTAAGGGTACCATAAAAATGACAGAAAAGCTCCCGATCGAGTATCAATTTACTAATTATAGTAACATTTACCTGTCATTCTGACAAAGGTCACAAAAGGTCAATGATTCCCGAACGGGGGAGTTTCTTCTACTGGTTAGTGAACGGTGACTCAAAAATATTATGATTTTGATGATATAATTATTAGGAGTAGTAAAGTGCAGGCTTTTCTTGGTATAAGTACCCGATTCACCGGTTAATTTATTTTTTTTTTCCCACCTCGGTTTTTGGAGTGGGAATCTTTTTCTGATTGCGCCTTTTCCTGATCTTTGCCTACTTGTACTTTTTTAACGTCATCCTGGGCCGAGCGGACTTAATTAAGAAATAGATCAGCTCTAGTAGTGAATTGTTGAGTAATATATCACTGTTTGGAGGTCAGTTGTAAAGCAGAGCAAATCACGAGCGCGCAACGCGAGTGATTTATCTGCGTACAACTGACCGATAAACAGTGATATATTTCTCAACAACTCACGCACTAGAGCTGATCTATTTCGATTCTAACACACAATAAACGGAATAAAATCATTTTAAACCTTCAGTTTCTTTAACTTTTCTACTATTGCACTGAAGAAATCCCGCCAAACGTTTGACTGTACCTCAAATGTTTACATATGTTTGTTACGTTTTTAACGCGTTGAAATGACGTTACACCGTCTAACGTCAAGGTAACGTGACTTATGGCATAGCTGACGTCATAATTTTATCAAAATGGCGTCGAAACGTGACGAGCAAAGTAACGTCACGCTAATCCGCCCGGTGATATATCACTCAATATATCACTGCACTTTACCATTGGCTTCTATAGGCAGGGTGTGTTAGAATCCATGTCTCAGGAAAATAGGGTAGTGAAAATAGTATTTATGTACACGTCTTATTTTAACTTTAAACAGTGACTTTCACAGAGTATGTGATAAATGATAAATTTCGACTCAATTTAACAAAGTAATATTCTTTCCCATTAGTTTAATTATAATTTTGTCTTAAATCATTTTATAAAAACACTAAATGGAAGCTATTTTAGGCTTACAAATGTTTTATTCTTTCTTGACAAAGGGAAATAACCTCAAATAGTTTGCATCTAGGACATATAGAGCTATATTCTCTTCCGTCACTCAAGCTCAAACTCGACCTCAACTCGTGAGAGTATGGTTGGGGTACGAGTCGAGTGGGTTTAAATTGAGTGTGAGTGGAGTATGGATTTGGTATGCACAGCAGTCACTCAATCATCACTCACAGGAGTGTCAGATTTTCATTATAAAACAAAGAAATTTGAAATCTTATGGACATTTGATGTTATCATTCTTACATCAAAGCAAAAAAGACTCGACTAGACGCCGCATAGTGCGGTGATCTGTTATCTCATTTTGATGTGCACGCATGGTATCGTATTTGCTTATACTCATTCCTTCTTGTTTGTTTGTTTGTTTGTCTGCTTCTTTGTTTATTTGTCTTTCTTTCTGTGTTGCTCTCTCTCTCTCTCTCTCTCTCTCTCTCTCTCTCTCTCTCTGCTGTTTTTTTTTTTTGTAACATTCACAAGATTCATTGACTGACTCAGTGTCTAAATAGTCAGAACACTCGGTTGTCTGTGTCTTCCGTCACTGGAAGTCAGCTGAATAACGATTATATATTGCCTCGTCGAAAGCAATGTCATATATATCCAGTAACTCTCATCAATACGGAAACTTACCCATGAAATATACAGAGAATTGTTACAGTAGTAAACTTTGAAAATTTTCTTAGAAAATATTTGATATTTTTCTTATTTTTGCTCAAAACATACATTGTGGGTACACGTCAGAACCGCATCGGCGAGGCGGTTCTAACGAGTACCCACAAACTATGTTTTGAAGCAAAAATAAGAAAAATAGGTATACCCCTGTATTCTCCAGTTTTGCTATATAAAAGTGGGGTTCACAGGGGTATTTATCTCACGAACACGTTTTCCCGATGCCGGCATCAGAATTCCGTTATCTTGAATGATGCATTATGCCTGGCTACGTACATGTATCGTTTCGATGACATTGATTCCAGAAGGATATTTCTTCAAAATGAGTGCTTCTTATTACTACATGTAACTGTTTCTACGTCTACGTTAATGTGCAAGGAAAGCATACTTACATGCATACACAGTTACGGTCTCCAGAAACGATCATCAGCTTGTCTACGTTTTCTCCCAATTCTTTCAACCATTCGGTTGGCAAAATAACTGATCTCAGCAAAACGAAAAAGGTAAAATTATAACGAATTGAAGAGATAAAATAAACAAATAAATAAATAAATAAATAAATAAATAAATAAATAAATAAATGATGAATTTCGATTTGAACCTGCATCACCGACATCCTAAACACAAGACGTGTTGACGACCTCTTAGCACTGTACCACTCCGATAGCGACAAATGGAATCAGTAAAAGAACGAAGTGGACAATACTAGCGAAACTGGTTTTGCCTTTGGTTTTGGTTGAAACTAAGCCGGTGGCTACCTTGTTGGGAAAGAGCTAGCCATTCTGCTATTCGAGTGTGTTGTCGGGAAATGTTGTTTTATGTATTTTCTTACCCACCTGGTGTCTGTGTTGGGACTTTAAATTTAATTTCATCGATCACTGGCCCCTCTATTCTTATCGGGATTGGGGCCGTGGTGTATTAATCAATCTCACATATATGGCGGGGTCCACTCTAACTTTGATAGGGATCAGAACTTTAACACTAACGTTCGGAAATAATAATAAGATAAGATAGTTTATTGTCTCTTGTCCAATACAAGTTAAGACATGACAAAGTACATACAAAGGGAGCACACCAAACAACATAATCATACATAATTTCTCCACTACCCCTACTATAATTGACGTGACACCGTTTCCGGAGAAACGGCATTTCAAAGATACAATATAAGCAACAAATCAAACTTATATTAGACTGACCATCTGAGTACTGGTTAATTTCAGGACAGTGAAGGCTATATTATATACCAAAATAATTTTTATTCAAAAGAGTGTTTATTGACTGAAAATTTTCATTTTTATTTCTTAAACTTAAATAAGATTTTAAATGCCCCACGTTCAAGCTAATATTCAATTACCCTTATGAAAAAAGTATTTTATTTACACTGAAAGGAAATCATTTATGCCATTTTGATAAATATACACCATCGATACCTTTTCAAGGGAAACAACAAAATTATCAGTTGGGAGGCTTGTACAAGTTTAAGCTTTTTATTAAGTCAGTAAATACGCTTAGGTGATTCAAATATCTGATGAGACCAAAAACAGTTTGGAGAAGAAGATAAATGATTAATATAATGTTGCCTAGATTACGCAGAAAGGTGGTTTAGAACGTCAATTGATATCTAAATTTTCAATATCTTATAACTACTGTTTACTTTCATCATCAGCGCTACTTTTTGGTTAATATTAATCGCTTTCAATAGCGTAATGGTTATAGCGTCTACTTTTGGGAGCGGGAGGTCGTGGGTTCGATCTCGGACTGCGTCATACCAAAGACTTTAAAATGGTACCAGTGGCTACCTTACTTGGCGCTCAGCATTATAAGCTCAGAGACATACATGTACGTACGTCTTCTGCTGTGCTTTAACCAAAGATCATCAAACAATAGTGCATATATTGTTGTCGTCTGAGTCTCCCGGTTTCTGTAGTTATAGAAGACTGGTAATGTCAAACGAGCTACCCTCTTTAAATAAAGACTTCACTTCACGTTACTTCTGTCGGAGTACGGTTGTCGATACTGTCAGTCTCCCTGTTCCAGCGTCCACTAACGCATTCATAACCGCCGATCGTTGCTTAGGAGGATTAATTTTGATCTTTATTACTGATCATTACTGGCATCTTGTGAACGTTTTTACCCAAAGATAACCACAAGATTTTGCTTGGTGTTCAAAACACTCGTTCCCTGTTTATCTTGCTTTCTATATTTACAGAGATTCATAACCGAGCTGTACAAGCACAGACGATGGCCAGAGACGGATAATTTTAGATTTTGAAAGTACAGGCTCTGCGCCATCGTTTTCGCATATGCAAAATGTTGTTTTTTTTTTCACGAGGCGCTTCAAATGAAAGAGCAAGTCAAAGCCAAACCATTATAGTCTAATGTGTGATTCTGTTACTTTAAGCAATGAAATGAAATCAGGGCTAACATTAATGTTTGGACATACACAAGTCACAGATATATTCCGGGCTGTTTTTGGATTACGTTGACATGCAACCCATGGAATGTGTTCACGTAGGCAAGAAAATAAAACATAACAAAACAATAAGTAATGTGGCTCATTTATTGAAGTAAACAATTAACATGAGAAGTGACAACAGTAACACGTTCTTTGTTGTGCAGACTGTGATTAGTTGTAGAAGGCCAAAATTGAGTATAACGGCGGCCAAGAGTGCAGAATCCATAATGCAGGCGTCATACCTAGCAAACACGCGATGGACACACGATTATGAAAAGTTTCAATTTCGGCGGGGATCGTGAAGACATCAGGTCATTCGTGAGTGCATCGTTACCCATCGTATGTCCATCGGGGGACTTTTTAAGCCATCGGCATCACTATCGCGAGCGGCACCAAAATCTTTGACATGCCAAAAAATACAGGAAGGACACACTGGTTCAATTTCGTGTTGAATTCGCGAGTGCATCGTGGCCTTCGCAAAGCCATCGTGAGGCCATCATATGACATCGGGACTACATCGTACTTCTGTCGTGTGGTCATCGGCACCACCGGCTAAGTTTTGCTACACGAAGGCAATACGATGGAGACGCGATGCTGCCCGATTGTATTACGAACGCAACACGACATTGTATAGCCCTCGCAACGCCATCGTATGAGCATCGTATCTAACAAAAATTAGAACACGATGGCATCCTGATAGAAACACGATATTAACCAAAACTGCATTTTCTGCGTTTCCAATATATCCCAAGGTAACGCTGACATACAAAAATCAGCATCCACACACACGCGGCCTTTTTCTCAGAAAATCTCTTAAGTTCAGTACTGTTGATTCTATTCTGACAAAAATCATGGTGTATTTCGAAGACAAGACAAACAGGAAGAAGAAGACTGCAGCGCTGCTTCTTTACACGCAACTGGAACATGATAAAATCATCTTGCGGGAGCAACACCATCTCTTACAGGTATTTGGTTTGTTTATTATTATGTTGTCTTTCAAGCAGCACTCTGTTTTCTTTCTAGTAGAGCAGTACCCACTGCAGTTTTCGACAAACGAGTCTTTTATCTATATCTACTATAAACTCAAGAACAGTTTTGTGTCAGTTTCATGAAATACAACCAAACTGTCACCGAGAAATTTGAACAGCGTTGAAAAGTAACTGACAATACAGTCATGGTAGTAATTTTCACCGTAGACGTCAACAACGAAAGCATACAGATGAAATACAATGTACCTTCTCAAAAGAGACCATGTTTGCACGCGAATGAAAGGGTCTCGTTCAGTCTCCCGCCTACAATATAGACACCGTGTATTTTATGGATTAGAGTTTTTGAGTTGAGTCATGGACTGGAGTATTGGGTCGGAACCTTGGGTGGAGCTGACAGGCGCAATCTTCTTCCCACGCCCTCTTCCTGGTTTCGGTGACATTTCCAATTTTATTTTATAAAGAAAGAAACTGACAAAGCTGATGTTTTCTCAACATCACTTTTTTAGTCTCATTAATTGATTTTTACATAACATCGGGAAGTGTCGTTATGCCTTCGGGACACTTTCGGGAATACATTTTACACCTCACGATGGCTTCACGATGGCTTCACGACATCATCAAGCCTTCGCATACCATTCGCATCAACATCGTATGCAAAACTACCACTTCGTGTATCGTTCGTGACAGCATCGGGTATAATCGTGTGTCCATCGTGTGTCCATCGTGTGTCATTCGTGTGTCCATCGGTAGGCTTCGTACATGCTTCGGCTCAACATTTGCTTTTTACCAAATTCGTGACGAAAATCGCGCGAAATTGAAAATTTCATATTCGTGTGGCCATCGTGTGTCGAAATCTGCTAGGTATGACACCACCTTGAAAGAGGTTATTCCTTCGATCATCTCACCGCTGTTGTGGGTTCGAGCTACACACTGGGCACATGCAAGACAAGCCATATATTTCAATGCTTGCAAGGTGTACCAGTCTCATATGAGATAAAATAATATTGAAAGGGGCGTAAGACATGATACACAAAATAAATTAGTATGAATCGTATGTGAAGGTGAATGTCGTGTATCAGAAAATCGCAATGCCACTTTCAGAGTGGTTGGACGTCACTTTGAAAGCCATACAGAAACTCGCCTCAGTTACAGTATAAAAAATTAAAATCGCCATGCTACTGCAAATTTGTGGCTCTCACATAACCCTTGGACAATTTCTTCGACCTGTTTGATGAAACGATCGAACTGTTTCTTCTAAAATTGCACCACATCATTTTCATTCCATAGATATCACCGAGATTACACTTCCGTCTTGTCTGGTTCCCAGAATACGTAAACTAACCAATAAACAAAATTAAAAATAATAAAAACAGCCGGGAACATTATCCTTGATATTCTGTCAACATTTCTGGCTTTCTCTCTGTCTGGTGACAAAATATTGAAGCGAGTTCTTTTTGCCATTGTATATAGTGGCTGAAATAGAAACGATAAGATATTAAAATACCTGAAATTGCTACACAGGTCTTTATGGTATGGTGAGATGCAATGGGATACATATATTAGCCGCGACACAAGAAAACCGGTCTTTGGGGTTCCCAACCAGGTCTGAAACAAACCGGCATATGTAGCCACAGAAGAGGGTTAGAAGCTTAAAATAGAAGTGGAATTGTACTATCCGTGTAGCGAAAACAAAGGCACTGATCAACTGTACAGTTACTGGACAGCTGATCTGCGCCTTTGATTTCGCACAGGCAAAAATCCCTTTTTCTCGAGTCGAGGCTCAGTATATATATATATCTTTGATCAAAATGCTCGAAAAGAAAGTTTCGGTGTCGGAAAATTTTCAGATTCCTGCGCAGGAGACAAATGAAATCAATCTATACCATATACGATCGCCGTCACACTATGGGAAACAATATCATTTTGGACATTCTCCAAAATATCAAAATATAACGAAGGAAAGAAAATGCAGTATTCCAAATGAGCCGTCGCATAAGAAAACCAACAATATGCATAGGCGAAAACATAGACGCAGATCAGCTGCGCAGTAACTGCACAGCTGATCAGCACCTTTGTTTTCGCTACATGGAATTACAATTCCTCTTCTTTCTAAATCCAAAATTTCAAGCTTCTAGCCTGTTTCTGCAACTGTACAGGCCGGTTCGTGTCATACCTGGTCGTAACGCAAATAGTTGCGGCTGAGACACAATCAGGGTTCCCTTTACTACCTTGGTCATGTTATGCATCTGTAATTCAGTGTGATATTATCCAATGCCTATTGTTTTTATTTTATTATAACACTGGGATAATAAGCTTTCTGGCGATATATAATAATACCATATTGTATACAATATTTTGCGTCAGTGAGAGATTATATTTCCTAAAAAAACACTGTTTTTAACATGTTATGATGTTGCACTTTTATTTTGGGTGTTTTGTAAACATGTTTGCTTAAAGTTCATGAATGAAATATGTTGCATATGGCTCTAGAACTAAGGAGATATATGCCCCCTGTAATATACTTTTTACGGCTTTGAATTTGGACTAAAATTAATGAAAATATGGAGTATGAAGTGAAACAGTACTTTACTTATGTTTTTCAGTTTTTTATGGTGTCTTTAGTTGGCAGGTAAAAAAATCATACCCATGATTAGAACATGATTTTTTGGTATCTAGTCTTTCATTGTTAAGACAATAGAAAGTTTAGAATCAATGGAAGTTGAATTTATCCTCACAGTGAAGAGTACTTGTTTTTTTAAAAATCATCATTTTTATGTAGAGTCCGTAGGCCCTATTTTCATAATGGATGTTCAAAGCCAGATTCCTATTAACAAGGATGAAATGGCCTTATTATTTTTCAGACTGAGGACTAGTAAAACATGGCTGAAGGTTTTGTCAAGAAATTGTATAGGATCGCTGATGTGGTCAAATATATTTTTGCATGGCCTGTAGAGTCCGTAGCGCCATGGTAAGAGACACCCTAGAAATAAAATGTGTGTTGCAGTCAAGGTTTCCTTCAATTTTTCATATGCAACCACACATGTTACATTGTATTAAATTACAATGGCTTATCTAGGCTGCATATGATCTTATTTAAGCAGCCCAAAACACTGGTTTGAAGCTCATTTTCTGAACTATTTCCATTACCCACTATGGTGAAATTTGAAAAACGTGAGAGCCAAAAGAATTATTTCTGGAATATAAACCTGATAGGTCATAAGTTATTATAAACCAAGAAAAATGAAAATACAAAGAGGTTACGTTTTTGCCTCAAGTGCAACACAAAAGGCAACCATGATTGTGTCTCAGCCGTTGGTTTTCTCACGCACAGGCTCAAATATCAACCCACCTTTGAACTATTGTTGCCATTACAGTGATGAGCATTTTCATCAAACGAATATTTGCTCTGGGACCTGTCTGAAACTTGTGGTCTCACAGACTCCCTACGTCTCTGAACTCGTGAAAGCACATTTACATATGCAAATTGAAGAAGAGCTAGAAACACAAACACTAAACACATCGCCATCCACACGTCTATCGCCTTCACATACGACACTTTTGGAAGAGCGTCACGTGCACCGGAACTTTGCGTTGTCATGGTTAACACGGTGAGAACACCCAATGAAATTCTAGCAGGAACTGCGTCAATGTCGAGCCAAAACGAGACCCAGGATAATATGACTATAAGAATACTTGGAATGTAGATTTGTGTGATGTAGTAGCCACAACGTCGATGAAAGTCAAATTGTAAATGGATACAAGTATATTCAACTGAAAAGACATAAAAAGAACTTTAGGGAATTCGTATTGAGCTCAGAATAAATTGATAGAAAAAGCATATTACAATTAACTTTTGAGTGGATTTGAGTATATTAAATCTTAGAGTTATGTACTACTTTTCATTTGCATATAACCTAAAACAAAAACCATTTGTTCTTTTTTAATGCCAGTATGCTAAAGAACAGTCAGAGGCTTTGCAAATGCTAAGTAGATTCAGTTTAGTTCGGATGTCGAAACTAATTCCACTTCTGTGCTTCACATCAGGAAAACATTTCCGTGAAATGTATATCATTTTAAACCACACTTTTATATAGTAAAACTAAGGTATGCAGGGGTATACCCATTTTTCTTAATTTTGCTCCAAAACATAGATAGTGGGTACTCGTTAGAACCGCCTCGCCGAGACGGTTCTAACATGTACCCACAATGTATGTTTTGAGCAAAAATAAGAAAATAATCCAAAATTTTCAGCTGAAAATTTGTCAATTTTAAAGCTCAAAAATCTATGTTTATTACATGGACAAGTTTTTCGTAATGCTGTTTTCATTTGTCTGCTTTACTGATTATTTTAAAAGCGATGGAACACACATAATGGTGCCTGCTCTGGTTGTACATTTGGGTTTCTCTGTATCTTGTTGACAAACATACATGCATTGTTAAGTTTTTGTTAGTCGCTCAAACATATCGTTAAGTTTTTGTTAGTTGCTCACCGCCAATATATGTTTTGTCACATCTTCCAGTTACCAAATCTCCCAGTGAAAACTGTGGCAGTTTCATGTCATCTGACTTTATAAAGGCCGGTGTATTCCATTCAATCTCCAGGTTCTCCCGACTATAACCATCTAAAAGCAATAAATGAGCCGCCTCGTGGGAAAACCAACAATGTGGTTTCCGACCAGGTTCGACACAAAGCGACCTGTACAGCCACAGAAGCAGGCTTGAAGCTTGAAATTTTGGATTCAAGTAGAAGAGCTACTATCCGGGTAGCGAAAACAAAGGCGCTGATCAGCTTCGCAGTTACTGCGAAACTGATCTGCGCCTTTGTTTTCGCCTATGCAGATTGTTGGTTTTCCCATGTGGCGGCTCAAATCTTTTTTTTTTTTTTTTTCGAGTAAAAAGAACTAAATGATGCAAGATTATTTTTGATATTTTTAACATCATACGAAAGCCAAAATACCTAGGTCTGAAACAACTCCATCTGATAAATACCACTCAACAATTTATCTCATTAACTGATAGCATTCCTTCATTGATAATAACAGGCATAGTATTTGAGCCCATGACTGGCAAAAACATTTTGAATAATCAAATAATTGAAATATGTCATACAGTCTTCAGTTGCATCAAATATAAAACTGCCTTTTTATCAACTCAAAGACTACCACCAACTCAAAGAATCCTAGTCAAAATAACATGTAAGTATTATAGGGTTGACTGGATGCTTGCTTTGCGAACGTGGCGTTTTCATCGTTAAATAACACACTTATCTGTCTGCAAAAAACAATTTTCTTCTTTTAATTATACACTCTGGACCTAATCTGTGCGGTATCATATCGGGTACATCAAAGATTGCTGCGGGTATCTCTCAGCACCTATAAGTGATGATTCTATATTTTTGGCAAAACTGAATGTTGTATTTTAGTGCAAGAAGAAGAATAGATCATCAGAAAAATTCTTCAATTGAAATTTCCAGCTTTTTCAGCTTCAGAAGATTCAATATTCTATCGGCATGTGTTCATTATATGAGCCATATCGTGGGAAAACCAACAATGTGGTTTCCGACCAGGTCTGACACAAACCGACCTGTACAGTCACAGAAAAGAGCTAGAAGCTTGAAATTTCGGATTTAAGTAGAGGAGGAATTGTACTATCCGAGTAGCGAAAACAAAGACGCCGATCAGCTTCGCGGTTACCGCGAAGCTGATCTGCGCCTTTGTTTTCGCCTATGCAGATTGTTGGTTTTTCCATGTGGTGGCTCATATATGGGATACTTACAGCTTTCGAAGACCACATCACAACTTTGAGAATCTAGTGGATATTTTCTCAAGTCCATACTGCATTTTAGTGTGGCCGTAACTCTGAAATAATGGCAAACGTTTTGTAAAATAAAAATGAAACTGAGATCCTTTAAGAGCAGCCAGCATATTAATGAGAAAAGGGATGGGCCATACCGCGGTTTAGGCTACATAGGCTTCTTTAGTGACCCTTTAGATTTGGCAAAATGGAGCCAGAGTGAAAAAATGTGGTTGAAAATCGATACAAAAACTATATAGTACATGTTATCCAAACAGAGCCAAATATATAAGGAATTAAAATACGCAACACACTAAATTTCAATTTTTACGTATGTATTTGACGTTTAAATAAATCCCTTTGATGAAATGACCTACTGACTGCTTTTTGCACGTGATGAAATGAGAAAACGTCATTTTATTGTCAAAATTGACGAAAAAACGTCAAAAAATAGGAAAAACGCAAATTGTGACGTAAACGTCGGGGCGAAGGGGAAGATGACAAATTCTTTGCATGTGGGTTACGTGACGTCGACTTGATAATGTGCAATAAAGATTAGGATCATTGTATTCTTAGGTGCCGTCCCATTTTGCGTTAAATCTTGTTAACGGAATGCTGAAGTTTACAATAAAGCAAAATGAGTAATTAACGTCATTTAAATTATTCGATTTTGGCTATTTGTACCTAAACGGTATATATCGAACCAACATATGACACGACGTGCTTTTTAATCAACAGTGACGTCACAGGTACCGTAGAAATGGATCGTCGGAGCGTTTGTTTTGACGTTCTTTAGACAGAATATCACGTTATGTAAAGGAGCGAAACGGATTATATACTTTGAGTAAACACTCGATTTACGCAAAGTTGTAATCAAACGTTTGGTAATTGATCATTTTTTAAATCAGAAAATTTGAAAACATAATGAGAGTCTTTAAAATGCAGAATGTTGGATTTTGACGTTATAATTAAGAAATAGATCAGCTCTAGCAGTGAATTGTTGAGTAATAATTCACTGTTTGGAGGTCAGTTGTAAAGAAGATCAAATCACGAGCGCGTAGCGCGAGTGATTTATCTTCTTACAACTAACCGACAAACAGTGAATTATTACTCAACAATTCACGCACTTGAGCTGATCTATTTCGATTCTAACACACAATAAACGGAATAAATGTTGCTGAAACCGTCGATATCGTTCAGCTTTCCGCCATTGCATTGCAGATATCCCGCCAAATATTTGACTGTAATGCTGTTATTTACACACACTTATTATGTTTGTTGTGCGCTAAAACGACGTTTCACCGTCTAACGCTGCTATGTGGGATAGCTGACGTCACAAATGCCGCAAAGTAACGTCACGCTTATTCGCCCAGTGAAATTGTTGCACAATATTACACGTTTTTTACCATTGGCTATATAGGCGAGGTGTGTTAGAATGGACGTTTTATGGACGTTTGAAGTACAAAGGTCATAATGTTTACGTCAATAATCATTTTATTGAATATATTGCATGCCGAAGGAATTTTTCTGGCTTTTGACTCATTTTTTCGATTACATACCCAAATGTTACCAACTGATCAATGGTTACATCTGCATTCACTTTTAGGGGTTCAGGAAACAAAATATTGGTTTTGGTTTCAAATTTGACATTTACTGATCATGGTTACAGGGTCTGCTACTGTAGGTCAGTTAGGTTACGCGTACGCCATTAAGCATACGTAACCGACATTGTGGCTCAGCCGGTTGCAATTTGACGTTTAGATGTTGTTTTCATATAAGACGCTCAGTTATACCACAGACTTTGAATTACAAAGCATGTTTTTAGTAACCCAAAGTATTTGTTGCGTTATTTTATTCCTTAAGTATATATTAAACATTGGTTAGAAAATGAATCGAAACCGATAACGAATTTCACATTTTTCATAGAATACTCTCGCTGATCTCAAAGCACCAAAAGGAAAATATAAAAACATGCTTATGTTTTGGCGATTTCGTTGTTTCATTCTATAGTGAGTGCTCGAGATCTTTTCTGTTTTTCACCAAGCTGCATCGGAACAGCCTTCAAGTTGGAATCAAGTAATTTCAAATAAGAAAATAAAGAGCTTTCATTAAAGATAACCATATGTTAGAGCTCGCATTATATTAAACAAAAAAATAGCTGATGTGTAAAGTATTCTTGATGAACAAATTTACCAAAAAGAAAGAAAAACAAAAGAAAACAAAAATAATATAAATACACATGGATGCGCCCAGGAACAACTTTACCTTATGCTGTAGATTATTCTTCCTTCTGGGTAGATATGCATGAGCTTGTTAGGAACAGTAATAAGGTGAATTGAGGCACTCTTTTCGTTGGGCATGAAGATGTCTGGGACCCAGACTTTGTCCATGTAACGTGTGTCTAACTCTAGGGATCGAATATTCGGTAGGGGGTCGTATGTGAGTCTACTGTCGTTCCATGTTTGGCGTAGAAACATGCTTACAGTAAAGTCCTGAAACGAGAAAATGCAAAATCGGTGTTCTACATCATAACTGAATAAATACTAAGAAGCCATACAATCATGCTAAAATTAAATGTTTACCAATGAATGTTCATTATGCACACTTCAAAGACAGAATATATAAATAATTCACTAACAGGGCGTGTATTTGAAAAAAAAAATCATTTCATCGCAAATTGCATCAGTGTTCATCTGAATTGCTATTACGAAAACACGCCCATGCAATATATAGAATTTTCTGAAGCTGTAAAATTTGATTTTTTTTTTTTAGTTTTAAAAAAAATGATACTTTTCTTGTTTTTGCTCAAAACATAGATTGTGGGTACACGTTAGAAACGCCTCTTTCTGATTGCGCCAATTCCTGATCATTGACTACTTTTACTTTTTTTAACATCTCGATCAGGCATTCCAATGTCTATGCTCTGACTTGCCTCCTTAACTGAGTAGATTGCTTATACTTAACTGATTGAAAACCATATTTTGAAATCAAATTTCTATCCTTCGCATTAATTTACCATGTTTGATTCACTGAGGGCGTCAATGCTGGTTATACGCAGCTGTACAAGAACTTTGGTTGGGAAATCTGCAAAGCAAAACACACACATTAATTTACATTTTAATCGTTAAAATAATTTCTTTCATAGATATCTATGCGCATAGCTGTTTGAAGCCGTTTTCATTTGGTCGAAAGCCGTGTTCATGTTCAAATCATGAAATTCACGTGCCGTTGCCAGACGTCATTGGTTAATACGACGTGGCGTCATGCGTTTCGTAGAAACAAAATGGCCCACGTTGAAGAAGCTCCGCGGTTTTCGGTGAGTTTTATGTTGTTAATGTTATTTTCAAGAGATTTTAAGTGGATTAGAGTGAAAATGCAAGAAAAGCGATCAAACATTCAAGCCTGCCGCAGGCTTGAATGTTTGATCGCTTTTCTTCAAACACCTTCCTCGTGATCCATCGAATGTTTGAACACTGAAAACCATGGTTGATCCCTATATTAAAACACATTTCTAGCGTAAATTAAATAACAGTCATCTCTAGATTACAATATTTTTATTGACAAAACTGAGAACTTTTAATCCGGTATCTACTTTATAACTTTTGCACTGTAATTCTAGGGTTCTTCTTAGGAAGAAAAACGAATTGTTTCGTTTAATTCATGTGCTTTTATTTCTCAAAATTATAGAAATGGTTAAGTGGTGTGATTGTATGGAACTAGTAACGCTTTTTGGAAGAATTTGTGGTTTAATTGAATATTCAAGAACTATCCATACCGTCCTCGAAGTTTGGAGAAACTCGTGGATCGTAGTTCTCTAACAGCCTTGCTATCTCCTTTTGCCTAAAACACAAACAAGAATACGCGTCAGATTTAAAACAGACAAAACAACACAAAAATAATGACAATGATGGAAGTGGGCATGGTTTTAGGGAGCTAATGAATATACGATGTATACATGTAAATTAATTATTTTCGAAGAAATCATTTGCAAAAAGGTACAAGTAGGCAATGATCAGGAAATGGTGCAATCAGAAAGAAATTCCCACTCCATAAACCGAGGGGTCTCCATAAACCGAGGGGTGGGAAAAAACTAAAAAGACACTTAGGTACTTATACAAGGAAAATATAAAGTAAGCCGAGTGAGCAGGTATTCCCCAATAGGTGGCCACTCAGTTACCTGAACTGAACTAAAATATGAAAACGTACATAAGGCTCAAATAGCACAAAGCAAGTTAATACTCGTTGACATACATGTACATGTCACAGTACAAGTCACAATGTACGAGTATCCAATGTGTAAGTTTCAACACTTTCAGTTGTATAGATAATTACCCGTGTGGATATTCATTTTAGATATTGTCTTTTCCATTAAATATTCAAAGCATATATAGTCTAAACAGCAGTGATCTTTATTAAGCATTTGCATTGAGTTGATATAAAACGTTGATAATGACAAAAATTGACATGAACGGTTTGAGTTTACAAGCAACATTAAAATAATAATAATAATAATAATGTGCTTTATATAAGTTGCAGATTGCCAAATAACCAAACTTTTGTACAGTTACAGCAGTCCTGTATGCAATATGATGTCCAAAGTTGTTTCATAAAACATAATTGTTTTCTATCGATCTCATCTAATGTGATTAATTAACTCGGTCAGTAGTTGTAATAAATAAATGTTGTATGATAAATATTGTAATATGTATTGTGGATGAGGAACTGTATAGTTCAAGTCTTAATAAAATTGTCTGTCTGTCTGTAATAGCGTTTTTTGCCTTAAAAATCTTATGTACACAAACCAGCTTCTAAAAATTCATGTTTTTGTTGGAAAATTGCAAGTATATATACAAAATACACGTTGTTTTGTTCTACACGTATATATGAGTGATTGGCAATGTATTATGACTTAATATAAAATGCATCAGAAACAAATTGGTGATAATACAATACAAATACAGCAAGCATAACAGAAAAGCAAATGTTGCATATACTCTAAGCAAATGTGAAATCTAAGGTCCCTTCCAAAGCGACAATATAATGGATACTACCCAAGCAAGCTGAATCCTATGCGACCCATTCAGGCGTGAATATTAACCTTAGATTGATATATAACCTGTTAGATTTGTAATCATATGACTGCTCGTCAGACCTTGTTCCGGTTTCCTTCATTTTTGCCGCCAAATCGTCAGCTGCCTCCGTCAATTCTGCGAGTATTGAAGACACACATAGAGCTGTGATGTAGTGCACAAATAGTGGATACGTCATCAGATTTGCTCTTGATGTTGGACAGCGGCCTATATCTGAAATTAAACGATCTATTGTTATCAGGAGGTGAAATAGTTATATTTTAAAAAGTGACAGTAATCCAATTCTCGGATGCAAGATTTGAATATAGCAGAATGATTTGAGTGAAAAGACTCCACTTTAAAATAATATGTTGCCCCTGTCAGCACTGATTGAGCCAAGTTCGGTAGATACAGGAACGATACTTTCAATAAACCACGAATACGCATAACGGTAAAAGTAGGCAATGCTCAGGAAATGGAAAAAATCAGAAATAAATTTCCACTCAAAAAACCGAGGTGGGAAAAATTCCTTAGTGAATCTAACAAAAGCAAGCGCAGCATGCGATCATTATGTGCAACAATGTGTTTATGTCGCAGATAGGATAAGGTCAATGCGCACGATCAAAACATAACTATCGTAGGAACGATTTTTGCAATGCTGGGTTACTTGAACGAAGATTTCGATGGCTAAGATAAATAAAAGAATTTAACTGAGATCCTTTTAGAGCAGTGATCATATTAATGAGAAAGGGGTTGGACCATACCGCGGTTTCGGCTACTTAAGCCTCTTCACTGACCCTATAGATTTGGCAAGATGGACTGTAATTTTGCATCTTTCAACAGGATAGTCGATACAAAGACTAGTATAATTCAAATGGGGCGTTGGTTAGAAAATGAATCTAAACCCATAATATTTTTCTGATTTCTCAGAATACTGTTTGATGTGTTGGGTAAGTTAGATAAGCAACGTTACTCGTAAATATAAGCCACCTCGTGGGAAAACCAACAATGTGTTTTCCGTACAGGTTCGACACAGACCGAGCTGTACAAGCACAGAAGGTCGCTAGAGGCTGGAAATTTTGGATTTAGAAAGTAGAATAGCGAAAACACAGGCGCTGATCAGCTTCGCAGTTACTGCGAAGCTGATCTGCGCCTTTGGTTTTGCATATACCCTAGAATCCAGCCAGGGTAATTTTTGAAGGAGGTGACATCTCCTGCTATAGTTGGTTTGAATGCATTTTTGAATAGTTTCAACCTTCCCATAAATGGTTTAGGTGGGCTGCTCTGGAAATGTTTTTGGCAGATAGGTTTACTCACACCATGTTCTGAGGTACCATGGGAAAATATGCATTCCATACAAAGCAGACTTTTACATCATTTATGGGGACATTGTGCTTTTTTAATAAATAAAACAATGCACATTTATACAAATACTTTGAATATGAATAACTTCACACCTTTCAAAATGCATTTGAAGATCATAAAGTGCTATAAATCCTTTATAATGTAGGGTTTTGTCATGCCAAGTTACCCCACCCACTTTCAAGCAATGTGCGTGTTCGAAATTTATCTATAGCTTTGCTTTTTAGATACTTTTATTTGAAACATTATCATTGATCGAGATTTCACTATGTCTTTGTGCCTATCTGGGTACTTGGTTCTATAGGCTGGTTTTCATATAAATAAATATACATTAATATCTTTGATGGACACATTGAAAAGAGAGGAACAATGCAGAAAAATAAAAGGTGTATACATAGAGAAGTTCTTGTTTCTTGGCATTCAGTGCTCCTTTAGAGCTGAAAATGGTGTAAAATAATTGCTGAGATAATTATCTTTTGGTATGAAATCGGATTAAATAATCAATATGATTTTAAAGTTTAAAACTGATATTGAAATCATAGATAATTAAAGAAAAAATGAGGAAAAATAAAAGGGGTATACTCACAAAAAATCTTGTATCTTGGCATCTGACGCTCCTGAATAGCTGAAAATGGTGTCAAATGATTGTGTTGATTTTTATATATAAGCTTGTATTCATATACATAAATCATGTGCCTCAAGTTGTAATACTTTATGAAGGCATAGAAGATATGGGGAAATGTGGAAAAAAGTAAAGGGGTATACACACAAAAAAAGCTTGTATCTTGATCTCTTACGGGCCTGAATAGCTGAATTGATGTCAAAAGATTGCTTTGACGTTGTTCTATCTACTTGTATTTATATATATAAATCACTTGACTCAAAGTGGTGATAATTGTTATGAAGGCATGGAAGATGGAGGAAAAATGTCAGAAAAATAAAGGGGTATTCTTACAAAAGTTTCTGTTTCTAGTCAAACAATGAATATAAAGAATAGAAAATGGCATCAAACACTTGTTTAGACAACTATCTATTGGTTTATAATCAGATAAGTTAATCATATGATTTCAAGTTTCAATAATAGTATTGAAATCATAAATAGTTAAAGGAAACTTGAGGAAAAAATGAAGGGGTATACTTACTTAAGTTCTTGTATATTGGCCTCTGGCGACATAAAATGGCTGAAAATTGTGTTGAATGATTGCTTTGACCGAGGCACGTTGGTTGGTATTCAGATATATAAACCATATGATTAAATGTATTAATGATTTTATGAATACGTAAAAAATATAGAACAAAATGTGGAAACGATGACAGAGTATACATACAAAAGTCCTTGTATTATTGCACCAGATGACCATAAAGAGCTGAAAATGGTGTTAAATAATTGCTGTGACAATTATCTTTTGCTATGAAATCGGATGAATTAATAAAATGATTTCAAGTTTTAAAATATTATTGAAAACATAGATAATTAAAGAAAAAATGAAGAAAATAAAATGGGGTATACTTACAAAAAATCTTATATCTTGGCCTATGATGAGCCTGAATAGCTGAAAGTGGTGTCAAAAGATTGCTTTGGCGTTGTTCTATAAGTTTGTATTCATATATATAAATCAAAGGAACTCTGAATGCTAATAATTTTTGTGAAGGCATAGAAGATGGAGGAAAAATGTGGGAAAAATAAAGGGATATACGTACATAAGTTCTTGTTTCTAGTCAACCAATGGCTATAAAGAGCTGAATATGGCATCAAATGATTGTTTAGACAATTATCTATTGGAGTGTAATCATATAAATTATTCATATGGTTTCAAATTTCAAAAATATTATTGAAAACATAAGTACTTAAAGAAAAATTGAGGAAAAAATGAAGTGGTATACTAACATAAGTTCTTATATCTCGGCCTCTGGCGGCCCAAAATAGCTGACAATGGTGTTAAATGATTGTTTTGACTAAGGCACATTAGCTGGTATTCAGATATATTAACCATACGATTAAATGTTTTAATAATTTTTTTATGCATGCGCAAAACTTATAGGGGAAAAACGCGCAAACGATAATGGGTGTACATACAAAAGTCCTTCTATCATCGCCTCAAACGGCCATAAAGAGTTGAAAATGGTGCAAAATGATATCCAAGACAATTGTCTATTTGTATATGTTCAAATAAATCAATCATGTGATTTCAATTGTCCAAAAATATTTATGGATACTTAAATAATTGGAGAAAAATTGAAGAAAAATCAAAAGGGGTATACTTACAAAAGTTACTGCATCTTAGCTTTTTATGGTCCTATAGAAATGTAGATGGCATCATAAGATTGCTAAGACAATGCTCTATTGGTCCATGTTAAGATATATAAAGGATCTTTATGCGACTTTATCTTTCAGTATTTTTAAGAAATAAGAGCAAAATGCAGACAAATCAGGAATTGACAAAATTCACAAAATTACCTGTAAATCGGCTGCTTATTGACATATAAGGCTTCAAATGGCATCCAATTACATGTTTTGCTAAGGCACTGCACTGTTGCCTGTGATATATAATAACATAACATAATTCAATGTTTCATTTAAATGGGAAGTTTCATCAAAAGTACTTACCTCCAACTTCAGCAAGTTCTATTAACATTAATGTTATATCGAGGTATTTTGTAATGAGGTTGCAGACTAATATTGTGAATGATAATGTTCTATCAATATATGTATAATACATTTCAAAGAAAATATCGTAATATTCTGATAAATGCTAACAGTCATGTTACAATCATCATTTTGCAGAGTTTTAAAGTTGGTGGGATAATTCTGTGTGAAATAATGCCATACTTTCAAAAGATCATGAGGTTTTTAGAGTAAAATGAGACTGCACTTTATACTTTTGCTTACAAACAATATACAATGCATTGGAAAGTAACTAACAAATAAGGAACAAGAACCAATTTATATACTACACTTTAGCAGACTATTCATAGAATATATTTTTGCTTTCTCCATACATCAATGAATTTGAGCATTGTGTCCCGAAAAAATCCAAGAGCAGCCCACTTGAGCCTTCATCGGGAAGGTGAGGACTTCTTAAAAACATTCAAACCAACTATAGCAGGAGATGTCACCTCAAACTCAAAATATGAGATACTTTGTTCTAGGGTAAGAGACAATTTATGATTTTGGTGTATAGTAAGGTAAGCGTCAGAAATATTCCAAAATAATGCTAAAGCGTACATACAATAGGTATCTTATGTTTGTACTGAGCTTGACCATTAGCAAATATACCTAAATTGATTTAATATGCATCATTCAGCTCTAAGAAAATGCCACAAACTTCATTTTAGTTATAGTCTTGATTGTTTTAATGCATTTTGCCCTCCTCGGTAATTAGTTATGGTCTTGTCGGGCTGTCAGTCGCTAAGCAGCCACCGCTCCTGTGCATAGAGGCAAGTTACCAGTTCTTAGTTCACATTTCTATTGCCATTAACTTGAATCAGTCATCGAAAAGGAAGAATGCCTAATTTAGAAATATTTTCAAACCAAGACTTCCTGAAAATATTCACTAATACAAATGTGCATGTAGTTGACTTTACACTATTTTATACCATTGATGCATTACCACATTTAGGTATACCCCTAAGTATAGGTCCATACAGTTTAGTAAACAATTTTATTGCTTTTCTAGCTATTGTTTAAGCATGTTAAAGAGGATAGATTGTTAAAAACAAACTAACCATAAAAAGATTGACATTAAAATTGCATACATGTATATTAATAAGGCGGGTGGGGTAATTTTACATGTAAAGTGGTAAAAATATTAATACAGAAAAATGTTTTAGCAATACAGGTGTTTCATAATCGAATCAATAGTTTCTAAAATTGTTTAAAATACAAAAGCAAGTCATACAGACAGAGAAAATGACTGGATAATGGAGAAGTATGTAGTTGTCTGTTTATTAGATTAAAAGCTTATTTCATAGCAGTACCATACAACATCGCCTGATTTGACTATCGTGCCAAAAAAATTTCAAGAGCAGCCCACCTAATCCTTCTTAGAGAAGGTTAGGACTAGCCAAAAATGCATTCAAACCAACTATAGCAGATGATGTCACCTCCAACTCTAAATATGCGAGATACAGGATTTTGGGTTCTAGGGTAATATGCAGATTGTCGGTTTTCCCATGAGGTGGCTTATATATAGTTAAAACACGAGTTCGATAAGCTACATAGACTGCCCAGTTCTTAAATAAGATATAAAAAATAAAATATACGAGTATAAATATAATAATAAGTACATTTCATCTCGTCAGACAAAACCATCTAAATTTTCCAGTTGCTCAAACGTATCTTTCCAAGCAACTTAATCCATTTTGTCGAGTATATCACTCAATTCATCCAATTATCTCAAAGATGTCCATTATATCTCAACATATGTTGAATGTTTTTTCCCATGAATTTACCTCACTAACTAGTTTCGAATATGGTATCATTTCGCGGCAGCAATATATTTTCGTGGCGCTGTACAGCAGCTTAATTGCGTGACGTCAAATTTAACCGAGAAATAAGGCCGTTGTCTATTAGAGACTATTATAAGTTTGTCCAGGTTGCATCGTGGTTCATACAGTATAATTGCAAACTAAATTATACGTTAGTTCTAGCTAATCAATGAAACCGTCTCGAAAAGCGATATAATCATATCCTTGGGGTGAAATTCACTTCTGGTAGCTGTAATCAAATTGGTATATTTGCTAGCATTCTAAATGAGATGAAGGTAATCCTGTTTTATCCGTCGTGGGTCGTTAAGAGCTTGATGTTTTATTCAAGCTGTATTTATCATAATTCTGCTACTGCAGAATTTCATGGCCCATACTACCTCCCTTTGAAGTGCTTCCAAAGGATCAAACGTTTATATTTTTTATACAGATTTTTGAACGACGACACACAGCAGTTTAAAAAGGTCGATTCCGGAACATGAGAAGCACAGGGTCACCTCGCGTCCTTTGCGTGGTTTACAAGACAAGACGTTTCAACACCGTAGGCGTTAACAGAATATGACTTTATCAGCTTCCAAAGAGAGGGTCAGCACCGATGAAAGTAAGTGATTTAAAACAAAACCAAGAACAGTAAATGAAAATAATGATCATGGAGTATAAAGCGAACATGGACATTGACTAATTGCTAACCTGGCCTGGACTAGTCTGGCCTGGTCCGATTATGTAACAAAATGATGTACCAGAACTGGTGACATAACACGTGGATTCAAGGAAGGATATGCCAAATTATGATTTAAAAAAAATCTATAAACATGCCGATATGTAGTCCCGAGAGATTTCTGCTTTGACCTGCCGGTTATCATTACTTCTAATTGTGTGCAGAATTCTCTTTCAGTTATATTCCTTATTCCAGAGATTTTATATCATGATATGTTTTGGTCTGTTCTGGCTTAGCCCTCAGATTAGTCACTGAAAGTTTAGCTGTTATACCATTTTACATTATCAGGCCAGGCCAGGCCAGACCAGACCAGGCTAGAAATTAGAACATGCCGCGAACATGGACTATCTACTAAGGTTTATTTTTTGTTTTGGCTTTCACATGCTGATTTAAATCTAGCTTAAACATCCTTACAGATTTTATAACGATATTACGAAAGTTAACCCGGCGAATCTAATATAAATCTAATATACCAGAAACGATTTATTTGATAAGCTTGCTTGGAATCAGTTTATGTAATTTTCACTTTTTATACTGATTCAAAACTAGGACAAACTAAATTATGATGTTAGTGTTCCCAAATGCATTTAAATAATGTATCGTTCCCCGTGGCCCAATAAACAACAATTACAAAATATTTAGAACTGTCTTTATTATTTAAACGAAGATGGTAACCTATTTAGTTGCTCTGCGTACTGCTTAATTGTAAATTAATGCCTTGCTTTAGATGTTTATTGCGTTGTGGTGTTTAAACTTCCTGTAAATGGTTCTATTTTGTATCCATATTGTATAATTAGTTTGATCTCTCCCTTCTACGTTACATTACGAAAACTTGCCCATGCAATATACAGAGATTTTTTTTTAACTTTAAAAATTGAAAATTTTTAGCTGAAAAATTTTGATATTTTTCTTATTTTTGCTCAATACATAGATTGTGGGTACACGTTAGAGCCGCCTCGGCGAGGCGGTTCTAACGAGTACCCACAATCTATGTTTTGGAGCAAAAAAAAAGAAAAATAGGTATACCCCTGCATACCCCCGTTTTTCTATATAAAAGTGGGGTTCAAGGGCGTATACATTACACGGACATGTTTCCTGATGTTTAGCAGAAACTGCGATGGTTGTAATTCTGTTATTCTGTCATGGGTGCCTGTGAAAACTGTTATTAAGGGGTTCCGATGGTAATAAATAAGACAACTGTAATGAGCTAAAAAATCAAGAGTTATCGTTATTTGGTTCTTGGAATATTTGTATGATTTAATATAGACTACATACATTGTGATGAAAATCATATGGTAGATGTTTTCAATTCTATTTCTAGAAGGCCTCATCTGACTCAGATTCAGCCTGTACTGAAAGGGAAAGAATAATTTTTTATATTTAAGTTTAAGCTTTTAAAAAATGTTACTATAGCATACTAATTGTCGGGACTATATGATCGCGATGTACGACAAGTGGTGGGTTGGGCCTTGTATTTTGCCCTAGAATCCATTTATTCATTTTTACCTTAGGCTTTAAATTTTGTTATTTGGCAAGTAGTTTATGATTACATTTACAGTTTAAAACACATTCCGTTTACATATTTTAGATATATGCCGTGAAAAATGAAATTGAAAATATTTCAAACAGTCTATTTTTCTCAATTTTAAAAATCCGTAACTTGTTAAAAAGCATGGATACCACCACAAATATTTTGCTTTTTGAGTAGCATTCCACCTATATTTTAAGCTGTCTAAAATTAAAGATTTAATCATCAACAAAAATTGGTATCGAGCAACCTTAATAGTTTTTTTTTTTTTTTTTTTTTTGTCTCTCAGATGTATTTGCGTGATACAGATTGTGCTTCCTGACTTTACATTAATTTGTGAATAGTTTTGATCAAGCCTTCGGTAAAATGCAGTTCATTCGGTAAACCGTATATTCAGCATATAACCTGTATATATTTGAAATGTAAATTATCTTTCGGTGTCTACAAATGCCTCAAATGGTCAAATTTACTGACAGGCAGTATTACTGATCGTTCCAATGCGGTACTTCTGTGGTGGTTCTTGTTTTATGTCTTAGTGTTGTTTGAACCTTATGTATGTTTTCATATTTTTAGTCAAGTTCAGGTAACTGAGTGGCCACCTATTGGGAAAATAGCTGCGCATTCAGCTTACGATATGTTTTCATGGTATAAGTGCCTGATTGTTAATTAAGTTTTTTCCCACCTCGGTTTTCTTTTTGATTGCGCTTTTTTCCTGATCGTTGCCTACTTGTATCTTTCCATTTACCTCAACCACCATATCCAAGACAAGACAAATACACAGATTTAATTAAATTATCACATGCAAACCCCCTGGATATATAGTAATTGCAAAAGATCTGGCTTCTATTACTATTGGTATGCTAGAAATCAATATAAAACCACATGCAGTTTAATTTCCGGGACTGGCGGCAAACTATTTAATATAACTGCGTACGCTGTTTGCTGCGTGCCTTTGGTCAATGCCAAACATATTTTTAATTGGAAATCATTTAAGGTGACGCTTTGTATCACTCCATGATAATTCGATTTGCTTAATAGCCATCTAAAAACGTATGCAAAACGTTGTTCACTGTATATATGTAAATGTATAAAGCTCGATTTCTGGGAAAAATTAGCATTTAAAACTTTAGTTATACGTGTTTGCATTTACTAGTAATTCATCTTCGTCTTACGAAGCCATGGTTTGGCGAGTTTTAATACTGTTTCAGATGTAGGTTTCTTCACCATTGGTATCGATGGCATAGACAGAATGATATTCTTAATAGCGTTGATTGACAACAAATGTGACTCAAATTCAAGATAATATTCTGTATTAACAGCATTTATTTCCGTTTTCGGAAGCATGAGTTGATAACATTTGTATCCTGATTTAGCCTTGTATACAAGTTACGTGTACATTTATTCGGCACTAACATGACAAAAAAAAACCAACAAAAACAATGAGAAACAAATGAACATACAGGAGGATGATCAAAGGCTCGAAGAAAATTAAAAACATGGATAATTGCCCAAACGACAAGCGATTCACTTATCCTACCTCCTATATGCCTGTGAATGCTGCGGCTTTGGTAGCAAAAATAGAATGATTTTTTCACATAGAAAGATGTGGGGCAAAAAGACGTGGGTAATATGAAGAAATAGGCAGAGAACAAAGAAGAAGTTACGAATGATAAACGAAGCGTCGTGTTGACAAAATGAAACTTTTAGTTAACTCGTGATCAAGTAGTCATCAAAAAACATGTCCATGTTAAGTATACCCCATTATACCTCTTTTTAATATAGTAAACCTGGGGGACATAGTGGTATACGTATCTGTTTTTCTTATTTTCGCTCTAAAACATAGATATAGGGTTCTCGTTAGAACCGCCTCGCCCGTTAGAACCGCATCAGCGAGGCGGTTCTAACGTGTACCCACAATATATGTTTTGAGGATATATAAAATCTACTGAAATATTTCAACTTTGACAACTTAAGAAAAATCTGTATATTATATTGGCGTTTTCGTTATGCCACTACATGATTATAATGTACAATTTACAAGTAATTGTGTCATGGTCATGCTCTAACTACCATACACTGCAAGGGGTAGTAAGAGCACGATTCTGTCAGGTTTGATATATATCCCAGACACCTGTTGTCTCAAAAAATGATTTTTCCAAGTTTTAAGCAGGCTGTATTGCGGTACCAGGAACCAGCTTGTCACAGCTATTAATATACAGAGCCAGTACATATGTAAAACAAAAAATACAGTGTTAAACACTTTCAAGCTATAGAGGTTTAAATTGTAAAGGAAGGTACAAGTAGGCAACGATCAGGAAAAGGCGCAATCAGAAAAAGATTCCCACTCAAAAACGAGGTTGGGAAAACTAGATTAACAATCAGGTATATACTTATACCACGAAAACATATCGTAAACCGAATGAGCAGCTATTTTCCCAATAGGTGGCCACTCATTTACCTAAACTTAACATACATAAGGCACCAACAGCACAAAAAAATTTAAACACCAAAACATAAAATAATAAGAACAATAAGAGTCGTTTTGGGAAAGATACTATCACGTTTTGTATTAAGCCTTTCTATATTTTGTCTGTTAGCTCCGCCCCCTCGTAAGTTGAAATCAATTACTTGTAGAAACTATTTGAGCCGCATCGTGAGAAAACCGGATTTTTGCCTAGGCGAAAACAAAGGCGCAGATCAGCTTCGCGGTAACCGCGAAGCTGATCAGCGCCTTTGTTTTCGCTACTCGGATAGTACAATTCCTCTTCTACTTAAATCCGAAATTTCAAGCTTCTAGCTCTTTTCTGAGCTTGTACAGGCCGGTTTGAGTCGGACCTGGTCGGAAACCCCGAAGACCGGTTTTCTCGCGTCGCGGCTCATTTATGGTCCAATCAGGAACAAGTGTTTTAATATTCCAAATTTTGATGAGCCACGTGATGTTATTCTAATTGGTCTCTGTAATCACGAATGCCAAATTTAGATGCCTTAAACTAGTTTCCACATTCATTGCAAATAAGCGTTTTTAACTCACAATTTATTCTCTATCTTATGTAGGACAAAAGAAAATATACAATCAGACACAAATTATCAAAATATACTAAAAGATTTCAAGAACAGACAAAATATAGAAAACCTTAAAACAAAACTAGCAAGTATCTTTTCCCAAATGACTCCTTTACAATTTTTACACTATAGCTTGAAAATGTTCAACACTGTACTTTTTGCTTTACGTATGTGCTGGCTCTGAATATTAGTAGCTGTGACACACGCTGGTTCCTAGCATTCCAATAACTTAAAAAAATAACAGGTTTCTGGGATATATATCAAAACTGACAGAATCGTGCTTTTACTACCCCGTGCAGTGTATGGTAGTTAGAGAATGGCCTACATTTTAGACAAAGCATAAGTAAATGGAAATTTAAAGCTTCGCATTCTTACTAAGACACTCTGGTTATCTAGCATTTGTGGCTAATTCAAATCTTTCATAAGAAACATCAAAATTTTGAGATTAAAACACTTGTTCGTGATTGGACGATGATACAAATTATTTAGAAAATGTTTGTGGCTAATTCAAATATTTCATAAGAAACACCAAAATTTTGAGATTAAAACACTTGTTCGTGATTGGACGATGATACAAAGTATTTAGAAAATGTTTGTACTCGTAATTGATGTAAACTATTCGTGGGCTCCGCCCCCTAGCATTACTTGTACAAACTATTTTCTAAGTATAACTAATTCAATAGTTATTCATCCCCACGATGAAACCGTGAAAGTTATATTAGTTATATTTAGAAAATAGTTTCTACGAGTAATTGATATAAACTTACGAGGGGCGGAGCCCCCGAGGAGTTTATATCAATTATGAGTAGAAACATTTTCTAAATGATTTGTATCATGGTCCAATCAGGATAAAGAGTTTCGTTACTAAAAAGTTTGAAATGTCACATGATGTTGTTTGAATTGGTCTCAGTAATAATGAATGGCAGATTTAGGTGTTGTAACCTACTTTCCACATTTCTTGCTGATAAGCATTTTAATTTGACTTTCAGTTCACCATACACTGTATTTTGCTGTGCAAATGAAAAGGGAAGATCAGGAATAAATTATCAAAATGTACCAAAGGATAGCAAGAACAGTCAAAATGTTAAAAAAAAAAAAGCTTAAAACAAATTAGTTAGTATCTGCTATTAAACGACTCTTGCAATTTTACCCTATAGCTCGAGCATGTTCGATGCATTTGTTTGTTTTATTTTTGTCCTGGCCCTGAATATTATAAGCTGTGAAGCTGATTCCCAGGAACCTAATACAGTCTGCTTAAATAATTAGGAAAAATCCTTCTTTGAGACAACAGGTGTCTGGGATATATATCAAAGCTCTAACTACCCCGTGCAGTGTAACGGTAGTAAGAGCACGACCTACATAGCATGAGTGAATGGAAATTTTAAGCTCCGCCTTCTTACTAAGACACTCAAGTTCTTTAGCATTTGTGGTTAATTTAAATATTTCATAAGCAACATCAAATAGAAAACTCTAGACCATGATACAAGATTTTTGTTTCAAAGTCGATTCAAGTGAAGCAGAAAATTGACGTTTCAGAAGCTTGTGATAATTAGATAAGCAGGAGCTATCCCTGGACCATTTCCACTGTGCGTTTTCTAATAATTATGAAATGAAGTAATTAGAACCTCGCCTACAGACGTACAGCCACTATCGCATGATACACGTCCCTGAGTGCAATAAGAGGACTCTTTGATAAACTGGTATCATCATTATTAGCGTGACGAACATTGTGAAATGAAAGAAACTTTGGAAGAAACTTTGTTTGAACATTCGGAATTTACATGTATGTTCCTGTAAGTATAAAATCTGGATCGAACAAAAAAAAAACAGAGGCAAGCAGAACGTGGCTTGTCTCACATGTGGTACTGTTTGCACATATGTACGTTTTCATATTTTTAGTTTAGTTCAGTTTAGCTCCGCCCCCTCGTAAGTTTATATCAATTACTTGTACAAACTATTTTCTAAATATAACAAATCCAATGGACCTGCTGTCAATTTTCAAATATTTCAGATACTGAAATAGTCAAAAATACTTGTTGGTTTCTCAAACTGAGGCTTTATCATTTTATGCTTTTTAATTCCATATTAATGCTCGTTCTGGAACCTTTTACCTTCGCATTAAGTGATTGCATCAAACACTTATTTCATATGCTAATTCTTTTATTCCGACTCATCAAGGTCATCGATAATATGTATTCAGACGTTTATTACAGAGTAAAGATACCTGCAGAAAGTAATTACGCATTCACAAATAAATCTGAGTTTTTTCTGTTGCGAAACTCTGCAGAGTTGGGTCATATAACAATCCAATGGCATTCGCAGAAAAAAAAAAAAAAAAAAAAAAAAAAAAAAAAAAAAAAAAAAAAAAAAACACGAAAAACTTAAAGCATTTAGATGTAGAGCTACTTTACCGTTATCGAAAAAAAAAGTCAACACTTACATGCTTTACAATCATAGATAATTCATCTTTAGACATGTTAGAGATAAATATATGAACTTTAGGATCATTTAGACACATACAGATTGGTTACGTAATGAATGAGAAATCAAAAAACAAAATACATACACTATTTAAGGGTGTGGTTCATATCAATTTCCATGATACTTTATGGCTCAAACAAATGCACATTTCTTTGCAATTTTGACAAGTCATTCTCCTGGTTGCCATAATTTTAAAAGCAGACACATGCTAATGAGTATTATATTAGCTAGGAAAAGGTGCAAGTAGGCAGACATAAGGACAATCAGAAAGAAATTCCCACTCCAAAAATCGAGGTGGGAAAAACTCAAATGACAATTAGGTACTTATACTTAGTAAACACATCGTAAGCCGAGTAAGCAGCTATTTCCCAGTTACCCGAACTTAAATAAAAATATGAAAACGTACATCAGATTCAAACAGTACAAAAATTGGACTCCAAAACATATAACAAATGGAACCACAACAGAAGTATCTCCTTGGAACGATCAGAAATATAAAATTACTGGGGGGGGGGGCGGCTTAAACCAGATTTACAGGCACATAACCTCATCCTCGTCTTCTGCAGTGGTTCACAACATTTATATAGTTAATTGTTCGGTCCTCGTGGTGAATCTCTAACTAGTCAATGAATCATCAAGGACAAACAAATAAAGCATGATAACCACCCTGATGAATCAAAAACGAGGACTCAGTAAGCTGTCCGACGATAGAGATCCCTTGTTGCCCAATAACTTACTGAAACCCGCAGCAAAAGAAAAAACATCAGTCCAAGCAACAGACAATAACCTCCGGCCCAAACCAGCTAAAATAAATAGCTTTATGTCGGGGCATCATAGAGTCTGACGCCCGACCCACCGGCGAGCAATTAAAGAAGGCAGCATAGTTATCAACAAAGATTGGATAAAAAAACTGAGCATGCAGACGGTCGCATACATGTAACATTCTAGATATAACATATACGTCTGTAACGTGTTATGATTTTTCTGAACTGAAAAGAATCATTCCGTCCTATCAGTTTCTTAAATTTGTAAACAAAGTTACCATAAAATTCTAGTAACGCAAAAGCGTCTTTAGCCCAACATTAAATTTGGAAATCAACTCATATTGTCTGCGATAAAATTTAGAAAATGTTTTTCGAAGTTTATGATATCGATAGCCCTGCTAGGGATGTCACCAAAACGGACAATTTACTATATCAAAATCAAAATCATCGCGTTTATCATCATAAAACAGTGATTATATGACCAGCAGTTTTATTCTGGACTGCTTAAATTTATTAGCAATGATGTTTATTTTTGTTTCCCAGATGCACCCAAGTGTCTCCTTGTGCCAATAAAACAAAATTAAAGAATATTAACTGCTGCGTAAACCATTAAACCAAGGATCGAAGGCCTTGTTTACTGTAAATTACTTAAAATTGCCATGAAAATGTATGAATGATGTGGCACATTCCCAGCCATCAGGAAAACATGGAAAACATGTCCGTGCAATGAATACCCCCTTAAACCCCACTTTTATATAGAAAAAATGGGGTTTGTAGGGGTAGACCTATTTTTCTTATTTTTGCTCCAAAACATAGATTGTGGGTACTCGTTAGATTCTAACGTGAACCCACAATCTATGTTTTGAGCAAAAATAATAAAAATATCAAATTTTTCAGCCGAAAATTTTCAATTTTAAAAGCTCAAAAAAATCTCTGTATATTGCATGGGCAAGTTTTCATAATGGATACATTTCTGGCTGAATAACCTAATAACCGTTTGATCATAATCAAGAAATAATCGAACGGTACAAACAAATAAAAGAAAAAACCTGAGATCCTTTAAGAGCAGTGAGTATATAAATGAGAAAAGGGATGGGCCATACCGCAGTTTCGGCTACTCTTAATCCTCTTCAGTGACCTTTTAGATAAAAAAAATTACAAGTAACCGTAGTAAAAAGGCAAATATGAAAAAAAAAGGAAACAAATATGTTCAGAGCATTGTGTTCGATCTACAGACCGTAGGGGAAACTGATTTTAACGGCTTATCGCATACCATTGGTGCTACAATTATTGGCAATTATATGAGTAAATCAATGCTTACTAGTATATTATATCAAAAGTAGATGAATAGGCTTTTGATTATATATATATATATGTTATACTAATACCGGTGTAGTCACTAACTTCCCAAAGATTTGAAAATGCAACGCAATTTGCGACTGATATGCAAAAATGATGTATGCTTGTTTAGATTCTTCCTTTAGAGTTAAACTTGTACATGCGCAATCGAAACATGCCATGCAACTGTACACTGATTTTTAGGAAGTGCAATCAAATAACGCATAAGGTGGAAGATAACAAAACCTCATATCAAGTCTAAAGAGTAAAAACTTATTTCAGCGTGTTCGTGAATCTTCCGAGAATTTCAAAACAGTTTTGCTCTTAGTTTGTGTGTCGTAGAGCTCTACTAATGATGATTTTATAACGTCACGAATAAGGCATGTTTTGGCGTTTTTAACGTTTTTTGGCGCTTGACACCAGAGACAAATGAGAAGAAGATTTGTAAAACGCTCACGTTTGTGTTTACACTCATTATGAATCTTCTTCCGTAGCATCGGAAGTTTTCCCACAAATTTTCACATTTACAACACGAATTCTCCTTTATCACAACCGTTTTGGGGATTGAGAACGTAAGTATGGAACAAAGTTGTTCGATGACACATCCAATATTGTAACATTCTCGTAATTACCAGCCAACACCCATGATAAATTACTTGAAAGAACAAGTATAGATTTGTATTCCAAAACGTCGGTTTCAATAAAGACTAATAACTAATCTTTGTGAGCTTGTGATAATCAAATAAGCAGGAGCGATTTCTGGGTCATTTCCATAAGGCGTTTTGGAGAGGGATTCTCTTTGTGATTGTGCCTTTTCCTGATCGTTGCCTACTGGTACCTTTTTACAAAAAAAATCAAATTGTTTCATTAATGATAAACCTTGGCACAAATGCTGTGGCGCCATTGCATGAAACGTATCCCCTACCGCAAACTTAGGTCCCTGCTACAATCAGGTACTCATATTATAGCGTGACGAGCATACTTAATGAATGAAAACGATTTGGAATGGACGTCTCTACGCTTTATTAGGTCATATGTTCACCATAACTTGACTTAGAACGACTTTGAATGACCAGAAAACGGTAAAGACCTTACTGTTGAACTTTTATTGTAACAGGAAAGTAAATATCATAGTTTTACTACTTATAGTGCGATTTCTTTGACCGAGCCGGCTGACTTGAAAATTGTCTAAAACGAATAGAAACCCCATCGCTAATATTAACAGTTGTCACCAGAGGTAAAGCGGCACGAAAACTTGCCCATGCAAGATACAGAGATTGTTTTCACCTGTAAAAATTGAAAATGTCATAAGAAAAAATTTGATATTTTTCTTATTTTTGCTCAAAACATAGATTGTGGGTACTCGTTAGAACCGCCTCGCCACGTTAGAATACTCACAATCTATGTTTTGGAGCAAAATTAAGAAAAATAGGTATACCCCTTCAAACTCCAGTTTTACTATATAAAAGTGGGGTTTAAGGGGTATATATTGCACGGACATGTTTTCCTGGTGGCAATCGCACTACACTAAATTAATTTTACCTTTAATGTTAAATATCCTGTATTTTCATCCGCCTGTATCATAGAACATGTAAGGTTTTAAACTACTATCATTTTATATTTCAATGTTCATGCATCTGGCTGCTAGCTTCATTCTAATAAACGATCTAACGGCTTAAATGATTTGCTCAGCGATAAGGCTTCGCTTCCTGATGTTGTCAGACATTAATATTTACCTGTAGAAATTAATAAACATGATCGAATATATCACTTTGTATTGCTTTGTATTGCAAAACTGTTGAAACAGATTGAGGTATATATAAGAATACGCTGACATTCGCGAAGAATCATATTTTACGATTTGAACCAAGAAACTAATGTCAAGGCCTTTGAACTCTCAGCATCTTATACGAAATTGTAGCCAAGTTGACTACAGAGTTTAAGATATGAAATGCAGACCTATATTTTGGACAAATGGGAGTCCTAACAACCTTGATATTGATTACGATATGCACAGTTCACGTGTGTATAGCGTTTTGATGTGTTTGCTTTGAAACATATATTTCACCGAACACTTGTACCCATATACGGCCTCAAAGATTTTTCTGAATTGGAAAGAAAAATCATTCTATCCTATAAGTTTCTTAAATTTGTAAACCAATTCACCATAAAATTCTGGTTCCGAAAGGCCCTCGCGTAAAAGGCTCTTTAGCCCATCAGTGAATTTGGAAATCATTTCATATAGTGTCTGCGATAAAATTTAGAAAAGGTATTTTTTTAGTTAATTTTCGTAAAGTAGTCGCATTATTTCAAATGAATGGAGCAATGGTATTCTGACGCTTATTTCCCTAGACGTCAAATACACGTTTTTCGTAAGGACGTCCCTTTCTCGCTGAAAGGCAGGAGAAGTAACAACAGAAACTATTCTTTGTCAGATAGCCTTTGAAAACCGTTTGACCATTTTGACGACGATAACCATTTAAGCATTGATCATTAGCTGCAGTGACGTCAGTGGGGATTTCTTTTTGATTGCGCCATTTCCTGATCATTGCCTACTTTTACCTTTAATTAAAACTATCACAAACAGTAAAGATGTAAAAGCAAAATGTAAGGCTTCTGTTTTCATTCAATTATAGAATTGCACGCACTTTAATTTCCGTAACTGACGGCATATAACTGCGTATGCTGTTTGCTGGGTCCATTTGGTCAATGCCAAACATATGAGCCGCCTCATGGGAAAACCAACAATCTGCATAGGCGAAAACAAAGGCGCAGATCAGCTTCGCGGTAACCGCGAAGCTGATCAGCGCCTTTGTTTTCGCTACACGGATAGTACAATTCCTCTCCTACTTAAATCCGAAACAAGCTTCTAGCTCTTTTCTGTGCTTGTACATGTCGGTTTGTGTCGGACCTGTTCGGAAACCACATTGTTGGTTTTCCCACGAGGCGGCTCATATTTTGATTGGAGATCATTGGAGGTGACGTTTTTGTATCACTTCAGGATAATTCGAATCGCTTTATAACCTGCTATAAATTTATGCAAAAAGTTTTTCAGCGTACAGGTAAATGTATATACAGCTCTATTTTTGGGGGAAATTTTTTGAAAGTTATACATGTTTTCATTTACTTGTATTTTATCTTTATTTTACGAAGCCTTGTTTCCTGTCTATGTGCTTCCACCATTGATATCGATGGCATAGTCAAAATAATATTCTTAAAAGTGTTGATTGACAACAAATGAGCCACCTCGTGGGAAAACCAACTATGTGGTTTCCGAACAGGTCTGACACAAACCGGCCTGTACAAGCACAGAAAAGAGCTAGAAGCTTGAAATTTCGGATTTAAGTAGAAGAGGAATTGTACTATCCGAGTAGCGAAAACAAAGGCGCTGATCAGCTTCGCGGTTACCGCGAAGCTGATCTGCGTCTTTGTTTTCGCCTATGCAGATTGTTGGTTTTCCCATGCATTTTTTTGCCATGGGGCGGCTAAAATGTGACTCAAATATGAGATTATACTCTGTATTAATCGGTATCCGGACAAAATCCCCCCCGGACAGAATCCCCCCCACTCTTTTTTGATGACTAGGACAGAATCCCCCCCAGTATATCTTGCAAATAGGACAGAATCCCCCCACCCCTTCTCAGACAGAATCTACTTCAATAATTGAGCAATCTTTGAATTTATTTAGATATTATTAAGTTGACTATAATAAGTGGTGATTAGAGAAAATTAAATATGACAATTTGCTTATTTTCGATACCTTTTACTATAACTTAGTAAATTACTCAACACATAGAAGTTTGTCTCACCTCATTTTTGCTATTAGCAGTAATTATAACATATTAATATGCAGCTTTCTTTAAAAAATAAAAACCAAACAACATAATTATCCAATCATTAGCAAACAATGAATAAATAAACTTTTTTGATGCAAAAATAATTGACCTATAGCTGTAAAATGTAACAATATGATTATGGAGATTCTGACTGGGAGTGGGGGGGATTCTGTCCTATTTGTAAGATATACTGGGGGGGATTCTGTCCTCGTCAACAAAAAAGAGTGGGGGGGGATTCTGTCCGGGGGGATTTTGTCCTACACTCGTATTAATCATCATGGTGTTTTTTCTCTTCTCATCTAATAGAATATCATTGACCATTTTATAACCCTAGGGGATATCTTTGCTGGTGTCGGATAACATATGTAAAAGTAAACAATGACCAGGAAATGGCACAGAGAAAAGAAATTCCAACTCCAAAAACCAAGGTGGGAAAATCAGTTGAAATCAGATACATGTACACAGAGAACATATTGCATGCCGAGTGAGCAGCCATTTCCCAAACGACCGCCACTCAGCCGCCCTAAAATAACTAAATAAAATATGAAACCGCAATAAGGAGCGAACATCACAAAACAATTCAATACCAAAACAAAAAACATTTATAACCACAACAGAGGGATCGCCTTGGAACGACCAGTAATGTGAAGTGTAGTGTTGAAGCCACAAAAGATATTTACATTTTGTGGTGTGAACAATAGTATTATAAATCTGATCTATTCTGCTATAGCATTAGGGGCACTGTCCGTAGAGAATGTCGTTTACACGTCCATATACATTAAAGTTACGCTAAGAATTTTTGCTTAGCTCATTTCAATGATTAAGTAATTTACATGCTGTTCTTTCTACATCAGTACACCCTTTTATATCAGAGGTGTTCAGCTTGAATGCAAATTCTCAGACAGAAACTTGCTTTTTTGAAGAATAAGATGGTTACATTACATTCGTATGGGGATATAACTTTTCACAAGCTACGAGTTTAGGGCTTCCGTTGACAATACAAACAATAAATGGGAAACGAGTTATTTTCTAGATATATTCAGAAGAAGCATTGTAATGGAATAGCTAGGGTCGAACATTGAAACAGCAGGAAAACATGTCCGTGCAATGAATACCCCCTTATACCCCACTTTTATATAGTAAAACTGGGGTATACAGGGGTATACCTATTTTTTCTTATTTTTGCTCCAAAACATAGATTGTGGATACTCGTTCTAACGTGTACCCACACTCTATGTTTTGAGCAAAAATAAGAAAAATATCACAAATTTTCTACGGAAAATTTTCAGTTTTTACAACTTTAAAAATCACTGTATATTGCATGGGCATGTTTTCGTAATGTAAAGGAAAAGTCTTAGACTGATGAAAGTAAGCAACGACCTGGTGCAATCAGAGCCAAAGTCTCACTCTTAATTGAGCCGCGACGCGAGAAAACCGGTCTTCGGGGTTTCCGACCAGGTCCGACACAAACCGACCTGTACAGTCACAGAGTCAGGCTAGAAGCTGGAAATTTCGGATTTTAGAAGAAGAGAAATTGTACTAGCCGTGGAGCGAAAATAAAGGCGCTGATCAGCTTCGCAGTTACTGCGAAGCTGATCTGCGCCTTTGTTTTCGCAAAGGCAAAAATCCGTTTTTTTTCATGATGCGGCTCAATTGAACCCGAGGTGAAATTAACAAACTGGCAATTGAAAGAATACGTTGCCAAGACGACACCATCGGGGATTTTTAATAAGCGGGAAATTCAGACAAGTAAGTTCTCACTTGTTTTAGGAGCAAATGTGTTTGGTGTCACATATAGTCATCTGGCAACATTATTTTATGCCTGTGAACCTTTGGCCTCGAAATGGACATGGAAATAATGCTTGTTTCATGTATCGCTGATAGGGAAATGGGGCTTAAAAGACGAGTGTTAGGTAACATAAATTGGTCATTTCCGATAACATTAGCATTACCACAAGAGCTTACCTCACTAGTTTCAAATAAATAAGCGAAATCCGTTCAAATCTAGATACACCCAATAAAATTAGGCCAAGCTTCAAGTACTGGCACTGCTATGTCATTACTTATGAAACAAATCGCTATGTACTAAACTTATCATCACGAAAACATGTCCGTGTAATATAAACCCCCTTATACCCCACTTTTATATACAGCAAAACTGGGGTATGCAGGGGTATATCTATTTTTCTTATTTTGGCTCCAAAACATAGATTGTGGGTACTCGCTAGAACCGCCTCGGCGAGGCGGTTCTAACGTGTACCCACAATCTATGTTCTGAGCAAAACTAAGAAAAATATCAAAATTTTTCAGGTGAAAATTTTCAATTTTTTAAGCTCAAAAAATCTCTGTTTATTGCATGGGCAAGTTTTCGTAATGTGAAACGAACTTGTAGGTGCCTTCACCACTGGTATCGATGGCATAGTCAAACTGATATTCTTAATAGCGTTGATTGACAACAAATGTGACTCAAATATGAGACTATATTCTATATTAGTCAACATGATGGATTTTTTCTCTTATCATACAATAGCATATCGTTGACCATACTCTGACCTTTGATGTGTTCTTGGGGGGTCTCTCAAGGTGAAACATAAGATGAAGGGACATATTCACAGATAACATTGGCCAAGCCAATCTTCCTTTCGATTTTATTCTAAAATAATAATAATAATAATGATAATAATAATAGCAATAAAGACATGTAAAAATCATTCTTTCTAGTTTTGCTACAAAAGACATAGCTATCACAGGCAAATTGAAGGATGGGTAAGTGAATCGCCTCTTGTCCAAGCAACTAAGTCTGTTTTCATCTTATCCTCCTGTATCTTCAATTGTTTCGTTTGCCATGTTAGTATCTACTTCAAACATGTAACTTGTGTACAAGGCTGAATCCGCAAACAAACGTTAATCCACTCATGCTTCCGAAAACGAAAATAAATACTGTTATTAAACAGTTTCATGTGGATGATAACGAAGCATGGTACTTTATACAAAAAGACAATTTTAGATAACCCGTACAGGTAGTCCACTGCACGAACATACATTTAAATTTAACAAGATTATAGATAAGAGTATGAAAGTGATATTAGATTTTTGTACTAAAGTCGGTTCAAGTGAGGCAGATAATTGATGTTTAAGAAGCTTTTGATAATTAGATAAGCAGGATATATGCTATCCCTGTGCCATTTCCACTATGCTATCTCCAATACCAATGGCATTCAATAATAAGAGACTTGCCTACAGACGTGCTGTCTATAGCGCATGGTGCGTGTCTCTAAGTGCAAAAGATTGGTATTTTCATAGCGTGACGAACATTATGAAATGAAAACAAGCTTTGCAAAAAACGTTGTTTTGAAAATTCGGCATTAATGTTTCTGTCCCTCATGGGACAAGAACACAGTTTTAACCGAACGGAGGAGCTAGAAATTAAAAAGGCACAAGTAGGCAATCATAAGAAAATTGCGCAGAAATTCCCACTCCACAAACCGAGGGCTGTGAAAAAAAAACTAAAATGACACCTAGGCACTTATACCAAGAAAACATATCGTAAGCCGAGTGAGCAGCTATTCCCAAATAGGCGGACACTCAATTACCCGAACTTAACTAAAATACGAAAACGTACATCAAGCTCAAACTGCACAAAAATTCGACTCCAAAACACAAATCAGTAAGAACCACAACAGAAATATCGCCTTGGAACGATCAGTAATATAAAATTACTGGGGGGTTAAACAGGTTTTCAGGCGCCTAACCTGCAGTGGTTCACAACATTTAGTTAGTTGTTCGGTTAAACTATTTATTGAAAACACTCAGTTGAACACCAGTTAAACTTATTATTGAAGCAGATACTCAGTTTCTGGCCATTGCATATTTTATGTGCACATGTGATTAATAACGATATTTAATTAGAATATATTCTTATTCTAAAATGATTTTCCTTAATGTGTCAATATCCTCTTCACTGTTGGTCTCCAGTAACAGATAAAAAAAACTTCGTTACTATTAAATAGTCACAAATCCAATGGGCCTTGTCAGGACTCTCCAAATTTGCAGACGTAGTCAATATAAGTTGTCAGTATTCCAAACTGAGGTTTTAACTGAGGTTTTGTGATTTTATAGTTTTGAATCAATGCTCGTTCTGTACGTATTATCTGATTATTAAGTGATTGCATCAACCATTTAGTTCATATGCTACTTCATTCCGACTCATCAAGATCAGCGATAATATGTTTTCAGGCGTTTATTAAAGAGTAAAGATGATTACCTGCAGAAATTAATTACGCATTCACGAATAAATGTCTGTTTTTCTGTTGCAAAACTCTTGGAATTTGGGTCATATAAGAATACAATGACATTCGCAGAAGAAAAAAAAAACAAAAAAAAAAAAAAACAAAAAAAAACTTAAAGCATTTAGATGTAGATATACTCGTACTTTAACTATTATCTAATAAAACCAATGTCAACACTTTCAGGTCTCTTAAATCATAGATAATTCTTCTTTAGGAAAATTCTATGACAATAAGTCAAATTAGCAACATAGAGATTGAAAAAATTAAGAACAAAAATATAACAATTTCGATGACGATTTATGCATTAATCTATTGATTTCCTCGTGGCCATTTTTTCGCTTGAAATTCACAGCAATATTCTTATACTATTCAACATCAGCATCAAGGCGTTTCTTAGGAAATAGCAACATGATTTGCTTGGGCCCATCAAAGCCCTGTAAGTTTTGAAGGCGATGCTTTGATCGTGGCCCAATGCGTTGCGCATTTGCTCAGATATGGCTCAAACAAATGCACAATTGAGCCGTCTCATGGAAAAACCAACAATGTGGTTTTTGAACAGGTCCGACACAAACTGATCTATACCGTCACAGAAGCAGGCTAGAAGCATGAAATTTTGTATTTAGGAAGTAGAGGGATTGTGCTATCCGTGTAGCGAAAACAAAGGTGCTGTTCAGCTTCGCGGTTACCGCGAAGCTGATCTGCGCCTTTGTTTTCGCCTATGCAGATTGTTGGTTTTCCCATGGGGCGGCTCAATTTATTGCAATTTTCTCAAGTCAGTCCCATAGCCACCATAACTTCAAAAGCAGACACATGCTTATGATTATTTTATAAGCTAGTAAACAGTAATTACATAACATGCAGTTTTATTCCATAGCGCTAAACTTTATTAGCAATGATGTTCATTTCTATGTCTCTGGTTCTTCTAAGTGTCTCTTTGTGCCAACTGATCAAAATTGAAGAATTTTTTCAATCAAGGGTGGAAAAGTTATCTGTTCGCGTAATGCATTGTTAACTGTAAATTACTTGACTTGTTATGAAATTGTATATGTCATATTGCTCTCTACTGAATACTGTCTTTTATATCCTTGAACGATGCAATTCTGGGACGCATAAAAATGATAAAAAGGAACCTAATCGAACAATACAAACAATTAAAAATAAAACAGCAGCAAACGTATTAATGAGAAAGCGGATGGGCCATACCGCGGTTTTGGCTGCTTATGCCTCCCTCTTCAGTGACCCTGTAGATTTGGCAACATGAAGCCAAAGAGAATTACTGTATTTGCAATTTTTAACAGGATAGTCGATACAAAGACTATAAAAGACTGGCACTGCATTTATACTAAAATGTCATGACACATGCCATTTTTTATTCTAGAAGACAGACGACAGTGTCGAATTGACAGTGACATGCGACATAGCCAAGATAATACTTAAAGGGATCTCGTGTAGGAATTTTGTAACAAGCAATTATGTTTTTAAACCTTTATATTATTAATTTACAGAGCAAAAAATGTTTAGTTACAAAACATAACTAGAATTTGTTTTCTATGTGGAAACTGATGTATCTCCCCTTTCTAGGTGCATGTCCAAAGTATGCAAGCAAGAGTTATCGTTCTTGTGCATCACATATCCTGTCATGCTGTTTCATAAGTGTATCAGGTTTCATTGAAATATCTCTTACCGTTTTTAAGTTATAGAGTAGACACGAAATTGTATGGAAAACCATCAAATATATCTGATGGTTTTTTAGTTATGGAGCGGACACAAAGTTGTATGGAATATAATCAAAGGGAAATAACTCGAAAGATATGCAAGCAAGAGTTATAGTTCTTAAGCATGACATATCGTCTTATAGTGCTTTATAAGTGTACCAAGTGTCATTGAAATATCTTTTTCAGTTTATGAGTTATAGAGCGGACATAAAATTGTATGGAAAATAATCAAAGGGTAATAACTCCAAAAACATGCAAGCAAGAATTATGATTCTTTAGCATGACACATCATCTCATCGTGCTTTATAAGAGTATAAAGTTTCATTGAAATATCTTTTACGGTTTTTGAGTTATAGAGCGGACACGAAATTGTATGGAAAATAATCAAACGGAAATAATTGCAAAGATATGAAAGCAAGAGTTATGGTTCTTGTGCATGATACTTTGTCTTATCATGCTTTATAAGTGTATCAAGTTTCATTGAAATATCTTTGACGGTTTTCGAGTTATAGAGCGGACACGATTTGTGACGGACAGAGGGACGGACGCACGGACAGACGGACGGACAGACAGACGCACGGAGAAAAACAATATGTCTCCCGACCCTTCGGGGGGAGACATAAATACAATTTCCTCGTTTTATATCACGTGACTATAGATCTTTACATGAAAGAAGGTTGAAAAAATATTTCTCACTCAGCTGCTCACTCAGCTTACAATACATGTATGTTTTCTTTTTTACTGATCGTGAATTTGTTTTTTTTCCAACCTCGGCTTATGTAGTGAGAATTTCTTTCTGATTGTGCTATTTCCTGATCATTTCCTACTTCTAACTTTTTCGTTTCAACAAAAATATAGACTAGTAGTAAGAATACTTTTATACCATAATGTTAAAAATATACAAAGACCCTAGATCTAAATGAAATAAATGAAAGTTTTGAAATTAATTACAAATTGAAAGCAATGTGCAAAATTAAAAGCAACCATATTAGGAGAACTATGGACAAATAAAAGAAAAAAAGAAAGAAACTATTCGGATAGCCTGGTGTTCGAAATACAAGCCATAAGGATAAATATTTTAGCGGACTGTCCCATACCATTTGTGCTACAATGATTGACAAATATATGTAAAGCAATTCTTACCTGCATAAAAAATCTTGATCAGTTTTACTCTTAAAACAATATCGCTTTTGAAATACAGAGGCACATGTTTACATGTTTATTCAAACATGTTCAATGACGTTTCAATGACTGATATCGATGCCATATTCAAAATAATTCTTAATAGCGTTGATTGCCGACAGATATAGCATTATATCCAATATCAATCAACGTGATGGATTTTGTTTTTCTGTTAGCAATTTGATGAATATCATTGATCATACTCTCACTGACCTTTGACTGTTCTGGGGGTGACCCTTGTTGGTGTCTGATAATAGAGTAGCAAACAATAAAAATATAATTTGTAGAGTGATTCATTGACTAGTTAGAGATTCACCACGAGGACCGAAGAGCTAACTAAATGTTATGAACCACTGCAGAAGCTGAGGGAGAGGTTAGGTACCTGTAAAATCGATTTAACCCCGCCAGTAATTTTATATTACTGATCGTTCCAAGGCGATACTTCTGTGGTGGTTCTTTCGTTTTTTGTCTTGGTGTTTAACATTTTTGTGCTGTTGGCGCCTTATGAATGTTTTCATATTTTTAGTTACGTTTAGGTAACAGAGTGTCCGTCTATGGGGAAAATAGCTGCCCATTCGGCTTACGCTATGTTTTCATGGTATAAGTACCTGATTGTTAACTTAGTTTTTTCCCATCTTGGTTTTTGGAGTGGGAATCTTTTTCTGTTTGCGCCTTTTCCTGATCTTTGCCTTCTTGTACCTTTCTATATCCAACACAAGTACAGATCAGTCGCCCTGTATAAGGTAGATAAAACATCCAAAGCTATATTCCAAAGGCTTGAAAACATGAGGGTCGCTGGTTCGATCTTGGGTTTCTCATATCTTTTTGGGTGTGGCATACGGCAGAGATCTTACGTAATGTTTTCAGAACAGGGACTGAAAACAGACATAATTGCACCAATTACTGCGAAGCTGATAAGCGCCTTTGTTTTCGCTACACGGATAGTAGAATTCCTCTTCTTACTTCAGGCTTCTAGCCATCTCCTGTAACTGTACTGGCCGGTTTGTGTTGGACCTGGTCGGAGCTCCAAATTGTTGTTTTTTTCATGCACAGCTCAAATGCGCTGTAACGAAATTGCATGCACCACAAAAGACACCAATGGCAAACGAAGACAAGGTTTTTCAAAATAGACTTAAGCTAAAAAGGTACAAGTAGGCAATGATCAGAAAAAGGAATAATCCGAAACTATTCCCACTCCAATAACAGAGGTGCGAAAAAACTAAACTGACAATCAGGCACTTAAACTTAAAACATATAGTAAGCCGAGTGGGCAGCTATTTCAAAATAGGCGACCACTCAGTTACCCGAACTTAACTAAAATATGAAAACGTGCATAAGATTCAAACAGCACAAAAATTCGACTCCAAAATATAAAGCAAATAGAACCACAGCAGAAGTATCACCTTGGAACGACCAGTTATATAAAATTACTGGGGGCTTAAATCGATTTTACAGGGCCGGTTGGGATAGAATAGAGAACGAACGTATTGAGCATTATATTATGGTATTGTTCTTGTAGTTGGACAATACACATAATCACCCAATCCCCATGACGAATGACATAAAGAACTGGTCTTAAATTTGTGTTCCAAAAAGTCGATTTCAATAAACTATGTTTTGTGAGCTTGTGATAATTAAATAAGCAGGAGCGTTGTCTGGGTTATTTCCATGGGACTTCATCAAATAATCAAGCAATTAGATTATGATAACCTTTGGCACAGTTGCTATGTCACTATTGCATGATACGTATCCCCCCTATCGCAGTGTCAGGTCACTGTGACTGTATTACAGCGTGACGTTTACTGATTGAATAAAGTCATTACGTATTAATGTCACATTGTCTTACTTTGACGAAGATCATTATAACTTGACACACAAATGATTTGGGCTAAATAGAAAAGGATACTTATAAAGGTTTCATATTTTGGTTTACTGCTATAATTTTAATACCACATGAAGAAAAATATCATTATTTTACGAGTTCCTAAATTAGATTTACCGTAAACGATAAATATCCAGTCTTTCCTGATACATGTAAGGTCTTACATGTAATTGTGAATGAAATCAACTACTATTATTTTGTATTTAGCGTTTTATCTGGCTGCCAGCTTCTACTAAATGAATTGAGCTCATGAGATACTTGATGAATTCACTAACGTTGCTCAGCGATAAGGTTTTGCTTCCTGATAGTTTCAGACATTTATTCAACAGCATTAATGTGTACCTGTAGAAATTAATAATCATTCACGAATAAATCGCAAGGTTTTTTTTTCTGCAAAAACGTGGGAAATTGAGGCATACAAGAATACACTGACATTCGCGGATACACATACCTGTTATTTGCAATAATTCAAACATTCATTTCTCGCCAAAACATAAGACCAAAAGAATATCTTACCTTTAATCACATAGACCTTTAGGCTTAAATAGTAGAAAGGCGCCTTATATGTTTAAGATGTCAAGCATCATCTTGTATATCTTAGATCTGACTGACAAACTTAAAAAGGTACAAGTAGGCAACGATCACCGGCAGAAAAAGATTCCCACTCCAAAAACCGAGGTGGGAAAAAACTAAATTAACAATCAGGTACTTATACCATGAAACAATATCGTAAGCCGAACTAGCAGCTATTTTCCCAATAGGTAACCTTAACTAAAAATATGAAAACATTCATAAGGCGCCAACAACACAAAAATTTTAAACACAAAGACATACACTGCATGAAAACCTCGATTTACGCGAATTTACAAACATATGCAAATATTTGGTAAATTTATGGAACTACATGCGCTAATCATTTACAATGGTTTCTTCAAAAAAGTAAATGTATCAAAAATTTACTGGTGCTTGCATATTAATAAAATACTTGGCAAATGTTGAGTCGAAATTTGCTGGGAATTTACATGACAGGTAAATGTTGCGATGGATTTGACTTTTATTTTCTTGCGTTGTTTTGCATGTGTAAACATTGACATTTGCAATTATTTTACATATCCTATGTGTGCCTTTAGCTTGCCGCATTTACCAAGGCATGCATATCATTGAAATGTCAATATTTGATATCTGATTTACGTATCTTTCGTAAATGCGAATGTTTGTCTCTTTTGATAACGTTGTTTACATGTCCAAAGACTGGCATTAGCAATCATTTTGCATACCCTATGTGTGCCCTTAGCTTGCCGCATTTACAATGGTATGTATACTTTTGGCTATGCCTAAGTTTGATAGCTGATTTACGTATCTTCTGTAAACGTAAATATTTGTTTCGTTTGGTGGCGTTTTTGTACATGTTCAAAGACTGGCATTTGCAATCATTTTACATATCTTATGTATGCCTTTAGCTTGCCGCATTTACAATGGTATGTATAATATTGGCCATGTCAATATTTGATTACTTATTTACGTATCTTCCGTAAACGTTAATCTTTGTTGCTTTTGCTTGCGTTGTTGTATATGTTCAAAGACTGGCATTAGCAATCATTTTGCATACCCTATGTGTGCCTTTAGCTTGCCGCATTTGCAATGGTATGTATACTATTGGCTATGCCTAAGTTTGATAGCTGATTTACGTATCTTCTGTAAACGTAAATATTTGTTTCGTTTGGTTGCGTTTTTGTACATGTTCAAAGACGAGTTTGACTTTTGGTATGTGTCGAGTATCGAGTATAAAAAGTCGAGTATCGAGTATAAAAAGTCGAGTATCGAGTATGAAAAGTCGAGTATCGAGTATGAAAAGTCGAGTATCGAGAAATGAAAGTCGAGTATCGAGTAGTAAAAGTCGAGTATCGAGTTATAAAAGTCGAGTATCGAGTTATAAAAGTCGAGTATCGAGTTATAAAAGGCGAGTATCGAGTAATAAAAGTCGAGTATCGAGTTATAAAAGTCGAGTATCGAGTTATAAAAGGCGAGTATCGAGTAATAAAAGGCGAGTATCGAGTTATAAAAGGCGAGTATCGAGTTATAAAAGTCGAGTATCGAGTTATAAAAGTCGAGTATCGAGTTATAAAAGTCGAGTATCGAGTTATAAAAGGCGAGTATCGAGTAATAAAAGTCGAGTATCGAGTTATAAAAGTCGAGTATCGAGTTATAAAAGGCGAGTATCGAGTAATAAAAGGCGAGTATCGAGTTATAAAAGGCGAGTATCGAGTTATAAAAGTCGAGTATCGAGTTATAAAAGTCGAGTATCGAGTTATAAAAGGCGAGTATCGAGTAATAAAAGTCGAGTATCGAGTTATAAAAGGCGAGTATCGAGTTATAAAAGGCGAGTATCGAGTAAAAAAAAGGCGAGTATCGAGTTATAAAAGGCGAGTATCGAGTCATAAAAGGCGAGTATCGAGTTATAAAAAGCGAGTATCGAGTATAAAAAGTCGAGTATCGAGTATGAAAAAGCGAGTATCGAGTAATAAAAAAGGAGTATCGAGTAATAAAAGGCGAGTATCGAGTATTATGGGTGTAACCCGCCCCCCCCCCCGCCCCCACTTCGGCCCGTCTTAGAGGGTAATCAGTACGCAGATACATGGTACGCAGGGTTCAACAATTTATGCAAATCGTGCGCGTTTTCACAAATTTCTGAGTTCTTAAAGCATGTAAAGGTATCGTGAAAGATCATGGCCTTCTTTGTTGGTCACTCGGCACTTTCTATGGTTTCATGATGGTATTCTGCAGTTAGACACGAGCAAACGCCATAAGCATCATCAGCTTCAATTCTAATGCGTCTTATTTTCCACTGCGTTCGAAAAAGAATTTTGTTTTGTTGCATAGATATAGCATCATAAGGCCAATTCGCATACGCCCAAAATGAAACCTGCGTGTAAATTCTGCAAACACCTATCTGCCTGTATTGTTTTAGTATTATAAGTCTAGTTAACGCTAATAATATGCATCCGAACACTTAACCATCTGTGCACACTATGCATATCATATACTAACCCAAACTCCTAACGCAACAAGAAATGTGGCTGAATTTTATAGAAATAAGTTTTGCAGGCAAACCAAACTGATAGAAGTTAGTCAAAAATGGTCAACAAACATTTTAAAACCATTAGTTATTTTCTACAGATTAGGGATCACTGAGCTGTGCTCTGATTGGTCAAAACGCTATTTTCCCATTTTCAGGGTATTCTTAACGTTTTTATGACCATGGCTTTGCAGTCACAATTCTGTAACGTTCGTCCATTCTGAAAACGTTGTTGCATGGGAATTCACCGCCCCAATTTTTTACAGGATTACTTAGAACTTTAAAACTTAGCGTCTTTGTGTTTCGCTCATGAACGCCTATTCATTCAATACAAATTCAAAATCGAAGAAAATCGCTAAAACAACGATTTCCATTCATTTTAAAGTCCGAAACTGTTAAGTTGTGTTGCCTTTAAATGTTACTAAGCTCAGCTCCGAAGATTGTACCGGATTGGGTTAAATCCTATCCAGAGAATTTTGCAAAAATCCAATTTTTGTCTACCATCAATCTCCTGGTAACTGCTCAGCGATCCTCAGAAGTTTAACCAAACATACAACGAATAACACACTTCTGCTCAGATGCGTTTGAATGTCCCATAAACTTCAAACGATTGAAGTTAACGAAGCTTCTTTTACTGGTGTACGAACACATGTCACATGGCGAATACCGGCAAAGTCCCATGCATTTCGTTCTTTAACAGACGCACTTTCTCTGTAGAATCGATTGATTCGTGAAATTAGCGACTTGTGGTAAAACTGAAGTTCAATGTGATGCTTGGATAACCCAGCATTTTATTTTAAGATGTATTTCGGCCAAATTGTAAACAGGACGAGTGCAACTGAGAAAACAAACCACTGTTGCGTTAGCTCTTTGGGTTAGTATATATTTACACGGATAGTTCAACCCAGAAGCTAGCTCATATAAGAAATATAATGGAATACAGTCAGATATAGCCATTATCGAGTTTTTATGAAGATAGTTCGTGTTTGTATCGCCCCTGGCGTAGAAAGTCTGTCCATAATTTCCGGACCCATTTGCGAATACGGTGAAATAAAAAGACTGTACGAAATCACAGAAATAGTTCCATAAAAAAGTCGACATTCTTGCTGTGTCTTCGTTTGTGAGTATGCCAAGGTAAAATATGGTTGTTAATTTTGGTTTATTACGTCCTCGTCAAATCTAAGGTCTTGCCGGGACGGTTCCTCCATTTTCCTGGTACTTCTTCAAAACCAGAGGACGAATGGTCCTGTAAGCGCTCACCTGAGATCTGGTATATACTCAAAAACTTTCATAAATTTGGAGCATAATCCTGGGACAAGGACGGATAACATTAATAAATATCTTTAGTCCATTTACATAGGCAACCTAAGATGGCCTTGCCATAAAACAGGCGGAGGTCATCCCAGACAACGCCCCTGAGGCCAAAAATGTATTCATAAACCTGAATCAGCTTTTCAGCTGTCCATTTGCCTATTCCCAGTAAGTTTTACCCATAAAATAGCCTTTTACAAATTCTTCCTATTCAAATGCATTGGCGACCAAAGTTTTTCATGACTTAAATGAACTTTAAAGAGCTCCAGTCCCTGATACTTCACAACAAGTTTCAAGATCTGGAGAAAAAAAGTTTTAAATTTCTCTTTATAGTCATGGCAGCCATCTTGGTCATGTGACCTTGACTATTTATATAAACTTTCTTTCTCCTTTTCCAAGGATGCTCCACTTGAAGTTCTGCCAAGCGATTTCAGAGGAGAAGATTTTTCAATATTATTGAAATATACATGTATATAGCCCCGGGGCAGGGGCAGACAACCCGCAGGGCCAAAAACATTTCCCATCAACATTTATATTCTGTTCATTTGCCTATTCCCAGTAAGTTTTACACATTAAATTGCATTTAACCATTTTCCCCCCATTCAAACGCATTACCGTAAAATAGGTCAAGGTCATCACAAGGTGATGATTTTCATAAACTTTGTAGAGTTCCTATCTCTGATGCTTTATGCCAAGTTTCAAAATCATAGGCCTTCTGGTTCTGGAGAAAAAAGATTTTTTAAAGGTTTTTGCTATTGATAGCAATGGCGACCATCTTGGTCATATGACCTGAACCATTTATTCGATACTCGACTTTTATTACTCGATACTCGACTTTTATTACTCGATACTCGACTTTTATAACTCGATACTCGACTTTTTTAACTCGATACTCGACTTTTATTACTCGATACTCGACTTTTCATACTCGATACTCGACTTTTTTAACTCGATACTCGACTTTTTTAACTCGATACTCGACTTTTATTACTCGATACTCGACTTTTCATACTCGATACTCGACTTTTATAACTCGATACTCGCTTTTTGTAACTTGATACTCGACTTTTATGACTCGATACTAGACTTTTATAACTCGATACTCGCTTTTTATAACTCGATACTCGACTTTTATTACTCGATACTCTATCTTTCATACTCGATACTCGACTTTTTATACTCGATACTCGCTTTTTTATACTCGATACTCGATACTATAAAAAAAGAATTCCTCGACATTTTGACTTTTGGTATGAGTCGAGTATCGAGTATAAAAAGTCGAGTATCGAGTATAAAAAGTCGAGTATCGAGTATAAAAAGTCGAGTATCGAGTATAAAAAGTCGAGTATCGAGTATAAAAAGTCGAGTATCGAGTATAAAAAGTCGAGTATCGAGTATAAAACGTCGAGTATCGAGTATAAAAAGTCGAGTATCGAGTATAAAAAGTCGAGTATCGAGTATAAAAAGTCGAGTATCGAGTATGAAAAGTCGAGTATCGAGTATGAAAAGTCGAGTATCGAGTATGAAAAGTCGAGTATCGAGTATGAAAAGTCGAGTATCGAGTATGAAAAGTCGAGTATCGAGTATGAAAAGTCGAGTATCGAGTATGAAAAGTCGAGCATCGAGTAATGAAAGTCGAGTATCGAGTAATGAAAGTCGAGTTTCGAGTAGTAAAAGTCGAGTATCGAGTTATAAAAGTCGAGTATCGAGTTATAAAAGGCGAGTATCGAGTTATAAAAGGCGAGTATCGAGTTATAAAAGGCGAGTATCGAGTTATAAAAGACGAGTATCGAGTCATAAAAGGCGAGTATCGAGTTATAAAAAGCGAGTATAGAGTATAAAAAGTCGAGTATCGAGTATGAAAAAGCGAGTATCGAGTAATAAAAAAGGAGTATCGAGTAATAAAAGGCGAGTATCGAGTATTATGGGTGTAACCCTCCCCCCCCCCCCCCCGCCCCCACTTCGGCCCGTCTTAGAGGGTAATCAGTACGCAGATACATGGTACGCAGGGTTCAACAATTTATGCAAATCGTGCGCGTTTTTACAAATTTCTGAGTTCTTAAAGCATGTAAAGGTATCGTGAAAGATGCCTTCTTTGTTGGTCACTCGGCACTTTTTATGGTTTCATGATGGTATTCTGCAGTTAGACACGAGCAAACGCCATAAGCATCATCAGCTTCAATTCTAATGCGTCTTATTTTCCACTGCGTTCGAAAAAGAATTTTGTTTTGTTGCATAGATATAGCATCATAAGGCCAATTCGCATACGCCCAAAATGAAACCTGCGTGTAAATTCTGCAAACACCTATCTGCCTGTATTGTTTTAGTATTATAAAAAATAAAGACAAATAGTGTTGTGCAGATTTACATCTGGGTGTATTTTTGGCGCATGCCAATTGGCCTATAATTTTCAAAGAAATTGTGTCGTTTGATATCATTACTTTTACCCAATTAATACTAAGTCTAGTTAACGCTAATAATATGCATCCGAACACTTAACCATCTGTGCACACTATGCATATCATATACTAACCCAAACTCCTAACGCAACAAGAAATGTGGCTGAATTTTATAGAAATAAGTTTTGCAGGCAAACCAAACTGATAGAAGTTAGTCAAAAATGGTCAACAAACATTTTAAAACCATTAGTTATTTTCTACAGATTAGGGATCACTGGTACTGGTGTACGAATACATGTCACATGGCGAATACCGGCAAAGTCCCATGCATTTCGTTCTTTAACAGACGCACTTTCTCTGTAGAATCGATTGATTCGTGAAATTAGCGACTTGTGGTAAAACTGAAGTTTAATGTGATGCTTGGATAACCCAGCATTTTATTTTAAGATGTATTTCGGCCAAATTGTAAACAGGACGAGTGCAACTGAGAAAACAAACCACTGTTGCGTTAGCTCTTTGGGTTAGTATATATTTACACGGATAGTTCAACCCAGAAGCTAGCTCATATAAGAAATATAATGGAATACAGTCAGATATAGCCATTATCGAGTTTTTATGAAGATAGTTCGTGTTTGTATCGCCCCTGGCGTAGAAAGTCTGTCCATAATTTCCGGACCCATTTGCGAATACGGTGAAATAAAAAGACTGTACGGAATGACAGAAATAGTTCCATAAAAAGTCGACATTCTTGCTGTGTCTTCGTTTGTGAGTATGCCAAGGTAAAATATGGATGTTAATTTTGGTTTATTACGTCCTCGTCAAATCTAAGGTCTTGCCGGGACGGTTCCTCCATTTTCCTGGTACTTCTTCAAAACCAGAGGACGAATGGTCCTGTAAGCGCTCACCTGAGATCTGATATATACTCAAAAACTTTCATAAATTTGGAGCATAATCCTGGGACAAGGACGGATAACATTAATAAATATCTTTAGTCCATTTACATAGGCAACCTAAGATGGCCTTGCCATAAAACAGGCGGAGGTCATCCCAGACAACGCCCCTGAGGCCAAAAATGAATTCATAAACCTGAATATGCTGTCCATTTGCCTATTCCCAGTAAGTTTTACCCATAAAATAGCCTTTTACAAATTCTTCCTATTCAAATGCATTGGCGACCAAAGTTTTTCATGACTTAAATGAACTTTAAAGAGCTCCAGTCCCTGATACTTCACAACAAGTTTCAAGGTCATAGGCCTTCTGGTTCTGGAGAAAAAGAGTTTTAAATTTCTCTATATAGTCATGGCAGCCATCTTGGTCATGTGACCTTGACTATTTATATAAACTTTCTTTCTCCTTTTCCAAGGATGCTCCACTTGAAGTTCTGCCAAGCGATTTCAGAGGAGAAGATTTTTCAATATTATTGAAATATACATGTATATAGCCCCGGGGCAGGGGCAGACAACCCGCAGGGCCAAAAACATTTCCCATCAACATTAATATTCTGTCCATTTGCCTATTCCCAGTAAGTTTTACACATTAAATTGCATTTAACCATTTTCCCCCCATTCAAACGCATTACCGTAAAATATGTCATCACAAGGTGATGATTTACATAAACTTTGTAGAGCTCCTATCTCTGATGCTTCATGCCAAGTTTCAAAATCATAGGCCTTCTGGTTCTGGAGAAAAAAGATTTTTTAAAGGTTTTTGCTATTGATAGCAATGGCGACCATCTTGGTCATATGACCTGAACCATTTATATATTTATATACACTTTCGTTACTCCTTCCCAAGGATGCTCCACGTGAAGTTTGGCTTTGATTGGCCCAGTGGTTTGAGAGGAGATGTTTCAATATTATGGAAATATACATGTATATAGACCCGGGTCAGGGGCAGACAGCCCCCAAGGGCCAGAATTATTCCATAAACATTAATTTTCATTTGCCTATTCCCAGTAGGTTTTATCCATTAAATTGCATTTTAACCATTTTCCCCCATTCAAATGCGTTGGCGACCTAAGTTGACCTTGCCGTTAAATAGGTCAAGGTCATCCCAAGGTCATGATTTATATAAACTTTGCAAAGCTCCTTTCTCTGATGCTTCATGCTTCATGCCAAGTCTCAAAGCCATAGGCCTTCTGGTTCTGGAAAAGAAGATTTTTAAAGGTGTTTGCTATTTATAGCCATGGTGGCCATTTTGGTCATGTGATTTTAACAATTTGTATAAACTTTCATTACCCTTTTCTGAGGATAATGTACATGAAGTTTGGCTTTGATTGGCCAAAGGGTTTCAGAGGAGTAAAAAGCAAGCATCGGGTATTTCAAAAGCGAGTATCGAGTAACTTTATTAAGTGTGGACGGAAACATAGTGTGAGTACTCATTTTTATCAGAACATAACGGATCTTTTGTTACCAAAACTATTCACGTTTGTGGGCTTTTCCGTTTTTTTTTTACCTACCTCTTCAATTGGCTGTGTTTTGCAAGCAGTGAATGTAACGCGACGTCATCAAGCTCATTACGACGTCACTTATCTTTTATTTATATACACATTGGTTCCCTATGGAAGGCCGGCGCGGTATGCTAATTGATATTTGCTAAATGCTAATTGCTAAATGCTTATTGCTAAATGCATGTTTTCATCGATATAAGACTACTCTTCAGAATGGTTCTGTTAAACATCTGGCATTTAGCATTAAGCAATTTAAGCTTTTGGCAAATGACATTAAGAAACAAGCATTTAGCAAATAGCATTTAGCAAATAGCATTTAGGATGTCACATGAATATAGATAATCAAAGAATCAGTGGCTCAATTTCGAAGAATATTTTGGAATACCAGCCGTATTTACAGGTAGCAATTTTTCTATTACATGAAGAGGCGACGTGTTTATTGCTAAATGCTTATTGCTAAATGCATTTTCCTAAATGCTGAATGTTTATTGTCAAATGCTTTTTGCTAAATGATAAATGCCAATTGCGAAATGCCATTTGCTTAATGCTGCTTGCTATTTGCTAAATGCCAGTTGTTTATAAGAGTCGTTTCGGATACCTGGTTGATAATGTTTCGCTCTATTGTGAATGAATATGCATTAAGCACTTGGCATTTAGCAATTAGCATAAGCAAAAAACATTTAGCAATAAGCATGTCGCGCCGGCCTTCCATAGTTCCCCCTTCCCACAAGTGCTTCAAATAAAATTTGACTTTGTTTGGCCAAGGGGTTTTAGAGAAGATCTTTGAAAATGGTTGACGACGGACGACGACGGACGGACGCCGGGTGCCTGTCTATCCTTAAAGCTCACCTGTGATCCTTCGGCTCAGGTGAACTTATAATCATGTTTGAACAATATGGTAAATAGTCCCAGTAGAGGGACAGATTAAGCCCTGGGCCATTCTTTTCAGAATAATTAATATCTGTTTGTCAATTTTCTGCAAGTTGTCATGATCAAAATAAAAATACCAAGGCTTGATTATATTTTCATAACCCAATCTTCATGAAAACAAATGTGTTGGGCATTACTAGGATTAATCTCGGGTATGCTACATCATTTAATCGGAACATGTACATTTTGGAGATATTTATTGTGGCTATAGTAAATGGATGAGCCTCAAATTACGATTCTCGTGCTAACATTCATATTATTAGTAGGAAGCAAATGTTGACAGATAACAGTTCAATCCCATCCTATAATACGAACCTTTGGCTAAGGAGAGCTTGAAGAATAAGCGGGAAATGTGCATCAGGATAACATGTCCATGTAATATTGTTAAAAATGCTGTAATATCTTATATGTTTGATCAATACAAGAGTGGCTGGTTGCGAGACATAAATCGTGAAACTGATAGTAGGGGACTTGGGCGAAATAAATTACGAACCTATAGGTTGTTTAAAACAGAATTTAAAACAGAAAGCTATCTATATTGTCCAATGACGAAAACGCATAGGCGTTCGTTTTCTAAGTTTCGTTGAGGTGTCGCACCTCTTCGCCTTGAAACAGGAAGGTATGAGGGGCTCAGTGAATCTGAAAGAACTTGCTTTAACTGTGATGGTATTATTGAAAACGAGGAACATGTATTATTAGAGTGTCCGCTGTATGAGGATATTCGACAAACTTTACCATATGAACCCCTTCATAGTGATTTATCGAATGAAGAAAAACTGATAACCATGTTTAGCTCCACATCTTTTACTGAGATAAGAATAACAGCCAAAATCTGCCATGACATTTTAATGAGAAGACGGGATATTTTATACAAACATTGAACCTTTTTATACATGTACATATGTATGATATTACCTTATAGTCTCTCATAACTCCATATAGGAGTGGCTCTCTTACGTTTTTTAACAATTATAATATGTATTACATTTTAACTGTAATTATGTATTATATCATATTGTTTAAATGTATAGAGGTGAGACTCAAATAAATAATTGTATCTGTTGTAATTGTATCTGTAATATGTAGTAACACTGGGATGCACAATGGATTTTTTTTCTTATTTTGCCCCAAAACATACATTGTGAATCAATCTAATAAGAAAAAAATAATCAAATGAAAATTTTCATTTCTTACAGCGTAAAAATACTACATATGCCCTTCTGCGCTGCACTAGTGTTTTTTCGTATTTGGCATACGATGAAATTTCCTTGTGCAAAGAGAATAGCCCCAGATAGGACGCTGCGTTCTGTGGCTTTACATCTAGGGCTTTACTGTTTGTCTTTGTCCCATTAAAATGAAACCAGGCGTAAATGGGTTAATGTTCACATTTGTGCAAGTTTTATCGGTCACCATCAGGACAACATGCCTGTTTAATATATACCATGTACCAAAACATAGATTGTAGGTAGTTGTTAGAACCACCTCGGTGAGTCTCCTCAATACTGTCACCACTGGTTTGGGATCTGCGTTTCTTTTATTTAGGCACGGTTAAAAGAGCAGTAAACTGTATGCAAAACAGAAACTTGGTTGGAGGTGGCTGCTCGCTCGGCTTACTGTATGTTTTCAAAGTACCCGAGTTTCAATTTAGTCTTTTCCCGCCTCGGGTTTTTGGGGCGGGGCTTGCTTTCTGGTTGTGCCTTTTTCTGGTCGTTGCCTGCTTTTACCTTTTCTATCGCTTGAAGACCTTCATGTTTATACATGTACCTTTTCTCTTTCTTGAATTGCAATACTTAAGTGATTTCATCTTTTTGGTAAACCAAGCCATACCACCACAAGACCAAATTTCCCTTTTTAAACACTGTAGCATACAAACCTGAAATTAATGCAGCCTGGTCATGGTTTATCTGACTGTTTGCTATTCCTATTGATTCTTATAACTAATCCAAAAACTGCGGTATTCTTTTTATCTTACAAATCTGACGCATCGATTCAATTTTCTGCTTGCCCTTTTGTGTTATCTCTTAATGAAAAGTCAGGCCATCCTGTATGCTTGTGCAGCTTTCACAGTCCCTTTGGCTAATTAATCAGTAAATAGAAATGTCAAGTTCAAGTACGGCATGCATTTGTGGAGGGAAAAGTGCCATTAGATATAATTAATATCCTCAAGGGAACTGATCTGACACTAAGAGAATCTGGCTAAGAGTTGGAATTCACTGGAGCATTCTATGCAGCCAAGTTTCTACTGTGTCCAATCAAGAGGTTGTGGGTTCGAAACCCGGCTGGTACATATGCCTGTCATATGTTCACCCTGACGTGATAAAGGAAAACCGCCCATAGGGGTGTCCACATAACATTTACATTTACAGATACTTGTCTCTTATTATTACTCCATTCTCTTATTTTTACTCGATACTCGACTTTTATAACTCGATACTCGACTTTTTATACTCGATACTCGGCTTTTATAACTCGATACTCGACTTTTTTAACTCGATACTCGACTTTTTTAACTCGATACTCGACTTTAATTACTCGATACTCGACTTTTCATACTCGATACTCGACTTTTTTTAACTCGATACTCGACTTTTATTACTCGATACTCGACTTTTCATACTCGATACTCGACTTTTATAACTCGATACTCGCTTTTTGTAACTCGATACTCGACTTTTATGACTCGATACTCGACTTTTATAACTCGATACTCGACTTTTTTAACTCGATACTCGACTTTTATTACTCGATACTCGACTTTTCATACTCGATACTCGACTTTTATAACTCGATACTCGCTTTTTGTAACTCGATACTCGACTTTTATGACTCGATACTCGACTTTTATAACTCGATACTCGCTTTTTATAACTCGATACTCGACTTTTATCACTCGATACTCGATCTTTCATACTCGATACTCGATACTATAAAAAAAGAATTCCTCTTCAAAGACTGGCATTTGCAATCATTTTGCATACCTTATGTATGCCTTTACTTTGCCGCATTTACAATGGTATGTATAATATTGGCTATGCCAATATTTGATTACTTATTTACGTATCTTCCGTAAACGTTAATCTTTGTTTCTTTTGATCGCGTTGTTGTACATGTTAAAAGACAGGCATTTCAAATCATTTTGCATACCTTATGCATGCCTTTAGCTTGCCGCATTTAAAATGGTATGTATACATCTAGCTATGTCAATATTTGATGGCTGATTTACGTATCTTCCGCAAACATTAATGTTTGTTTCGTTTGGTTGCGCTGTTGTACATGTTCAAAAACTGACATAAGCAATCTTTTGCATACCTTATGCAAAATATAACAGATTTTTCGTTTTCGAATTATTTGATGAATATTCATTTCTGGCATCGCCCGTGGTATTTAAATTCAGGTTTCATGTTCAGTGTTGGCATTGGACGGTGATAGAGTTGTATATGTAATGATAGTCTAATCATAATTATTAGTTTCGTGATTATACCATATTTAATCATATGATATTGTGTTCGACAAATAATTATACACTTTCGAGTCTGTTGTGTGACCAGAACCGCCTGATGATGACAGTTTTTCCCATGATAAGGATCAAAACGAAACATTCGTTTTCCCTCCACGTTTAATTAACAGATTTGCAGACAACATATGGGGTTCGGTCAGATAATTAATCAAAGGTGCAGGGGAATGATAAGCTACATGTATGACGTCTCAGTCATAATTTATTGATATACAAGCAAACACAATTTACATAAATCAACTTTTTGGCAACACGAATAAATACAGTTTCAAAGAGTCCTGTCAACCAAATACCTTACATGCATTTTGCTTACAAATGTCTTCATTGTAGCAAAAGATTACACTCTCTGCAGTCTTGGTGAGCTACTTGGTAACTTGATTGCGTAAAAATTTCGAAAACAAAACAATGTTACAATGTTGCATTTTATATAATTATAGTTTTTATTTTCGCCAAAGAAACATCAAAAATAATACAGTTAGAACAGATTGTTTTAAAATTGAATATAACTGCATCTTATTAAATCTACCTATAACAATCCTAAATACTAAACAACGGCAACAACAAATTTTAAAACGAAACTTTACAGTTATTAAACTCAAAAGTTATAAGCACGCCCCTATTTTTCATTGAATATTGCTAACCGAATATTTTTCGACTATGCCTGAATTTTTTTGCAGAAAGTACATTTCCAAGAGTTAGAATATTAATTTTCCTTAGTTTAAAGTGAAGAATTACGGAATAAATCTGTGTGCAGCGGACCGTGGTCAAATGTGCTGTGCTGTCTTGCATAAACGGTACATTGTTTACGGCATTGAATATCGAACAATTCTGAATGCATTTTATTTGGCTTTAATTAACACAAAAGACACTTTTTTTTCTAAAGTACCGGTCCCACTGAATCGTAAGCAATCGTACGATTGTCTAATCATAAGATTATTGATAAGACTGCGAATGCATTTATAAAATGTTTTCCATCGTATTGCGATCGTAAGCGCAGTGGGACTGGAACTTAAAATACCGGTCCCACGGAATCGTAAGCAATCGTACGATTGTTAAATCACCAGTTTTGTGGTAAGACTGCGCATGCAAATTATGCAGAATGTTTTCCAACGTGTTTATGCTTTCTTCATCTGCACATCGGGTCCAAAGAAATGACCCCCACAATCGTACAGCGATCTTAAACCCCAAAGAACGCATTTTGGTGATAATGATAACAAATAGGTGCTTATTAATACTGTTGACTGTCAGTAATAAGTTCCTTTCTTTGGCGTGGACCACATGTGGCCATATAATTCAAAAGCTGTTTCTTGGAGCTTGCATAAATTATGATTCATTATAGACTGGAGAAAGTAGAAACATAAGTAATGGCAGATAGCAAGTTCCAGAGATAATACTTATCAGTCACTAGAAATTGAGAGGTTGCATAGGCACTAGAACTGCAAGATTATTCTCCCTTGATCCGCCATATTGGAGACACCAGGCAGGTTTCTGTGCACAATTTTAATCATTTTTGCCACCTTCGTTCTCTACACCTAATAGTTATATGGACTTAAGAACTCATAATATATCATCCTTTGGCATATGAAAAATACAGGATTGAAGTTTTGTTATAAATTTCTGAAAGAGAAAGAAGATAATTTGGCTCAAAGTTCATTAAATTTGTGTTGAAAATCAGCCTGGGTGTCTCCAGCAAGAAAGATAACTCATGGTGTGTGATGTCATCTGCAACCTCTCTATAGTATTCTATGAATGGGACAGAAGATACACATACCAGAATCTAATGAATATAATGACCAGTTTAAGTATCTACACATTCTGATCAGTGAAAGATCTAAATTGTTGATATCTTAAGCGCAGTGGGACAGGCACTTGAGCAAATAATGACCTAGAAAATTCAGGTTTTCGGTAAGGAATTTTGTTTTAAAGGCCGCTTGTCGCTACAATGTAAATTATTGGTACAGAATTCGCACAGCCCATGAAGAATTCAATGCGTCACATACAGACGTCGCGTCAGATGTTCAGGCACAACTTGCGATTTTTCACGGCTCTTGGTGCTACATGTAAAATGCTGCCATTTCATTTTTTTTTTTTGAAGTAGCGGTATGCAAAATATATCAAAACAAAGACCTTGAAACCATGCAGCTTTTAGACCATGTGCAGGTTTGATGTGTCTTATGACCTATTAATGAATACCAGTTCTTCACAGATGAATAAGTGCCAATTGTTCTTTGAAAATGAATTATCCGGCACAATTGGATTTTTACAAACTTGATGACGTATATGTGGCGTCACGTGACCTCAAATTTGCCATCTTATAACTATACGGCACTGCTGCAGTCTCTCCCAGGCTATGTTGACACCGGTCTGATAAACCAAACTTTGCACACCAATGCATTAATGTCTCTACAGATTCGACGTAAATACGCTATATTAGGTCGATTACGTCGACTATGACCATTCAGACAAGCTAGCATCATTGCCAGACAATCAGTGCAACTGGAAAAACTTATGTTTTCACTCGTACAAAGACTCAGTTAAAGCCCATAAAAGTGTTTTGTAAATTCTGCAAATCCTCAAACCCGTCGCCAGTTAGAGCAAGTGTTATTTGCTGAGCGGCTAACATTCCACAAAATGTAAAAGGAAATCACACCTTATCCATGCGACAGCGGTGTTTAGCGGTGGTACGAGCTAATGGGGGAAACACTAGATTTAATTTGTTTAGACGATTTGAACTGATAGATTCGAAGTTCAGTTTACTTGCTCTTTTGGGAAACGTACTTAAGCAGGGTATTTCAATCTTTGTTAGAGAATTATTGATGAAATTCTCACTATCACACAAGAAAATTGTTCTGAAAATCATTTTATAACGTCATGTACGATTTCCCCTTACCTTACACCATCGTTGTTTTCAATACGTTTTTCCAGACTTTTCGATTCATGAATGTGCTAACCAAAAGCTCAATAGATTTCGATAGAAATCACCGATCACAATGGAATTTCACCACATTATTTCACAATAATGTATCTTATCGTGCAATGAATTTGAACATTTTCGGTTGCTTCGTTTTTGAAATATTTTTAAAAATCTTACTAGGTGCGTTGGGAATTTGGTTAAGTATATATGTACGGATTAACTTGAGCAAGCTCCGCCTGAGCAGTCAACCAGTAATCCGATGGTCAGTCAGTAGCGTACATGTATATGCTTTCACTGAAGACACAAACAGCCCATCTATTTCTTTAGGCCTCAAAGGGCGGCGGCCATATTCCCACCATATATTGTGCCGGACGCGGCTTTCACTTTACCAGTAAAGGTGACGGATATGCGGGATAACAGCTAAGAGAGTTTCGTTTAACTCCCTACAGTACTGGTAAATACCTAGGGAGCAATGGCTCCGTCCCGACATGACTGAAAAAATGTTGACTGAGACGTTAAACCTCAGTATAAACAAACAATTAAACCGGGATAAACCATTCAGTTAAACCGGGGCAGTGATGTACATCATGTTTCATGAAATGCTTTTGTTGGACCTGGACGGAAGATCAGATATATGTTTTCAGTAGGATGGCTTGAGTCTGTGCAGAATTATATAGAACGTTTCCGCATCTTACTTTGTAGTGATGCTGTACACGACCTGTACATGATGTGTGCTCGCGCGCGCGTGCGAGTATTACAGATTCGACTTAATCGTCGTGGCCTGACCCTGATGGTACCTGATCGTAAAAGGATACTAAAGATTAGGTTTTTGATGCTATCTGAAGGAGAATATAAACATTAGCATCTAATGAAACAAAATTTAAGGCGTATCAAGATGTGGGTATTCAATCCGATAATGTTATGGAATTGTCCGTTTTTCTAATAAATAAAAAAAATTATTTAAGAGGATTGTATGTATAGCGTCTCAAAAGACCGTCTTTTAAGATAAAATACATTCCAGTTTCATTTGATTGATGTAGGCGCTAATTAACCAATTAGCTATGCAATAACCTATGCGTCTGGAATCATTCTTTTGATGTGCGCGGAACACATGTGCGTAAACACGCCCGCCTCTTATCTTATGGTATGCTATTCATAAAAGGATTTGAGTAGCTTCAGAAAGGATTGACAACATTTCTTGGAAATCATTTATAACAAACTGCAAGTTTTCGGGAAATATTCGTTATTCGTAGCGTTGAAGCATTATCCGCGTGTGTCTTAAAAAATCTATTGTAACATCGGTGCTAAATTCGTTGTGGAACATTTATTCATTATTATGTAGAATTAACATTATGACTCTGCATCTCGGGGTAATGACATTGACAATAGAGGACAAAATTTAACCATCGTTTAGTTCAAACTGTCGAGCAGTGTAACACGTTTTCGTTTTCATAGTGTTGTCTGTTTAACGATCAGTTAGCTGGGATATGAAACAAAAGCGTTATTTAATATTTAACATAAATGTCTAGCAAAATTTTGCGTCGACAGGATAGTTATTGACATTATATATGTACGATTCTTCAAGGATTTTTGTTACATTTTATTCTCCACAAAACTCGCAATTTTCTAAAATTTATATCCAACATGCTATCGAAATACAATTTAGTTTAATTGCAACTACGTGTAATATTTCAAGTTAATATGTGGGCAATTGCACTCCAATAGGCTCCTTTTTTATTACAAATAATAATTTCATAACTATAAGTCAGTTACATATGAAATTCGAGAGCTGTAAGTTCAAATATTTCAACAAAATAAAGCGCACAGGAACGAGTTTCCTCAATAAACCGAAATGCATGTATTGATAAGAATTTGCGTAAAAAATACCATTTCTAATTTATGGCTTGAAGAGGCTACATATTGTTTTGCTAAGTCAATGATTCACATATTATATCGTGCATATTTAGTTAACTGTACACCAAAAGGATATTAACTAGTCAAGGACTTTGGTGGCGACAATGTGTTCTGCGGTTTGAAGCACTGGATCGACAATCATGACAGTTAATGGATCTAGGGAAAGAAAAGATGTAATTTGACCAAAATCAATCGCAGGTTCGACCCCTGGCTTCTCCAGTCCGTCGGATGGGACTATAAACCGAGGTCCCGTCTCCATATGACCTTAGCTGTTGGTGGGACGTTAAACCACAATCAAACAACCAAACCTACCAGAAAGCATACCCCACTACCAGATCAAATCATAATAACCCCGATATGCATACCAACCTATGCAAATATATTGCAAATATTACCCTATCATACAACAGCAAATATACTACGTAAATATATTTGTATGCAGTCTGCACATACGTTAGCAAACATGAATATTATATTTATATTTGACACCTGCAAACGTGGTCTCATTTTTGTATTTGTCACATGTTTGCATATGTTTGAAAGATAAAAATATCTCATTTCTGCAGCCTTTACATAGATATGCAAATCTAATTCAAGAATAATATGCGCGCATGTTTACATGATTCTGAACTGCGATTGGCATACTTATATTTTTCTTATATTTGCTACATGTACCATTCATGTTGAAAAATAGATATTTGAAATCAATTTACTGTACAATTTGAATTACATTAAACAAGTCATTTAAAAGGATTGCATTTGCATGGCAAATTTTTTATTTGATTTACATTTGCATAGCGTATTCAAAATGACTGCTCACGTTTTTATTTGCATTAGTCGGTAAATTGCTACATGCAGATTAATATTCACATACGTAGTAAAGGTTTACATGAACGGGAAATAGCATGCTATGCAAATATTTGGTAAAACGTTTAAAGTAAACACTAAAATTTGACAAAATATTTACGTACTGCGCGATAAGGGTTTGAATCTTATAATGCATTTAACATATGCACAGGTCGCACACAATTAAGTAAATGCGGCAAGCTAAATGTGCGCCACCATCCGTATACTTGTGTAAACACAGACATTTTCCATAGGCAAATGTAATGCGCATGAACTTCAAATGAAGTCAAATATGAAGCAAGCCTTAGTAAATTCTGGCATTTCAGTATGTTTGCAACACTTTTACTATGGTGCCTAAATCGACTTTTTCATGCAGTGATAAAACAAAAAGAGCCACCATAGAAGTATCGCATTGAATGATCAGTAATATAAAATTACTGGCGGGCTTAAACGATTCCCACTCCAAAAACCGAGGTGGGAAAAAACTAAACAATCAGGTACTTATACCATGAAAACACACCGCAAGCCGAAATAGCAGCTATTTCCCAATAGGTGGTCACATATTTGCCTAAACTTAACTAAGGCACCAACAGCACAAAACATTTTTAAACACCAAGACATAAAACAATAAGAACCACCATAGAAGTATCGCTTTGGAATGATCAGTAATACAAAACAAGCTAGTCAATGAATAATCATGAACAAACAAATAAATCATAATGAATTCCATGATGCATCAAAAAAGAGGACTCACAGTTTGAGTAAGATGCCCGACGATGGAGATATCTGGGCGCCCAATAACTTACTAACTCCGGGGAAAAAGAAAAACACAGTTGAAATCCGGTGGGCCAATCAACAGACAAGAAGCTCCGACCCCAACCGACTAAAATGAATAGATTTATGTCGCATAACATTTAAGCTGTTTCAAAACATCAATGCCTCTCTTGAACTTGAAGATGCAATAGAGTAATTATTAAGAACATGTAAATGATTGCTTCCACCAGTAAAGCATGCTTCACGTACATGTATCCCGGTAAACTGTTAGGGATCTACATGTAAATGAAGTTTCAAGCGCAATTGGTAAATCAAAGAATGTCAGGAGTAAATGATGAGTTATTGATGATATCCACTTTATTTGTTTGGCTAATCGCCTTAGCTAACTGCTAACCGCATTTTTTCTCGATGTCTTTTGATAAATGATTGTTTCTGAGAAGCATTCATATCCAGTTTCTTTATATACTATAAGACTTAAGTTTAGCAATTTTTTCACCCATCATTATTTTCCAAATCAAATGTTTGAAAACATTCGATTCGCTTTTAATATGTCAAGTGATGCTCAAAGTCATGTTTCGAGGCGAGTTTGTGTGCGTTTTCTCAAGTCAACAAGTTGCTACGTTACGTTTAAAAAAATCATGCAAATCATGTGCCCAGCAATCCACATGCATCAAATGTTATCAATCTTTATCTTGTTTGATTGGTAAAAGTGTCATAACGAATAAACCGGAATAACATTTGAAATATTCCGTGCGGGACGCCGTTACAACCTGGCGTTAAACCAGCGTAACACGAAGACCAATCTGCCCAGTGAAGACATGAAGAATATGGAAGCCAATTGAAATTTTAAAGCAACGTTCTCCTAGAACCATATTCCATTAGCTGATAGCGTCAAAAGCCTGCACCTTGACGCCAAAAAACGTAAAGCTATCATGATATAGGGCAATGCCAATTTTACGTCAAAGTGACGTAATCGATTTCAGGCGACCTACGAATTTCAGGCTTGATTATTTACGGCATGGAAATATGGAAAAACAACAGAAAACAACTTGCGTGGTGCGAACACCGTTAATATCGCCGATAGGTTTTTGGTCCTGTAAACGTTAAACGTAAACGTGCAAGACTAGACTTTACCACATCACATCAAACCATATAGGCCTACGAAGCGAAAGTTTTCTCGAAAAAGCGAAATCGCACGACTTTTCAGCAATTAAACACTTACGGGGTCACCTCGGGAGTAAGGAAAGGGAACAAAATGACGTCAATTACATCATACACCAAGGGCGTTACCTGGTACCAGAATGGGGCCAAATCTCTACGATCATGGTACTGTAATCTTTTTGAGCACAAGAAGATGTTTAATGACTGTTTTGAGAATAAAAGGTTTACTTTCCGGTGTGCCGAGAAACAATGTGAATTTTCAGATGACACCCCTGTAAACTTGGACGCAGCGGAATTGCGTCAAAAAAGATGGCTTTCCGGCAAAACGTGAAAATTGTGGTTCCTTAAGGTTTAGATATTGATAGGTTAAAGAGTTTAGTTCAGTTCATCCTTATACCAATTTGCAATTTGGAAATAAACTAAAAATTGCTAAACTTAAGTCTCATAGTATATGTCATTCAAACACTCTTGCACTTTTTATTATAAAATGTTTAACACGAAAACCTTAACTGAAAAAGAAAATTTCATTGACAACTAGGTACTTATACTTAAGCCGAGTGAGCAGCTATTTCCCACTCGGCAATTACCCGAACTTAACTAACCTATGAAAACGTATATAAAGTTCAAACAGCACAAAAAATTCGACACCGAAACACAAAACAAATAGAATCACTACAGAAGGATCGCCTTGGAACGATATAACTGGGGGGGGGGGGGGGGTCTTAAATCGATTTTACAGAGCTCTAACATCACCCTTATCTTCTAAAGTGGTTCACAACATTTAGTTAGTTTTTCGGTCCTCGTGGTGAATCTCTAACTAGTCATTGCCATCAGCAGCACAAAACATCAACTAGTCAATTTCATTAGCACACAAAAAAAAAGATCCACAACAGAAATGGTCCGTTGAATGGTCAGTTACATGAATCATAACTGAAACAAATAAGAATCTTACCAGAATGAATACTATCCTTATTCTAATCTTATGATTCAATCTATCGGCACAGCTGGTCTTTAATGACAAAATGTGTTCTTGCGCTACATGATATATCAGTATCATTATCTGAAATATTGATCTGAACTTTCTTTAGTATGCCATCTGGGAACATATTGCAATCATTGTCATAAGAAAATCAGGCAAAAATATTTCACTTTCTCGTTATACTCAAATCAAAGACATGAGAGATTACATTAATAACGATAGGTTCCACAAATGTTATTGTAGATTTCACCCCTTTAAACTGGTTGACGCATCTCACAAGGCTTGAAACATTCGACATTTCATTACGAAAACTTGTACATGCAATATATAGAGATTTTTTCACCTGTAAAAATTGAGAATTTCGTCAGACAAAGTTTGATATTTTTGTTATTCTTGCTCAAAACATAGATTTGCCGAGGCGGTTCTAACGAGTACCCACAATCTATGTTTTTGAGCAAAAATAAGAAAAATAGGTATACCCCTGCAAACCCTAGTTTTACTGTATAAAAGTGGGGTTTAAGGGGGTATATATTGCACGGACTTGTTTTCCTGATGTCACTGGCCAACACATGCATGATGAATCATGAGGTAAGGGTCAATAAAGTGACTTCTGGTGACATAGTAAGTCCCAGCGACTTTAGAGTAGTCTTCATGATTGGAAATTTTGATGCAAACTGTAACATTATTGGTGGGTCAGTATCTATGACGACCTGCTGATTCGTACCCGTTGGCCTTTCGTGTGTGTAGATGGTGTCTCTACCACTTTGTGTGGTATAAATCATTTGTTTGCATCTTAGTTTAAAGCTTGTTTTGCTTAACTTTATCAGGAGGGAAGCGTTTAACCGTAGTATTGACCTCTCCATATGTTTTCAGTATTCTGTCAATCATTTGACGTAATAAGGCTCCTTATGGGTTTATGAAGGTGCATTTTCATTACTTTTTCAATGCACGATATTGAATTCCCTTTCTTGGGCCTCATGCACTCCGAACCTAGACTACATGTAGGCTAGAGTTTGTTTTGTCGGCCATTTTTGTCACTTTCACTTCGATAAATAAATCTATTTTCTTCACGCTAACGAGATCAGCAAATACGAAGTTTATGTTAAAATTAAACTGGAGATGTATTTTTTAATGATATTAAGTAGTGTTGCTTAGTTTCAATCGTTTTAAATGATAATATTTGGACGAACATTCTTGTTGACCTATTTATCGGTTTTTATCGGAAAACGATCCATGTGAAATTATGTTGTTTCCAATACAGTGTTTACATTCACGTCCGCTGTCATAGATGATTGACATGCGGTATCACGGTTTACCGGATTGGACCGAAACTGTCCGAAACGAACCGATATTGTCCGGAACGGACTTATATTATGATATTATCAAAGCTTTAAAGTATTCAAAGCTAATCATGGGTCACTACATAGTAGCATGTGAAGAATTTTATATGCACAACAGTGTTGTGATTTACTTAGAACGCAGGAAAGTCGTACCTGAAGAGTTATTGCACCCTGCATACATGTATCCGTCATTCAACCAGATTTCTTATATTGTACGGATTTAGGCTACATCACACAACGCCAAGTTATATAAAGGTCAAGTCAACAATTTTTCAGACGTGGTTATGAAACCATTCACGGTTTAACACAGTATTTGATTTATTTAGTATCAAAATGCACCATACGTTACTAAAGGAATCATTCTTCTTGTCGGTGTAGACTTCTATCACAAGCTCATATTATTTTAAACTTCCAAATTTCTATGAACCCCTCCGTATAGCATGTTACTAAGAACATGCTATAATTTTCTTGTTTTCTTATTGTGTAACGTTTGATTTTCCTTTTAGGGGGTCAATTGTACATGTATCAAAAGATCAAAGTACATGTAATTTTAATGTTTTGTTATGATCTTGATATAATCTCTTGTAGTTCTATCAAGAAGGGTTTGATGCATTTATATGTGTTATATGTGTGAATATGTTGTAGCACCGATAACTGTCCATCAACGATAACTGTCCACCATGGACACTTATCGTTGCAGCCGCAACGATAACTGTCCACAAGCTAAATGGACAGTTATCGTTGAGCATGTAGCTTTATAATTTACTTTCAACGATATCTGTCCATTTTCGTAGAACACCACGATATTTGCTTAATGATGTTAAACCGTTTGGGTTAGTGCATACCTTGACAACCACTTACCGAAAATCATTCATACTTGGGCCATAGCCACCCTGTATGCCAGGCATTCATTCCAAGGCAATGAATCCCGGGGTGGGGCTTGAGGTTAATATACAGACCACCATAAAATGGCTTTTCTGAGGTCTAATTTTGCAGGTGTCTATGTCTTGACAGCATAAATACTTTGATCATATCATACGTACCCTTCTAGAAGTCCAGATTTTGGCAACTACTTATCAGAGAAGATTTAAACTTGGACCATAGGTACCCTGTTAGGCTGGCTTTCATTCTATGGCATCACACTCATATGTCTATGCCCGGGGGTGGGACTAGAGGTTAAAATCTAGAACACCTTCTGTTCTGTGGTATAGTTTTCTAGAAGTCTAGATCGTGGCAATAACTTATCAGAGAGGATTTAAACTTGGACCATAGATAACCCGTAGGGTTGGTTGCCTTTCATTCGAGGCTCCTAGGTCCATGGCGGGGGTGGGGCAAGAGGTTAAAATCTAGAACATTTTCAAAATTTGGCTGTTTTGCGATATAATTTTCTAGAAGTCATTTTCTTGACAACCGCTTACCAGAAAGCATTCATACTTGTACCACATCTATCCTGTAGGGTTGGTGCATTGGGCTCCTGTGTTCATGCTAGGGGTGGAGTTAGAGGTTAAATCTAAAACACTTTCATAAATTAGCCAAAATTTACATTGATAGCTGTAGATCAGAAAGCATTCATACTTGGGCCATTGGTGCACTGTCAACTTAGCTTTTATTACGTGACATCCGACACCAGGGTCCATGCCTGGGGGTGGGGCTAGAGGTTGAAAACTAGAACAGCTTAAAATGTTTGTTTTTTTCTTTTACACCTTGACACCCAGTTGGTATCAGAACATACTTCTTTCGGATAATAAGTATGTATGACCAGACCCTTAACCCAAAAGTAGTCCTAGGTCACAATGACCTAATTTCATGGTCCATTGATTTTGTCTTATATCTTGACACTCAGTTGGTATAGGAACATGCTTCTTTCAGATAATGAGTAAGTATGAATAGAATTTTGACCTGAAAGTAGTCATAGGTCACAGTGACCAAATCTCATGGTCCACTGATTTTGTCTTATATCTTGACACTTAGTTGGTATTTGAACATGCTTCCTTCAGATAATGAGTGAGTATGACCAGACCTTTGACCTAAAAGTAGTCATAGGTCACAGTGACCTAATTTCATGGTCCAGTGATTTTGCCTTATTTTTTGACACTCGGTTGGTATAGGAACATGCTTCTCATAGATTATGAGTGAGTATGACCAGATATTTGACCTGAAAGTTGTCATAGGTAACTGCGACCTAATTGTCTTATATCTTGACACTTAGTTGGTATTTGAACATGCCTCCTTCAGATAATGAGTGAGTATGACCAGACCTTTGACCCAAAAGTAGTCATAGGCCACAGTGACCTTATTTCATGGTCCAGTGATTTTTCCTTATTTTTTGACACTCGGTTGGTATAGGAACATGCTTCTCATAGATAATGAGTGAGTATGACAAGATATTTGACCTGAAAGTTGTCATAGGTCACTGCGACCTAATTTCATGGTCCAGTGATTTTGTAATATATCTTGACACTCTGTTGGTACAGGAACATGCTTCTTTCAGAAAATGAGTAAGTAGGTCCAGACCTTTGACACAAAAGTTGTCATAGGTCACAGTGACCAAATCTCATGGTCCACTGATTTTGTCTAATATCTTGACACTTAGTTGGTTTTTGAACATGCTTCCTTCAGATAATGAGTGAGTATGACTAGACCTTTGACCTAAAAGTAGTCATAGGTCACAGTGACCTAATTTCATGGTCCAGTGATTTTGTCTTATATCTTGACTCTCAGTTGGTAAAAGAACATGCTTCTTTTAGAAAATAAGTAAGTATAACCAGACCTTTGACCCAAAAGTAGTCATAGGTCACAATAACATAATTTCATGGCCCAGTGATTTTGTCTTATATCTTAAAACCCAGTTGGTATATGAAAATGCTTCCTTCAGATAATGAACGAGTATGACCAGGCCTTTCACCTTAAAGTAGTCATAGGTCACGGTGACCTAACTTCATGGTCCAGTAATTTTGCTTTATAGCTTGACACTCAGTTGGTATGTAAGCATGCTTCTTTCAGATGAGTGAGTACGACCAGACATTTGACCCAAAAGCAGTCAAAGGACTTTGTGACCTAATTTCATGGTCCATTGATTTTGCCTTATATCTTGATGCTCAGTTGGTATATGAACAGGCTTTTCTCATATAATTTGTGAGTATGACCAGCCTTTTGACCAGAAAGTAATCATTGGTCACTGAGATCAAATTTCATGGTTTAGTGATTTTGCCTTGTATCTTCTACAGCAAGAGATGTGTGATCAAGATTTTACATGGTTATGGGTCGATAGCACCGAATTTTTGACTTCAAAATAGTTATAGCTATATTTCATAGTAAAATGAATTTGCCTTATATCATCATGGCCTTGGGATGTCTGTGTGGTGAGTTAGAGTTGGCTCCAGTTTGACAGAACCAAATGCAGTCGAGCTACGCTGTCATGCGACAGCTCTTATTATTTTTGATAGGATTGCGTTTAGAGATCTGAAAAACATACATATCGTTTATGAATATCATTTTTCGTATACGAACCAACGGACACACTGCATAAAATGGGTTTGGACTGTATTCGTTTGACCCTAAATGACGTTTGAATCGGGAAATACAGAATTTTCAACAGATATTTTAATTCATTTGTTTACATGCATGGTTATATTCATCTTTTGTATATTTTATTAGAACTGATGCAATCTTTAACCTGTCTTATCATATCTTGTGCAGACATCCTGAAAACCTTGCTAAGGCATGAAGTACCCTTTTGTAGTTCTTGACGGCAGGGTCATATTTACTGTGGTTGCAGTGTCCGGAGGTAGGTGGCATAGCTATCGGAGGACCTGCTTTAAGGTGTTATCGTCGATGTCTGAGGACGACAGTATTACTATGTGCACTATAAAGCATCTCACAGCTGTAAACAGACATCGACTACTTTTAAACTTTTAAAACAGAGAACCCGAGTGTTTACAGTTTCATAAAGGAAGAAATAAAATTTGATTAACATATTTTGTTGATATAATACCTACCATTGTCTCAATCTGTAAAAGGCATATCGAGTTTTTTTGCTTATTTCTAACGTTTATTTCAAAAGCATACGATACGATACAACCTATTGTTGTGCAGTGAATTTTAATGTAATAAAAACATAAGTAGGTGTTAAAATTATGAATACATAAATAATGGTTCAGAAAATAGAAAGATGGAAAAAAATAGAAGTATATTTGGGCTACTTAACAGAACAAAGAACCAAATTTTCTTCTTGATTTTTATCACTCTGCTTGTGACAAGTTTGAACAAGTTATTAGAATTTGCATTGTTTGATCTTAATCCGTCTGTCTATCGGTGGCGTTTAGAAAGTTTTATGAGCTTAATTGCATAAGGTTTAATCAACTCAATCTTCCGTGAGCTTGTTTGGTGATGATAAAGAAGTAGATAATCCGTGTCACATTGTGCCACGTGCGAAAGCAGAAAAACAAGAGGGAAAAAATAGAAGTTGCAAATTGTTTAGAATGAATTTCAAATTACGTTTTCAAAATTTATATTATCGAAATCTATTCTAAATGCACATCATTTTGATACTAAACTTGCTATAATTATGTTACAAACTTTTAAAAAGATGATTTTAAATAAACAGAAATTGTTTTATCGGCAGTAGGCTCATTGTTCCTCAAATTATGTATACCATCTTGTTATTGAAGCATGTTTGTAGTAATATGTGAAACACGAAGTTATTCTGATACCAAATGCGATGAGAGTGAAGTTTTCAAAATAATTCTGCGTCCCGGATGATGCACATGTTTGTGACATCGGTATATTATCAGAATATGTAAAAGTAATTATTGCGTACATTGTATTTACGCTGTCATTTTCTCATACATGTAGATAACAGAAATGCTCCTGATTTCAATTGATATATATTTGTTATTAAACTATTAGGAATACGGGTATGGAAACAGCAATAACAACAACAACAGCAACAATAATAATAATAATAATAATAATAATAATAATAAAAATTCGGTAAACTTGCACATGCGCAGTTACGTATTTGTTTGTTCCGCCCATCTTGGTCTCAGACACAATCGGCGAACAATTTTCATTGGTTGATAAGATATTGAGGCTTGTTGTCGGTAATTTCCGCACTCGGACCCTTCCAGCCGATTTATGGTCACTTTTGGTTTGACCGTCGTAAAATAAACTGGAAAGGAGTCTTAAATCTTGTTTGTTATTTTAGGTAAGCAGTTTGCATCTGATATAGAAAATAAGAGAACTTATGTTTAAATTATTCTTAAGAGGTTGAACTTACTAGTATTAAAGACATGTATAATAAAAGCAAAGTAGATTTAAAACATTACATTTAGTGTTTTTATTCAATAATGGAAGCAAAATTAAATATTGTTTTATTTGTTTTAACATGCATTTGTATGTAATATATTTATATTACTTACACTTTTGGTTTGACCGTCGGAAAATAAACTGGAAAGGAGTCTTAAATCTTGTTTGTTATTTTAGGGCTCGGCCCAAGGGCCTATGCCATCTCGGCGTGACAGTCCACCCATGTCGTTCAGGAGAACGAGAATTCCCCCACCAAAAGAGTATCCATCGGAGGACGACAAATTCCCGACGATACTTAGTATCAGCCTTTTACGGCATAACACGTGGAGGAGAACAGTGGCGATCCCGTCCTCCCAACTTTAGCAAGCGAGTCCCCCAAACATCTACAACAGCGATGGGCGTCATTTTTAAGGGAGTGGGAGGACTATGACCAAAGGTCACAGTCGTTTGTACAATAATGGAGGATGTTAAATGTAAATATGTTAGTTGAAGATGTAAATATGTGAAAGAAGTTCGTTTAAAACAGGACCTTGCATACGACAGATTGTTAAGAAGTGAACATCCACTTGTGGATTTGAGTAAAATTCCAACATAGACGTAGATGAACATTTAAAACATCTAACAACACAAAAAATGAATAGTGAACATAAATGATAAACTTAATGAATGAAACTTAAAGATGATTCAAATAAAAAATAGAACTTTTGAAGACGTAAAAACAGATTCAACGAAAATACGAAAACCGAACCAAGCAAAGACATAACAGAGACATATAGTTAAAAATTAACCAGCGCATTAAATGAAATAAAACGACAAATAAGTGGAACAAAGTAATTAAGATGTAAGCAGCGAAATAGTAGTGACGTTAACAATGAATAAGTACACAGAAGAAGAAAGAAGAAGCAATAAAGAGAAAGATGCCGCAGAGCACAATATAAATAGCAGAGAAAATGAATTGAAGAATTAATGAAGATAGCTGTGTGCAAATCATAAGACATGGGACACTAACAGAAGACGAAAGAGACATTTGGTTGATACTTTGTCATAGTTTAGACCTTGGTATCTGTGGTCATATGAATTTTTAATACTTTTGTATTGATATTTGATTTTAACATGACTAATCTCGTCTTTGCTCCGTTGGTATGAAAAATGCTTTTAAAACATTGCATTGTATTAAATAATGATACATGTTCGATGCTGTGATGCAACATCTGAAAAAATTTGGCCAGTTTCTCAGATAATTAGTGCTAGAGCGAGTAAGGTGCGCGACTTACTTACTCAATCGGCTGAAAGGTATTAAGCATTGTATCACATTAATATTGTACTGACTCAAGCGATGGCGAATTGTCATTTTGTCATTTGATTCTATATGTACTACGCCAGATTTGTCTATTTTCTGTTAAATGTTAGTGTCAAATGAAAATGTAGAGAATAACTGGTTGAACGCATAGCTAAATAGTTTGGTTGCTAAGAACAGTATTGAGTAACTGTAAAATTGTTAACGTGTATTATATGTTTAAACATAATTCTGTACGGTTAACTATTATTTACATGTTGCATGAATACAAATTCAATGAGTCTGGCGCTGAAAGTAAAGCAAGAATGTTAAAATTATGAAAAAGGTACAGAGATAACATGTAGATAAATAATTGAGTAATAAATGCACATAATGTGGAGAAAATAAGTAGTTGAATAAGATTATACAGTTGAATGTTTAAAAAAAAAAAAAACAGAAAATAAACCGGAAGCTTAAAGTTATATTGGAAGAAAGAATAAATACGATGTCACGTGTATAAAAACAATATTTTGCAAAACTTATTCACAGTAGCTTTAGTCATGAGTATTAAATGCTTATCGCATAGATTCGTACTTAAAAACTAATGATCACATGTGCAATAAATGTCAAAAGGTTGTTACAACAGCGTAATAAAAGTTTGAAAACAGTATGTCTCAGTAATGCAACAGAAATTGTTAACACATTTTAAAATGCGATCTCATAATTATATGTGATTATTTGTATTCCTGCTTATAATAGCAATTCTCGTACTTTGATTGCATAAGCTTGAGGTTTGCATTTATCGTGTCGTTTAAACGGTTTCCTGCTACAATTCACCAAAGTTATTATCGATGCAATGAAAGTATTACAAAGTAATGTAATTTAACACCAAAATGGGAAAACTTAAATAAATAAATAAATAAATAAATAAATAAATAAATAAATAAATAAATAAATAAATAAATAAATAAATAAATTCTTAGTGCGTTAAATCCATTATAACATAAACGTCAGATTAAAGACGTTTAGTTGCCTCTAAATAAACACGTAATCGTACGTTAATTGTATTTGTATCATAATTAAAACTAATGCTGGAGCAAATGTCAAAACAAAGTTAAAGTAAAATTATAAAACGGTTAAGAGATGAAATTATTAATTTAAAAAAAAAAAAATATGCAAAATTAAATGTTCACTGAATAAGATTAGGCAAGCGGTTGAATTTAATGTAACAGAGTCATTTTGCACGAAAAGCAGGTCCGAGTTTGTATATATCTGTATATAAGTTCCTGACGAGTCAAATTCCAACTTTATAGGAATAAAGTTAATTTGGAGGGAGAGGTGGTGTTGTGCAGTGAATTTTAATGTAATAAAAACATAAGTAGGTGTTAAAATTATGAATACATAAATAATGGTTCAGAAAATAGAAAGATGGAAAAAAAATAGAAGTATATTTGGGCTACTTAACAGAACAAAGAACCAAATTTTCTTCTTGATTTTTATCACTCTGCTTGTGACAAGTTTGAACAAGTTATTAGAATTTGCATTGTTTGATCTTAATCCGTCTGTCTATCGGTGGCGTTTAGAAAGTTTTATGAGCTTAATTGCATAAGGTTTAATCAACTCAATCTTCCGTGAGCTTGTTTGGTGATGACTAAGAAGTAGATAATCCGTGTCACATTGTGCCACGTGCGAAAGCAGAAAAACAAGAGGGAAAAAATAGAAGTTGCAAATTGTTTAGAATGAATTTCAAATTACGTTTTCAAAATTTATATTATCGAAATCTATTCTAAATGCACATCATTTTGATACTAAACTTGCTATAATTATGTTACAAACTTTTAAAAAGATGATTTTAAATAAACAGAAATTGTTTTATCGGCAGTAGGCTCATTGTTCCTCAAATTATGTATACCATCTTGTTATTGAAGCATGTTTGTAGTAATATGTGAAACACGAAGTTATTCTGATACCAAATGCGATGAGAGTGAAGTTTTCAAAATAATTCTGCGTCCCGGGTGATGCACATGTTTGTGACATCGGTATATTATCAGAATATGTAAAAGTAATTATTGCGTACATTGTATTTACGCTGTCATTTTCTCATACATGTAGATAACAGAAATGCTCCTGATTTCAATTGATATATATTTGTTATTAAACTATTAGGAATACGGGTATGGAAACAGCAATAACAACAACAACAGCAACAACAATAATAATAATAATAATAATAAAAATTCGGTAAACTTGCACATGCGCAGTTACGTATTTGTTTGTTCCGCCCATCTTGGTCTCAGACACAATCGGCGAACAATTTTCATTGGTTAATAAGATATTGAGGCTTGTTGTCGGTAATTTCCGCACTCGGACCCTTCCAGCCGATTTATGGTCACTTTTGGTTTGACCGTCGTAAAATAAACTGGAAAGGAGTCTTAAATCTTGTTTGTTATTTTAGGTAAGCAGTTTGCATCTGATATAGAAAATAAGAGAACTTATGTTTAAATTATTCTTAAGAGGTTGAACTTACTAGTATCAAAGACATGTATAATAAAAGCAAAGTAGATTTAAAACATTACATTTAGTGTTTTTATTCAATAATGGAAGCAAAATTAAATATTGTTTTATTTGTTTTAACATGCATTTGTATGTAATATATTTATATTACTTACACTTTTGGTTTGACCGTCGGAAAATAAACTGGAAAGGAGTCTTAAATCTTGTTTGTTATTTTAGGGCTCGGCCCAAGGGCCTATGCCATCTCGGCGTGACAGTCCACCCATGTCGTTCAGGAGAACGAGAATTCCCCACCAAAAGAGTATCCGTCGGAGGACGACAAATTCCCGACGATACTTAGTATCAGCCTTTTACGGCATAACACTATCCTATCTTCTCCACAGCAGGACATTTTATATCTGATTGCATGCACTTCATAACAGTTTAGTGTGATCAAGTTTTCGTCCTGATCATGGGTACTTTTACCTGTCGTAAACAGTTATCGTTGACAATGCAACTATAAGTGTCTGTAATGAACAGTTATTGTTGCAAACTCAACCGGGTGTGTATATCATGTAATGTTTGAATATTTCATTTACTGATTCACACATCCAGATAGTTTAGTGTATCACGAACAGATATTGTTTAAACGTTTTTCACTGATTTGAATGATTTCATCTGTGGTGAACAATTATCGTTGACTGTGCAGCCGCTTCTGTCTGTAATGAACATTTATCGTTGCAAAGCCAACTGATTCTGACAATCATGTACAATAATCTTTGAATGTTTAATGACTGAATTAGACAGCCTCTTTTTCAAATAGTTAAGCGTCTCGTGTATCACGAACAGATATTGTTTAAACATTTTTCACATTTACTGATTCACACATCCAGATACTTTAGTGTATCACGAACAGATATTGTTTAAACGTTTTTCACTGATTTGAATGATTTCATCTATGGTGAACAGTTATCGTTGACAGTGCAACCGCTTCTGTCTGTAATGAACACTTATCGTTGCAAAGCCAACCGATTCTGTCCATCATGTACAATAATCTTTGAATGTTTAATGACTGAATTAGACAGCCTCTTTTCAAATAGTTGAACGTCTCAGGTGCAGTAATTGTTTGAAGTTTGGCTGTTTTGAATCATTTTACCCGTCGTGAACAGTTGTCGTTGACAATGCAACCATAACTGTCTGTAATGAACAGTTATCGTTGCAAACTCAACCTGTTCTGTCTATCATGTACAATAATATTTAAAAATTGCATTTGCTGATTCACACATCCAGGACAGGGCTTTTCAGATAGTTAAGTGTGTCAGGAACAAATATTGTTTAAACATTTTCACCTTTTTGAATGATTTCATCTTTGGTGAACAGTTATCGTTGACAGTGCAACCGCTTCTGTCCGTAATGAACACTTATCGTTGCAAAACCACCCGATTCTGTCCATCATGTACAATATTTTTTGAATGTTTAATGACTGAATTAGACAGCCTCATTTCAAATAGTTGGGCGTCTCAGGTGCAGAAATTGTTTGATGTTTGGCTGTTTTGAATCATTTTACCCGTCGTGAACAATTATCGTTGACAATGCAACCACATCTGTCTGTAATGAACAGCCGTTATCGTTGCAAACTCAACCGGTTCTGTCTATCATGTACAATAATATTTGAAAATTGCATTTACTGATTCACACATCCAGGACAAGGCTTTTCGGATAGATAAGTGTATCAGGAAGAGGTATTGTTTAAACATTTTCACCTTTTTGAATGATTTCATCTTTGGTGAACAGTTATCGTTGACAGTGCAACCGCTTCTGTCTGTAATGAACACTTATCGTTGCAAAGCCAACCGATTCTGTCCATCATGTACAATAATCTTTGAATGTTTAATGACTGAAGTAGACAGCCACTTTTCAAATAATTGAGCGTTTTAAATCATTTTACCCGTCGTGAACAGTTATCGTTGACAATGCAACCATATCTGTCTGTAATGAACAGTTATCGTTGCAAACTCAACCGGTTCTGTCTATCATGTACAATAAATTTTGAATACTGCATTTAGTGTTTCACATATCCAGGACAAGGCTTTTCAGATAGTTATGTGTATCACGTGCAACGATAACTGTTCATTACAGACAGATATGGTTGCATTGTCAACGACAACTGTTCACGACGGGTAAAATGATTTAAAACAGCCAAACTTCAAACCATTACTGCACCTGAGACGCTCAATTATTTGAAAAGTGGCTGTCTTCATCTTTGGTGAACAGTTATCGTTGACAGTGCAACCGCTTCTGTCTGTAATGAACACTTATCGTTGCAAAGCCAACCGATTCTGTCCATCAGGTACAATAATCTTTGAATGTTTAATGACTGAATTAGACAGTCACTTTTCAAATAGTTGAGCGTCTCAGGTGCAGAAATCGTTTGATGTTTGGCTGTTTTGAATCATTTTATCCATCGTGAACAGTTATCGTTGACAATGCAACCATATCTGTCTGTAATGAACAGTTATCGTTGCAAACTCAACCGGTTATGTCTATCGTTGCGAACTCAACCGGTTATGTCTATCATGTACAATAATTTTTGAAAATTGCATTTACTGATTCACACATCCAGGACAAGGCTTTTCAGATAGATAAGTGTATCAGGAACAGATATTGTTTAAACATTTTCACCTTTTTGAATGATTTCATCTTTGGTGAACAGTTATCGTTGACAGTGCTACTGCTTTTGTCTTTAATGAACACTTATCGTTGCAAAGCCAACCGATTCTGTCCATCCTGTATAATAATCTTTGAATGTTTAATGACTGAATTAGACAGCCTCTTTTCAAAAAGTTGAGCGTCTCAGGTGCAGTAATTGTTTGAAGTTTGGCTGTTTTGAATCATTTTACCCGTCGTGAACAGTTATCGTTGACAATGCAACCATATCTGTCTGTAATGAACAGTTATCGTTGCAAACTCAACCGGTTCTGTCTATCATATACAATAATATTTGAATATTGCATTTAGTGATTCACATATCCAGGACAAGGCTTTTCAGATAGTTATGTGTATCACGAACAGATATTGTTTAATTATTTTTCACCTATTTGAATGATTTCATCTATGATGAACAGTTATCGTTCACAGTGCAACCGCTTCTGTCTGTAATGAACACTTATCGTTGCAAAGCCAACCGATTCTGTCCATCATGTACAAAAAATCTTTGAATGTTTAATGACTGGATTAGACAGCCTCTTTTCAAATAGTTGAGCGTTTCATGTGCAGTAATTGTTTGAAGTTTGGCTGTTTTGAATCATTTTACCCGTCGTGAACAGTTATCGTTGACAATGCAACCATATCTGTCTGTAATGAACAGTTATCGTTGCATACTCAACCGGTTCTGTCTATCATGTACAATAATATTTGAAAATTGCATTTACTGATTCACACATCCAGGACAAGGCTTTTCAGATAGATAAGTGTATCAGGAAGAGATATTGTTTAAACATTTTCACCTTTTTGAATGATTTCATCTTTGGTGAACAGTTATCGTTGACAGTGCAACCGCTTCTGTCTGTAATGAACACTTATCGTTGCAAAGCCAACCGATTCTGTCCATCAGGTACAATAATCTTTGAATGTTTAATGACTGAATTAGACAGTCACTTTTCAAATAGTTGAGCGTCTCAGGTGCAGTAATAGGTATGGTTTGCAATGGTAAGTCTTCATTACAGACAGGAGCGGTTGCATTGTCAACGATAACTGTTAATTCACCACAGAATAAATCATTCAAATAAGTGGAAAATGAACGTGACCTGACCGAGACTCGAACCCAGGGTCCCTCGCTTACCGTGCGAGTGCTCTAATTACTGAGCTGCCGAGCCACACGGTCAGCCCGTTACATTTTGCCCCTGCTTTATTAGATTCGTCCCCGAGTCTTCTCGGAACCATGTCGGAAACTGACGAGACAGCTCCTTTGCTGCTCGCAGCCCGAGGAGGGACCCACACTGGCCACCAAATGTCAAAGGAAAGGAAAAAGAACTTGGCCCGACTGGGACTCGAACCCAGGATCCCGCGCTTACCGTGCGAGTGCTCTAACCCCTGAGCTACCGAGCCACACGGTCAGCCGTTTACAGAAATCGGGTGCTATCGACCCATTATCAAGTTACATCTTGTTCAAACATCTCCTGGTCTAGAAAATATAAAACAAAATCACTGAACGATGAAATATAGGTCACAGTGACCCATATTTATTTTGGGATCAAATGTGGGCTAGTAATAATTGACAATCAAATAGCATCTTGTTCACACATCTCTTGCTGTTAGATATACAAGGCAAAATCACTGAACCATAGATTGCCAATGATTAATTTCGGGTCAAAAGTCTGGCCATACATGTACATGTACTAACTGAGCATCAAGTAATAAGGCAATATCACAGGACCATGAAATTAGGTCACAAAAACCTAGGACTTTGGGGCCAAAGGTCTGGTCTCTCATTATCTGAAAGAAGCATGCTTACATACTAACTGAGTGTCAAGCTATAAGGCAAAATCACTGGACCATGAACTTAGGTCACTGTGACCTATAGTTACTTTCATGTCAAAGATCTGGTAATTTTTACTCTTTCACTATCTCAAGGCAGCATGTTCATATACCAACTGTGTGTAAAGCTATGACAAAATAACTGGACCATGAAATAAGGTCACTGTGAGCAATGACTATTTTGGGTTAAATATCTGGTCATACTTACTCATTATCTGAAAGAAGCATGTTCCTTTACCATCTGAATATCAAGCTAAAATACAAAATCAATAGACCATGAAATTAGGTCTCTGTGACCTATGACTTCTTTCCGATCAAAGGTTTGGTCATATTGACTCATCATCTGAAAGAAGCATCTTCATATACCAACTGAGTGTCAGGATATAATGCAAAACCACTGGACCATGAAATTAGGTCATTGTGACCTATGACTTCTTTCGGGTCAAAGGTCTGGCCATACTCACTCATTATCTGAAAGAAGCATGTTCCTATTCCAACTGAGTGTCAAGATACGAGGCAAAATCACTGGACCGTAAAATTAGGTCACACTGACCTAAAACTACTTTCAGGTCAAAGGTCTAGTCATACTCGCTCACTATCTGTACGAAGCAAGTTCATATACCAACTGAGTGCCAAGATAAAAGGCAAAATCACTGGACCATGAAATTAGGTCATTTTGACCTATGGCTACTTTTGGGTCAAAGGTCTGGTCATACTCAATCATTATCTGAAAGAAGTATGTTTTTATATCAACTGAGTTTCAAGGTATAAAAGAAAAACATTTTAGATGTTCTAGTTTTCAACCTCTAGCCCCACCCCAGGCATGGACCTTGAGTATCGGATGTCATGCAATAAAAGCTAAGTTGACAGTGCACCAGACTAAAATGTAAACTTTGGCTAATTTATGAAAGTGTTCTAGATTTTAACCTCTATCCCCATCACCAAGCATGAACCCAGGAGTCTGATGCTAGCGCATGGAAACCAACACGACAGGGTATATGTGGCCCAAGTATGAATGCTTTCTGGAAAGCGGTTGTCAAGATATGGACTTCTAGAAAACTATATCGTAGTACAGCCAATTTTTGAAGGTGTTCTAGATTTTAGCCTCTGGCCCCACCCATGGGCCCAGGGGCCGGATGTCATGGAATGAAAGCCAACCCTACAGCTCCAAGTTTGAATCCTGTCTGATAAATAATTGCCAAGATCTGGACTTTTAGAAAACTATGCCACAGTACAGCCACAATCTTTGAAGGTGTTCTTGATTTTAACCTTGGGCATGGACCCATAAGACGGATGTCATGGAATGAAAGCCACCTCTATAGGATTCCTATGGTTCAAGTTTGAATCCTCTCTGATAACTAGTTGTCAAGATCTGGACTTCTAGAAAACTATACCGCAATACAACCAATTTATAAAGGTTTCCTAGATTTTAACCTCTAGCCCCACTCCCAAGCATGTACCCAGGGACCCGATGTCATGGAATGTAAGCCAACCCTACAGGGTACCTATGGGCCAAGTTTGAAATTTCTCTGATGAATAGTTGCCAAGATCTGGACTTCTAAAATATATACTGCAGTGTGACGCGGACACGGACACGAACAAGAACGGGAACGCGTACGACCGAGGTTACTACAACAGCCCTTTGCACTTCGAGCAGTCGAGCTAAAAACCAACCGTACAGAGGGCATATGATCCAAGTTTAAATCTTGTCTGCTAACTGGTTGTCAAGATATAGACTCCTTGTTTTTTTTTTTTTTGTTTCTTTTCAAAAATGGACAGTTATCGTTGACACTGCAGGTCATATCAACTACAGTAACGATAAGTGTCCATGGTGGACAGTTATCGTTGAAAAATCAACGATAGTTGTCCAGTGGACAGTTATCGTTGCGGCTGCAACGATAAGTGTCCATGGTGGACAGTTATCGTTGATGGACAGTTATCGGTGCTACATATGTATTTGTAGACTGTACATCAAAATGAGACTTTAATAAATTAATTAACTTTATTTCGCATATGCATTGCGTGTTGCCTGATTAACTAGCAAGTGAAACGGGTATTCACGATTATATTATTATGACATTTTAAAATATCCCAATAGCAACATTTGAACTACAAGCAAGTTGGCGAAGTATCTGAAAGATTTAACAAATGTTTAAAAGAAGGCAGGTACGACAATAATATATTTATTATTATTATTATCATTATTATTTTTATTTTTTTATTTTTTTTTTTTTTTTTTATTTTTTTATTTTTTTTTTTTTTTCAAAGCAGGAGCATATTATTCTTCTTCTCGAAGAATTATATGCCCCTGTTCATAGTTATTCTTTCTTTCTAAATACAACACGAACGATACATTTCTTTCTAAATGCAGCATGAACGATACATAATTATATGAGCCTGTGAGTGAGAAAACCAACAATTTGGGTGTCTGAACAGGTCCGACACAAACCGGGCTGTATTGGCATATGCAAATTGTTTGTTTTCTCATGCGGCGGCTCACTCATAATAACAAAACTAAGGATAATAACTCGGTTATCAACTGTTACAATATCGCGGCGATTTCTGTCGGATCAAATATTCCGGGAAATTGGATGTTTGTTTTCCTGTAATTATCATCTAAATGATCAATATTGGTTCAGTAAAACAATTACTGAGATAGAAAAAATCGTCGTTCAATTTTTTTGGTTGTAGATATAAACCAGAAGCTAGTTTCTCAGGAAATTAAAGAATAGGGCTTATCTACGAAACCCGGGAAGGGACATGCAAAATTTATTTTATAAGTCGTTCCGACGAGATAATAAGTCGTCCGAACGAGTTATTAAGTCGTTCCGATGAGATAATAAGTCGTCCGAATGACTTATACATCTCGTTCGGACAAGTTAATAAGTTGTTCGGACGACATAATAACTCGTGCAAACGACTTATTAAGTTGTCCGAACAACATATTTACTCGTCCGAACAACTTATTAAGTCGTCCGAACAACTTATAAAAAAAGTTCACATGTCCCTTTCCGGGTTCCGTACTTATCCTCTAAATTTTATTTTGTTAAAGTTGGGTCATTGGAACAATTTCTAGCATCAATGAAGTTCTGACAAAATATACAAAGGTGCGGACCCGTGGCCGAGCGGTTAAGAGCGCTGTTTCTCAATCACTCGATCATTTCACCGCTGTGTCTGGTGTGGGTTCGAGCCCCGCTCTGGCCACATGTGAGACAAGCCAAGTTCTGCTTGCGGGTGTGCCAGGTGGTTTTTCTCGGGGTTCTCCCGTTTTCGCCCACCTACTGATTGCCCCGTCTCATATGAGCTGAAATGAAAAAAGAGACAATAAGCAATGCTTATTAAATACCCCCCGCAGGGTAACTGTTTACCACAAAAATTATTTTTTCACAATAACAATTCTTCATGCAAATGCCCAATGGGTGTACAGTTTACACAAAAATTATTTTTTCACAATAACAATTCTTCATGCAAATGCCCAATGGGTGTACATCATGTAGGCATAATATCAAATTTTTCCATCAAAAACTGTGGTAGGAGTTGATCGGCCCGTGAAAGCCCTTACCTGTAAAAAAACTAAGAAATATTGTCTAAGTTCTCATTGCTGTAATTTTAACAAAAATTATTTTTTTCACAATAAAATTTCTTCATGCAAATGTCCAATGGGTGTACATCGTGTAGGCATGACATCAAATTTTTCCATCAAAAACTGTGGTAGGAGTTGATCGGCCCGTGAAAGCCCTTACCTTTCAAAAAACTAAGAAAAATTTTCTAAGTTCTCATTGCTGTAATTTTAATAAAAATTATTTTTTTCACAATAACATTTCTTCATGCAAATGTCCAATGGGTGTACATCATGTAGGCATGATATCAAATTGTTCCATCAAAAACTGCGGTAGGAGTTGGTCGGCCCGTGAAAGCCCTTACCTGTAAAAAAAAGTAAGAAAATTGCCTAAGTTCTCATAGCTTACATTTTGTCAAAAATTATTTTTTCGCAATAACATTTCTTCATGCAAATGTCCAATGGGTGTACATCATGTAGGCATGATAACAAATTGTTCCATCAAAAACTGTGGTAGGAGTTGATCGGCCCGTGAAAGCCCTTACCTGTAAAAAAAAGTAAGAAAATTGCCTAAGTTCTCATAGCTGTCATTTTGTCAAAAATTATTTTTTCGCGATAACATTTCTTCATGCAAATGTCCAATGGGCCTACATCATTTAGGCATAATATCAAAAAGTTCCAACAAAAACTGTTGTAGGAGTTGATCGGCCCATAAATGCACTATCTTCACTGTATACAAAAGCCATCAAGAACTATAAAGGGAAGTAACTCAAAAGGGACTGGCCCCTAGCCCTTAATTTTTGCATGTACATATTTGCCCCATAGATATACAGATGCCTGCAAAGTTTCATGAAATTCCATCAATGGGTCTTCAAGATATTAAAGAAACAAAACGTTACGGACGGACGGACGCACGGACGGACACACGCACGGACGGACGGACAACGTGAAAACAGTATACCCCCCTTAAAACTTCGTTTTGGCGGGGGGTATAATAATCTTGAAAGGGACGTAAAACTGAATTAATAATAATAATAATAAAATATACAAAGAACTTGGTCGACTCGATTGTTCCATTTCTTCATATATTCTTCATTTTGGAATAATATTATTCATTATTATTCGATATACACAGCAGACAAACATGTACGTATAGCCCCTCATATCCCACTTTTATATAGTAAAATTGGGGTATACCTATTTTTTTATTTTGTTTTATCGAAATACATATATTATGGGTACTCGTTAGATCCGCCTCGATCTATGTTTTGAGCCAAAAATAAGAACATTTTAACTTTGACATCCATACTCGTAAACCATCTTTGTGTTTCCGCAATGAATTTTGCGGGTAAATTATTTGCATCAAATTGTTTAGTACTCCTCGTCTATTCTTCGCTTCGGCAACAAATCAAAACAACACATTTGATGCAATGTGGCGCACTTTATTGTGAAGTGAACAGTGAACATGAGAAAGTGACAGCACTGACGAATTGTTTGTAACGTGGAATAAATATGCGGGTTATGCTTGAATAAAGTACGAGCAAGTTCAGAAATTTGAACGGCTTGATTTGAATGTGTACTTTCAGTATCAGACAATCGCTGGGTCACTTTCAGAGGTCTACTGCCGATGATCTCGACCCCGTACAGAGCAAAAACATACCTCAACCAGCCCTTTATTTTTTTGCTAGCGTTTCGGTTAAAAAAGCTGTAGATTACGTGCCGTGCAGTATATTCCTAGAGGGAAGGTGGCAATCTAACACCTTAAGATCATCTTATCTATACAAATTTTGGTACAAAGCTGTTCACTTCGAGAGAGTGCCCTAGAAACTGATTATCATAAACACAGTAAAACGCTTACTCACTGAATCGCCCGTGCATAAACTCCAGTATACTACAACAAATTAGTTGCGCTCTCGTGTCGCATAGACAATTATTTCGATCTATTCGATGAAACGATCGAAATATTTAATAGTTTCCCGTCTTTGTCGTTTTTCTTCTTTCGTTTTGTCTTTTCTTTTGCCCTTATTTTCCTTATGTTACTTTCATTCAATAAATGTTCAATTTCTGCATAGACTGCACTTAATTATCAGCCAGTAGAGTAAACGCTAGAGAAGAAGACTCGAATTTATCGCCTCAACTTCTGCCAGAATTGCTTGTGTATCATCGATCATTGATCGGTTTGTTTGTAATCAAAACCACGTGATTCTCAGTAGTCAAAGTGGACACAGTTTCAATGAAAATTTACATTGTTGCTACGGACGTCGTCAATGACGTTACGTATTCCCGCAAAAGTGTTAGTACACGTGTGGTCATAACACTTTTATTACATGACGTTATCCACTTGAAAACAGCGACGTCATATGATAAATCCGATAAGAATTATTGGAAAATGTAACATTAATGCTGATTTTGAAATTGTGTGAGAAGGTACAAGTAGGCAATGAGCAGGAAATGGCACAATCAGAAAGAAAATCTCACTCCAAAAACCGAGGTGGGAAAAACTAAATTGACAATTAGGTACTCATACTGATTATACATACCGTAAGCCGAGTGAGCAGCTATTTCCCAATAGGTGGCCACTCAGTTACCCAAACCTAACTAAAAATCTGAAAACGCACATAAGGGACAAACAGCGAGATTCAACACCAAGACATAAAACAATAAGAACCACAATAAAAGTATCGCCTTGGAAAGATCAGTAATATAAAATTACTGCCGTATAGTAAGAGCGTGTCGGACGAAAACACTAACACCGTACCTTAATGTTCTTTCTTCCAGTAGGACACCAGAGATCAGCCATTACGAAAACTCATGAATTATACAGAATAAATGAGCCTGTGCACGAGAAAACCAACAATTTGGGTTCCGACCAGGTCCCACACAAACCAGCTTGTACAGTCACAGAAGATGGTTAGAGACTGCAAATTTTGGATTCAGAAAGTAGAGGAATTGTACTATCCGTGTAACAAAAACAAAGGCGTTGATCAGCTTCGTAGTTATTGCGAAGCTGATCTGCGCCTTTGTTTTCACCTATGCAGATTGTTGGTTTTCTCATGCGGCGGCTCAAAATATAAAGGTTTAATCCTTCGGAAGCAATAAATACATTCAAAGGTAGATAGTATGGACTATATTGCGCAATTTCGGGTAATGAACCCTCATCAATTTTGTTTTGGCTTTCAAAGTGAAAACATTCAGTTGCTGTTTCCCCCTACAGTATGTTTGCTTGAAACATAAATTGTAGATTCACTTTAGAACCGTCTAGTATTTTATAACTACCTGGTTGTCAATTTAGTTTATCCCATCTGTTTTTGGAATGGGAATTTCTCTCTGATTGCGCTATTTCCTGATCATTGCCTACTCTTACCCTTGAATCAATTTTAAACATTGCCCTGTCAGATATAGGGCATTGCAATTGACAAATGAGCCGCCTCGTGGGAAAACCAACGATGTGGTTTCCGAACAGGTCTGACACAAACCGGCCTGTACAAGCACAGAAAAGAGCTAGAAGCTTGAAATTTCGGATTTAAGTAGAAGAGGAATTGTACTATCCGAGTAGCGAAAACAAAGGCGCTGATCAGCTTCGCGGCTACCGCGAAGCTGATCTGTGTCTTTGTTTTCGCCTATGCAGATTGATGGTTTTCCCATGAGGCGGCTCAAATGTCACTTAGGATGTATTAACGCAACAGGCATGTACAAAAAGGAAAGGTAATTTTTCTGCCATACTGGTCTATGGTCCGTTTCAACAATAACAATAACTTTATTTCATCTCAGTCCACGATTACATGGTTTCACGAGGTACGAATATTGGCCTGCCAGATATAGGGCATTGTAATCATGCATGTATGCGATACACAATTTTATAATCGCTGATAATATATACCCGACAAATTAAGAAATGCAAGGATACAGTTCATCATTTTCCAGACAAGATCACAAGACTAGTATAACACAGTTTCATTTATATCACTTGAAAAACATGCTATTCACCGATGCATTACGTATCTTTTAAAACCTGGAGTCAAAACTCGCTCAAGAAAATTTGTCATTAGTCGCATAAAATGCTTCATTCTTAATTCTCTCGACAATGATTACTGCTGGTGTTTAGAATCTTTTCAATACCCATGTAGATACTCAGTTTCATTCTTTCCATCTTTGATCGGCATTGTTCAAATATGGGTTCGAAAGGCTTGGCAGCTCTAGTCGTTTTGACGCCATTTCGAGAACGACTGCATACCGGAGATAAACTTTATAAACCGACATAGCGGTCGTGCCCGATTTAATTTGAGTTTTAAAAGTCGAACACTGATTCCACCTCACAAGTTTTAAACATTAGCCAGGAACATTGTAATTGTAGCTTTAATTTGAAAAAAAAAAAAAAAAAAAAAAAAAAAAAAAAACAACTCGAATTTCGTTTACAGTACCTCTTAATCATTACAGTTAATGTGTTTGCCGGTAACAATGTTGTCTTTTGACAGTTGTAAAGGACAGATATTCGACTACTCCAAACGTGATTTTGAGCAAGATTCACTCAAAAATGAAATATTTGGTGCGTTTTAAATTTGTGCGATTAATGAAGAACTAAACGGGAAAATCTCACCATTGCGTTTCTTTTTGATGGGTATATAATCTATTAAACACAATATAAACACAAATATTATCATCTATAAAATATGTTAGCGAGTTATCTTTTTTAAAGCTGGACTCCAATAGATTTTCATATATAAGATACAGTTTGAACATATGTATGCTGGGAACCTGTTAAAATAATCATTTTGGACTTTGATTGTAAAGGTTACTAGTTTAGCTGACAACTTTTTTAAGCTAATGACAGAGGTATATCCCAGAACGTTCTTAAGCGGCATACACGGTCAACAACTATATTTTCATCTCGATTCACAGAAAGGTAGATTTCTAAGAATTGCTTTCTTTCTTTCACTTATTCTGTTTGTATTTCTTAGTCGGAAACTGCTTAAAATAATATGTGGTCCAACATAACACGTCTAATTTGGATTTTCGAGAAATTGTATATAGCGTTGATTGTCACTTTAGATGTTTCATGTATTGATTACACATGGCCACGTTTTTTGCAAATGCTTCTACATTATCTCTTTAGGAAATGGTATTTTCCCTAATTAAATTCTTTATCATATTTATGCCTTAACGATGAAGACATATTTATGGTTTACATTTTTCTAGAATGGCCGAGGGTGTTGACGGAAGTACCGTGTCAAGCGATAAATACAGTAGTTCCAGGCTGTCCCGTAGCCTACAAATGACAAACGACTATTACAACGACCCTTTCTGTGAGATATGTTCTAAAACCAGAAGTCGAAACCATAAACCCGACGGATTTTGCAATGATTGTGTCAAATTTTTATGCGAAGACTGCCTAACAGTTCACAAAGAACTACTAGGAACACGCGGTCACGTGATACGGAGAGGCGACGACATGCCGAAGTCAATGGCAGACAAACCACCAAAGTATGAATTCTGCGAGAAACACAAACTAAGTCGGAAAGATCAATTTTGTGATGAACATAAAGTTCTCCTTTGCTATCAATGTGCATTAAGAACGCACCTAGGTTGTCCCGTAAAGAGCGTGGATGATGCCGCTAAAGCTGTACCGTCTTCAGAGATAGACAGCCTGTACGACAAAGTCAGCGACTTTAAAGCCATTCTATCATCAGTTGTCGCTCAGATAGACCTCAATTCTACTGAGCTGGGAAAACAGAAAGAAGACGCGTTAAAAGATGCCGATGATATAAAGAATAAGGTGATTGATAAAATCAATGAGCTATTCAAAGACATGAAGTCGGAGACAAAATCAAAATATAAAACCTACACTGCAGATGTAGACCGGGACAGACAGAAAATAAAAGATATACTTGAAAATCTAGAATGTACACTAGATGACATCGACACAATAAAAGGGAAATCCTTCGATACAAAGGCGTTTCTGAAAAAACTGGAGATCCTGCAAATTATTAAGCAATGCAAGACTGATGCCAACAATCTTTACCCAGCTACCACGAGCATGAAAATGGCATTTTTCCAAGACAAACTGATTAACGAATTCCTCAACTCAACAACCAAAATGGGCTCAATTTCCATTGCCACTGGCCGACCGCAACTCCCTATATCATTACCAGAGATATCGTTCCCCAGCTCTCCTGCTCAACCACCAGCTTTGTCACAAGGTCGTACTGACAGAGCGCAGACTGGAATCAGTGGTCAGACAGGAAGAACTACCAAGCCGCTTTCCGAGATAAAGGCAAAGAAACTGACCGATTACAATATAAAGCTGAATGGAGATGGTGGTTGTCGGATCACTGGTATAGCTATTACCAACGATGGACGACGGCTACTGGCTGACTGCTGGAATAGCAGCATTAAACTGTTCTCCCAATACATGACATCAGTGTCGACCCTGTCTCTACCCACTAAACCCTGGGATATAGCTGTCACTGGAGACGGAGAGGCAGTTGTCAGTTGTGAGAATGAGCCAAAGTTACTGATCCTTGGTATATCGGACGGAACGATAAGCATCAAAAGAACTGTCATTCTATGTTTTGAAGTTTCCGGAATAACCCCATACAAGGATAAACTTATTGTGACATGTCCGTACACCTCACCTCCAAGTGTTAAATTGATAGATCTGACCGGTAGAGTATACTGGTCCACTGACACCGACCAGAAGAGAAGTACTTTTTTCACAAGAATTTTCCGCAATCCTAATTTTTTCCATACTCCTTTGTATGTGACGTGTTATGATGACGAAGATTCAGCAGCTGTGATCGTATCAGACTGGGGTAACCACACACTGACGGTGTTGAACGCTGAAACAGGTGACGTCATAACTAGACGTCAGGTTGACAGCAAAGGTCCGAAAGGGGTCACCAATGACACGGTCGGTAATATCTATGTGTGTTACTGGTACACAAACGAGGTGGCAGTCCTGTCTGAAGACTTGTTAGAAGAGAAGATTCTGATGTCTGGGAGAGATAGACTGAGCTGGTTTCCGCTGTACAGGAGACCTCAAGCCATAGTTTATGATAGCGTGGACCATCAACTTCTAATGTCGTACGGCGAATATGTTAGTTGCTTTAAATTAGAATAAGACAGTGCATTGTACGTGGCTTGTCCCAAAAGTCCCGTTACACATACATTTTATTCTGAACACATAGCAGGAACCATCCAAAGTTACTCGTGAATGATAATTGGCTATATAGGAACTTATTTTACTGTTCAACATGGCACTCACTGTAATGACCTCACTGCTACAGTTACCTTGGTAACCATGAGTGGGCATGACCGGAGCAGGTCAAATTATGCAAAATGTTTTCGGAACTTCCATTTTTCGCAATCTGCTAAATCAACATAGGTTGAATGTGATCATTAAGAAAAATATACCAGCATAACTGCCATGGTATGAGTATCCTTTAGTGATAATGATATCAAATTTGAGAACGAGTTGATAGTTTGGGAGAAAAATAAAGAAGCTAACTTATAAAAAATCAAAGACAAAATTATGACGTCGGCAAAAACATACGGAGCAAAAATACAGGGTCGTTATATTTAAATCCAAAAAAAATATGTTCTCTAATGGAAATCATGCAACTGTTTAGCTTCATATTAGTTGGGGACTTCAATACTATTACACAACACCTATTTTCAAAAAGATATTTCAGCTAACAGTGTAATTACTTGACCTACTGAAACGTGGGGAGTGGTTAACCGTGGACAGCATTTAGTAACTTATTGTTATTTTGCATGACTGATCTTTATAGCATCATTTTGACAATTTGCTAATAAATATTTTACTTAGATTTCCAAATATATGCTGCAGAATCATTTAGCTTAATATAAATCTAATTTTGATATAAGGTTTCTTAATTATAGTGCATTTATACAAACGGCAAAGTATGATGAAAAATTCACAATTAACGGCAACGCCATTAGACCTGCTCCGCTGCAGTAGGGGTACAAGGGTTCAAACCTCCATTGCGTTTTAACAAATGCACATAACAGTGTGAAAATTTACCCCTAAAGCCCTAAGATATAGTACTTGATTACCATAAGTGTTGTAAGCTCTGGCTCTCTGTTATTCTGGCAAAAAAGTGAGTGTAACTGAACTTTTGGGACCACCCTCGTATCTTAACGACAAAGTATGTGTCACTATTCGGATCAAGAACGGAGTTTTAGATCGGGTGCTTCTTGACAGTACATTAAGATGAAACAGTTCTGTTAAGCCATATTGTGAGAAAACTTAACTTCGACCACGACTGACGAACGCCTTGCTGTACAGCTATATTCAACTGGCATACATGTTCTGATCCACGATGAAGACTGATTGCATCTGAACATGTACAAAAACAAGGACGTTGATGCCTCGATACGAAGTGTCTGCTTTGATTAATATATTGGGAAAGGACATTGTCTTACTTGTCAGTTGTTGATAATAATAATAATAATAATAATAATAATAATAATAATAATAATAATAATAATAATAATAATAATAAATTAAATAAATAATAAAGCTTGTAGATTTCGAACAGGTTGGTTGTACCATGAACAATTCTTCAACACTCTAGCTTGGTCATTTTCTAGCAGCGCACTATGTGCATTAGTACGTAGTACCCACAATCTATGTTTTGAGCAAAAATATGAAAAATATCAATTTTTTGCAATCAATGAAATTATCTATTTTACACCTGAAAAAGTATCTGTATTATACTATATTGCATTGACAAGTTGACGTAATGTAACAAGCATGGTACATGTATACAACATGAGCCGCTCACTACATCACAGGCGCTTTGCGAATAAAGAAAGAAACAATAAATAAAGAAATTCGTTCAGGAGATGAATGTCTCCATATATTCCAAAGTGACGTCTGGCAATACAACTTGCAAATTATTTAAAAAAAAAAAATAGTTGTAATTTACAATTTTTATGATCCAAACAGCCATCACGCATATAGAGGATATTCAAGTTTTTGGAGTGAATATGAGTTTTATTTCATTGAGTGAAGTAAAAAAATTATATTTCATGAGTGCCGAAGGCACGAATGAAATATATAATTTTTCACTTCACGAGATGAAATAAAACTCATATTCACGACAAAAACTTGAATTTTCTTTTTATTATATTGCATGTAGTCATTGTAACGTTGCGCGCTAAAGCATATGACGTCAAAATCTTAAATGGCGTCATTACGTCACGTCATTACGTCGCCATTGTGTGTGAACGTTCATTGCGTCAACAATAGTATAGATTATAAAATTTAGTTATGTATAAATTAGAAATGAAACGGTGGAATCGTAATTTGCGTATTCCTAAATCTTTTATTTTCACATGTGAAAATATAACTTTTTTTTATATTTTCACATGTGAAAATATAACTTTTTCAAATATTGGTTATATTTAATACATATTTCTCTATATTTCATCACTTGCCATATAATAAATTTAATCATGGTTGAACAGACTGATTGAAATGCTCTAATAGTGGGGACGAAAAAGTTTTACTTCATCAAATAAAATTGTTGTTCTGGACAATTATCTTTCTTTGAAATCTTGATCACTTGATAAGTATCAAATTTGTCTTCATTTATGTCATTTGTTATTTTAGCATTTCAACAATCAGTTTGTTTGCATCACTTGCGGCAATGCCAAAAATGACCACAGACACTCATACATGTAGTCCAATCAATCACAAAATTCTGATCCAAAAACAAAAGGTAGAAAACAAAATAACAATATTAAATACTGAAAATGTTCATGCAAATTATATCCCTTTTAACCTCTATTTTATATAGTAAAACACTCAAATGGAATTGCTAATTCCGAGAAATCAGGAGGTATCTAAGTATGATTTAACTTAAGCTTAATGGCAAGCCGTCTATTTCAGCAATAAAAAGCCATATGGAAAATATGCATTTACAGCAGAAACTGATCGTCCAATCCAGTTATGTAAAGCTAAGGAAACTATACAATTACCAGTTTTAATGGATTTCGTGAGCTTATCAACGACAACTTTCCTACCAAGCACTTTGTATGTAAATTTTAAAGAAATTCTTTATAGGAACCTGCTAGGTACAAAAGCTACTTTTTGTGGAAGGGGAATTTCTTTCTGACTGTGCCATTTCCTGATCATTGCCTACTTTTACCTTGTTGTATTGACAACAACTTTGCAAGGCTATGCAAACTGGCAACACCAGTCTTCGTTTAACCAGAGGACCAATGGTCCTGTAAACGCTCACCTGACACCAGAGATATATACCAATAAACTTGTTTGACTAGAATGGTAATATACATGAATATAACCCCAGGGCAGGGTCAAAGAAACCTCTGAAGTCAATTTCTTTTTTAAATCATAAAGATTCAGTCCATTTGCCAGTTTACTGCAAGTTTTGCCCTTCAAATGACATTGTAACAATTTTCCCCATTCAAATGCATGGACCACCCAAGTTGACCTTGCCGTAAAAAGGTCAAGGTCATCACAGGGTCATGATTTATACAAACTTTGTAGAGCTCTATTGCCTGATGCTTCATGCCAAGTTTCAAAATCATAGGCCTTCTGGTTCTGGAGAAAAATATATTTAAAGGTTTTTGTTATTTATAGCAATGGCGGCCATCTTGGTATGTGACCTTGATCATTTATATAAACTTTCATTCACTCTTCCTAAGAATGCTCCAAAATAAAGTTTGGCTTTAATTGGCCAAGCGGTTTCAGAGAAGAAGATGTTTGAATATTATGGTCATACACATGTATATAACCCCAGGGCAGGGGCAGACAACCCTCTGGGCCCAAAGTATTTTCATAAACATAAGTTTTCTGTCCATTTGCTCATTCCTAGCAAGTTTTTTGCCATTAAATGACATTTTCCTATTTTCCCATTCATATGCATGGGCAGCCTAAGTTGACCTTGCTGTAAAAAAGGTCAAGGTTATCCCATGGTCATGATTTATATAAACTTTGTAGAGCTCCATTGCCTGATGCTTCATGCCAGGTTTCAAAATCATAGGCCTTCTGGTTCTGGAGAAGAAGATTTTTTTAAAGGTTTTTGCTATTTATAGCCATGGCGGCCATCTTGGACATGTGACCTGGACCATTTATATAAACTTTCGTTCCCCCTTCCTAAGGATGCTCCACGTGAAGTTTGGCTTTGATTGGCCCAGTGGTTTCAGAGGAGAATATCTTTGAAATTGTGGACGGACGACGGACGGACGGACGCCGGAGCATGGCCATCCTATAAGCTCACCTTGTGAGCCTTCGGCTCAGGTGAGCTAAATATTCGGTTTGTGAAGTAGGAATTGTGGAGTGGGAATAATCGGTTTGTGGAGTGGGAATTTCTTTCTGATTGTGCCATTTCCTGATCATTGCCTACTTTTACCTTAATATATTGACAACAACTTTGTAAGGCTATCCAACCTGGCAACACCAGTCTTCATTTAAATATTATTTACATAACTTTTTTTTTTTTTTTTTTTTTTTTTTTTTTTTTTTTTTGTTTGTTTCCTTTATACGAACTGATATGAATATCCTGTACAATCACAATACGTTTTGATATCCAAATAATATACTCATGGAAAACGGAGCTTGTTTTCTATTATTTATGCTACCACTTCACCAACAAATCTTATGAACGCTATCGTCAGACGTATAGAGAGTCCTCACATACCGAACTACACTGCGTGGCTCTTCTAACGCAACACTTACTCAAAACTAATATCTTTTAACAAAAAGTTTTCAGCAAATAAAATGTCAGTTACGTTTACTTAGTCTTTCAAAATTTCATAACAATCTATCAACCGAAAGGTATCAAAATTGCGTTTTATTTAACATGACTCACAAAGCAGCCACGAGACGATACGAGGTTGGGTCAGGAAGTTCTGTCATAGATGTAATATTACGATAAATAGACATGATAGGTTGCTGAATTATTCATAGTTAGAAAGGGCAACATTTCTCCTTTATAATGATACCAAACCCGTGCCCAGAAGAAATAAATAGTTTAAATCATCCGTCTTGAAAGACAGGTGGGGTAAAGGTGCCAAACGGTGTTGAAATTTCATTGATACGGGAATAGGCGAAGTGAAAAAGAACTTGCTTGATTTCTGTATGGAAGCGTATAGGTACCCCCCTGATATTTTTTTCTCGTGTTTGATTTATCGTCGGCTGAGTGCTATAGTGTTCTATCTCCATATTTGGGTCATATCAAGTGTGATATACCGATGGAATCGGAATCAAAAGTTCTATCTCCTAGTGTAGTCAGATGTTGACATTTCTGCCTAGATTTTATATTATTTACAGTTCTTTTATGTTCTATATCCTGAAAAAGCCCGAAATTGTAATGCTACACTGTTCTATCTCCATTTCGACCAATGAGATGTATGCATTCGGAGTTATTCTGTCACATGACATTTTGGGTCACATGGTCAAATGCTACTATGCCATTGGTTCCATTCGCTATTGGACGTATTTTATGATATCTAGGATAAATACAATGAAGATATTTAAGGGTACGTTGAGTCAAATAGATTTATAAGTAGTATTCAGCCTTTAAGGCTTACTTTGGATAATTATTATATATTTTTATTGCACTTATAAACAAGAGAAAATGCTGCATTGCCTGCTATGGAATCTGGGTCACCAAAATGTTCTTTATCCGGGTCATGAAAAAATAAGGACATTTTTATGCAAAATGTTCTATGTCCAAACACAAATTTCCTATTTTTTCCAAAATTACTTCATTTTCATGGATAATTTTTTAATTAAGCTCATTTAGACAGAAAGACATGTTAATAATGCATGTTCACTCTAATATGAACATTTCGACCTTATTTGAGAGTCTCAAACATTTGAACTCAATTTTCTCGAAATTTTGAAAAATGGAGATAGAATACTATACCACTCAGCCGACGTTATGTCAGGAAACACTATAATATTATGGTATATCGCTATCATTTTGTCGAAAAAATGCTATAATCTATTAAAAAATCAATATATTTTATCGTGCAACGATATTTTTTTTTATTAAGTTTAACGTCATATTTAATACGTGAAAATTTTCATTTCATGATAACTTTTTACGATAAAGCCGTTATTCGTCATTATTTTGGTGTAATTTTGTCATAATTATACTCTTAACGGGAATATTAAAGGCCCGCTCACACCACAGCGTATAGCGCCAATGTATGTATTTTGCCTATACGAGGGATTATCAAAAATTACGTGGACTTGTCCTATAACTTATGATTTAATGACTCGATTCCACTCAAACTTTCAATACACATGGACCCATGTAATATGCAACAGTGTGCAAAATTTCACCACGATCCCTATATTCATTACAAAATTATTGTGAAATGAAAACACCCACTTATGCCACCATGGAGCACTCCGATGACGTCAGTGACGTCGACGCAAAAACACTGATTTTGAACCACAAAATGTGCTTTTTAGGGCTACTGATTTTTACAGTTTTACTGCTCAAAGTATGTTAAAAGATTGTATAACTACTGGAGCATGGTTTATATTACCAATCTGTATAAATTTTTTAATGTATTGCCTTGATTTGAGAATAAATTTTGACTGGGCATAAAAGCCTTTTAACATTATGATTTAGGCGTTAGAACATTTTTAAATGACGGATATGAATTTCGATATTTATTTGGGTACTATTTGTTCAAACGTGCACGCAATGTTTCATTTCTAACGCTTTATCGAAGGACCTTGAAGTTTTACTGGCAAATAAGAAATTAGGATTAGTTTCAAATGGGAATTGTGCAATATTGCCGGTTGATCTGTGTTGCATGAAATTCAGACATCGCTTAAACATTATGAAAAAATCAAACATGTATGCCTAAGCAAAACAACGTAGGTGCACAACCGGTCCACCATAATTTTTGAGCAAGCATAAATTGTTTTGTTATGCATTCATTAAGACACATGGCAGGTTTGGCTGTGATCTGCAAAACTGTTTTGAAGAAAGCGCAAAAGAAATGCGATACTGCAGTGCCAAACTTAACGTCATTTCTGACGTGCTCCGTGATGGGGAGGATGGGGTAAGAAAAAACATCACCAACTGCTAATAAAACATTTTAGATTAACCAAACTTTCAGAATCTAGTGGAGTTAAGCAAGTTTATCGTCAGCTGAAATTTGAATATGTTTGCCTAAATCGTTGTCAAGTTATGGGAAAAGTCCACGTAATTTTTGATAATCCCTCGTACGTTGGTGTACGTTCCATACAATATACGAGGTATGGCAGGAAAGTTCGTAGACACCATTAGTATTTTCAACAGGAAAAGAAATTCAGTCAAAATGAATATATCTGGGTTTGCAAAAATATTTCATGAGCAAATAGACGAAATTTTATGAAAATCTGGCCAACACGACATCTTCTACAGCCTTTTATGTGCACCTCCCTAACCGGGGGCGGGGCAAGGGTCAACGTCTCAGTGACGTTACTTGAAGTTTATTGCTGTCAGTGCTTTATATATTTGTAACAAGTTTAACCGATGTTTCAGAGTTATTCCACATAGGGTCCTTGGATATCGGTACAATTTTATTCTGTGTATCCAGCTGACAAATGCAGATCTGTGCCAACTGTCCTTAGGTTCTCTGATGACCGGTTGAACATATGAAACCATTTTCATTCGCTGAGAACGTAAGACGAGTGTCCTTCCGCCGCCGTTTATCATCTTAGATGATCTATCGAGCATCCAAAAATCAACTCTGCCACTTGTAAACTAGTGACAGACAAGCTGATAGATTTTATGTTGTTGTTTATATCATTTCCATCGTGTTTGTTGGCCATTTCCATAACAAAAACACACAATTTTATGGTTATCGGCTGTTCTCCGACGTCAAAATTACGCCAGTTTTTCAAGCAATTTTTTCGGACTGCATCTGAAATTTTATTGAAAGATATCAAACTGTACTCCCGCCAGGGCCCAAACATTCAGAAAACGTTGTTGATTGAACATTCTTTCAGGATCAAAATATTTTAACGTTCCAGCACACTTCCGTTCCGTTTCACAAGCAAAAACAGAATGGGGAAATCGTCACATTTTATTACGTTTTGACACCTGCCCCGCACGGCCCTACCCTCAAGCAGAAAAGTGGCCAAACCACGCGCGTTATTACTTCAAATTGCACAACATTTCTGAAATATATTTATAAGATATTGCTGCTTGAAATTATGCAAAACGCTTCTTTAACAACGCGTTACTTTTTCTGATAGCTGAAGTGTCTACGAACTTTCCTGCCATACCTCGTACGTTCGGCATCAGTTTTACATAAGTTACGGGTAACGGCGCTATATAATACGCTGGCATACGTTACCGTACGTCGTGCACGTCCTGAAATGTCGTGTAATTCCAAACATAAGCCGACATACTAATAATCCATTACTTGTAAGTAAAGCGTGCGCAACACATACGTTATAAATTCATGAACGTTACCTGTAAGTAATCATGGTAATTCGCAAACGTTGCCATGCACGCAAAAGCCCACCTGGGTATTTGTTTAGCGTTTGAAAAGCGGATGCATAGCGCATTACCAGCCTACGAGCAGTGTACCACCGACTTATGTGTTACTTATAACAAACGTATAGTGACGCGTTGAACGTTTGTCTGCCGCATTTGGGACGTATGTAGCGTATGTTAAACGTGTGAAGAACGTACTCAGCGTATGCGCAACTTACGCGTAGCTTATTGCCCAAGCGTTTGGGATTTTATATATAAAATTGGAAGGAATAAGGACTGTCTTCATGATTAAATAGCCACACGGAAGTGCCAACATAATATACTCGACCAAAATCAATCTGCACAATTGGGTATATGGCTAAATTGTATTCACTGTTATGTTATACATGTAGCTTGTCCAAAGGATCACTTTTGTAAGAACTTGATTTCCTCGATGGTCCCTTATGAAATCGTCGGCATTTAAAGTGCCAAAGAATTGTTATAAATTAAAGTCTTCTTTCAAAACTCTGCTAATTACCACGCTAAAAATCAACGGTACTCAGGAAATTTAAATTTTAACTTTTTTGCTGGATATACGTATGTTTGACTCACTTTTTTGAAGAACGTTCGTTTGAAGCACGCTGTGCGTACGTTTGAAATGCGTCAAACGTGCGTTGTGCATACGCTCCTAATAAGTCGCGAACACTTTACTTGTTTACGCTACGCTGTCATACACTTTTATTAGCCATGCTATGCCAGTGATACGTTATGAATAAGCTAATCATGCGTTTGACATATGTTTCGTGTGCTAGACATACGCTTTGTATAAGGTAAGATATAGCCTTTCCCGGATTTTTAACATAGAATGGGCAGTGTATATAGTAAATAACTACCCCGTGACCAAAAATAAACCGATTTATCATGTGAGGATTAGTAAGCAGATGAAAGGGCGAGCTTTCAGCGAGCCCTTTCATCTGCTTACGGTCCGAGCATGATAAATCGGTTTATTTTTGGTCACGGGGTAGTTATTCACTTTATAATGCAACGAAAACAGACAAATTTCGCGAAAAAACTCACCCGATGTGAGGAGATTTGTTTTCCGCCATTTTGTTTATTTAGTCAACAGCTCAGCAATCACTCCGCAGAACGAATGCTCAAAATTCGCCACCATAGCAGTGCATTTTGTTGATAAATTATTTTTTTCTTGTCAATTGTTTCATCTACGTAACGTTTCATAACAATGGCGGAGACTGACGTCACAAAACGTGGCTTAATTTTACGTCACTGGCGCGCTCCTTTTTGTTGCGTTAAACAAAATTGCAACACGGTCTTTATTTGGTCAGTAGAGATGGACTTTATTCGGTCAGTAGCTAAATAAAGCTTCTATTTATGAACCCACCTTTATTAGGCCGATATGTAGGGTTGTTGCGTTATAAAACAACGTAAAACAACGTACTGGATACTTTTTTATACGTTGGCTAAATTGCTGTGGTGTGAGCGGGCCTTAAATTACGTCACATGGTGTCATTGCCGCTTTCTTAACATTACAACATAAATATCTAATATATTGCCATAAAATTGTGAATATCCGCAAAAATACAGCATGATATCGTCGGAATTATTGTACAATATGCAAAACTAAATTAATACCATAGTGCAGATCACCATATAATTTCAATAACAAAAACTATACGAGAAATTTTATAACGATGCGGATGGCATAGCGAGATAAATAATACGTGGAAACGTAGTACTTCATGCTCAAACTATTACAAGGTTTTAATGGTGTGATAACTTGGTTTTTTTTATAAGTTTTTATGACAAAAAAATATCTCGAGAAAAAAAACATTAGGGGGGTACTTATACGCTACCATATTTCTGAGATGCATAGGCTGATGTGTGTTATATTATCACAAGGTGGTCTATTTATTATTATTATTATTATTATTATTATTATTATTATTATTATTATTATTATTTAAAATATGATTAAGCAGGTAGCTGATGAGTACTCCACTGGATTGAGGTATATTTACAGCTAGAACGATTTCACAGTGGAAACTCTGAGGGTACCAAAAAGGAAAAACCAGGACTAACTGATGTGTTCGTCTGAAATTTTAAACGAATAAAACAAATATTTTTTTCATCAGGAACAGTTATTTAATAAAAAAAAAAAATAAAAAATAGACTCACGCTAGAACTGATTATATCAAAAAGATATTCTGATGATATGATTTACAGCTGGTTTTAAGTGACAAAATCTTGTCCTGCTCAACACATTATATCAGTGTCGTTGTGTGAAATATTGATCTGGACTTTCTTTGCTAGGGCCTCTGGGAACATATTGCGACGATTAATAGACATTTTCAACTTAGTCTGAGATACGATATACGGTAGACGAGAAACTTTAATCGATTTCTTGGGGATATCTCAATGCTGTCCAACTTCAAGTTAGTTGGAGAAAACCCTATACTTCTACTACCTTACACGATCAAAGGTGTTTGATAATCAAAGGTGTTTGATAACTTTCGTACCATGTTTTATAAGTTTTTCTGAAGGTATCTGAAGTTTTTCAATTTACAAAATCGTACATAGAGCTTATTTTAATCTTGTTCATCGATCACATGCATGCTAAGGCCATGGTATGTTTTTTTAATTGTTTCCTGTCACGAATCACGCAAATCTATGCGGCTTTCAGGTGAAGCAATTATGATTGCCTAAGCAATTCCGCTTCTTAGACACCGACTGCCTAGTGGTGGTGGTCGTGGGGGAGCCACAGCAGTTCTCGATGTTTGGTCGGAAAATGCTCTGTGAAACCATCGTGCCTGGACGGTGACAATCACACCATTGAAATATGCTGATGCAGGATTGAACAAATATTTGATAGGTTTATCAATTATCGACATTTTACTGGCGTCGCCAAAGATATTCGATCCCTATGTAGGTAATCAGAAGTTTACGACGCTACTGATTGAATGAGCAATCCGGAGACACAAATGTAAACATTTCTTTCTCAGTGTGGCGGTCATATACTAGTCATATTATACGTAGACAATGATATTCTGACTCTGATGGAGCAACACAAATGGGTAAAGTTGAATCCAAACTTTTAGAATTTTAGTGACAACTACTATTCGCTCAATCATTCTTGGTTATCCAGTTCGCAGAACAGTCAGCGGCGGAGCTCTACGAAGCAACAACAACAACAATGGCACTATCAGGGATTTACCGACAACGACAAAGAATTGGAGTCGATTTATTTTTATTTCATCTTGAAATAAGTAAAACAATATATTCCAACAACTCACTGGAAAAAAAAAGTCACAGGAAAAAGTCAGGGAAATAAAGTCACGAAAAAAAAGTCATTGAAATTTTTTTCCATGACTTTTTTCCAGTGACTTGTTTTCCTACATTCATTTAGTCAATGGCTAAAATGATTATCGCACAATTTACTCAAGCAAATTAGCATAATGTTATTTGTACCCTTTCTATATCATTCTATATTTTTTGATGGTAACCTTTTCACCAGACAGTGTAAGGTTGACTTTCTGAGACTGCGTCATATCGTTGTAATGCATAGCTGATGTATGTAAGTTTTTGAATTGTACAGTCTTTTTGCGAGATTTCCGCGGTGCAATAGCGGAAAGCTTCAAAATATCGACGGTTTCGGCAACTTTTACTCCGTTTATTATGTATTGGAATTATAATAGATTGGCTCAGCGAGTGGGGGACTTGAGTAATGATTCAGTTTGTCAGTTGTAAGCATGTACATCGCTCGCGCTCGGCGCTCATAATTTGACCTTTCTTACAACTGACCTCAAAATAGTGAATGGATACTCAAAAAATTACTGCTCTGCAGAGCTGAAATATTTCTTTAGCGACCCAAGTTGATCTAAACAACTAAATCTTATAGCTATTGAGACAAAAGCTCTTTGTCCGGATGGACGGGGTCCGATCGCGAGATCTGACGAGACAAAGTTCTAAAGCGCTACCTGGCGGCAACAATGCACCTGAGTCGTGATACTGAAAGTGTGAGCTTAAAGTACACAACCATGCTCCATCGTTCACGGTTGATGGTGTTTACGTTGCTGACCACAATGATCAAACGAGTTCTCCTCTGAAACCACTCAGCCGAACAAAGTCAATCTTGATATGGAGTATCCCTAGGAAAGGGGAACCAATGTTTGTATAAATGGCCTAGGCCACATGATGATCAAGATGGCCACCGCGACTCTTCTTCTCTGGAACGGGTAAACTGATGGTGTGTGGCATCATGGACTCCGGCCAATCGTAGTTTTTACATGAATTTTGGTTTGTTCGTGTTTTTAAGAAAACTACACATAAAAATTGCATTTAATTGATCAAGCGGTTTCTGAGAAAATGTTGTTTTAACTGAAATACTTAAAAAAATCTTTTGTCCAAGACCAAGAAATGGCTTTGACCTTAATCACACGTACAATGTACATGGAAAAAAAATGTTGAAGTAATATCTACCACATCATTTATGGTAAAACCATCTGAACTCTGGTCAGTCTCTTGCGCCTAGTCTTCTTCTGTTGAGCCCTGACAAAACAGTACAATGTAACACGCATGCGTAAGCGAAGCATAATATATCGCATAATAAATCACTTTATGGTCTTCGTCGTGCGTTAAATATATTACAAATTTGTTAACTAAGATAATAATGATAAAATATGCATGTACATATGCTTACACGAATCTTTGCTTGTTGCACATACTCTACCTTGATATTGAGTATAATATAAAGTTTCAAACAATATTGGGACCTAGACAAGTCCTACCTTTGTGCAAGACATATTCCAAGGACCGGCGTTTATGCGTTGTCTGTAAATCATTTGCCTACCAAACACGACATAGGCGGATCCAGAGGGGGTGACAGGGGGTCCGGACCCCCTCCCCCCGGCATTGCCTGATTATTAGTTTTTGCCATGTTGAAATTTTCCGTCAGACCCCTTCTGGGAATTTGGACCCCCCTGAGAAAATTTTCTGGATCCGCGCATGCACGAATAAGCAATGGCGAAAAAAGCTACTCGCTTTCGTCATTTCGCTAGCAAGTAGGAAATGTCTAGTGACGCATGCGGAGGTGTGCATCTGTACAAGTTCTCAAACCCGATATATTGCGTCCACCCCAACCCCGGGCGTCCACCATGCTGAAAAGATGTGGGTTAACACATCTGTAATGATCTCGCCGACGCATAAAGCCACAATCTTATTATGACAGCACGACGCATCAATAAGCGATTTACCGATAGATCCCGTGTATATACATGAACATGTTTGTATACAATGTCTTCACCTATTAGCTAACATGTAGTCCTTGACAATATTCCTCAAAAAATTATCCGAACTACCATTTCAAACTCCCATATCAATATCGGATTAAGTTGGAAATGTCTATTACGAGAAGATAAGACAAACTTTGGTTCACTTTCACAGTACTAAATCATTCTTGTTCTGGAGAAACATACAGTGCGTCTCTGTACACAAAGAGGATGATCGCTTCGATAAACTACATATTATACAGTATGCATACCATAACATAGCTTTTATGCTTGATGTTCCATGCCTCCGGATCCCCAACGTAATTCAATTATCATAGTATTGATAGGTTGGCACATTATCTAGCAATGCCCTAAGCATTCGAGATTCGACTGAACATGACAGAATGAGCTATGAAGTGCACAACGTTCACCATTGTAAGCCAAATGGACCTAATGATAGTCTTCAACATGATTATGGCCTCGATTCCACAGGCAATTTTTCTTTGACAAAGTAGGTTTGTCGCAGAAAAATATGCTCGTGTAAATTCAATTCTGTGGCGAAGTTTCGTCGTCAAATATCTGTGACAAAGGTGAGCGAGCCAAGTAATATAAGTAATCTTTGTTGTGTGTGAGCGTAAACACATTGCCAAAAATTCTGTGACAAATAATTCTCGCGAAAGAAAATTTGTCCGTGGAAACCAGGCTTTATACAGCTGAAAAATTTTGATATTTTTCTTATTTTTGCTCTAAACAAAGATTGTGGATACACGTTAGAACCTCCTCGGAGAGGCGGTTCTAACGAGTAACCACAATCTATGTTTTGGAGCAAAAATAAGAAAAATAGGTATACCCCTGCATACCCCAGTTTTGCTATATAAAAGTGGGGTTCAAGGGGGTATACATTACACGGACATGTTTTCGTGGTGTTTGCTATTCATCTTGCTTTTATCAAACTACATGTAGCATTGTCTGCAATGGCAATGACTTGGTACCTGGGTTGGAATTATAAATTTGACTATATCAGTTCCTGAACTTTCTATAATTACTTCATCTTTGTACTTATCTTTCGACAATCCTGCTGAAAGTTACAAAATTACAGTATTTCTGTTTGGCTCCATTTTGTCAAATCTAAAGGGTCACTGAAGAGGCTTTGGTAGCCGAAACCGCGGTATGGCCCACCCCTGATCTCATTAATATGTTCACTGCTCTTAAAGGATCTCAATTTTATTTTAATTCACTATGCAAGAATGAAATCGAAATTTTTGTTACATTTACAAAAATCCTCAACACATGCAGACGTTTTACTACGAGTTGGGGAAGCTGGGTAGAGAGACTGACTCTTACCAAACGTTTAATAAAGACATGACCAACAGATTATTGACATGGATAATTGTTATGGTTGCAATTCCTGCCAGACCAAATATACCGGGAAATTGGTGTTTATGTTGTTGTAATGATCAATATTGATTCAGTAAAACAATTACCGAGAAAGATAAATCACTGTTCACTTTTTCTGGCTGTAGTAAACCAGAAACAAGATTTCGAGCAAACTTACAAAACTTGCCCTTGTGCAAACTAAGGACGAAACATATTAAAATCAACTATGTGCTATAAGTTCGAAAATGTTTGAGAGAACTTAATTGTCGAGAATATTTACGAATTCGTTGCCTCGCTAATATAAGCCAAAAAGACTACACGAAGCTCGTTTGCGAATTTAAGACCTCATGCATAACTCGGAAATTGAAAATTCGTGAAATAAAAGTCACGCGAAAATGTCAAACTTTAGTGAATATCCTCAGTCTGGCCAGCAACCATCCTATGAACACATTCAAGGTAATCATTACGAAAACTTGCCCATGCAATATACAGAGATTTTTTTTTCTACTGTAAAAATTGAAATTTATATATATATATATATATATATATATATATATATATATATATATATATATATATATATACTTTCGGCTTCATCAGAGGCATACTGATTAGTGCAAGTTTACAGAAAATAGAAGGTGAGACGGCGAAAATGGCCGTCTCGATTTTTGAGATAAGCAAATACAGGTAAAAAATCACATTGTACTCAATTGGAGAACACATGAGCAACAGAAATTTGATGCAATTTGATTAAAATCCCGAAAATAAAACTCAAACAAGAAGAGGGGAGGGGGAATAAAAAAAGAAAAAGAAAGTAGAAGTAAACAAACACGACCGTTCACTTCGAAGGTTGCAAAACTACTGAAGGTGGGCTATGTAAAGCCTGCCTTTAAACACACCGCTACAAACGCTGGTCATTTTTATGGTTATGTAAACAGCTGCGGGCGAGGTTTTCCAAAATAATTGGCTAAGTTGAAGACTACTTGATACAATATGGAGAATGACCAGGTTTGACTGGATCAAAAGATACAAGATGTATAAAAATAAATAGTATAGTATGAGATTTTGGTAATATACATCAAACAGACAAACCTGTCGGTAGCACCGGATCCATAAATGGATGCTTGAATGATATGCTTTAAGTATATGTGGAGATTTTATCATTAACGGTGCAAAATTTTATTTGTGCGCCTTTCGGCTTCATCAGAGGCATACTGATTAGTGCAAGTTTACAATATATATATTTCTTATTTTTGCTCAAAACATAGATTGTGGGTACACGTTAGAACCTCCTCGCCGAGGCGGTTCTAACGAGTACCCACAATCTATGTTTTGGAGCAAAAAAAAAGAAAAATAGGTATACCCCTGCGTACCCCATTTTTGCTATATAAAAGTGGGGTTCAAGGGGGTATATATTACACGGACATGTTTTCCTGGTGTAACAACATGCCAATGATTTTGATAACTAGAATGGCATGCATCTCGTTTACCGTTGAACTTTGCTCTGAAGACTCAAGTGTAACTTGGTAATTCCAGGAATATCGGGGGCAACTTATACATAATTGATGATAGCCACTTCAGCTTTTGGACATACCAATTTATTTTCTTCTTCTATTCAGTATTAAAACGTTGCCTATAGACTCATGTATGACTGCAAATAGTGTTGTTACACACCAGAATCTGTATCGTACAAGATGTGTAGAAATAATATCATCGTAGATACGAATGGAAACTGACGTTAATGACACACAACATATGAGCCGCCTCATGGGAAAACCAACAATTTGGGTTCTGACCAGGTCCGACACAAACCGGGCAGTACGGTCACAGAAGATGGTTAGAGGCTGGAAATTTTGGATTTAGAAAGTATAGGAATTGTCCTATCCGTGTAGCGAAAACAAAGGCACTGATCAGCTTCGCAGTTACTGCGAAGCTGATCTGCGCCTTTGTTTTCGCCTATGCAGATTGTTGGTTTTCCCATTGGGCGGCTCATATCACCAGCCGATGGTAAGGTCATGGCGGACTAGCTTTTTCAGTAGTGTCCGTATTAATGGCCTCATCACACGGAAGCAAACGTCCCTCGATTGGACTGGACTTGGGAAAAGGCTTTTTGTTTGTCAGCTATGGTCATATCGGGAAATAAGATGTCGAGGGATTTTCGCTTATGTGTGATGAAACTTTACAGGTTTACTATGAAACAAATCATTATATAAGCTATCCAAAGATGAAAAAAAAAAAAACTGTCATCCCATTTACAACCGTGAAATACAACATGAGAAGGTCACTGCATTATTTGTCACGCGAAAATGTCAAACTTTAGTAAATAACCTCAGTCTGGCCAGAAACTATCCTATGAACACACTCAAAGTAATTAAGAACATGCCAATGATTGTTTTGATAAGTATAGTGGCATGCATCTCGTTTACCGTTGAACTTTGCTCTCAAGCCTAAATCCAGGAATATCAGGGGTAAGTTATACATAATTGATGATAGCCACTTCAGCTTTTGGGCATACTGATTTATTTTCTTCTTCTTTCCTCTATTAAAACGTTGCCTAGACACATGTATTACTACAAATAACACGGCAATCTCTATCGAACAAGATCTGTAGAAATAATATCATCGTAGAGACTAATGGAGGCTGACGTTCATGACACACAACAGATGTAAGGTCATGGCAGACAAGCTTTTTCAATAGTGTCGGCATTAATGGCCTCATCACACGTAAGCAAACGTACCTCGATTGGACTTGACTTGGGAAAAGGCTTTTTGTTTGTCAGCTATGGTCATGTCTAGGGATCTTCGCTGTGTGATTAAACCTTACAGGTCTACTATGAAAAACTGAAACATTATAGAAGCTATTCAATGGTGGAAAAACTGTCATCACATTTACAACCGTGAAATACAATATGAGAAGGTCACTGCATCATTTGAATGAATCAAAGGCAACAAAGCGAATATTTGTTTCAACACGAGTAGAAGCACACAAAAAGCCCTACTGAGATTGCCAAGTGCCTTCTGGTAATACAAGTTGCGTTTTATTTTCAAAACAGTCATCACACATATTGAATCATGACTGAAAAATTCTGATTGTAATGGTCTAATAGCGGGGCCAAAAAGGTTCACATTTGTTGTTTTGGACTATAATCTTTCTTTGAAAAAATGATCAGGAACTGGCGCTATCAGAAAGAAAATCCCACTCCAAAAACCGAGGTGGGAAAAAACTAAACGGACAATTAGATACTTATACATAGAAAACATACCGTAAGCCGGGTGAGCAGCTATTCCCCAATAGGTGGCCACTCAGTTACCTAAACCTAACTAAAATATATGAAAACGCACATAAGGTGCAAACAGCACAAAAGTTCAACACCGAGACATAAAACAATAAGAACCACAATAGAAGTATCACTTTGGAACGCTCATCGAAACTGTTACTGCGTATAACAGTATTCTAGCCTTTCAACAATCAACAAACCAAATTCTGGTCCAAACACCAAAGGTAGGGAATCAGACTCAAATGGAATTGGTTATTTCAAGAAACCAGGAGGCACTTATGCGATATAGCCACTTTAGCTAAAAGGCAAACCGTCTTATTTTGCAATCGTAAGCCATATGGAAAATATGCATTTGCAGCAGAAACTGATCGTCCAATCAAGACATGTCAAGCTAAGAAAACTATACAAATACCAGTTTTAATAGATTAAAAGTTAGCTAATGAACAAAAACTTTCCTGCTCATTTGAATAAAAAATCTTTGTAGGACCCACCTGTGTACAAAAGCCTACCGCAATAGTTTTGCAGGGCTTTCCAAATTGGCAACACCAGTCTTCATTTAAATATTCTTGATATAACATGTTGAATTAATTCCGTTACCTTTATACGAACTGATATTAATATCCTGAACAATCACAATACGTTTTGATATCCAGATGATATACTCATGGAAACCGGAGCTTTCTTTCTTATATTCATGCTACCACTTCACCAAGTTATGAACGTATTTTCCAATATCGTCTGACAAATACAGAGTCTTCGTATTATGAACGTATTTTCCAATATCGTCTGACAAATACAGAGTCTTCGGAAACTGAATCGTCTGTTGATATTTCATCTAATATAACGAAATTTGCTTGCAATTTCACAACGGGAACATGCGAACTGAAAATGAATTTGCATTATTTCTGAGATGCATAGGCTGATGTGTGTTATATCGTTATTATTTTCCTTTTTCAACATGACTAAGTAACTCACTATGGCTCAAAGCTTGCCAAATCCAAGGGGGTCAATGGAGAAGCTTTAGTAGCCGAATTCGTGATATATGGGTCACCACTTTCTCATCCATATATTCACTGCTCTTAACAGATCTCAGTCTTATTTTTGTTTGTCACTGTGTAGAGTACTAATACACAGTATGACTTCTCTTTGTCCTTTATGACTTCTCTGGGTCCATTATGACTTCTCTGGGTCCATGACATATTTCAGTTCTTGAATCAGATATATTTGCAAGGTAACGATTGCTCTGCTTTCATTCGATATCATTTTTGTCTTAAGCTAAAACATAGGTGGCTTTTCCTCAAACGGAACGGTCGAGCTTAAGGGGTGCTCACACCACAGCGTATAGCGCCAACGTATGCCGACGTATGAGATATTTTGTCCATACGTTGGTATACGTTGTATACGTTCGGCATAAGTTTTGCATAAGTTAGGGGTACGCTACAATACGCTGGCATACGTTGTCGTACGTCGTGTACGCCCAGAAATTTTGTGCATGAACAAAATTTTCAACGTATGCCGACGTACTGATAATACGTTACTCATAAGTTAGGCGTACGCAACGAATACGTTATGCATAAGTTCATGAACGTTACCTGTAAGTTACTCATACGTTCGCATACGTTGTCGTACGCCAAAGCTCACCTGGATTTTTGTTTAGCGTATGAGAAGCGTATGCATAACGCATTACCAACGTACGAGTAGCGTGCTCGGAACGTACGCAGCGTATGTTAAACGTGCGAAGAACGTACTCAGCGTATGCACAACTTACGCGTAGCGCATTGGTCAGCGTTCGGGATTTTATGTATAAAAATGGAAGGAATAGGGACTGTGTTCATGATTAAATAGCCACATGGAAGCATCAAAATAATATACTCGGCCAACAACAAATTGCACAATAAATTATATTCACTGTTTTATTATCGCTTGTTTGTAAGAACTAGATGCCTTCAAAGCTCACATTCGATGACCCTTTATAAAATTATCGACATATAAGGTATGAAATATTTGTTGAATATTAAAGTCACCTTTTCAAAATATGCTTAATACAAAATCGAATATCAAAGGTAACTGAAAATTTAAGCAGGTAGATTCCACAATATGCTGGTTATTTTCAGTACGTGTATATCGAATGATTACATTTTGTAGAAATGAAAAGTTGTTGAGAAATTGCTATGGGAGACTTCCTTAGTTGTGAGAAGTGTTAAGATTGAAACAGAAATAGGCGCGAATCTTAAAAACGTTACCCTGGCATCATAATGTATGTTTCTACTAGGTCTACTCAAGTAAGACAAGAATACAGGCAGTGCCAATTTGTTTGTTTCGATTTTGGTGTGCATGGAAGCTTAGTCACTAAAATACATGTATCGAATACGATGAACTATTGCACAATTAAGTATAGTTTATTAGTTCTATCATGCAAGTTTTCAGCTCCAGTCAATTATTTGTCATTATTAATGATTTTGTCACTTTTGTTAAGTGACCCATAAACTCAGTTCTACCTAATAAGGAAATGATTCTTCTGAGAAACGATATAAGAAATTCACAAAATGCACCCGAAGAATCAGGTGTGAAGATTACTTTGGTCATTTTATTTATTTATTTATTTATTTATTTATTTATTTATTTATTTTCCAGTTTTACTGGATATATGTTTGACTCCCTTTTTTTGAAGAACGTCAAGTTCGTTAGAAGCACGCTGTGCATACGTTTGGAATACGTCAGACATACGTTGTTCATACGCTCCTAATAAGTCACGAACGCTATGCTAACGCTGGGCGCACGCTGTTATACGCTGTTATAAGTCATGATACGCCAGGGATACGTTATGAATAAGCTACTCATACGTTAGACATACGTTCCGTGCGCTAAGCATACGCTTTGCATACGCTCAGAGAGACATTTTCCGGATTTTTAACATAGAATGAACAACAATAACGTACTGGGTGTTTTTTCATACGCTGCTCATACGTTGGCTAATACGTTGTGGTCTGAGCGGGCCTTTAGTTTTACAAAAGGTGTTTGTCTGTTTGCATTAAGAACGGGAAAATTCAAAGCAGATCGTACGTGTATGCTGTATACACTCAGTCTGGTCAGCATCATTCTCTTGAACAGACTTACCAAGTAATTAAGAACATGCCAATGATTGTTTTCATAAGTACAGTGGCATGCATCTCGTTTATCGTTGAACTTTGCTCTGAAGCCTCAAGTGTAATTGGTAATTCCACGAATACCAGAAGTAACTCAAGTTATACATAATTGATGATAGCCACTATAGCTTTTGAGCCTACAATTCCCCCTTTTCTTTCTATATTAAAATGTTCGTTACGAAAACACGCCCATGCAATATATAGAAAAAAATGGTTGTAAAAATGAAAATTTCACTGGAAAAATTTTGATATTTTTCTTATTTTTGCTCAAAACATAGATTTTGGGTACACGCCGAGGCGGTTCTAACGAGTACCCACAATCTATGTTTTGGAGCAAAAATAAGGAAAATAGGTATACCCCTGCATACCCCAGTTTTGCTATATAAAAGTGGGGTTCAAGGGGGTATACATTACACGGACATGTTTTCCTGATGTGGTATACACGGGAAGCTGTACAGTACAATAAGCATGCACTGATCCTAAAGGCTAAATGTGTCAAGTTACTATGCTTTCCAATTACCCAGTGCCTTCAGAAATTTGCATTGAATATAAAAATCTACATGAGTGTCAGGTATGGATAGACAAATCTGTCCCGAGGGTCACATTTTGGCATCACGAGGCTCGCCTCGTGATGCCAAACTGTGACCCGAGGGACAGATTTGTCTATCCATACCTTACACGAATGATGGATTCTTTTTCTTGCTCACCTTAATGCGGCGAAGATTGATTTTTATACTATTTACCTAGAAAAATGCTAAAATCGCGGTGTCCTCCATTTTGATTTAAAACGTTTTGACGTCATTGTGACGTGTGCGCTTAGCGACGAAATTACGTGACGTCCTATACAACCAGTGTTAAAAAAGAAAATTTGAACGCAGGGTGCGACCGGGGTGACCGGGGTGAGATAACGAGGGTGAGATAAGAATTTCTCACATGGGGTAAAATGTAGGATTTCTCTATTTGGTGTGCAAGAAAAAATGTTATCTTATATGCTCTTGAAAGTCCCTGTCCATTTTCAGGTGATTTTGTATGTGACAAAAACGTTTTGGCTAGAAGTATTGTGCGAACTATTGCCAAATCATGGGCATCGAAATCCTCGTTTACATGTCTTATTTTCAACTAAAATTAAGGGAAATACCTCAGGTGAGCTTTATATAAATTTTGGCCATAACTGACATTCATTTAAAAGTCTTTAATTGCCTTATCAGTCAAAGCGATTATGATCTTGCTCAGTAAATGAACCACTTTAACATGTCAAAAAATAATAATAAAAAACTTAGAGGGACTATTTTATGTCATGCATGTAACACTAAGTTTCTAGTTTGAATAACCCCTACCTTATTTTTTAATAAAACCTTGATATCCTTAACTAATGCACTTTTTTGGAATCCAGCTATTATATTCCAGAGACACCAAGCACCATATGGCGTCTATTGCATCTGGCAAGCTATTCCATCTAATTCTCAGTAGTAAGTTTGCTTGTAGCGTTATGATTCAAACAGCAAAGGCATTATCAGAGATTCACTGGAAAGTAAGAACAGAATGTCCAGTAAATCGTCACAACCAATACACAAGACATCAGTTGGGAAAGAAAATACAAGACAAAACATTACAAAAACTCTACAACCCAAATGGCAGGCAGGATGACTAGCTGTTTCCCAACAAAGTAGTCACCCGGTTAGCAATATAAACTGTGAATAAAAAGGTTACAAGAACATTATGCGCAAAAAGAATAAACAGAAAACATGAAGATAAATCCCAGCAATAAAGCCAGTAAGGAAATTACGGTGTCTAATATGTCTGTGAAAAGACAAGAAGAAACCATATAGTCTGTCGGAGGCTTGGCTGCGTTTTAATCAAAGTTTGTGCAAAAGGAAATGAGCCTTTGTATGAGACACAAGTCTGTACAGTCTCAGAAGCGGGCCATTCAATCAGAGTAGCAAAAACAAAGTCGCTGATCAGTTGTGTACACTGAAAAAAAGTTATAAGAGGCCACTTTTCATTTTTTGTTTATAAGCCATTTTCAAAGTTGCTCGATTTTTTGCCTAAAGAGGTGTCTTTTAAGTAAGTAAACATCCAAAGTGTTCAAAATAATTTTCTTTCACTAAACGCGTTTATGGAGTAAAAATGCAAAAATCAATGTTTTTGCATAAAAAATTGATCAAGCACAGCATTTATTGAAATTAGGAGCGATGGTCATCAAAAGGGGCTCTTCCGGCTTGGAAAAACATGAAACATTCGTATTTTCTCTACTGGTAGACTTTTTGCGCATTTTTGAAAATCGCTATTTTTGAGATTTTTTGGAAAATTCATCAATGTGCCTCTTAAACATGTTAATCCCTATTGAATTCACTTGACGAGGCCTGGAAATGAGAGCTATTTTAGACTATTTTCGATGACAAACAGGTCACGGCTGCCGCACACTTCTGGTTTCAATGTCAATTTTTAACGAACAAAATAACGAAATTTATGGATGATTTTTTTAAATTTTCAAAGCTTATAAGAGTCTAGTTTAAGACCTTAATAATCGCTAAAAATTTCAATTCCATACTGCTGATAATAATGTAACTGGAGATGAAGAAAGTTTGTATGCAAATGGCATGCAAAAAGCTGAATTTCTGTAATTCATGTTGCTGTCTTCTTGCATGTACAAAACAGAAACGAAGCAGCAACACACATGACTTAATTTTATCTTGCATCATGGCAGTCAGTAGCACTTTCAAACAAATTAAAATATAAAACACAACGTCATAATATGACATTTAATTTGATGTTAATAAAATGTGACTTTTTAAAATGAGGGTACCTTTACTCATGCTTCGTCTGTATGAGATATATCACGCATTTTGGGATGCAGAAACTCACAAAGACACTGTTAGACATTGGTTTACTCATTTGATCATGAAATTTAATTGATCGTATATTACTTTCTGAACTAGAAGAAAAAATATGAGGTGGCCTCTTATAACATTTTTTCAGTGTAGTTGCTGAGCACATGCTAGAATTAACAATATCCAAATGGTGTTCTGACGATATGATCTATTACCACAGCTGGTCTTAAACGACAACTCGACACCATATGAGCCGCGTCATTAGAATCAACAATCTGGGTTTCCGAACAGGTCCGACACCAACCTGCCGGTTCAGTCACAGAAAAGGCCTAGAAGCTAGCAATTATGCATTTAAGTAGAAGAGGCACTGTATTATTCGAGTAGTGAAAACCAAGGTGCTGATCAGCTGCGCAGTTACAGTTACTGCACAGCTGATATGCACCTTTGGTATCGCATATATGCAGGTTGTTCGTTTCCTGCTCGAAACCATATATTGTCTCGAATTCTGTCATATTGATCTGAACTTTCTTTGAACCGTCTCTTGAGTACGTATTACAACGATAGTCATGACAAAATTGAACTCTCCCGGGGTATCTTGCAGACAATTAAACCCGAGCACTTTTAACCCTTACTGACCAATGGACTTTCCCATTGTTATCATTTGGGAGAATCCATTTTCATTTTAAGGGCTTCATAAGTGATGTCAGTTTGCGATGGAATTTCTATAAGCAAACATAATAGCTCCAGATGGGTCGCCGCGTTCTGCGGCGTCACATCTAGGGTTATGCTGTTTGCCTATGTCCCATAAAAAGGTCGTCATGCTTGGATATTATGAGTTAAAGAAGGGCATTATCACTGATTGTGTCCGGTTTTACTTGTCTATTTGTAGCGTATTGCACTGGCTAGCAGCATGGAGAGTAGCAAGTCTCTAATACCGAACATTTAATGAAGACAGGCCCAACTTAGCCGTTTATTAACTAAAATTACTGTTATCATGGCGACAGTGCCAGATCAAATATGTTGGAAAATTGGATGTTTGTATTCCTGAAATTATTATCTGAACGATCAATATTGATTCACTAAAACAATTACTGACAAAGATAAATCATCGTTCGGATTTTCTGGCTGTAGATATAAACCAGAAGCTAATTTTCCAAGAAAATATATGTAAGCAACAGAATTAATCCCTAGACAGTTCTTACTTTTTCGGTCTCAGTAAACCATACGTTTTATAACAATTCAGCAGTAGCCAATTTCTTTCACCCTGCCGTATTCGCGTTACGCACCGCCTCAGATGGGTAACGATTTTAATAGTCTAAACACTATCTATGAAGTCAGTCAATGGGCATTTCAAAATGTCTAAGCCCTAAGCTATGCTACAAAGTGATTCATGTATTTTGCTCCTCACCAGAGCCGATACAAATCGGACTGTACAGCCACACAGCTTGTTTGATACGCGCGCAGTAACATTACTCTAGTTTCGTTTTCCACTTGCCGCAGCTCAGTAGGAATAAGATAATTCCATAGAATAATAGAGCTCTTAATAATAACAATCACGCAAATTTTCTTATATCTGTTATCCCATGCATACCTTGTATGTTTGCATCTGCAATTCATTGCAATATTTCGAGTGTAGATTCAACAGGGCGAGAATAAGTTTCTTGCAGGTGAACATGTCCGTTGTGTTCTGTGTTCTGGTAACGTTGGTCATAAATCGTGGTGTGAGCTTTTATTAAATTGCCCTGTAACCACCACAAAAAGTGATGAGTTTACCTCTTTTAAAACTGATGTTTTAATTACACTTTCATTTATGTCATACCCGAATTTTAGGAAAATTAAGACATGTGGCAAAGATTGTAATCTTGCAATTAATGAACAATTTACACATACATGAATAGAAGTGCGTGTTCTCGTTTTTGTTGGGTATGAGTTCAATGAACATTTCTATCAAATGTATTATACTTTATGGACCTCTTTAATACCTCCTGCAGAGATGTGTTAATCCCTTCATTATGACAGCCTTTTGATAGCAGGACGATATATTATACATGTATATGAATATACCTTGAGACTTAACTGAAAAATGCTGTTAATTAGAATTCTTCCTAAGAATCATGCAGATCCTGTAGAAAAGGTAATAACTGACATTTTCAGAATTGAAGGGGTTAGTGCAAGAACGTGTCTAATTCCATTTTTGTAAGTTTCAAGAAAACCGCGAAAAACATAAAATTTGGACAAACTTTAAGGTTTGACAACCATGTGAAAATAGTACCAAATTTTTTGGTCGTATCAAACAAAGTAAAAAGCTGAAATGTCATGAAAATTCGTTGAAAAATTCTGGAGAAAAAAATAAGAAATTCAAATGCAAGAATGTGTCTAAGTCCCCCCTTTTTTCCCATACCAGTTTTGGCTGGAATTTTGTTAAAATACATCATTTTACAGTGATAAAATTGCTGATTTGCATAATGTGGATGCTTTGAGATGATAAAACCATATCAGAACAAATTTGGTAACATTTTTCTGGACTTAGGTATGTTCTTGCATTAAACACTGTGCAGCATGTTCTTGCACTGAAAATGGACCTTTGAACAAAAAAAAAAAAAAAAAAAAAAAAAAAAAAAAACTAGACAATGTGTTTATGAAACACTATGCCCCACACTGGTACGTCACTTTCAAGATGTGACAATTTCTGAAAATTCAGAAGTTCAAATTGCACAAAAAAGTGACAAAAATTAATCTGAACAGTATATCCCAACCCGGCACATGCATATCTTCAAAGCATGGTCACAATGTCCGTAAAATTTCCAAAACATATCGGTATTACACTGTACGAGGAGTTGCGCATACAAGGTACCCTCTATCCATTCACTAAAATGCCCGAAAAATGACTAAGTTCAAATTGTGAAAAAGAAATGACACAAAATAATCTGAGGATTTTATCCAAACAATATGCATATCTTCGAAGCATGGTCACAACATCTGTAAAGTTTCAAGAGAATCGGTATTAAACTGTAGGAGGAGATGCGCGCACAAGGTACCCATTGTTCATTCACTTTCATTGTCAAAATGACCGAAAAATGGCTAAGTTCAAATTGTGAAAAAAGTGACAAAAATTAATCTGAGGATTATATCCAAACAATATGCATATCTTCAAAGCATGGTCACAATATCTGTAAAGATTCAAGAGAATCGGTATTACACTGTAGGAGGAGTTGCGCACACAAGGTACCCTCTATCTGTTCACTTTATCAAGAATAAAAAAGGAACACAACTCTCACAGAATGGGCCCCTAGGCCCTTGAACTTTCCTGAAAGAAAAATATGGGTCTTCTTAATTTTCATATACAAACTACATACCAAGTTTCAAGATCCTACCTCTAGTGGTTCTTGACCAAGTGTAAGCGTAACTTTCGCACTGGACGCACGGACGGAAGGACGCACGGACGGACGGACGGACAGACCCAAACCAATATGCCCCCTCAACTTCTACGAAGTTGGGGGCATAATTAAAATCCAAATTTTATACTAACAAAATGTAAAAGGTATCACAAACTATATACATCAGAATGTAGCTTTTTATATGTAGAGCGCAGTGACACCAAAAACTCATTTTTTGACAAAAGTGGACCCAGACATGTTCTTGCACTAGCCCCTTCAATTAAAAAAAGTGTATGCCCGATAGATTCCTCTTGTCGAACAAGTTCAAAAGCCAAAGGATGATATTATACAGCGGGGTCATTCAATAGAATTGAGTACTATAAATACTTCTGCAGAAGTAACCACTTTAAAGTATATATTTTTATAGCCTCAACCCTTCAATGTATTATTCTATAGCTATAACTGTAATGGAAAAGGCCCATATAGATATCCATCCGAGAAAAAAAGAAGTCCGGTTTTAAAAGATTGTTTATTCGTCAATATGATTATTTTAGGATGTAAAGCTGTAGACATACAAAAAGTAAATCGATTGTTTTGTCAACTGGGACACTTAAAAGTTTGAAAGTTACTAACGTTTCAAATTAAAAAGAATGCTTAGAGGCCATGGGTAGTGATTCGGCGGCGGTCATCAGTCTGCGGTCTTTGCAAGCCTTAGGCATATTCGTCCCCAATTATTTCGATACAAATTGTTATTTCGGTTTCTAATCTATAAACGACATGTTTAAGACATGATTTCTATCATTGATTATGCCTGTAGTGCCTGTCTGTTCTTCATAATAATAATAGTTCATCGCCGTTTGTATTTAGCGCTACACTGCCGTGGTCACTTCAATAGTTTTTTTATGATAACCTCGAAGGTACGAATGAAGCCGAGATAGCCTGATTCTCTTACTCTTCTAGTAATCAAGGGCGGGAAAATGATTCGGTATCAATTAAGCATGGCACTGGTTCCTATTCCGAATATATTTATATATGGTGGAACACCGGTAAAAAAATATCACTCCGCCGTACCCCACGAAAATAGTGCATTTAAAAATTTCATCCACACATGTTTGATGCTGAATAGTGAGAACATTTCCTACATTCTGTATAAGATCTCGCATTTAATACAAAGTATCGCCATAATACAACATGTTAGTGCACAAATCACCATGCCAAAACGGACTATATCTCATCGGAGGCTTCTGTTTGTACACTACCCCCTACTAAAATCCGGACCATTCTAGAGTGTAAAATCCACCCATAGGTATATTGCAAAATGGATTACCGGAAAATCGAGATGGTCAACCCCTCTAGGTAGTGGCACCTTTGGGTAGGGGTGTGGCTGGGCTATCAAGTTAGAGAAGACCTTTTGGTGGTGCAATGTTGGGTACCAGCTGGGAGTGTCACAAAGTGAGGGAATTTGCACTGCGGCCTATGGGAGATTTTTTACTGGTGTTGGACCATATAACATAAACCTGATAACGGGAAACCAGCCGATAATGGCAACTATTTTTAGAATATTATTTATAGACCATAAATATTAATTATAACATGAGTAATGCCGTTAAAAGTCTGTCGGCCCCATTAGCTCAGTGTGTTAAGCATCGGTCTACTAATCAGACTCTTACAGGTTCGAATCTCGCCGAGCTTCCGCGATTCATTTTTTTATCATAATAAGTTTCTTTTCTTAACTAGTAATCAGACGGTCAGTTAGCAGTGTATTTAGCTTTACCTGGAGGCACAAGTAGCCTATATCTATTTCTTTAGGCCCCAATGGGAGTGGGGCCCATAGTCTCTATGGTGAAATTAGCAGTCACAAATGATTAGCTTGTGTCTAAGGTGTGTACAGGTCGTATAATAATCTCAGCATGCTGAAAATTTTGGATTGCATGTACTTTTGTACAGTTATGTTAAGCACACAATGCAGTATAGGCGCGTATCAAACGTTTAATGTAACGCGTGTTGAACTTATCCGTATAAGACACATACCCGAGACACGTCGAGCTTTAAGCATGCTGCATGCTTAAAATACTTTAACGTACACCAAGCGTACAGAACGCACTTGTACGAGGTTTGTGGACACCTTGGCTAGCAGGAAAAATAAAGTGCTGTTGTTTAAGTTTTTTTTTTTTTTTTTTTTGTATAAATATAAGCAGCAATATCTTATGAGAATATTTGAGGAATTTGTTTCAATTTAAAGTATCAACACGTTAAATATGACATATTTTCTACTTAAGCGTACGTAGGGCCACACGGGACAGGTGCCAAAACGTCAACAAAATGTGACGATTTTCATATTGTGTTTTTTCCCTGTCAAACGGCACTTAAATATAACATTAAAATAGTTCGTCCTAAAACCATATAACACTGACTTCAGTTTCAGAAAGATTCCGACTTGGCGGCAGTGTTGTTTGATTTATGTGAAAAAAAAATCAGAAGCAGACCGAAAAATCTGTTTGAAATAATGGCGTAATTTGACGTCGGAGAACAGCCGACGCCGATTGTATGTTTGTTAAGGAAATCACCCACAGATACGATGAAAATGTTACAAACAACAAAAACGTCATCGGTCTGTCACTTACTATTTAGTTCACAGTAGTTGTGGCACAGACGATTTTCAGCTGCTCAGAAGTCCACCTATGATGATAAACGGAAGATCACCTGTCTGGCATGCTCGCCGCAATAAATTGTTACACATGTTCAACAGGTGGACGAACAATTTTGCGAGAATTGGTACGGCGTATCTGCATTTGACAGCTGGTTACACAGACATAAAAATGTTGATAGCCAAGGATCTTTTGTTAAAGAAAAACACCCTGAAAGAAATGTATAACGCGCTGGCGGCTTAAAATGTCAAGTAACATCATATAGAGACGTTGACCTTTGCCCCGCACTCGGTTCGGAAGTGCGGGGAAAAGGCTGTAGATGACGTGTTTTTGTCAGATTTCAATAAAATTTCTTGTATATTTGCTTATAAAAGCAGATATATTCATTTTTTCTGTTGAAAATATAAATGGTGTACACGAACTTTTCTGACAAACCACGTATGTATTAAACGCATTTGTTACGTGTCTCCGACGTGCTTCTGATGTTTGTTGAATCAAGTTATCTCTATGTCTATGGAAATACATTGGTTGAATTTGCGGCATATTTTTCCACACGCTCGGTGCGCGGTTTGTCTTATACGTTATTGACTGCGATAGAAAAATGAGGCTATTGATATGACACTTGTGTCATATCTTTTCTTGTATAATTATAATATAGACCACGGGACTTACCTGGAAAATCCTGGTTGCACAACAGCTACTGAATCCAATTATTTGTATTTCTTCCTTCAAACATTAAAGTCCAATGTGCATGTTGTATAAGTTCAATGAATTTATAAATGTATGTTAACTATTTAAAGTCTTTGAACATCAACTATCATTGCAACAAAAAATAAAACATAAATAAACAAAGAGAAACTCTGAATGTGCATTCCAGAGTCTTGTACGTAGGATATTAACTCATTTAAGCCTGGCGTCCCTTTTGTGGGACATAGGCAAACAGCATAGCCCCAGATGTGACGCCGCAGAACGCGGCGTCCCATTTGGGGCTATTCTGTTTGCTTGTAGGAATTTCATCGAAAAATGTGATAAAAAAATAAAAATCACTCCTAGCACCCCTAAAAATGAAAGTGGACTCACCCAATTGATAATGATGGGAAAATCCATTCGTCAAATATGGGTTAATAAGTTGTTTGATGAACTGTTTGATGTATATAGTTTCTCTTGCATTCTTGTTCTGGAGCAATACCGCTTTGGTTCCTGATGTTTTCTGACATTAATTAAATAGCATAGATATTGAGACTCACCTGCAGAAACAATCTGAAAGTAAACTTATTTCTGACCAGCAGCGACAGATACCAGACTGGGCCACAAGGAATAGTTATAAACTTGAAGAGAATGAAACTAACAGGTAAATAGCATAAACAAGGAAGCGGTACCTCAGCATTTGCGAAAATCAGGTTTTCAATGACGCGTAAACCTATTTGAGCCTGTTCATGAGAAAACCACTTATTTGTGTTCCGACCAGCTCTGACACAAACCAACCTGTACAGTCACAGAAGCAGGCTAGAAGCTTGAAATTTCGGATGTAAGAAGAAGAGGGATTATACTATATGTGTAGCGAAAACAAAGGCGCAGATCAGCTGTGCTGTAATTGCACAGCTGATCTGCGTCTTTTTTTTCGCATATTCAGATTGTTGGTTTTCTCATGCAGGGGCTATTTTTATAGTCTCTCATATTCACAAATCGGTGTAAGTAATGTCAGGTTGTACTGACATTCGCTATATATATAATCCGGTCCTAACAATTTGCCCAGGGAGCCAAGCCCCGTTTTGGGGAGAGGAGGTGACATCACCTGCTATAGTTGGTTTGAATACATTTTTAGTTAGGCTTTGCCATCCTATTGAAGGCCTGGGTGGACTGCTCACGAAATTATTTTGGCGCGATGGTTAAATTACACATTGTTTCATGCTGTTTAAGCTGCCTACTTATTACAAACGTTTTCAAGATATATGACCATGTCTTTTGTGCTTCAGATCATAAACTGCTTAATTTTCTAGTCTAGAGCAATGCTAGGAATCACAGATTAAGAAGTAATCATATTATATTGTTTAATTCATACTTTTGCAGCTCTTGTTTAAGTATTTATGATGTCGAATAACCCCACCCACTTACATAATATTATGGATCATGAAAGTTAAAAAAATGCATATTGATTCGTGAGATGTTGAAGAACAAATGAATATGTGATGTGCGCATAAACATTATACATGTATTTATGTTTATTTCAGTCATTCAGTTTCTTTATAAATCAAGTTCATGGTCAGATTACCGTTTCCTATAAAATGACAGATGCAAGTTCTCATTGTTCCATAGGCTGGATCAGGCATACCTTTAAGCAAGTGGCTATGATACAATTGTATCTAGTTAAATATTAATCATTGTCATATCAATCATTTGATACCAATTTCAGCTCTCTACGGATTTTGGTTTTTGAGATATAAAGGTTTCCGTTGGTATACCCCCTCTATATTTCTGTGATTTGTATCTAATATTTTAAGTTATCATCAATATTTAAACAACAAGATAGTTATCATATTCATTTATCTAATCAATGGTTATGGAACATCATTATGAAAATCATTTGATGTCAATTTCAGCTCTCTATGACATTTGGTTGCCGAGTTATCATGTTTTTGTTGGCATACCCCCTCCATGTTTCTGTGATATTTCTCTAATATTCAAAGTGTAATCAATATTCGAAAAACAAGTAAGTCAGATTATTTGTGTGTCTTAGCACATGGTTATAGAAAATTATCGTAGCAATCATTTGATACCAATTTCAGCCCTCTGAGGCATTTGGTCACTGAGTTAGTTGCAGTTTTATTGGTATACCCCCTTCGTTTGTCATAGTTTTTTCTCTTATATCTTATGTTTTCTTAAATATTGGAGCAACAAGAAAGTCAGCTTGTTTATGTATCTTATTACATGTTTATAGAATATTGTCATAGCAATTATTTGATACCAATTTTAGCTCTCTATGTCTTTTGGTTGCTGAGATAAATACGTTTCCATCGGTATACACCCTCTAATTTTCTGAGATTTTTATCCAATATTTAAAATTTTCATCAATATTACAACAACAAGAAAGTAATATTATATATGCGTCTTATCGTATGATTATAGAACATTATTATAGCAATCATTTGAAACCCATTTCAGCTCTCTAGAGCTTTTGTTCACTAAGAATTTAATTGGTATACCCCCTTCATTTACCAATGTTTTTTTCTCTTATATCTTAAGTTTTCTTAAATATTGGAGCAACAAGAAAGTCAGCTTATTTATATATCTTATAATATGGTTAAAGAATATAGTCTTGGCAATTATTTGATACCAATTTCAGCTCCTCATGGCTTTTGGTTGCTGAGATATATACGTTTCCATTAGTATACCCCCTCTATTTTTTTAGATTTTTATCAAATATTTAAAGTTCTCATCAATATCCCAACAACAAGAAAGTAGTATTATTTTTGTGTCTTATTAATGATTATAGCACATTATTATAGCAATCATTTGAAACCAATTTCAGCTCTCTAGAGCTTTTGGTCACTAAGATATTTTTAATTCTTTTGGTATACCCCATATAATTCCAATGATTTTTCTCTTATATCTTAAGTTTTCTTTAATATTGAAGCAGCAAGGAATTCAGCTTATTTATAAATCTTAATATATTGTTATAGAATATAGTCATACCAATCTTTTGATACCAATTTGTGCTCTCTATGGCTTTTGGTTGCTGAGATATAAACATTTCTGTAGGTATACCCCCTCCATTTTCTGTGATAATTCTCTAATATTTTAAGTTTTCATCACTACTCGAACAGCACGAAAGTCTTATTATTTATGTATCATATTTTGTTGTTGTCAAAGCAATTATTTGTTACCAATTTCAGCTCTCTATGGCTTTTGGTTGCGGAGCAATAAATGTTTCTGCAGGTATACCCCTCCATTGTTCTGTGATTTTTCTCTTATACTGAAAGTTCTCATCGATATTTGAACACATAGAAAGTCAAATTATGTCTGTATTTTATCACATCATTAAAGAACATTAGCATAACAATAATTTGATATAAATTTCAGATCTCTAGAATTTTTGGTTGCTGAGATATCAGCAATGTTGTTGGTATACCCCCTTCATTTATCTGTTATTTTTCTACAATATCTGAAGATATCTTTAATATTTGAGCATAAAATTATCCAGCTTTATTGCTGCATTACGTTCCTTGGACACAGAGGCTAATAGATTTTACGATAGAAATCATCAAATGTATGACGCTGCACTGTTAACAAGATGTTATACTCAGCATGCTCTTCGTCCATTTATCGATTCCGAAGCTAATCACATTAGAAGTTTTATAAAAATTCCTTTCATTAATAAAGGAATTGACTTTATTGATTTACCAAGCATATTCCAAGATAAATCAGTGATACAGTCTATACCTACCTACTTCCAAAATTCAGAACCTCCTATTATTTGTTACAAATATAACAAACCAATCAGAAATACTATTTTTAATTTCATTAAACTTGTTTCTGATCTTGATATCCATGCTAAATACTCCCAAGTCTTGAGATTGTAAAGATTCAAAATATGTTTATCAACCAGCCGGACATATAGTTACTGGAAATTTAAAAATAATTTCGGATTCTAGAATTTGCAAAAATGTTTCTAAAGGTCCGAAATAAAGATTCCCTTCCTACATTAATTTCGACAAATGTAGAGAGGAGATTGCATTTGCATTAAATGATTTCGGTAATCGATGGTGTGAACGAGAGGGTGTTGAGGATAATGCTCTTAAAGAATGGAAAAGAAGTATCTTCACTATCGTGGATAAACGTATTAAGTTTTATTCACAAAATACTAATCTTTTACCTCCTAAACCCAAATCGTCATTTAGGCATTTGAAGCAGGGTATCCAAGAATTTCATAGAAAGTATGTCTTGGTTCCGGCAGACAAAGCCGCAAACAATGTTGTTGTCGTTTGTAGGCTTCACTACGTTAACACCTTAAAACAGGAGCTTGATGGTACCAGGGCTTATCTGGAGACAGATACTGATGAAGTGTCTGTAGTTAATGCCCACTTAAACGATTTACCTGTAAAAGTTTTCTGTTTGTGTCAATGAAGGCCAAGCCAAACTTCCTACGATGTATTGGTTACCTAAGCTTCACAAAAGACCATACAAAGCTAGATTTATTGCAAATTCTAGCTCTTGTACTACCACTGAACTTTCTAAATTATTAACTTTCTGTCTTACTGCTATCAAATCTCATGTTATAAGATACTGTGAGACAGTGTATGAAACTTCAAATCAAAATTGGTTTTGGTCAATAAAAAATTATGGTGAGGTGCTCAGTAAATTGAAGTGTAGAGGGTTCCGTGCGACAAGCTTGTCCACGTATGATTTTTCTACTCTGTATACAACATTACCACATAATCTAATAAAAGAAAAACTTCTGGATTTGATAGAGTGGACCTTCAAAAGGGCATTAAAAAACTATGGTTTACTTTATTTGGCATGTAATGACAGAAAGGCTTTTTTCACTTCCTCTGACCAAAGTCGGTATACACTTTGGTCATGTCAGAATGTGTGCGACGCCTTGTCCTATCTCCTTGATAATATTTATATTAGATTTGGGACCAAGTGATACAGACAAATTGTTGGAATTTCGATGGGTACAAATTGCGCACCTCTCGTAGCTGATTTATTTTCATACTGCTACGAAAGAGATTTCATGGATTCTCTTAACCATGATAATCAAGCTGATGTTATCGAGGCTTTTAATTCCACATCTAGGTACCTCGATGACCTTTTGAACATTGACAACCCTTATTTTGAAGGTATGGTCAATCAAATTTATCCACCTGAACTTCAGTTGAACAAAGCCAATATCTCAGATACCGAAGCCCCCTTTTTAGATCTACATCTTTCTGTTGCAAATGGATTTGTTTCTTCTAAAATTTATGATAAGCGCGATGACTTTGATTTTGATATAGTAAATTTTCCTTTTTTTGGATGGTGACGTTCCTCGTCGTGCTTCTTATGGTGTTTACATTTCACAACTTATTAGGTTTGCTAGAGTCTGCAATCATGTTACAGACTTCAACGCTCGAAATAAATGTTTAACGGCAAAACTTTTCCAACAGGGCTATCGGTATCATAAACTTCGAAAAACCTTTTCTAAATTTTATCGTAGACACTATGAATTGATTATACCCCCGGCATTTATGCCGACGGGTATATAGTTTTCGCTTTTCCGTTCGTCCGTTCGTATGTTCGTTCGTTAGTTCGTTTCTTCGTTCGTAATTCCGGAACGTTCGTAGAATTTATGTCAAAGTTTTGGTTAAAGTTTCTCTAGAGGTGTATATCTCATGAACCAATGGTCAGAAACTATTCATATTTGGACCATAGGTACCCTATAGGGTTTGCTTTGTTTCCATGAGTTCGGACCCCAGGGTCCTTGCCCGGGGGTGGGGCTGGAGGTCAAAATCTAGGTCACCTTTAAAATGTGCTGTTTACAATGTTAATGTTTCTTCTCTTAAGTTCATATCTTAACAAACAATCATAAGAATGTATTCTTATATAGTTCATATTTGCTTTCATATTCAATGTCACCAAATCCTGGTCCCCAGGATTGGGGCTAGAGGTCAAAATCTAGGACACATTTTTATATGATATATACCATGATAAACTTTCTGTAAGTCTGTTTTCTTGACATCCACTAAGTCTTGCCAGAACGCATTCATACTTAGACCATAGGTACCATGTAAGATTCAGACTCTAGGGTCTGTGTGTGTGGGGGGGGGGGGGGGGGGGCTAGAGGTCAAAATCTAGAACTTCTTTAATAATTGTATTTTCTGTACTTTTTTTTACTATCATGTTAAAAAATCATTCATACTTGCCCCATAGGTACTCTATAAGTTTGCCTTGTTTCTAATGGCATTAGACACTAGGGTACATGCTGGGGGTGGGGCTAGAGGTCAAAATCTAGGACATCTTAATTTTTTTTTTTTTTTTTTTTTTTTTTTTTTTTTTTTTAAGAATGACATTCTAATTTCATTTCAATCTAGGACTGAGGACCTGACCCAAAATGTCCGCGCTTATGTCCTAGATTGGGTATACACGTCAGCTCTGTATACCGCTCTAAAATAGATATGTCATTCTAAAACTACACTTCCCCATCTTTGTATGTAAAGTACTTTACACTGCTTATTTCTAAAATGTACTTGATGAGGGTGCTGTCTTTCGTTGGTGATGTGAGGTTCAATGTCAGGGGTGAGCATGTGCCGGGTTGTTTAGGTAGGGGGTAGGGAAGGGGGCTTGGTTGTTTCTAAAATGTACTTAATAAGGGTACTGTTTTTCATTGGTGATGTGAGGTTCAATGTCAGGGGTGAGCATGTGCCGGATTGCTTAGGTAGGGGGTAGGGAAGGGGGCTTGGTGGCTATCAGCCGGGGGTATACGTGCCTCTCAAGGCACTTTTTCTAGTTTCCAAATATAATGTTGGATTAAAGACGCTTTTAAGTGAGGGCCTTTCGGAACCTGAATTTTATGGTGACTTAGTTTACAAATTTAAGAAACTTATAGGAATTAATGATTTTTCTTTTCAGTTCAGAAAAATCATAACACGTAACAGATGTATAGGTTATAACTTGAATGTTATGCGACAGTCTGCATGCTTAGTTTTTAACCCAATCATGGTTGATAACTATGCTGCCTTCTTTAATTGCACGCCGGTGGGTCGGGCGTCAGACTCTATGATGGCCCCGACTTAAAGCTATTCATTTTAGTTGGTTCGGGCCGGAGCTTCTTGTCTGTTGCTTGGCCCACCGGGGTCCAACTGGTGTTTTTCTTTTGCTCCGGAGTTAGTAGGTTATTCGGCGCCCAGGGATCTCCATCGTCGGGCAGCTTACTCAATCTGTGAGTCCTTGTTTTTAATTCATCAGGATGTTTATCATGATTTATTTGTTTGTTCTTGATGATTCATTGACTTGTTAGAGATTCACCACGAGGACCGAAGAACTTACTAAATGTTATGAACCACTACAGAAGCTGAGGGTGAGGTTAGGATTCTGTAAAACCGGTTTAAGCCCGCCAGTAACTTTGTGTTACTGATCGTTCCAAGGCGATACTTCTGTGGTGGTTCTTTTTGTTTTATGTCTTGGTGTTTAAAATTTTTTGTGCTGTTGGCGCCTTATGTATGTTTTCATATTTTTAATTAAGTTAAGGTAACTGAGTGGCCACCTATTGGGAAAATAGCTGCTCATTCGGCTTACGATATGTTTCATGGTATAAGTGCCTGATTGTTAGTTTGGTTTTTTCCCACCTCGGTTTTTGGAGTGGGAATCTCTTTCTGATTGCGCCATTTCCTGATCTTTGCCTACTTGTACCTTTTTTATATATATCTTATTACATGGTTATAGAACATTGTCATAGCAATCATTTGATACCATTTAAAGCCCTCTAGATCTTTTGATTGCTGAGATATAATCAATTGTGCTGGTATACTCCATTTATTTTTTTTTTGATTTTCCTAATATAGAAAGTTCTCATTGATATTCAAACACCAGGAAGTCAGTTCGCTGTTTTATATCTTATTACATGGTTAAAGAACAGTGTCAAAACAATCATTTGATACCTATTCTATCAGTAGCCAAGATACATGGTGTAATATAGGGATACCACATTACTTCCTCTGTTTGTTATGGTTGTGGGTGAACACTCTGTGATTTTATGTGACCCAAATGGGCATTAACGTGATCCTCTGACCAAACTGGCACCCATGAGCATTTGTTCTAAAGGTGGAAGGTACGTTCTAAAGATAACCCATCCCAAAACACTTCAAAACTAATGGTAATAGATTTTCCTTTTCTTTAATCTTGATTTTCATCATTTTCATTAATATTCATGAAAATGCAAATGAGAATTTTTATTTAGGCCCATGGCATCAACATTTGTCAAATAGTACTATTGGTACAATAACAATGAGCCACAATGATAGTTTAGGGCTGAAATTAGTTTTTATGTGATAATTGATTTTAATTGTTTCTGTTTATTCATTTAATATTTTAATAAAAATTCATGAATATGCAAAAAAGGAATAAATAAGCAATAAAATTTGTTATAAAAATAATGATTACATCAATATTTATTGATAAAAATGTACTGATAAAAATATATTGATTCTCATAATTGCACATAATTTTTTACATATACATTAAGTGGGTGGGGTAATTCAATGCCTTAAGATGACACAGCTTACTCAAATGACACATTTACAGCTTTATACATGGCTAAGACATACTCAGCTGCAATCAGACAAGATAAAATGACATCAGGATAGTATACGCTATTGAAGAAACATATAAATATGACTGTTCGTAATATATTTGTGTAGTGCATTTCAGCTGTATATAACAAATATTACGTCTAAATACCGTCTGATTAAAGCATCACGCCAAACAAATTTCCAGAGCAGTCCACTTAGACCTTCTTTTGGAAGGTCAGAGCTATCCAAAAAAGCATTCAAAACAACTATAGCAGGAGATGTCACATCCAACCTTTTTTTGCGAGATAGAGACTTTTGGCTCCCTGGGTAATTGTTGGCATTTTAACATTCGTCAGCAGGATAAATTATTGACTTTGACGGTCTCAACCGAACATTTCTATTAATTTGGGCTATTTCAGTCCTAATGAGGCAGTTTAAATTTCATGCTCAGCTATGTTTAGCATGAAAAACGTTTTATAACCCCGGGACCTGGTAACAGCAGATAGAGGAGGTCGAAACTATAAGGTTAACCTTATCCCTATCCATCGTCGTTATTTTGCTTAAGATCGAATGGTCCTGACAAAAGTACAATTTTCAGCGATGCTCACAGATTATATGAAATAACTATGGTTTTGGCAAATATAGCAATCTGAACCAAAGACTAGGCTATAATCCGCCTTCCTCCTAAAATTGTAATTTTCATAATTTCTGTCTTATAATAAGCGATTTGACTGTATTCTCAAAAATGATCGAACATGAAACCATTTTAGAACTTCCATCAGAAATTTCCAAGATTAATTGGGATGGCTTCATACAGCTAATATCAAATGTTTAAATGCGACCTTACTTTTATGCTATTTGTTTATGTATAATTTGATTTGATACAAGCCTATGAATAAATTGAATATATAGTATGATTAACATCTGAGCCGTACCATGAGAAAACCAACATTTTGCGTATGCTAAAACAAAGGCACAGATCAGCGTCGCACTAACTGCGAAGCCGATCAGCGCCTTTGTTTTCGCAACCTGGATAGTACAATTTCTCTACTTTCTGAATCTAGAATTTCCAGTCTTAAGCTATCTTCTGTGCTTGCACAGCTTGGTTTGTGTGGGACCTGTTCCAAAACCACATTTTTGGTTTTCTCATTACGCTGCTCATCTCTGACAAGGTTTTCAAGGATTTCGCATATTGTTTTATTCAAATAATATCATACGTTGACATGGAACTGAATTTTCAGGGAAAGCGGGCTCTTGTGACCGGAGCAGGAAAAGGTAAGAAATATAAGAAAGTTATAATGTATATTGGAGTAAATTGAAAACTCCACATTTTTGTAACTGCTCAAACTCTCCGACCGATGTCAAAATGTGAAGAAAAAAAAAAAGATCATCATCTGTAAAGCATGTCCATGATATATATACCCCTTTAAACCCCACTTTTATATAGAAAAAAATGGGGTTTGCAGGGGTATATCTATTTTTCTTATTTTTGTTCCACAATCATTGTTTTGAGCAAACATGTTAAAATTAACCAAAATTATCCGATGGAATTTTCACTTTTTTATTCTCAAAGCATTCTTTGTATATTGCATGGGCAAGTTTTCGTAATGGGAGACGATACCGGGCGGTACATCTGAGGATCGAACTGGTGCCACTCCGGTGATATCCCTTGATAACCGGGACGCCACTGTGCTAACTTCATGCAAATCTGGACCATCATCGACTCCCTTGACGAAAAAAAAATCGTTCACGTAATAACATGTCTTATTTTTACTTTTTATACATAGGTCTTGGGCGAGGTATTGCTTTAAAGCTCGCAGAATGTGGAGCACAAGTGGTTGCTATCAGCAGAACGCAGTCTGACCTCGACAGTCTCAAGGAACAAGTAAGATGAGCTGTAATTTACTCTGACGGCTTGATGTCTAATATACATACAAATGAGCCGCCTCATGAGAAAACCAACAATTTGCATATGCGAAAACAAAGGCGCAGATCAGCTTCGCAGTATCTGCGAAGCTGATCAGCGCCTTTGTTTTCGCTACACGGATAATACTAGTGCCTTTATAGCTGGCAGAATGTGGAGCACAGGTGGTTGCTATCAGCAGAACGCAGTCTGACCTCAACAGTCTCAAGGAACAAGTAAGATGAGCTGTAATTTATTCTGACGGTTTTGTGTCTAATACGTACATACAGATATCAGATAAAAGTTCTTTTAATCAATATTTTTTCGACCATCACAAATCTACGAGTATTAGAAATCTTCCAATTTTTATGACAAACTAAGTGCTATACAAGGTACATTAATGTCCATTTTCTCTCTTAAGTTTCCAAGTATCGAATCATACATAGTAGATGTGACCGACTGGGACGCCGCAAGGAAAGTTGTAGAATCTATTGGGCATGTCGACCTTTTGGTAAACAACGCCGGGACATCTATGCAAGAACACTTTGTTGACGTCCCAAAAGAATCGTTGATAAGGTATTGACTCTCGAACTTTTGACCAATTATAATAAAAGCGCTGCAGGCATGCATGATACCCCGCAAATTTAATTTAGCAAAAATGTTTGTCAATAAATTCTCAAGATAAAGAACAGAACAAAATTTTGTCATAAATGAAGGACCATAACTCTGTATACATTGATAAAATTTACCCATCTTCAATCCCAAACCACTACTTCCTGATTTGAACTTTTATACAAAGTTGAAGAAAATTGGTAGATAAATGCACAAAACAGAGGCAGGAAACGAAATTTTAATGTAAATCATGGGCCATAACTCTGTACTTATTTAACAAAATTTATTCATTTTCAATCCCAAACTACTCCTTCCTGATATGAACTCCTATACAAAGTTTGAAGAAAATCGGTCAATAAATGCTCAAGATAGAGTCCGGAAACAAAATTTTAACGTAAATCAAGGGCCATAACTCTGTACTTATTTGACGAAATTTACCCGTCTTCAATCCCAAATCACTCCTTCCTAGTATGAACTCATATACAAAGTTTGAAGAAAATCGGTCAATAAATGCTCAAGATATAGCCCGGAAACAAAACTTTAACGTAAATCAAGGGCCATAACTCTGTACTTATTTGACGAAATTTACCCATCTTCAATCCCAGACCACTCCTTCTTGGTATAAACTCCTATACAAAGTTTGAAGAAAATCGGTCAATGAATGCTCAAGATAGAGCCCGGAAACAAAATTTTAACGTAAATCAAGGGCCATAACTCTGTACTTATTTGACGAAATTTACCCATCTTCAATCCCGGACCACTCCTTCTTGGTATGAACTCCTATACAAAGTTTGAAGAAAATCGGTCGATAAATGCTCAAGATAGAGCCTGGAAACAAAATTTTAACGTAAATCAAGGGCCATAACTCTGTACTTATTTGACGAAATTTACCCGTCTTCAATCCCAAACCACTCCTTCCTGATATGAACTCCTATACAAAGTTTGAAGAAAATTGGTCAATGAATGCTCAAGATAGAGCCCGGAAACGAAACACTGACGGACGGACAGACAGACGGACGGACGCACGGACGGACGGACGGACGGACACTCGAACGCAAATTTTTTTGGAGGGTATAGCATAATACCCCGCACTTTTTTTAAGTGGCGGGGTATAACAATCGGATGACGTCAGAGATTTTTATGTTTTTGATATCTTGCCTTATTAATTTTCTTTGTGGCTCCTTGAACTTTTCTTATAACGATAATAAAACTTTCTTCTATCTAAATTTATAAATCAATTTAATATTTGATGAAATTATGTTGTTCTTTACCATCCATCCATTCAGTCACTATTTGTCTTTGGATATTAAAATAATTGTTATTATAATATACGAACGCACGTATTTACGAATTATCAACCGAAGATTCGCTGCTTACAGAACTTTTATTTTTCAGCCTGTTTGATCTCAACTTCATGGCGGTGTATAATGTTTCACAGGTATTATATTTTAACTTAAAATACCTGTTGAAATCTACGTTCCAACAAGCTTCCGACGTCGAATAATTTTTGCGAAAGACATCAAATTTATAAAACAAAGTCATACTAAGCGTTTCTCTAACAGGGGAACAACACAAAAGTAAGCGTTTCTACCACGTATCCTACAAAGGTACATGTATAATTGGAAATTGAATTCCTTAAGATTTGATGGGATGGCCTGATTTTTTATCGTTGCTCTTATTTTTTCTGCAAACACTGTAATAGATGACAGATTTAATTTCTATCTCAGGTGATTGCCAAACGTATGATAGAACAAGGCAATGGTGGTGCTATCGTAATGATGTCGAGTATACTCAGTAGTATCGCGTCACATGGACGGAGTGTTTACTGTTGTACAAAAGCGGCTCTAGACCAACTAACAAGATGCCTTGCCCTTGAACTGGGACCACATAAGGTATGCGCTGACAGTTTCAAATACTCTGTATATGAATTGTTTGACGTGTCACATTTGCCAATAAATAAGATTTCAAATTGTATGAATGAAAAGAATAACACATAAAACATCTTTTAGTCTATTGTATTCTAAATTCAGAATAAGTCCTCGTTAACATCGGATCTTCCGACTTCTATCTACTATATAAATATACGAGCATATATTGTTGTACGTATTTTTGTTTCATCTTCTCGTTACAGATCCGCGTCAACAGCGTCAATCCAACGGTTGTCTTAACGCCAATGACGCTAGCTCATGGCTGGGACAATCCAGAGAAGGCAGCAAAGATTACAAGCCGAACGCCGCTAGGAAGAATCGCAGGTAAACTTGTGACAAATAATGATTTCACATTGCTCTAAAATGGCTGCCGTTTATAAAGAAAATTCTGAACTCTATGGTTCCATCAAGCTAATGGACCAATATTTTTCCTGGAGCAGTCTTCAAAAATACATGTATCTGCAATGGATTTGTTCAGCAAATTTTTATCATGATTCAAGGCGACATTTTTTTTTTTTTTTTTTTTTTTTTCGCATGCCCATTTAACTTGTATACACGTATTTATTTTTCCTGAATCCTGAAATTGTAGAGTGCAAGCCCAAACTAATATCGAGTTTTGTATGTGTCTATGCTTAATTCATCGAATCCCGGATATAATCACACCTTGATTATGAATATTATTACAGAAGTTGATGACGTTGTCAACACTACCCTGTTTCTACTCAGTGATAAAGCCAGCATGATAAATGGGGCAATTCTTCCTGTAGATGGTGGATTAGCTACCCATATATAATGTATTGTCGATTGTTACCCATCAGAATACACGGACAATCTAACATCTCAGGTGATCAACACCACCCATTTGGAACTCAGTGAAAAGCATTCGTATGACATGTCAACTATTTATGAGGATGGTGACTGACTACTAAATGAATGCTTAATGTTCGTTCAATACCCATGAAACAGATTTCGCATTTTTCGAAAATCACGGAGGTTAGGCAATTTGTCTGAGAGTTTCAAGTCCCAGCAGTGATTTGTGCTGTACTTTCTTTCTGGGTTGGGATTTTAAAATCTGTGTGCCTTCTTTTCTTACTTCATTAACATTCGAACTGAATTAGACCAAGTTACGAAAACTTGCCCATGCAAAATATATTTTTCTGCTGTAAAAACTGAAAATTTCATTCGAAAAAAAAGTTTGGCGTTTTTAAAATTTTTGCTCAAAACATTGATTGTGGCTACACGTTAGAACACGCAATCTGTGTTTAGGATCGAAAAACAAAATAAGAAAAATATGTATACCTCAGTTTAAGTGGGGTTTAAGGGAGTTATAAATGAGCCTGTGCATGAGAAAACCAACAATTTGCATAGGCGAAAACAAAGCCGCAGATCAGCTTCGCGGTAACCGCGAAGCTGATCAGCGCCTTTGTTTTCGCTACACAGATAGTACAATTCCTCTCCTACTTAAATCCAAAATTTCAAGCCTCTAACCATCTTCTGTGACTGTACAGGCCGGTTTGTGTCAGACCTGTTCGGAAACCCAAATTGTTGGTTTTCTCACGCACAGGCTCAAATACTTTCATGGACATGTTTCCTGACGAGTCGGAAGTGCATTGCAGAAATTTTGATAGAGAAATTTCAAACGTGTTTGCAATGGCAATGTCTGAGATTATTTTGAATCATTTCTTGATTTTGGCAAGTCTTAAAGTTTGCTAACATATCTCCATGGATTTGACAGTAAAGTTTCTTTTTCAAACTTTGGTAGTCAGAAATCATTTAACATCATAAACACATACACATACACTATACATGTTCCTAATGCACTGTATGCGGAGGCTATATACTGACATTATGCTGAAGAACGTTTAATGGACATCTCATTAGCTGAATCAAAGTATTAAGTTAAAATTTTTAACTGATGTTTGCTTCAAGCGCAGGATTTCGGAAAAATTAATCCACATGCTCAATGACTTTTCATCATGACCACACGCGCCGAAAGCGAGTGAAAGGTCATGATGAAAGATCACTCAAAGTTTAGATTAATTTCCGAAAGTCATGCAATTATGAAACACATGAATGAAATATCTTTGATAAATTTGAACCAACTTGGAACGGTCAGTTATAAATAACTTGTTGGTTTTAACCGGTTTTACAAGCGCCTAACCTCACCCTCATCTGCCGTAGTGGTTTACAACATTAAGTTAGTTGTTCGGTGCTCGTGGTGAATCTCTAACTAGTCAATGGATCATCAGTCCCATAAAATAAAGCCAGTGTCCCGACATGACCACAATTAATGACTGGGGCGTAGAGTATGAATTCAAAACAATAAGAAAAAATAAGAAAGAAACGTAATACAGCAGAATGACTTGTTACGCAAAGTTGTTTGTTCCAAAAATGCCTACTTTCAGTCGCAAATTAAAATGAAGAATAGTTATTAAGAACAAAGAACTTCCTTCAAACGAAAAATTGTGTCCGTGTTAAGGTACAGTGAAAACAACACACACACACACACACACACACACACACACACACACACACACAAGAAATTAACGTCAGACTAATGTAGCCGTGTCTCGATGCAAAACGTTTAGCAGATAGTTATGTCCCAGTGCACCACTCATTCATTCGAGATTATCTGCCGTGGTGGAGACCACATGATGCGTAGTGTCTATAAACAGCACAGCTATTCGATACAATGTATCCGATCTCTGGCAAACTGCGTCAGGGAGTTGACTCTATGGCTCATTGGGTAGAGCAATGGATGTCTACCCCGGAGTTCCGGGGTTGAATTCCATCGGGGACGTAAGATATTTTTTTTTTCAAACTATATTTGTATCATTTCTTATTTACGAGTTTTCATATTCGTAAAATTTATGATGACGGACAAGCCCCCTTCAGAAATATATTTTTACATCATAAACACATAAGTAGTAATGGCAAGCGCTATAGACCAAAACTTATAGACCAAAACTTATAGACCAAAACTTATAGCTCAAAACTTATGGGCCAATTCTGTTAAGCGTAGCGGCAGAATTGGCCCATAAGTTTTGGTCTATAAGTTTTGGTCTATAAGTTTTCGTCTATAAGTTTTGGTCTATAGGTGCTTGCCCTGGGTCTCAGTCTATGAACTAGCTAAGTTGCATGTGTAGGTAAGTATCCTTGAGTTAAGACAGGGACTTCAAGTAATGTACAAAAAAAGGTTTATCTTTCAGAAATAGTTGATAGCCCTGAAAAGGGCTGTTTAAGTGTGTGTTTTTTGTGAAGTCTAAGTTTTATTTTGTAGTCTTCTTTCGCTTGGTTGCTTGTATTTCTTTCTTAGCTATGCCTAATCCTACAGCTGGAGATGATGTAGTTGATTGTTCACTATTGATGATATCTAATCTGATAGGCATTCTGATCGCAGGGAACTGGATGCTTGGCATCTGGGCTTGTCGCTGTACTTCTTCTTCCAGTTGTTTGACTTTGGTTTTCAACTCATTGAGTTCTTTAACCAAGACATCTATAATTTGTCTTCTATGCAACTGTTGTTGCATATGTGATGTCTGTTGCTGGTATGGAGAAGTCGCTTGTACTGGTTGCTGATAGTACTGTTGTTGTGTTGTAACCGTGTCATTAGTAAAGACTTCATTACATGCTTGCAGTAATATGTCTGGATTGTTAATCATATCATCAAAGCTGATTTGATTCGAAGCCATGACTGAACATGAATGTGAAAACTTGGACTGTTGAGCAAAGCTTTTATACTCTCTGGGGGGATTGACCTACTTAAAACTTCAAACCATATAAGTAACAAATCACAGTCGACTTTACAAACATGAGACAGAAAGTAGGTCAATCCCCCCAGAGAGTATAAAAGCTTTGCTCAACAGTCCAAGTTTTCACATTCATGTTCAGTCATGGCTTCTAATCAAATCAGCTTTGATGATATGATTAACAATCCAGACATATTACTGCAAGCATGTAATGAAGTCTTTACTATTGACACGGTTACAACACAACAACAGTACTATCAGCAACCAGTACAAGCGACTTCTCCATACCAGCAACAGACATCACATATGCAACAACAGTTGCATAGAACACAAATTATAGATGTCTTGGTTAAAGAACTCAATGAGTTGAAAACCAAAGTCAAACAACTGGAAGAAGAAGTACAGCGACAAGCCCAGATGCCAAGCATCCAGTTCCCTGCGATCAGAATGCCTATCAGATTAGATATCATCAATAGTGAACAATAAACTACATCATCTCCAGCTGTAGGATTAGGCATAGCTAAGAAAGAAACCAAGCGAAAGAAGACTACAAAATAAAACTTAGACTTCACAAAAAAAACACACACACTTAAGGATGTTGTATGGGATATCTTTGTCTTCGCTTTGGGAAATACACCCGGATTTCATCTAATTAGAGCCAAAGTGTGTAGCGTTTTTAAATTGAAATTTGCACTCAACATACTGTATTATGTTTATCTATTCCTTGAGTCTCGACACACAATATCCAGATGTCACATTGCAACGCATTTTGACCTTAAAGCATGTCCAAGCACATGTTTGAATTTATTTGTGGTCACAAAATGTTTGAAACACACCCTAGGATACCATGACACAGACATTACCATATATATGCATCAACAAACACAGAAGGCAAACATGGCAAAGGAAGTTTTTGTTTGACTTCATGCTTAACGTCCCAATCAAAAGCAAAGGTCATGTCGGGACATTGCCTCCATCTTATGGGACTTTTACCCAAAGTGAGGATGGCATGACATCCAACAAGTGCTTCAAATATAACCATCCAACTAAGCCACAAAGGCTTATATGTATGGATGGTTTGATTTGAACCACTTTTCCTGGGCTGGCTCGAACCAGAGCGGTATACCAGTAATCAGCTGGTCAGTCAGAAGCGTGTAAGCTTTGCCTGGAAGCACAAACAGCCCATCTATTTCTTTAGGCACCATGCACTATTTGGTTGTCATTTTGATTGAATAATACATCAGCCATGTGAGGAGACTGTAGCAGCATATGATGGCTTTGCGCCAATGCAACGCGCTACAAATGTGATATTTGGTGAATGATAAAAACCTGAAGTACAAAAATGCATGTTCATTGAGTGTGTTTAATGTTTAATATTGAAGAGTATTACCGAGTTGATTTTGGGTGAAATGATCTTCAAATATTGTTAAAATATGTACAGTCGAGTTTCCGGTTACGCAAAGTTCCCGACTCCGGAAATCCTTATTAAAAACATGGTTAAACATGTATTACCAGTACTCAAAACAAATAATCAGTTTTTGTTGTCTTGGCAATTTTCTAAACATTGCATTATCCAATAAATATCTGTGAATGAGTTCACTCACACCAATCTTTTATCTTTAGTAGCTTTTTGCATGTCAAATTTTATGACATCTGATGTCACACTGTTACATACCGAGAGCAAAGAAACATCGATTATGCATGGAAACAACCATGTATATTACGTACATGAAGGATCTCATAAAATTATATAGAAAATTGTAAACACTGTTACATTATATTTAATGGCAAACACAGGCTGGACCAGAACCCAATACTTCAAACTTACGTAGGATGACACATTGCCGGGGCTAAAAAATCAGCAAGAATGTACAATTTCTTTTGAAATAGTCGCTTCTATGAGGTAATGGCTTCAAGAAACGAAAAATTTGGTCATAAAAATCTTTCCTGCAAAGTAAAGGATATGACTTTGTCTACATCTTGTCGGGTATAGTTTAGCAGTAATTAAAATTCTATTCTTCTGATGGCAATTATTTATCATTGACAAGAACATTTTGCGAAACCAAGTACTTGACTGTAATGGAAATTTGATTTTATGACAATTACTAAATTTATTCACCCAAGAAACACAAAAGAACTAGAAATGCGTGTTTGTAAAGCACTATGCCCCCAACTGTGTGCTTGCCCCTAAACTGGCAGCTTGTATGATTCATTTCATTCGAATGAAGAGAAATTTTATTTCCTGAGGAAGCTGTTCGGTTGCCTCTGTTTTGACCTCGATCCAAAAACAGAATGTATAAGCTTTTTACATACAAGTTAGAAATGGAGTGAAAATTTCAAAATCGAGTAATTTTGTCAAAATTTGACGGAATATCCTCAAAAGTTAATCAGGTGATCATCTTCTCAGCCCCAACCAGTATACCAAATATGAAGGCTCTAGCTTTAATACGTTTTGAGATATCTTGCACACAAGATTTTCAAATTTTGTTTTGAAAGGGGCATAACTCCAAACAGGGGCATAACTCGGACATGAAAAAAAATATGGGTCAACTATTTTTTCATGAGAAAACTGTATATGAAATTTCAAAACCCTAACATTCACCTTTCAAAAGTTTCAAATTTCACCGAAAAGTGGAAAAATCAATCAAAATTTCAAAATTCCGTATTTTTGTCAAAATTTGACGGAAAGTTCTCAAAACTTAATCAGGTCATCTACTCCTCAGCCCCAATCAGTATACCAAATATTAAGGCTCTAGCTCAAATACTTTTTGAGATATCTTGCACACAAGATTTTCAAATTTTGTTTTCAAAGGGGCATAACTCAGAAAAGGGGCATAACTCGGACATGAAAAAAATACGGGTCAACTATTTTTTCATGAGGAATACACACATGAAATTTCAAAACCCTACCATTCACCGTTCAAAAGTTAACGGACGCACACACACAAAGACAGACAGACAAGCCAAAAGCAATATGCCCTTCCAACTTTTTCAAAGTTGGGGGCATAAAAAGCGGCTCTCTTAGCAAAACGTGGGGAGCCTGGTTTGCTAACAGAGAACCGGACTAACAACTGAGAGGTCATGATTCGGTCCGATACCCGCCTCCGCCATGTACTGTCCCTGAGCAAGACACTTCAAGCTCCGGGCGGCCCCCGTGGCCGAATGGTTAAGGTCGCTGACTTCAGTGCTCTTGATCATTCGATCATCTCACCTCTGTGGGTTCGCACCTCACACGGGGCATAAGTCACATGTGGGACAAGCATAGTTCTGCTTGCGGGTGTGTCAGGTGGTTTTCCCCGGGTACTCCGGTTTTCGCCACACCTACCGATTGATTTGTCTCGATATGAGTAAAAAAGCTTGAAATGGATGCAAAATTGAATTTAAAAAAATAAATCAAGCTCCACAAAGTACCGGCTACGTACCCAGAAAGGGATGGCTTTGTCTCGCAATGACTAAATAATAGTTGTGAAATACATTTCGGCCAAAACACAAAAGAAAGTGAGAAAAAAAATAATGACTTGACACAACCATCCTATGAGTCAGTATTTACATTGTGTATATGCATTAGACCCAAGGTAACATGTCTAGGCAAAACAGTTAAATTTTGCTTCAATGGCTTGTTTGGTAATGTTTTTACGTCCCACTTAATACTGTAGCTAAGGTCATGCGGATAAACTAGCTCATTTTAAATTTTAACCGGAAAGGCTGAAGAACCCTTGGATCAATACCACTCTGGAAACAGTTCAATAGGCCCAGAGCTATGTATACATGTACATGTATGTCGATATTGTACCAAGTTGACCAATCTTTTGCTTGACCGACTTTGTCCAAGGACTATCCTATAAGGGGTTACAAGATAGACAAGTTTCAGTGGTCATTTTTTTTTTTTTCATATATAAATATATATATTTTTTTTTTGTCTTTGCTGTTGGTATGGGTAACCTTAAGGGTTGTAATAAAAATAATTATAATAATAAATAAATAAATAAATTTTATATTTTAGGAGGACAACAAATTTAGCACAATTGACAATCTTCCATATGGTCCTCCAGTGAATACAGACAGTGATCAGTATCAGACCTTTTTTATTTTTTTTTTTCAGTCATTTTCATATATTTTCGAGATGTAAGTAATGCTATATTTTGAAAGAAGAGAATCCAGTGCTTGCCTTATAATGCTGAGCGCCAAGCAAAGTAGCCACTGATACCATTTAAACGGTCTTATTTATGATGCGGCTCTGGATCTAACCTACGACACTCTAACCATTACACAATGAGCAAGCACGATTTGGGAAAAATATCCGTAGGCTGTCAGCAGTTAATTTGGTTGTTTGTATGGAGGCTTAACATTCCAGTCAACAATTTTTTAGTCATGTCGGGGGCGGAGCCAACGCTTGTGGGGCTGTCAGCAGTTTAGCTGTAACTGCGAAGCTGATCAGCGCCTTTGGTTTCACCACTAGTAAAATTTCTCTTCTTCCTAAATCCGAAATTTCAAGCTTTTGACCATTTTCTGAGACTGCACAGACCCGTTTATGTCGGACCTGGTAGGAAACCACGAAGACCGGTTTTCTCACATCAAGGCTCATATATTATAACCCCTTTTGGCTTTGTCTGGTTATATTTGAAGCACATGTTGGATGTCAAAGACTCATGACATCTTCATTTTGGGCAAGAGTCCCATAAAATGGAGGCAATGTCCCAACATGACCTTAGCTGTTGACTGGGACGTCTTCATTTTGGGCAAGAGTCCCATAAAGTGGAGGCAACGTCCCGACATGACCTTAGCTGTTGACTGGGATGTAAAGCATCAATTCGAAAGACAATTCGAAAGAATTCAAACTGAGACAGGGCATATTTGAAATTTCATCTGGAATGAATATGCCGGAGAAGCCCTAGAGCGATTTCCCAACCACTTATTACATAGCAGATAGCTTTACCACACCACGGATGCTCTAGACTTCAGTTGTATCCGAAGGATGCAACTAACCGAAGGATGCAACTAACATGGACTGACCTCCACCCCCGATCCCCACCCATTCGCACCCTTGTAACTATAAAAAATGTGTTTAAACTGCACATACGCAACAAACGTGAACTGCATGAAAGGGACATTTGGCATACTGGACTTTGTCATGTATATTTCAATAGACAAAAATGGAACACAATGCATTTTCATTTATTCAATAAATGAAAACTAATAGGGTGACAGGACTTTTGAGTAAGAGTATATTGCACCCCGTGTTCAGGACTTTCTCAAAACTGTTGTGTAATATTAAAACATGTACACAAGGAACATTATTTCTACATTTTCCGCGTACATTGCTCTACATGAACTATAACTAATTTTCTCAAAACAAATGTGTTTTTGGATAGTTAAATATCTTGTTTAATGCAGTCGGAATGTGATGTGCAGAAAAAATCTGCCATTCGCGTGCAAAAGGATTACCCAAGCTATTCATGGCGGTAAGTTTATCGAAAATGCTTGTTTTGGTCACTTTTCATATCCTTTGTAACGCCATACTGGTGCTTTGCATGATTAAAATTGTGATGTTTGGCAATAAAGAATAACTATTCATAATAGAGTCGGACAAACTTTTGGCAAAATACATTCTTGTTTTCTCTCCAATCAGATGGTCAAAACTGGCCGAACATGTTCGAAACAGCCAAAATATGCCAGTGTTTAGAACAATGACCTTAAACAGCCCTTTTCAGGGCTATCAACTATTTCTGAAAGATAAACCTTTTTTTTGTACATTACTTGAAGTCCCTGTCTTAACTCAAAGATACTTACCTACACATGCAACTTAGCTAGTTCATAGACTGAGACCCAGGGCAAGCACCTATAGACCAAAACTTATAGACCAAAACTTATAGACCAAAACTTATGGGCCAATTCTGCCGCTACGCTTAACAGAATTGGCCCATAAGTTTTGGTCTATAAGTTTTGGTCTATAAGTTTTGGTCTATAGCGCTTGCCATTACTACTCACATACACTATACATATTCCTAGTGCACTGTATGCGGAGGCTATATACTGACATTATGCTGAAGAACGTCTATAGTCAATTATCATTAGCTTATTATTGCATAAATACCCGTGTCACACGACTTTAATAGCCGTTTATTAATGAAGAGAAAAACATGCATTAATATTGCAATTCACGCGCGCATGTGCTGTTAATACATGGCTTTTACTTATGCTCGTTACCGGGCGCCACGCAAAGCACGTGCTAACAATGAGAAACTGAAGTCCGCCCGGGACGTACATAAAACGTGATCTTTCATCATGACCTTTCACTCGCTTTCGGCTCGTGAGGTCATGATGGAAAGCCATTGAACATGTGGATTAATTTCCAAAATCCTGCACTTGAAGCAAAAATCAGTTAATTATCTATGACTAAATACTTTGATCATAGGGGTCAAACATGATTTTCCATATATTAACATTCGCTAGGTCCAGAGAGGAGTGTTGAAAACCGAGGACACTCCCCGAGGGACCTAGCGAATGTTAATGAATGACAAAATCATTTTTGATCGCCACTTTTTCATAAATTCTGCAGAAACGAAAGAAATAATGGTGCACTATATTTTTACATTTTCACATTTTCATACGCGTAAAAGATTACTTTCCGAAACCTTGGTCTTACATGTAATTATCTGTTTCATCCTATGGGCTGTAATATAGAGATCACTTTTGTTATATTGCAGTTGATCAATGTTTTTTTGTATTACTGGAAAAATGTACTGTTCATTAAGGCAAGTGTGTTTCCAAATTTGGATCACTGACATTTCCTGTACTGTACGTCGTGAAAAAGATGCCTCAGTAAATATGAGGCCAACAGTGCAACTTGTATGCCGGTCTTTTTTTTTCGAACTTCTGCGCACGTCACATGACTTTTGGCACGCGCCTGTATACTGGTTACCGGCTGCCAAACGTTTGCCGAATTAATGAAACGGAAACCGGCTATGGGTTTCCCTAATGAGCCGCCATTTGCAATCTGACAATCGATTTGTAATAGCACTTTTTGGGTGACGAACACGTCTAGTGGAGCAAATATCATTGGCTATCTTTCAAGGGGGTGGTCTATGGAGTACCACATTTGTTTCTATATACCAAAATGTTCGTATTGGTCTGTAGTTTTAAAATCCAGCGTTTGCCACCTTGGCAAACCTTGCATAACTCCAGTATTCAAGATGGCGTCAAAGATGGCTGCCATTTCTTAAAATCAACCCCTTTACAAAAATGCATCATAATTTTCATGTGTTTGCATTGTAATGGTATTTTAATGCCCCATTTCATGTAAGAATGATGTATTGGTCTATTTCAAGTAAAAAAACCTGACAGTTTAGGTAAAACAGTTGTAAAAATTATATTTAAATTGACAAATGCACGTGCCCAAGGTTTTTCACCTAGGAATGTTTGTTTAATGGCTCATTATTTATGATCAGATAGTTATGGCTGCTATTTTACTTCTTTTCTATCAAATATAATATTTTTAAAGGTTTTATAGAAACAGAAATATAAGCTTCATGCTTAAAAACAGGTTTTAGACATCCAACCTAACACGGAAAAAAAAACAAAAAGTACATATTTTCCTATACAAAATATGCTCTAAAATCTAATTTGTTATTGATTCTATATACCATAGTGTTTGTGTTGGTAGTGGTTTGTAGCATAAAAATACAGTGTCTGCCACCTCTGTTAAACACAAGATAGCCTCAGTATTCAAGATGGCATCCAAGAAGGCCATCAAAATTTACAATTCTGAAAAAAATGAGACACATATGTCCCTTGACTTTTGTTTAGAAACAAATATGCTTAAATTGAGCTATAAACACTTAGAGTTATCTTCTTATTGTTATTTTCATGTGTTTTCCATTGTTAATACTACATTATGCATATATATTATAGATATGAATGGAGTAAGGTCTCACTGACAAGGCAAAAAAAAAATACATATTTTCCTATACATTATAGGGTCTTAAATCGTGATTGTTATTGATTCTATATACCAAATATTTTGTCTTGCAAGCTTTTTGAAGATTTGAAGCTTTTAAATCCAGCGGTGGCCACCTCTGCAAACCCAGCATAACTCCGGTTTTCAAAAGGGCATCCAAGAAGGCCGTCAAAATATAACATTTCGAAAAATAAGCCGCATGTGTCCTTTGTTTACTAACAAAACAGTTTAAAAAAATCAAGCTAAAACACTTAGATCTATCTTTTTAAAAATATTTTCATGTATATATGTCTTTGTCAATATTACATTATGCATACAAATCTAGAAATGCATGGGGTAAGGGCTGGAGTTTGTTTGAACAGATGCAACTTAAATTCCTTTTAATTATCTGAATCACTGTAATTTTCCTCTGTCATCATGCCTGAAAAGATAGTATACACAAATGTGCATATAACTACATGTACATGTACATTAATTTCTGACATTTATATATCAGTGTATTGTTGTCGACACATAGAGCTTGTGCAGTATTCATCACTCATTTCTTTACGTTAGCATACAGTGTCATTCAATAGCTCTGGGGCTGCAACTAATAGTGTCACCAAAAATACTAAGCATTTTATTTCATTATTCATTGTCCAATTCAAATCTTAAGTCTGATGGTGATTTCAGTTCTTGAACATAGTGCAACCCTGTCCCATTCTGCCAAATATGCAGTTGATAGACACACCTCAGGCAATGAAACCCGAAACTTTTATCTGTCGAGGTAGCTTTTAAGCGATCAACAATATTGCCTTCTCTGCGCACAGTGAGTTTAAAGACAAACTGTTTTTGTTACGAACTTAGACCACCTATGATCCTCCGAGTGTTCTAAATCTTCACCTAGATGGTGCAGATCTATATTCGTTTCAGGACCCTGCATAATGTGATAACAAAGCTAAATGAAAATAACAATCAGGAAATGGCGCAATCAGAACGATAGAGGTCATTGCATGTTTGGTTAGTTTACATCTACTGCCTTTTCGCTATTGTCAAAGTTATCGGTAACTCCTAGTATATGCATACCCCCTGATTTCTGACGTAATTTCTGAGGGGACAGTTCCACTGAGGGATTATTAGCTTGTGTGCTGATGATAAGACTCGCCTCATTTCAGGGTATGTAATCGTATATAAGCTACTTGTTAAATCAAAGAGTCTGCTCCAGATTTGATCATGTACAACAAGACCTACATGTTTTGGGTATGCAATAGAAATCGCTGCATTTGTAATATTACAAGCAACTTAAAGACAGTGCAAGTCTACTGAAGCTCAGCCGATATGTCTGAAGCATTAGCAAATCTTTCATTGCTCACACTTGAAGCCGACCATTTGTCTAATGCAGTAAAATATCTTGAAAGGCTTGCAAGATGGGTGGGTCGGGCGTCAGACTCTATGATGGCCCCGACATAAAGCTATTCATTTTAGTTGGTTGGGGCCGGAGCTTCTTGTCTGTTGCTTGGCCCACCGGGGTCCAACTGGTGTTTTTCTTTTGCTCCGGAGTTAGTACGTTATTCGGCGCCCAGGGATCTCCATCGTCGGGCAGCTTACTCAGTCTGTGAGTCCTGGTTTTTGATCCATCAGGATGTTTATCATGATTTATTTGTTTGTTCTTGATGATTCATTGACTAGCTAGAGATTCACCACGAGGACCGAATAACTAACTAAATGTTATGAACCACTGCAGAAGCTGAGGGTGATGTTATAGCCATGTAAAACCGGTTTAAGCCCGCCAGTAACTTTGTGTTACTGATCGTTCCAAGTCGATACTTCTGTGGTGGTTCTTTTTGTTTTATGTCTTGGTGTTTAAAAAATTTTTTGTGCTGTTGGCGCCTTATGTATGTTTTCATATTTTTAGTTAAGTTAAGGTAACTGAGTGGCCACCTATTGGGAAAATAGCTGCTCATTCGGCTTACGATATGTTTCATGGTATAAGTACCTGATTGTTAGTTTGGTTTTTTCCCACCTCGGTTTTTGGAGTGGGAATCTTTTTCTGATTGCGCCTTTTCCTGATCTTTGCCTACTTGTACCTTTTTGCAATGGTGGCAGATTGATCCATTACAATTTTAACGTTTCTAAGAATACCATTTATAAACATACCGATAGTTTTATGATTTATCGTATCTTCTGCTATTATTTACAAGAAGCCTGTTTGTATCATCAGCTGAAATGCTTTGGTTTAATTTTCATAATTGATCAAACATTCAGCGCTTCAGCCACACTGATTCGTACCAAATCAATCTCAATACGAAATGATAATTTGGACCATAACTAAATAAAAAGGCTCTTTTTATAAGTACCTAATTGTCAATTTAGTTTTTCCCACCTCGGCTTTCGGAGAGGAAATTTCTTTCTGATTGCGCATTTTCCCGATCATTGCCTACTTGTACCTTCTCTATATTGTTTGTTTTATATCATTCTATGTCATATAACCCAGCTTTCTGACTCCAGGTATTTAAATTTGTCTATTAAGTGGATAACTACGTAAATGATAATTCTGACCATAATTAAATAAAAAGGCTCTTTAGATGGATTGTTTTATAACATTCTATGTTATATAACCCAGCTTTCTAACTCCAGGTGTTTAAATTTTTCTATTAATTGGATAACTCTACAACTTGATTTTCGTTCATTACTGAACTTTCATACTCAGCTTTTAGCTTTGAACCTGTATCTGCATTTTAAATGAAACAACATTATCCTTAGCATGCTCAGTGTCATAGCTGAATGTTATATTCTAATGTGCCATTGAGCAAACAGCTCTTTTTACTGCACAATATATTGCTCCAGCAGCAACTAAGACACCATTTGGAAGGTCCATTAGTACATGTATGTATAGCACTTTGAAGTCATTGCCTTTCCCTGTTGCTTCAACAACTCTTATAAATACATCAATGTTACAATCACCAATTGCGCATGCTAACATCTACCAGCTTCCACTTACTTTACTTTCATTTCTAACAGGTCACAAATCTTGCCACAAATAAACAATTATTCTTCCAATCAAAATACTTTGTAGATGATATGGTACTTCTAGGATTAGTCTAATCATTTCTTATGTTTGCCTTTACCTTTTTACTGTTTTTACTTTAATGCTCTGATAAGTGGATTAACAGTTCTTATGGCACCACAGTTTGCAAAAATCTTGTACATAAATACCCAAAGCATAATCAGTTAATGAGGAATTAGAACCTACATATGATTATAGTGTCGAAACAAAACATGTTCTGGTATTATTTTGTTTTATATAGTGCCATATCGTACATCCATGTCTGCACCAAGGTTGTATTAATTGTAAGATTAATACGGCACCAAAGTTATATTAATTGCAGAACCAGAATTTGTGAATTACATTTGTAATAAGATTGCAGAGCTTATGGTGTACAAGAAAATAAGTTTTCTTTGTTGCTCTTTTTCTTGCCGGGCAAGAAAATTCCACTCATTTCTAGAATAAATACATATGTACCTTCCTATAACTCAGTTCAAGAAACATAGTTTTGGATATACCACTGATCATAGCTGGACTCCAAATGGTCATCTCATACTACCTTTGGTATATGTCTATATACTTTACTCTCGTTATAACACAAGTTGAATATAGCTAACACAGAGATTGGTTTGAACCCCAACAATAGTGTTATAAAAAGGTTATGGTGTCTGAATAATTTTGTTTTAACAAGAAAGACACACATGAAGATAACATTAAGAAAATGTTCTAAGTGTTTTACCACTTGATTTTAGCTTTTTATTACTTAATGAAAGTCATGGGACATATTTGGCTCATTTTTCAAAATTCTATATTTTGTCGGCCTTCCTGGATGCCATCTTCAATTCTGGACCTATCCTGTGCTTTGCTGAGGTGGCAAACACTGGATTTTATGCTACAAACTAAGATTGAGACAAACACTATGGTATATAGAATCAAAAACTAATAAGATTGAAGAGCATATGTTATATAAGAAAATATGTACTTTTTGTTGTTTTTGTCGTGTTGGGTTGGATGTCTAAAACCTGTTTTTAAGCATGAAGCTTATATATAGAAACAATTTCGATTTCTCTAAAATCTTTACAGATATTATATTTGATAGAAAAGAAGTAAAAAAGCAGCCATAACTATCTGATCATAAATAATGAGCCATTAAACAAACATTCCTAGGTGAAAAACCTTGGGCAAGTGCATTTGTCAATTTAAACATGATTTTGCAACTGTTTTACTTAAATTGTCAGTTTTTTTTACTTGAAATATACAAATACATCATTCTTACATGAAATGGGGCATTAAAATACCATTACAATGCAAACACATGAAAAATATGGTGCATTTTTGGAGTAGGGGTTGGTTTTATGAAACGGCAGCCATCTTGGACGCCATCTTGAATACTGGAGCTATGCAAGGTTTGCCAAGGTGGCAATCGCTGGATTTCAAGACTACAGACCAAGACGAACATTTTGGTATATAGAAACAAATGTGGTACTCCGTAGACCACCTACTCCTATTTCTAAGCTACTTTTTGAACCATATTTGCTCCACTAGTCTTCATGGATACGTCTTACGTGTTATAGAGAAACGTCTTCAACACGTGTCAAAACGTTATCAGAACTTGTCCAAGAAGACGTTTTGCAAACGTAGTGGACATCTCCGATTTGCAACGCTTTTTTGGTGACGAACACGTCTTCATGGATACGTCTTAAACACGTGTTATAGAGAAACGTCTTCAACACGTGTCAAAACGTTACCAGGACGTGCCCATTCAAGGTTTTCCTCCGGTTTTTAAACGTCATGAAGACGTTATGCAAACGTAGCAGACGTCTACAATTTGTAACGCTTTTTGGGTGACGCAAACGTCTTCAACACGTGTTAAGTGGAAACGTCGCCGTCACGTTCAGGTGACGTCGGATGGTTCACTGGGTCATATGAAAATGAGTTGGGTCATATGAAAATGAGTTGTGTACCGAATGCCTCAGCTCGAAACAATCGCCAACGTTATGTAACACAAAGGAAATCCAAATTTTGAAACAACGCGTTAATTATGTTATCTCTCTCTCTCTCTCTCTCTCTCTCTCTCTCTCTCTCTCTCAATAAATCAAAAGACGATAAAACTTCCTTATTACAATTAATTGATTCCAAAAATAGATGTAGTTTGTACAAAAATGTTTTAATCATTACTTGATATGAATATATGTCTTATTCCCTGAATTTTTATTTGGGTTCCCTGATCTTACATATTTTATTTGCACCATAACAAAAGAAGCCTTCGCTTTGCCAAGCATTTTTATTTCGCAATGACGGACCTATTATTTGGGGGATTATATAAGACACTTTGCATGCTGCCATTGCAGAAAGCTATTGCCAGGCTTCGGATGATAATACGTTCTGTTTCACAATAAAGGTATAGCTCGGCAAATGGGTCACTGTATGGGCGGCAACTTTAATATTCATATCTGGGTGTGGTCGGCTAGTCCATCTGTTCAAGTAGGGAGATAATAGAAAAGTCGAATTCAGTCAGCCTAGAGCGCTGTCACATATTTTACCGTTAAAGATCAGCTACCTATTTTGTCCAATCCAGTAAACCAGACAAACTCGGACTTTCATTCTAACGGACAACATGTGAGTTGAGTCTTTCAACTGTATACCTTTAAATTTTACCTAGGTCAAAAGTAGACCATACCCAATAACGTATTCATAAGGTAACGCCCATACAGTGACCTATTTGCCGAGCTATACTCGCCAGATGGCTCACATGGACAGCAACCTTGAGCCCAACGATATTAAAGCTCCACAGGACATCCCCGTCATCGCGCAATCTGTTAACTGTCGTCAAGATGACTTTGGATACGAAGCAAAATCCGTCGGAGCCAGAGGAAGTGGAAACGGTGATGGTTGGACTTGCTGCAAATCGGAATGCTGTAAATTGGACTGCTGTGGTTGCTGCAATTGCTGCAATTGCTGCAAATGCTGCAAATGCTGTTGTAAAGATGGCTGCGTTATCTTGTGAACTTTTGCTGCACATGCTGTTATGAAAATGACTACGTTATGAACTTTTGATGCAAATTCTGTTGAGAAGATGGCTGCGTTATCTTGTGAACTTTGAATTTTAAAGTTATTGAGTTAGATCCTGCAAGTAACTTTGACAACCACGAGCGAACAAACGAAACGGGCAACCAATACAATTCTTCATTCGCTTGTGATTTATTTATGATTTTCGTGATTGCTTAGATATAAACTGCTGCGATCAAACTACAACAGGATTTGCTGTTTTTAAACATTGTGATTTTGTTTAATCTATAAAGTATTTCATACAACAATAATTATTATAAAAAAACATGTTACACACTGGAAACGTATAACTGGAAACGTATTTATAATCAGAAAGATAAGACATTACATTTGCTTTGAACACTTTTTGCTCTTTTATGAAAGTCTACAAACAGTCTGCATGCTAATCAGATTTTAATGCACTTTCAAGTCTCGTATGTACATACATGTAATTATGTTTATCATGGTGAAAGTATTCTTGTCACCCAAGACATCATGTATGTCACAAAACGTGTACATCATTATTACGAACTAAGAAGTCGGAAGTCGGAAGTAAGAAGTCAAAAATAAGAAGTCCGTATCCGGCTTTCGCATACTTCTACTCTTTTTTTTTTCATTCTAAAGTAGCGTTGTACGCGGGTACAAAAACAGTTTTAATGACAACGACATTCAGCCACTATAAACAAATTTTAATTTTCTGCACACCAAAATATAAAAGCACTCAATAAATGTATTTTTCTCGTTTTGAAATTGTGTGGGGGGCGGGGTGGGGAGGGGGGTGAAGGACAAATGGAAATTCCCTTCTCAGTTAGAATTATTTTTTATTTTTATTTTAAGCTTACTCAGTGTTAGCAATTATGACTTCAAAGGAAATAGATACTGTTTTCCTTTTGTGCACAACACAGGTGTTGTGCAATTTCGCAGACGGGTTTGGTATCATCCTCAAAATAACAAAAGGCGGTAGACAAAAAGTATCTGAAGTTGCATGTTAATACATACTAAAGAAATTTGAACAAGAATACGATATAACAGTAAGTAGATGGATTGTGTGATCGTGTCTTCTCTTAATAACGCATAATACTTATAACAGCCAAGATCAGGAAGAATTGTATAAGCTGGCATTTGAAGCAATACAAATGTTTTGCATTAGTACAAAAACAACAGTTTCTAAGGTATTTGTAAGACAGACCGTGTATTTCAAGGAAAGAATAGATAATATTTTTCTTTTGATCCTTTGGGATCAGTGAATATATATGAAGTTTTTCAATTTTTATATGTTAAGAATCATCTTCTTAACAGTATTTTGATAATTTGGCCCCTTTGGGAATTTGAGTCTTTGATTTAGACTACTCAGATGTAAATTCCTGAAATTGCAGCAAAATGTCTGGCTTTCGCTGCCAGTTTTATAAAGGGCCACTGATGAAGGTTTATTACCCGAAATTGTACAATATGGCCCATCTTCTAGCTTTGTATTTTTACTGCTTCCAAAGGATCTAACAATTATTTTTATTTACTTTGTCCCGATTCCTAATTTGCGCACGGACAATTCCGGAATCGAACAGATTTTTGCACATTTTTTTAAAAAAAGACCCATTACAACCTTATCACGCTCGGGGTCGGGCTGGGCAGTTACAGAGGCTTGAACTTGAAGCTTCTATATTTGCAATTTTGCAATGTTGCAACAATGTGAACAGCAAGTCATAAACTACATGGACATGCACTAGATAGATCATTGCTCGATGTTGTTGCACCATACTAACGTTAGATATTTTTTTTTACAAACGTTGGCAAATGTTGGGGAAAATGGCGGCCCCCGTGGCTGAGCGGTTAAGAGCGCTGTTTCTTAATCACTCGATCATCTCACCGCTGTGCCTGGTGTGTGTTCGAGCCCCGCTCTGGCCACATGTGAGACAAGCCAAGTTCTGCTTGTGGGTGTGCCAGGTGGTTTTTCTTGGGGTTCTCCCGTTTTCGTCCCACCTATTGATTGGCCCGTCTCATATGAGCTGAAATAATCTTGAAAGGGACGTAAACCTGAATTAAAAAAAAAGATGGGGAAAATAATAAATGTATACCGACATGTAACATGTTACGCTGAATGCAAAGTGGACGTCTAAAGCCGTGTTCATGTGCAACATTTGCACCCGGGTGTATTTTTGCACTCCGGGTGCAAATTTGCACATGAACACGGCTTATGGTTAAGTCAAGTGAGATACTGAGTGCTAGCTTCGAAAAAGACTCATTCAAAATAATTAAGAAACCCGAAGTTATGCATCGATACCCCGATCCCTGGTTATAACACCTGGTTTACGAGTCCAAAACTGAAGCCAAGAAGGCTTCTACAAGCATAATATACATGCTTTGGACAAAATGGGACATTTTTAACAACACTGTAAGTAATGTAAATAGTTTAGATGCCCTTTCATTTGATACACTTTCTACTCATATTATGACAACTCTTACTTTGTCTTCACTTCATCTATGTGCAAATAATAATTTGTAAAATATGAAAGTCAACTGGCAGCAGCTATTTTATATTAAAATGCTATAATAAGTTGACTGGCAGCAGCGATTAATCCTAAAATGGCTGGTGACTGTCAACTTGCAGCAGCCAATTTAATGTAAAATCGCTATTACCAGTCAACTGGCAGCAGCCAATTTAACGTAAAATCGCTATTACCAGTCAACTGGCAGCAGCTATTTTAACGTAAAATCGCTGCTGCCAATCAACTGGCAATAGCCACTCCGTTTTTTTATTGTAAAACAAAACTATAAAACTATATTTGTATCATTTCTTATTTACGAGTTTTCATATTCGTAAAATTTATGATGACGGACAAGCCCCCTTCAGAAATATATTTTTACATCATAAACACATAAGTAGTAATGGCAAGCGCTATAGATCAAAACTTATAGACGAAAACTTATAGACCAAAACTTATAGACCAAAACTTATGGGTCAATTCTGTTAGGCGTAGCGGCAGAATTGGCCCATAAGTTTTGGTCTATAAGTTTTGGTCTATAAGTTTTCGTCTATAAGTTTTGGTCTATAGGTGCTTGCCCTGGGTCTCAGTCTATGAACTAGCTAAGTTGCATGTGTAGGTAAGTATCCTTGAGTTAAGACAGGGACTTCAAGTAATGTACAAAAAAAGGTTTATCTTTCAGAAATAGTTGATAGCCCTGAAAAGGGCTGTTTAAGTGTGTTTTTTGTGAAGTCTAAGTTTTATTTTGTAGTCTTCTTTCGCTTGGTTGCTTGTATTTCTGTCTTAGCTATGCCTAATCCTACAGCTGGAGATGATGTAGTTGATTGTTCACTATTGATGATATCTAATCTGATAGGCATTCTGATCGCAGGGAACTGGATGCTTGGCATCTGGGCTTGTCGCTGTACTTCTTCCAGTTGTTTGACTTTGGTTTTCATCTCATTGAGTTCTTTAACCAAGACATCTATAATTTGTGTTCTATGCAACTGTTGTTGCATATGTGATGTCTGTTGCTGGTATGGAGAAGTCGCTTGTACTGGTTGCTGATAGTACTGTTGTTGTGTTGTAACCGTGTCATTAGTAAAGACTTCATTACATGCTTGCAGTAATATGTCTGGATTGTTAATCATATCATCAAAGCTGATTTGATTCGAAGCCATGACTGAACATGAATGTGAAAACTTGGACTGTTGAGCAAAGCTTTTATACTCTCTGGGGGGGATTGACCTACTTAAAACTTCAAACCAATCAGAAGTTCTAGTATAAGTAACAAATCACAGTCGACTTTACAAACATGAGACAGAAAGTAGGTCAATCCCCCCAGAGAGTATAAAAGCTTTGCTCAACAGTCCAAGTTTTCACATTCATGTTCAGTCATGGCTTCGAATCAAATCAGCTTTGATGATATGATTAACAATCCAGACATATTACTGCAAGCATGTAATGAAGTCTTTACTATTGACACGGTTACAACACAACAACAGTACTATCAGCAACCAGTACAAGCGACTTCTCCATACCAGCAACAGACATCACATATGCAACAACAGTTGCATAGAACACAAATTATAGATGTCTTGGTTAAAGAACTCAATGGGTTGAAAACCAAAGTCAAACAACTGGAAGAAGAAGTACAGCGACAAGCCCAGATGCCAAGCATCCAGTTCCCTGCGATCAGAATGCCTTTCAGATTAGATATCATCAATAGTGAACAATCATTTACATCATCTCCAGCTGTATGATTAGGCATAGCTAAGAAAGAAATACAAGCAACCAAGCGAAAGAAGACTACAAAATAAAATTTAGACTTCACAAAAAAAAACAACACTTAAACAGCCCTTTTCAGGGCTATCAACTATTTCTGAAAGATAAACCTTTTTTTTGTACATTACTTGAAGTCCCTGTCTTAACTCAAGGATACTTACCTACACATGCAACTTAGCTAGTTCATAGACTGAGACCCAGGGCAAGCACCTATAGACCAAAACTTATAGACCAAAACTTATAGACCAAAACTTATGGGCCAATTCTGCCGCTACGCTTAACAGAATTGGCCTATAAGTTTTGGTCTATAAGTTTTGGTCTATAGCGCTTGCTATTACTACTCACATACACTATACATATTCCTAGTGCACTGTATGCGGAGGCTATATACTGACATTATGCTGAAGAACGTCTATAGTCAATTATCATTAGCTTATTATTGCATAAATACCCGTGTCACACGACTTTAATAGCCGGTTATTAATGAAGAGAAAAACATGCAATTCACGCGCGCATGTGCTGTGAATACATGGCTTTTACTTATGCTCGTTACCGGGCGCCACGCAAAGCACGTGCTAACAATGAGAAACTGAAGTCCGCCCGGGACGTACATAAAACGTGATCTTTCATCATGACCTTTCACTCGCTTTCGGCTCGTGAGGTCATGATGGAAAGCCATTGAACATGTGGATTAATTTCCAAAATCCTGCACTTGAAGCAAAAATCAGTTAATTATCTATGACTAAATACTTTGATCATAGGGGTCAAACATGATTTTCCATATATTAACATTCGCTAGGTCCAGAGAGGAGTGTTGAAAACCGAGGACACTCCCCGAGGGACCTAGCGAATGTTAATGAATGACAAAATCATTTTTGATCGCCACTTTTTCATAAATTCTGCAGAAACGAAAGAAATAATGGTGCACTATATTTTTACATTTTCACATTTTCATACGCGTAAAAGATTACTTTCCGAAACCTTGGTCTTACATGTAATTATCTGTTTCATCCTATGGGCTGTAATACAGAGATCACTTTTGTTATATTGCAGTTGATCAATGTTTTTTTGTATTACTGGAAAAATGTACTGTTCATTAAGGCAAGTGTGTTTCCAAATTTGGATCACTGACATTTCCTGTACTGTACGTCGTGAAAAAGATGCCTCAGTAAATATGAGGCCAACAGTGCAACTTGTATGCCGGTCTTTTTTTTTCGAACTTCTGCGCACGTCACATGACTTTTGGCACGCGCCTGTATACTGGTTACCGGCTGCCAAACGTTTGCCGAATTAATGAAACGGAAACCGGCTATGGGTTTCCCTAATGAGCCGCCATTTGCAATCTGACAATCGATTTGTAATAGCACTTTTTGGATGACGAACACGTCTTCATGGATACGTCTTACGTGTTATAGAGAAACGTCTTCAACACGTGTCAAAACGTTATCAGAACTTGTCCAAGAAGACGTTTTGCAAACGTAGTGGACATCTCCGATTTGCAACGCTTTTTTGGTGACGAACACGTCTTCATGGATACGTCTTAAACACGTGTTATAGAGAAACGTCTTCAACACGTGTCAAAACGTTACCAGGACGTGCCCATTCAAGGTTTTCCTCCGGTTTTTAAACGTCATGAAGACGTTATGCAAACGTAGCAGACGTCTACAATTTGTAACGCTTTTTGGGTGACGCAAACGTCTTCAACACGTGTTAAGTGGAAACGTCGCCGTCACGTTCAGGTGACGTCGGATGGTTCACTGGGTCATATGAAAATGAGTTGGGTCATATGAAAATGAGTTGTGTACCGAATGCCTCAGCTCGAAACAATCGCCAACGTTATGTAACACAAAGGAAATCCAAATTTTGAAACAACGCGTTAATTATGTTATCTTTCTCTCTCTCTCTCTCTCTCTCTCTCTCTCTCTCTCTCTCTCTCTCTCAATAAATCAAAAGACGATAAAACTTCCTTATTACAATTAATTGATTCCAAAAATAGATGTAGTTTGTACAAAAATGTTTTAATCATTACTTGATATGAATATATGTCTTATTCCCTGAATTTTTATTTGGGTTCCCTAATCTTACATATTTTATTTGCACCATAACAAAAGAAGCCTTCACTTTGCCAAGCATTTTTATTTCGCAATGACGGACCTATTATTTGGGGGATTATATAAGACACTTTGCATGCTGCCATTGCAAAAAGCTATTGCCAGGCTTCGGATGATAATACGTTCTGTTTCACAATAAAGGTACTCGCCAGATGGCTCACATGGACAGCAACCTTGAGCCCAACGATGTTAAAGCTCCACAGGACATCCCCGTCATCGCGCAGTCTGTTAACTGTCGTCAAGATGACTTTGGATACGAAGCAAAATCCGTCGGAGCCAGAGGAAGTGGAAACGGTGATGGTTGGACTTGCTGCAAATCGGAATGCTGTAAATTGGACTGCTGTGGTTGCTGCAATTGCTGCAATTGCTGCAAATGCTGCAAATGCTGTTGTAAAGATGGCTGCGTTATCTTGTGAACTTTTGCTGCACATGCTGTTATGAAAATGACTACGTTATGAACTTTTGATGCAAATTCTGTTGAGAAGATGGCTGCGTTATCTTGTGAACTTTGAATTTTAAAGTTATTGAGTTAGATCCTGCAAGTAACTTTGACAACCACGAGCGAACAAACGAAACGGGCAACCAATACAATTCTTCATTCGCTTGTGATTTATTTATGATTTTCGTGATTGCTTAGATATAAACTGCTGCGATCAAACTACAACAGGATTTGCTGTTTTTAAACATTGTGATTTTGTTTAATCTATAAAGTATTTCATACAACAATAATTATTATAAAAAACATGTTACACACTGGAAACGTATAACTGGAAACGTATTTATAATCAGAAAGATAAGACATTACATTTGCTTTGAACACTTTTTCACCGCGTCCAAATGGAACGCCGGACGAACGGTCGAAACGCCGGATCTGCGTTATTTTAACTCCGGATTGCGGTAGTTTCTACTGGATTCGCCGCCATTTTCGAAGGATTTTTTTCGACCAGGTAACAAAAACGTTTATTATAAATATTAAAAGAGTTTATGTCAACGTAAGCACTAGCCTGTTCGGATCTACATACATGTCTCTAACCGCCGATTATTCTGCTGATGCAAAAGCTCCGCTAGGATATGCAAACATTCGATGAGATTTTTGTTTTCCATGTTCGGCCTTACGCTAAAATAGTGTTCGCCCCAAAAAGTTTCGTACTATTGTCATTTTCTTCAAAGTATTGACAAACTGCTGGTTGATTTTGCATTTGTTCATGAGCCTATATCGTAAGAAGCCAATTGCTCGTGGTTTTTTACCCGAACAAGCGTACGTTTCAAGAAAATACCGCAAAATCAAAGTAACGCCGGATAATACGGCAATCTGAGTTTCCAAACTTGGCAAGTATTTGCATAGATTAATGTCTTGTAAGGTCTATTAAGCAAGAGGAATGCTCATTTTTGTGCAGCATCACTTTCATGGAAATGAGTTTGCTTTCTGACTCTGACCTCCAGACATTAGTTCGACGTTCGGTTGTCATCAATGACTTGTTTTAAGGTTTTAAGTCTGAATTGAAGAGGCAAGATACTGGATCGTGTTATGGAAGTATGCAGTGACCATAAAACAGGTTTCTTATAATAAATATAAGATCTTTGCCTACTTGTACCTTTTTCCTCAATACTTCGATCGATTATGGAAAGTTACTTCTGTTTAGGTCGGTCTCTTTTATAGTACCCCTACAACAAATTTACCGTCAGAATTATGACAAAAATGCCTATATTTGCCCAGTCGAGTAAGTTACCATATGACCGAAAATGTTGGTCTATAGGTCAAATGCATTTAGGACAGATTTTTTTTCTGTTTATTGATCTACAAACCCGACCGACCGTGATTATCTAGAAAGTGAAAAAAGTAAGATTTAAAATCATTTATTTTTGTGTTTTCCCCACTCTCTGATATTTGTATATGAATAAAAATATGCTTCTAGCAGCAAGTTCGTCTAAGATTTTGACCAATCTGAGTGCATACTATGGTGTTTTTCTGTGTTAATATTGACAGCCTAAGGCTGAACAACAACTGAAAAATGATTAAGGTTATACTCTTTGGAAGCATTGAGAACTTTCAGAGGAGTTACACAGAGGCCAGGAATGTCAGATGGTGATATCGAATTAAGAATTCGTTTCTCTTTTAATACTGCTTGTAGCCCAATGGGAGCGGTCATTAACATGAGAGTAAGGAAAGTTGGGGGGGGGGGGTTACATTATATGGGCATGATGGTCATCTTGGTCAGGTGAAATGGATTTTAATACTTGTGTTGGTCCACCTTCCTATAGATGTTTCATATAAGATTTGGATTTGATTGGCCAAACTGTATCAGAGGAGGAGGTTTAAATATTATGAAAAAAAAAAAGCAATGAACATATTAATGAGAAAAGGGTGGGTCAGACCGCGGTTTCGGCTACTCAAGCCTCATCAATGACCCTTTATACACGTATATTGCCCCGCCCCGGGGTGGGGGCAGATGAACCCCTGGGTTCCAATTGTTTACAGACTCATTGATATTCAGTCCTACTGCCCATTTCATGCAAGATTTTCCTTTAAAAGTCATTTTAACAGTTTCCCCATTCATATGTGCATAGGTGACTAATGATGACCTTACCATAAAATAGATCAAGGTCAACATAGTGTCATGATTTATTTTGTAGTGCTTAAGTCGTCTATGTTCATGCCAAGTTTCGCTGAAATCGGTCAACCAATTCTAGAGAAGAAGATTTAAAGGGTTTTACCATATATAGGCATGGCGGCCATCTTGGTCATGTAACCTAGGTTATATGAAGAAGGTCATTGAAAATACGGACAGACGGATGGACGGACGCCGGCTCGAGAACCATATTATAAGCTCCCCATGAGTCATTTTCAGAGATTGTATTTCGTCCTTCCACCCCACATCTGTTGATGTTTTGCTGTAAATGAACTATAAGAATATGTTGAATACGTAGACATTAGCTGTTGATCCGGTTCTGTTATTTAATTGACTTGATTGAGAAAAAAAAATGAATGCATTCCGTTTATATTTCTAACAGTAAATCTGTGACATATATCTACGCTAACTGGGTCGGGGTCAGTAAAACATTGTGTTGATGCAATATATTTTCAGATATGGATGCACCCAATCAATGTACTTGTTTGGTATGTGCTAGTCTATGTACCATCTAGGAAGCGAAAATATAGGCGCTAATCAGCAGTTACTGCATAGCTGATCTACATGTACGCATTAGTTTTCTTATAGCGATAATCAAGTTTCCTCATGGTGCGGCTCATAAAATCATTATTTTACCTTTCTGGCTCTGTTTTAAATAAATAAAAATAAAACTGAGATCCTTTAAGAGCAGTGAACATATTAATGTGAAAGGGGATGTGCCATACCGTGGTTTCGGCTACTTAAGCCTCTTCAGTGACTTCAGTGATCTAGTGTTTTTTTTTTCAGGAGGGAAGTGTTTAACCGTAGAATTGACCTCTCCATATGTTTTCAGTATTCTGTCTATCATTTGACGTAATAAGGCTCCCTATGGGTTTATGAAGGTGCATTTTTCATAACTGTTTCAATCAGTGATCTATAATACAAGTGTTGTAAATCTATTGTCCCTGTTTCAATGCACGATATTGAATTCCCTTGCTTGGGCCCCATGCACTTCGAGGCTAGACTAGGCTAGAGTTTGTTTTGTCGGCCATTTTTGTCACTTTTCATCACTTCGATAAATAAATCTATTTTCTTCACGCTTACGAGATCAGTAAATACGATGCTTATGATAAAATTAAACTGGAGATGTATTGTTTAACGATATTAAGTAGTGTTGCTTAGTTTCAAATGTTTTTAAATTATAAGATTTGGACGAACTCTCTTGATCGTTGACCTATTTATCGGTTTTTATCGGAAAACGATCCATATGAAATTATGTTGTTCTCGTTCACGTCCGCTGTCATAGATGATTGACATGCGGTATCACGATCTACCGGATTGGACCGAAACTGTCCGAAACGAACCGATATTGTCCGAAACGGACATAGATGAATTTTTCACCACATAGTAGCATGTGAAGAATTTTATGTGTACAACAATTCTGTGATTTACTTAGAACGCAGGAAAAACGTACCCGAAGAGTTATTGCACCCTGCATACATGTATCCGTCATGCAACCAGATTTCTTATAGTACGGATTTATGCTACATCACACCTGAGATAAAGATGTATCTGTATATGTCTCTGATCACACGACGCCACAAAAATTTTAGTTTAACCTCACTTTTAAGAATATACCATTTGAGTCACGTGCTAGCAGATTTTGGCTTATGTCACATAACCTTAGATTTAAATTATATTTATAGCACAGCTTTGAAACATTCGAACCGTACTGGATTCACCTTGTCCTTCCATTATTGCTTGATTCTGTGGTAGTATTATTCTGATTGGCTCTAGCAAAATCAAACTTTCATCATGTATTTGAAATCTTTATTTGAAGACTTAGAGACTCTAATCAAGTAAGGCACAAGCACGCTATACAACTTTGGGTTACTCATATAGCAAGAAAATATGTTTGGAATTTTGGGTAAAATCTTCTTTTGCTGGTGGAATTTTACATATGTTTGTTTGTTTCTTTTAAGTTTTAAAGGTCAAGTCAACAATTTTAAGACGTGGTGATGAAACCATTACGGTTTAACACAGTATACATTGTAGATCTGTTTTATTAAGTATAAAAATGCACAAAACGTTACTAATTAAAATGAATAATTCTTCTTGTCGGAGTAGATTAATATCACACTCTCATATTATTTTAAACTGCCAAATTTCTATGAACCCCTCCGTATAGCATGTTACTAAGAAAATGCTATAATTTTCTTGTTGCAGCTTATATTGCGCCCTTGGTAGAACAATCCAATCTACATAATTTCAAGAATCTAGCATTCCCCTGTACCATTTCAGCCCGGAATGTGTCGGCATTGGTCGGAAATTTGATGGTAGGTTTTCCCATGTACGTTTTAATGATGTATGGAAGAAGTGTCCAGACATGATCATTGCTGTTGACTGGAACGTTCAGCCACAAAACATGCAAATAAGGAGGCAATTACACAAAAACGTCAGTCGCCTAATTGCATACCAATTATCGAGCACTACTTCAATAAATCGTCCTTTGTTGACGCAAACTATATAACTCTGCTGGTCTATATACATGTATCTGTTCACTTTCCGGTCCTTTTTTCTCCAATAATTTCCTATTCATCTCTGCGATGAAACTGTTGGACGGTAAGTGCGCCTCTAGATGTAGCTGATGGCGCAGATACTGTACCAAACCCAATTCTCCTGGGGCAGAGTTTTTCTCTACTGTTCCCGGCATTGAAAATCATAATAATCAAATGGGCCGTTGTGTGAGGAAACCCAATTTGGGTTTCTGACCAGGTCCGACATATGCAGTCACAGATAGTCATTTCAGTTACTGCACAGTTGTTCTGCTATTTTAGCCTATGCATGCTATTGGTTTTCTTATGCGGCTGCTCATTAATAATTGTTTGTATAATTCTGCAGAAAGACTTGGCCCATCCCTTTTTTTTTCATTAATATGCTCACTGCTCTTAAAGGATTTGTTTTATTTTTATTTGCACAGGAACGCTGTGGTTATGATAACCGATTGCAAGTGGTAAGTGATTGTGCTAAAAAAATAAGCACTCCACTTGCGTAATAGACCTTACAAGACATTAATATATGCAAATACTTACCAAGTTTGAAAACTCAGCCTTGCCGTATTATCCGGCGTTACTTTGATTTTGTGGTATTTTATTGAAACGAACGCTTGTTCGGGCAAAACATCACGAGCAATTGGCTTCTTACGATATAGTCTCATGTACAAATGCGCAATCAACCAGCAGTTTGTCAGTACCTTGAAGAAAATGACAATAGTACGAAACTTTTTGGGGCGAACACTATTTTAGCGTATGGCCGAACATGGAAAACAAAAATCTCCTCGAATGTTTGCATATACCAGCGGAGCTTATGCATCAGCAGAACAATCGGCGGTTAGAGACATGTATGTAGATCCGAACAGGCTAGTGCTTACGTTGACATAAACTCTTTTAATATTTATAATAAACGTTTTTGTTACCTGGTCGAAAAATTTTCCTTCGAAAATGGCGGCGAATCCAGCGGAAACTACCGCAATCCGGAGTTAAAATAACGCAGATCCGGCGTTTCGACCGTTCGTCCGGCGTTTCGATTGGACGCGGTGTTTTTGCTCTTTTATGAAAGTCTACAAACAGTCTGCATGCTAATCAGATTTTAATGCACTTTCAAGTCTCGTATGTACATACATGTAATTATGTTTATCATGGTGAAAGTATTCATGTCACCCAAGACATCATGTATGTCACAAAACGTGTACATCATTATTACGAACTAAGAAGTCGGAAGTCGGAAGTAAGAAGTCAAAAATAAGAAGTCCCTATCCGGCTTTCGCATACTTCTACTCTTTTTTTTTTCATTCTAAAGTAGCGTTGTACACGGGTACAAAAACAGTTTTAATGACAACGACATTCAGCCACTATAATCAAATTTTAATTTTCTGCACACCAAAATATAAAAGCACTCAATAAATGTATTTTTCTCGTTTTGAAATTGTGTGGGGGGCGGGGTGGGGAGGGGGGTGAAGGACAAATGGAAATTCCCTTCTCAGTTAGAATTATTTTTTATTTTTATTTTAAGCTTACTCAGTGTTAGCAATTATGACTTCAAAGGAAATAGATACTGTTTTCCTTTTGTGCACAACACAGGTGTTGTGCAATTTCGCAGACGGGTTTGGTATCATCCTCAAAATAACAAAAGGCGGTAGACAAAAAGTATCTGAAGTTGCATGTTAATACATACTAAAGAAATTTGAACAAGAATACGATATAACAGTAAGTAGATGGATTGTGTGATCGTGTCTTCTCTTAATAACGCATAATACTTATAACAGCCAAGATCAGGAAAAATTGTATAAGCTGGCATTTGAAGCAATACAAATGTTTTGCATTAGTACAAAAACAACAGTTTCTAAGGTATTTGTAAGACAGACCGTGTATTTCAAGGAAAGAATAGATAATATTTTTCTTTTGATCCTTTGGGATCAGTGAATATATATGAAGTTTTTCAATTTTTATATGTTAAGAATCATCTTCTTAACAGTATTTTGATAATTTGGCCCCTTTGGGAATTTGAGTCTTTGATTTAGACTACTCAGATGTAAATTCTTGAAATTGCAGCAAAATGTCTGGCTTTCGCTGCCAGTTTTATAAAGGGTCACTGATGAAGGTTTATTACCCGAAATTGTACAATATGGCCCATCTTCTAGCTTTGTATTTTTACTGCTTCCAAAGGATCTAACAATTATTTTTATTTACTTTGTCCCGATTCCTAATTTGCGCACGGACAATTCCGGAATCGAACAGATTTTTGCACATTTTTTTAAAAAAAAGACCCATTACAACCTTATCACGCTCGGGGTCGGGCTGGGCAGTTACAGAGGCTTGAACTTGAAGCTTCTATATTTGCAAATTTGCAATGTTGCAACAATGTGAACAGCAAGTCATAAACTACATGGACATGCACTAGATAGATCATTGCTCTATGTTGTTGCACCATACTAACGTTAGATATTTTTTTTACAAACGTTGGCAAATGTTGGGGAAAATGGCGGCCCCCGTGGCTGAGCGGTTAAGAGCGCTGTTTCTTAATCACTCGATCATCTCACCGCTGTGCCTGGTGTGGGTTCGAGCCCCGCTCTGGCCACATGTGAGACAAGCCAAGTTCTGCTTGTGGGTGTGCCAGGTGTTTTTTCTTGGGGTTCTCCCGTTTTCGTCCCACCTATTGATTGGCCCGTCTCATATGAGCTGAAATAATCTTGAAAGGGACGTAAACCTGAATTAAAAAAAAGATGGGGAAAATAATAAATGTATACCGACATGTAACATGTTACGCTGAATGCAAAGTGGACGTCTAAAGCCGTGTTCATGTGCAACATTTGCACCCGGGTGTGTTTTTGCACTCCGGGTGCAAATTTGCACATGAACACGGCTTATGGTTAAGTCAAGTGAGATACTGAGTGCTAGCTTCGAAAAAGGCTCATTCAAAATAATTAAGAAACCCGAAGTTATGCATCGAACCCCCGACCCCTGGTTATAACACCTGGTTTACGAGTCCAAAACTGAAGCCAAGAAGGCTTCTACAAGCATAATATACATGCTTTGGACAAAATGGGACATTTTTAACAACACTGTAAGTAATGTAAATAGTTTAGATGCCCTTTCATTTGATACATTTTCTACTCATATTATGACAACTCTTACGTTGTCTTTACTTCATCTATGTGCAAATAATAATTTGTAAAATATGAAAGTCAACTGGCAGCAGCTATTTTATATTAAAATGCTATAATAAGTTGACTGGCAGCAGCGATTAATCCTAAAATGGCTGGTGACTGTCAACTTGCAGCAGCCAATTTAATGTAAAATCGCTATTACCAGTCAACTGGCAGCAGCCAATTTAACGTAAAATCGCTATTACCAGTCAACTGGCAGCAGCCATTTTAACGTAAAATCGCTGCTGCCAATCAACTGGCAATAGCCACTCCGTTTTTTTATTGTAAAACAAAAAGCAAAAACTTATATAAGGCTTCGCATGAGAAATTCAACAATTTGTGTTTCCGACCAGGTCCGACACAAACCAGCCTGTACAAACACAGAAAATAGGAAGAAACTTCAAATTTCGAATGTAACAAGAAGAGGGATGTGTCACGTAACGACAACAAAGATGCTGATGCAGTGATTGCACAGCTGATCTGCGTTTTTGTTTTCGCATTTGCAGGCTGTTGGTTTTCCCAATGCGGCGGCTCATATGATATAAATGCCCATACTCAACAAGACTTCATCTTTAACAGGACACGATCTGACCAGTCTGCTCATCTTCGCAACGAAACACACTCTGATGTACAAAAATTTATATGGCTTTTTAGTAATGAAAATGCTCATGTTATAAGAGAGTTGTCATATATATATATGCAACGTTTTGAGATGTTAAGAAAGTGAGTGTCCCTGATCTCATCGGGAAAGCATGTCCATGCAATGAATACCCCTTTAGACCCCACTTTTGGATAGTGGAACGGGTATGCAGGGGTATACCTATTTTCATTACTTTGTCATGGAACGGGGATGGCGGTGCTAGTTGGAGCCGCCTTGACAAGGCGATTCTAGCGTGTGCCCGGGGTCGGTGTTTTGGGCAACAATATTAATTTTTTTTTTTTTTTTTTTTTTTTTTACACACACCAAAAAAGAAGGGAGAATTTCAATTAAATCTGCTATTAAAAAGATTGATGTATATTGCATGGGCATGTTTTCAAAATGTGATTTCAGTAATTGCATCTCAAATGTTTTATATATGTGCTTTAGTTAATTGTTTTTACCTAATCAGAATCAAGCTTTTGTTACTTTATTGTTAATGTTATACTATTTCATTTCATCATTATTTATATGTGATTCATATGCTACTATGTGGTGGCCCATAATTGGAAATAAATTCTATTCTATTCTATTCTATTCTATTCACTCGCCGAGGCGGTTCTAACGTGTACCAACAATCTATGTTTTGGAGCAAAAATAAGAAAAATAGGTATACCCCTGCATACCCCAGTTTTACTATATAAAAGTGGGGTTTAAGGGGGTGTTCATCGCACGGACATGTTTTCCTGATGAAGTGCAATTTCTTTGACCGTGCCCGTTGGCCTTAGTCTGCTAACAGATATATATTCGTTGACCAGGCTGCTTCAAATAGGCCATTCTGATCATAAGAAGACAGGTGCACACACTTCTCGTGACAGTTGAAAAATGTCTAAAACTAGTATAAAAGAATAGGAACTTTGCCAGTGTACGTGTATAAACAGTACAGTCGATGGGTCAAAGAAATAGCACTATACACGTAGTTGTTTCGCGTGTTCAATGTATATTTGCATGACGCACTTGCGATCTTTGCATGGATAGACCTCGGGTTAACTAAAGAAATAATAATAATATCTAAATGATAGCTATTTTCAATAATACATTATTGTGTATTATTGTCAAAACGTTAACATATTTAATAAGACGTGTCAAAGATTCTTTGGCATGATTACTTTTTACTATGGGTTTCTAAATTCTGCGTTCTAGTTTCGTTGAAATTAGGCTAATACAAGAGTAGTTACAGGAAACCCAACTACTAAAAATAAACGAAATAAAGACAGGTTATATAGTGCAATTTCTTCTATCTTGCGGTTTACCTTTGACATAGATGTACATTTGTTGATCGAACTGTTTCAAATGAGTATGTTTTCATTGATGAAAAGTTACAAGTAGGCAATGATCAGGAAGAGGTGCAATCAGAAAGACATTCCCAATCCAAAAACCGAGGTGGGAAAATCAAAATTGACAACCAGGTACTTAAAAACATATCGTAAGCCGAGTGGGCAGCTATTTCCCAATAGGCGGCCACTCAGTTACCCGAACTTAAATAAAAATATGAAAACGTACATAAGGTTCAAACAGCACAACAATTCGACTCCAAAACATAAAACGAATAGAACCACAACAGAAGTATCGCTTTGGAAAGATCAGTAATATAAAATCACAGGCTGGCTTAAAGCCATTTTACATAACCATAACCTTACCCTTAGCTTCTGCAGTGGTTCACAACATTTAGTTAGTTGTTCGGTCCTCTTGGTGGACCTCTATCTAGTCATTGAATGATCAAGGACATACAAATAAATCAAGGCATTTTTGTAGTATGTTCTAAGTGCATGTTCTAGAACAGTCTGCAGAGTAGTGCTTTATTAATGAGCCGCCTCATGGGAAAACCAACAATCCGCATAGGCGATTACAAAGACGCAGATCGGCTTCGCGGTAACCGCGAAGCTGATCAGCGCCTTTGTTTTCGCTACTCGGATAGTACAATTCCTCCAAAATTTCAAGCTTCTAGCTTTTTTCTGTGATTGTACAGGTCGGTTTGTGTCGGACCTGGTCAGAAACCACATTGTTGGTTTTCCCACGAGGCGGCTCATTTATGATTGTGTCAGTTCCTGGCCAACGTTAACTTTTAATTTTGATAAAATGAAACACTAAGACTGCTGAAATATATTATAATTTACTATTAGGGTGTCTTTCATTATAAAATACAAATAGAGTAAAAGTCAGTAATTTCAGAATGAACATTTACTACTTTAAGTCTTTAAAAGGTTAATACAATAAATAAATTGAACAGTGAAAACTTAGATTTGCATTGAAAAATAATACATATCTCATTTAGAATTTGTCAAACAAACATTTCGTTACATTAGATGAAAATACACATCTTATTTGAGATTAGTCAAACATTTCGTTGCATTGAAAAACACAATGACCATCCCACGTAACATGTGTCAAACAAACATTTACTTGCGCTGAACAAAATAACCATCCCATTTAGAATTTGTCAAACAAACATTCCATTGCAATGAACAAAATAACCATCCCATTTATAATTTGTCAAACAAACATTCCATTGCATTGAACAAAATAACCACCCCATTTAAAATTTAACACCCATCTTATTTGAGATTTGTCAAACATATATTTTATTGCATTGAACAAAAATACCCATTTCTTTTGTGATTAGTAAAACATACATTTCATTGCACTGAACAAACATATCCACCTCGTTTGGAACTTGTCAAACATACATTCCGTTGCATTGAACAAAATACCCATCTCATTTGGAACTTGTCAAACATACATTTCATTGCATTGAACAAAATACCCATCTCATTTGGAATTGTCAAACATACATTTCATTGCAATGAACAAAATACCCATCTCATTTGGAACTTGTCAAACATACATTTTATTGCATTGAACAAAATACCCATCTCATTTGGAACTTGTCAAACATACATTTCATTGCATTGAACAAAATACCCATCTCATTTGGAATTTGTCAAACATACATTTCATTGCATTGAACAAAATACCCATTTCATTTGGAATTTGCCTATCACACATTATATTGCATTGGACAAAGGTACCCATCCCATTTGGAATTTGTCAAACATACATTTCATTGCATTCAACAAAATACCCATTTATTTGGAATTTGTCAAACATACATTTCATTGCATTGGTAAGAAGTACCCATCCCATTTGGAATTTGTCAAACATACATTTCATTGCATTGAACAAATATACCCATCCCATTTGGAATTGTCAAACATACATTTCATTGCATTGAACAAAGAATCCCATTTGGAATTTGTCAAACACGCATTTCATTGCATTGTATGAAAATACCCATCTCATTTGGAATTTGTCAAACATACATTTCATTGCATTGAACAAAATACCTATTCCATTTGGAATTTGTTAACCATGCTTATTGCATTGCACAAAAATACACATTTATTTGGAATTTGTCAAACATACATTTCATTGCATTGAAAGAAAATACCCATTTCATTTGGAATTTGTCAAACATACATTTCATTGCATTGAACAAAATACCTATTCCATTTGGAATTTGTTAAACATGCGTTATTGCATTGAACAAATATACCCATTTATTTGGAATTTGTCAAACATACATTTCATTGCATTGAACAAAATACCCATTCCATTTGGAATTTGTCAAACATACATTTCATTGCATTGAACAAATATACCCATCCCATTTGGAATTGTCAAACATGAATTTCATTGCACTGAACAAAATACCCATCTCATTTGGAATTTGTCAAACATACATTTCACTGCATTGAACAAAATACACGTCTCATTTGGAATTTGTCAAACATACATTTCATTGCATTGAACAAAAATACCCATCTCATTTGGACTTTGTCAAACATACATTTCATTGCATTGAACGAAAATACCCATCTTATTTGGAATTTGTCAAACATACATTTCATTGCATTGAACGAAAATACCCATCTTATTTGGAATTTGTCAAACATACATTTCATTGCATTGAACAAAATACACGTCTTATTTGGAATTTGTCAAACATACATTTCATTGCATTGTATGAAAATACCCATCTCATTTGGAATTTGTCAAACATACATTTCATTGCATTGAACAAAATACCTATTCCATTTGGAATTTGTCAAACATACATTTCATTGCATTGAACAAAATACCTATTCCATTTGGAATTTGTTAAACATGCATTTCATTGCAATGAACGAAAATACCCATCCCATTTGGTATTTGTGTAACATACATTTCATTGCACTGAACATTGCAGTGAACAAAATACGCATACCATTTGGAACTCTGTCAAACATACATTTCATTGCAATGAACAACGATATCCATTCTATTTGAAATTTGTCAAACATGCATTTCATTGCATTGAACAAAAATACATGGTAAACATGAAGACATTACATACGACTGCATATAGTAATCATAACGCCATTCCATATCTAGCTGAGTGTAGTTAACAGTTTTTATTAAAGATTGCATTGCTTGTTGCTGATGATTCTGAAAGGCATTTCTGGTGCCGCATGGTTCTCCAACACTATACGGTCGTTTTAGATAACAAACCAGAAAATATAAACGATGAAAATTTAAAGTTTTAATTGAATCACATCGAAACTAGCGAGAATGATTTTGACATTTTCCTGGATTGGCTGAAACAATGTGACTTTTAAAGGCATTTATGTATGAAAATATTATATAGACCATTATCTCTGCAGAACAGTATGACAAAGACAAATATCAGGCTTCCGGAAGGCTATGTGTGGAAGCCGTCATTCACATTACGAAAACTTTCCCATGCAATAAACAGAGATTTTTGAGCTTTAAAAATTGAAAATTTTCAGCTGAAAAATTTTGATATTTTTCTTATTTTTGCTCAAAACATAGATTGTGGGTACACGTTAGAACCGCCTCGGCGAGGCGGTTCTAACGAGTACCCACAATCTATGTTTTGGAGCAAAAATAAGAAAAATAGGTATACCTCTGCATACCCCAGTTTTTCTATATAAAAGTGGGGTTCAAGGGGGTATACATTACACGGACATGTTTTCCTGATGTGTGGAAGCCGTCATTCAGTCTGAGGCTACAACCATCACTGTTCAGTCATACTTTGTTGTTGCTTTTTTTTATCTTTATATACATTTTACAATCAGACCAGCTGCTGACACATGAGCCGCGACGCGAGAAAACCGGTCTTCGGGGTTTCCGACCAGGTGCGACACAAACCGACCTGTACAGTCACAGAAGTAGGCTAGAAGCTTGGAATTTTGGATTTAAGAAGAAAAGAAATTTAACTATCCGTGCAGCGAAACCAAAGGCGCTGATAAGATTCGCAGTTACTGCGAAGCTGATCTGCGCCATTGTTTTCGCAAAGGCATAAATCATTTTTTCTCACGATGCGGCTCACATGATACCCTTACGGTTAACATAACATAAAGCAATTTATATGTGAAAAGTTGCCATTTTTTTATTGTTTTGTACCGTTTTTTTTTTTTTTTTTTTTTTTTTTTTTTATTGCATGTTTATCCCATTCTTAACTTTTCTTACATTGTATTCAATCAGATCCAAAGGCTGCATATTTGATTGTTCGCCATGAAAGTAACATTATGATTTTGTTCACACAAAGATTGCATGTGAGGTTTTGCCAAAATCATAATTTTTGGCAACTTTCTGATAATTGTGTACACATTTTAGAATACAGAACACATCTGAGCCTGTGCATGAGAAAACCAACAATTTGGGTTTCCGACCAGGTCCGACATAAACCAGGCTGTACAGTCACAGAATAAAGCTAGAAGCTTGAAACTTCGGATATAAGTACAAGAGGAATTGTACTATCCGTATGGCGAAAACAAAGGCGCTGATCAGCTGTGCAGTTACTGCACAGCTGATCTGCGTCTTTGTTTTCGCATTTGCAAATTGCTGGTTTTCTCATGCACAGGCTCAAGATACTTAGATGCAACTCATTAGGTCCAACACCTTCTGTGCATTTTTCAATCACATGTAAATTAATGTACGTACAGGCAACCTCCCAAGAAAGTTAAAACCTACTTTAAAACGCGAACTACATAAATAACAGCGGAAACAGCCAAAGACAAGGGTACGAGATGTAACGTTACATGTATATTTTTGTTGTAAACAAAATTATGCATTTGTTTCTTATTTTAGACAATTAGTAGCATTTCGGTGATCTTAAATGGAAGTTGGAAAATTTGAAGATTTTCAGGGATTTTCTAAAGAAAGGTAATCAGATATAAATCACAGCTGAAACAATCAAAGACAAGGACCAGGCTTGTACATGAAGTGAATGCAGTGGCCATCACATTACGAAAACACGCCAATTTGAATACAATATACAGTTTTTTCTAAAGTTGTAAAAATTGAAAAATTTTGGTAGAAAAAATTGATATTTTTAATATTATTGATCAAAAAATACATTGTGGGTACACGTTAGAACCGCCTCGCCGAGACGGTTCTAACGAGTACCCACAATGTATGTTTTGGATCAAAAATAAGAAAATGAGGTATACCCCTGCAAACCCCAGTTTTCTATATGAAAGTGGGGTATAAGGGGGAATACATTACATGGACATGCTTTCCTGATGATTCAGTCTGATGCCAGAGTCTCCGTTATGCATTCATTAACACTGTAACCACAATCAACTACATATAATTATAATATGATTTGTTGTAAACAAAATTATGCATTTGTTTCTTATTTTAGACAATTAGTAGCATTTCAGTGTTCTTAAATGAAAGTTGAACATTTCTTAAGATTTACAGGGCTTTTCTAAAGAAAGCTAACCAGATATAAATCACAACGGAAACAACCACAGACAAGGATCAGGCTTGTACATGTGAATGCAGTAGCCATCATTCAGTCTCTGGCCAGAGTCCCCGCCGTGATATCATGGTGAAATAAACTTGGTAAGACATTGCGATATACATGTACCAATGAGCAATAATGATATTAAGATGAACTTGTTCCACCAATCATATAGTTCTGAAAATATAATAAAGATCTATCATAGTTCTGAAAATATAATACAGATCTATCATAGTTCTGAAAATATAATACAGATCTATCATAGTTCTGAAAATATAATACAGATCTATCATAGTTCTGAAAATATATAATACAGATCTATCATAGTTCTGAAAATATAATACAGATCTGTCATAGTTCTGAAAATATAATACAGATCTATCATAGTTCTGAAAATATAATACAGATCTATCATAGTTCTGAAAATATATAATACAGATCTATCATAGTTCTGAAAATATAATACAGATCTGTCATAGTTCTGAAAATATAATACAGATCTGTCATAGTTCTGAAAATATAATACAGACCTATCATAGTTCTGAAAATATAGTACAGATCTATCATAGTTCTGAAAATATAGTACAGATCTATCATAGTTCTGAAAATATTATACAGATATATCATAGTTCTGAAAATATAGTACAGATCTATCATAGTTCTGAAAATATTATACAGATATATCATAGTTCTGAAAATATAATACAGATCTATCATAGTTCTGAAAATATAATACAGATCTGTCATAGTTCTGAAAATATAATACAGATCTGTCATAGTTCTGAAAATATAATACAGACCTATCATAGTTCTGAAAATATAATACAGATCTGTCATAGTTCTGAAAATATAATACAGACCTATCATAGTTCTGAAAATATAGTACAGATCTATCATAGTTCTGAAAATATAGTACAGATCTATCATAGTTCTGAAAATATTATACAGATATATCATAGTTCTGAAAATATAATACAGATCTATCATAGTTCTGAAAATATATAATACAGATCTATCATAGTTCTGAAAATATAATACAGATCTGTCATAGTTCTGAAAATATAATACAGATCTATCATAGTTCTGAAAATATAATACAGATCTATCATAGTTCTGAAAATATATAATACAGATCTATCATAGTTCTGAAAATATAATACAGATCTGTCATAGTTCTGAAAATATAATACAGATCTGTCATAGTTCTGAAAATATAATACAGACCTATCATAGTTCTGAAAATATAGTACAGATCTATCATAGTTCTGAAAATATAGTACAGATCTATCATAGTTCTGAAAATATTATACAGATATATCATAGTTCTGAAAATATAGTACAGATCTATCATAGTTCTGAAAATATATAATACAGATCTATCATAGTTCTGAAAATATATAATACAGATCTATCATAGTTCTGAAAATATAATACAGATCTATCATAGTTCTGAAAATATAGTACAGATCTATCATAGTTCTGAAAATATATAATACAGATCTATCATAGTTCTGAAAATATAGTACAGATCTATCATAGTTCTGAAAATATATAATACAGATCTATCATAGTTCTGAAAATATAATACAGATCTGTCATAGTTCTGAAAATATAATACAGATCTATCATAGTTCTGAAAATATAATACAGACCTATCATAGTTCTGAAAATATAATACAGATCTATCATAGTTCTGAAAATATAATACAGATCTATCATAGTTCTGAAAATATAGTACAGATCTATCATAGTTCTGAAAATATAGTACAGATTTACGAGAATGTACATATGACTCATTTTAGAAATGTATGTCCTGTACAATATTATACTTCAAGTTCATCGGGCAATTCTTTCAACATGAAATACGAGTGGTCGATATCAAGTAAATTATTCAGAAATCAGAAATTAACAGTACAGAAAAACATCTCTGCAATGATTAGAAAAAAAATCAATGATAAACAACTTACAAACAGATAAGGAGAGTACATTTAAGGCTGAAGTACTCAAAAGAAAATAATTATTTTACCTGTTCTGTTCAAATGACATTTTGTGCGATTGGTATAACTGTTTGCAAAACTAACTATTGCAAAACTAACTATAAGAAAACAATTATGGGTCTTCTGCGCAACCGACCTCGTCCCTTTTTCGTGCTAAGTCAGCTGAGCATAAAACTTAACCTGCTCAATTAATGACTGAATTTTAACATTTAAAAGCAGGATAAATAACTGGCTTTGGTAATCTTAACTTGAAAGATATATTTAAAACGTGTTTGACGTATTTCAAATTTTAAACATCGTGTCCAGCTTAATTATGGATTAAAAATGTTATAACCTCGGTGTTTGTTTACACAGTTCGGTTAAAAAGGTACAAGTAGGCAATGATCAGGAAATGGTGCAATCAGAAAGAAATTCCCACTCCAAGAACCGAGGGGTGGGAAAAGTTAAATTAACATTTACCGGTAGGTACTTATACCAAGAAAAGATATCGTAAGCCGAGTGAGCAGCTATTTCCCGATAGGCAGCCAATCAGTTACTCGAACTTAAGTCAAAAAAAAGGTTCAAAACAGCACATAAACTCGGTCGGAATCATATAATACTGATTATTTTATAAATGAGCCGCCTCATGAGAAAACCAACAATCTGCATATGCAAAAACATAGACCTTTGTTTTCGCTGGATAGTACAACCAATCAAATTGAAAAGGCTGGTTTACGTCAGGCCTGTTCGGAAACCACATTGTTGGTTATCTCATAATTTCATAACTCATTTTATAAATTGTAGAGACTCAAAATATTCTAATGGGATTGCGTCTACGACTTATTTCCTCTATAGTTCCACCCCACTGTAGTCTATACTTGGCATTTCCCCACGTGACCATCCGTGATCCAATGAGGCTCTTGAGTGAGAGATAAAATGATAGGCACTCTCTAAATAGCCAGGCACAGAAAAATTCAAATTTAGAAAACGGCAGAGGACCATTCTGAAAAAAGAAACAAATATAAATAAGTAAATACAAGATGCAAGATTAAATAGCAGTCACACATTAGCGTATAAGCCAAACGTGCGCCGGGCGTGTTGACAAAAATGTAAAATTCAAAATACGTAAGAAGCACGTCGGAGACACGTTCACGCTTGGTGTACGCTTGGTGTTCTTTGATATACGTCTCTGTAGGTCGGTGCGCGCTCCAGGCGCGTTTGGGCTCAATTTTTTTTAAACATGCTTAATTTTTTTTAGAAGCTCGGCGTGTCCCAGGCGTGTGTCTTATACGTTTCGAATAAGTTCCACGCGGGCGCGTTGAACGCGTTTTGTGCACGTTTTATGCACGCCAGTGTACGCTACACGCGCGTTTTATGAGACATTGCTTCAGAAGCGTGCCCAAAACGTGTGTGAGACGCGCGCTGAACATTTGCTGCACACGCGCCTATAGTGCGTGCTTAGCGTGTCTGGGACGTAACACAAACGTACTCCAAAACTTCGCGATTTTTTATACGTCCGGCAAATTAGGCCGCTTATGTGTGACTGCTAAAGCGAGTTCAAGGAACAAATTAATTTTATACCTCCAAAATCTTCAGCATGGTGAGATTTTTCATACGTCCGGCGCGCGTCTGGGTTATACGCTAATGTGTGACTGCTGTTTTAACTTCATGTAATGAGGTCCACTTTGTACGCAATGCGTGGGTTTACAGGTACTTAAAATTGCTTACTCATTCGTATGAGTATAACCGTACATCAAATCGAAATGGCGAAAATTTAGAGCTTTACTCGACCACGGCTAATGGGAACCTTTAGTGCTTGGTGATCCAGCACAACTAGATTAGGCCGCGGTATGTTCTTTTCGAAAACTGGCGTTTGTTTGTTGGAATTGATGCTTATAACATCCTAGTCGACAGCTACGTCATTCCATGACGTTGCCTTCACTTTAGTTTATGTAATAAGTGACTTTTACACAAAATCAGGATGTCATGACACCAAAAAAAGTGCTTCAAATATAACCACCCAAGTAAACCACTAAGGTTTATGGATGGACTTGAAACCACTTTTTTTCTGGGCAGGCCCAGACTTGAGCGTTTAATAACCAGTAATCAGATGGTCGGTCAGTAGCATATAAGCTTAGCCTGTAGGCACAAGCAGTCCCATCTATTTCTTCAGGCCATAATCTGATAATGGCGGGGACCCGATTTGCAGTTTGAGTAAATTTGCATTAACCGATTTATAGGACAGGCCGGCCAGTGATACAAACTTGATACACACCGAGATGATAAATTATGTGAGTACCAAAGCAACGCAGGTTACTGAGCGTGAATACTGAAAAGTTTATCCTAAAATACAATGTATTTAAAGGATCATATTTCATACACATTTACGGATGCTTGAACTGAGTTTGAGGCTTGATTTCAATTTATTTATGAGCCATCTCGTGGGAAAACCAACAATGTGGTTTCCGACCAGGTCCGACACAAACCGACCTGTACAGCTACAGAAGCAAGTTAGAAGGTTGAAATTTTGGAGTTAAATAGAGGAGGAACTGTACTATCCGAGTAGCGAAAACAAAGGCGCTGATCAGCTTCGCGGTTACCGCGAAGCTGATCTGCGTCTTTGTTTTCGCATATGCAGATTGTTGGTTTTCTCATGAGGAGGCTCATATATTGTTGAATGAAGATGCGTGTCATTAATTTTGATATCAATATCGCAAAAATGAATTTTGTACATGAAACCTTTACAAACAAAGAAACTATACACTTTTGCACCCCTTCACTGAAGGAGCTGGTGAGAAAAATCAGTTTTATCATCAGTTTCAGGGATCAGGGAAATAAAGACCCCCGTCCCTGAAAGGGCCTAACCATTGACCCATCAGAAAAACATAACCGTGAAATGCGTACCCCCTCAAACCCCACTTTATATATAGCAAGACTGGGGTATGCAGGGGTATGCCTATTTTTCTTATTTTTGCTCCAAAACATAAATTGTGGGTACTCGTTAGAACCGCATCGGCAAGGCAGTTCTAACGTGTACCCACAATCTATGTTTTGAGCAAAAATGAGAAAACTATTAAAATTTTTCTACTGAAAATTTTCAATTTTTACAACGTAAGAAAAATCTGTATATTACATGGGCCTGTTTACGTAATGCAAGGTCACATTACCTGCACTATATTGAGCAAGGTGTAGTCGGACAATAGCCAAACTAATATATGGCACAAGAAGAATCCTAGAGATGATATTCCAAACACGTATTCCATTATCAGCGATATACAGACGCCTTGTAACATGCCTGAAAAATACAGAATTGCGAGTTAGACCAGAAGGCAAGACATAGGAACGTTGAAAAGACAGAAAGTACACAAAGGTTTAATGCTATTTTTTGAAACTGTTTTGTCTAGGATAACCATTGTGCGGATTGTGGTCCTACAAAGCGTACAGAACATCGCATTTCAACGTCATTTTCTCTGTTCTAAACTAACATGTATCGTGTGGTCACGGGTTTATGGTATACAGGGACATCAGGAGAACCTGTCCGTGAAATGTATACCCCCTTAAACCCCACTTTTATACAGAAAAACTGGGGTTTGCAGGAATTTATCTAATTTTCTTATTTTTGATCCAATTAAAACAAACATTGTTGGCACTCGTTAGAACCGACATTCATTTTGGGTACTCGTTAGAATCGCCTCGTTGAGGCGGTTCTAACTGGCACCCACAATGTATGTTTTGTGTGAAAATATTAAAAAAAATCATTTTTTTTTTTTTTTTTTTTTTTTTTTTTTTTTTTTTTTTTCCGAATGAAATTTTCTTTTTTTTTTCTAAAACAATTTCTTTACTCGTATATTGCATGGGCAAGTTTTCGTAATGGTGTGGTATGATAACTAAACACAACAAAATATTTTCAAATGAGTGCCAAACTGCAATAAGATAAGAAATCCTACAAAATGGTCATATAAATACGTACATTCTGAGATGGGTTCCAATATGATAAGCAAAGGCACTGTGGATATACGAAGTTTGCCCCAACGAATCAGTCTTTTATGGAACAAGTCCACGGAATATTTCCCAGAGTTTTGCATTGCACATAAATTACTGAGAGTTATACCATAACCTCTGAAATAAAAAGAGTTATAAAATGAAAATATTTTAAAGAAAATATAATAAACATGCATTGTATAAAAGCCAGGTTTAGAACTTCCCGGCCATCACTGGCGTTTCGAATGAGCTTAACACTGGGCTGTTACTGTTATAAAAGCTGACTTGAAATCGCCTCATTTTGGTGCCCCTAGAAAGCGCATGACATTACAATGTACATGTTATGTTTATTACATGTATGTGTGAAATCTGACATTCACCTTAGCAAGAAACCAACATTCGTTTCCACACATATAATGATTACGAGAATAACAGCCTATTTTACCCACTATCGGGTATGTGTTTATTGTCTAATGAATGCTGGAATCGGGAATTGTCATAAAACAAACCATTATCAACTACAGATCGAAGCCGAACAACTTGATATCAATAAAAAATAAATCATGGTCAATATAAAACTCATTTCATATTCCACTTACTGTTTGGTGGTTTCTATGGCAATGAAATGGTCCTCAGCGAGGTATTTTGAAAACGCAGACATGCCTCCAGCTGCCTCAATGATTTCTTTCCGTACCAGAGACGAAGACCCTGAAGAACAGTTTACTCCCAGTGCATTGGCGGCTAGGGCATTTCGAGCTTGCATAGTTCCGAAAAATACCTGTTTGAATTAGAAATTGTCAAGCGTTATTCCACAAAGGCGATTGTTTGCTTTGACATTCTTTATACCCTTGGCGTAATCATAGTAACCGTATTGTATTGTATTGTATTGTATTGTATTGTATTGTATTGTATTGTATTGTATTGTATTGTATTGTATTGTATTGTATTGTATTGTATTGTATTGTATTGTATTGTATTGTATTGTTTATTGTATTGTAATGTATTGTTTTGTATGAGTATTGTATTGTTTTGTATGAGTATTGTATTGTTTTGTATCGTATCGTATCGTATCGTATCGTATCGTGTCGTGTCTTGTCGTGTCGTGTCGCATTGTATCGTATCGTATCGTATCGTATCGTATCGTATCGTATCGTGCCTGTCCCTGGTGTCGAAAATTCTTTCACCAAATAACTTATAATAAGTTGAAAATCTGATCAAAATTGAAGATGCTGGAGTGTCCACAACACAAAACATTGTTTTTTCAAACATTTAAGGGCAGCTAACTCCGCAGTCCACGGTCGAATCTGGCTCAAATTCGAACTCATCCAAGATGTAATGGTTATCCTTGTTTCTTTCAAGAATGAAGAAGATCCGATCAAAATTGAAGAAGCTAGAGTGGTCACAATACAAAATATTGATTTTTCAAACACTAAAGGGCAGCTAACTCTACAGTCAGAGGTCAGATCTGGTCGAAATTCGAACTCATGTGAGATATTGTAATTATCCTTGTTACCTGCAAGAATGAAGAAGATCCACTGAAAAACAAAGATGCTAGAGAGTGGCCACAACACAAAATATGGATTTTTCAAACACTCAAGGGCAGATAACTCCGCTGTTAGAGGTCTGATCTGGTCGAAATTCGAACTCATCCGAGATGTTATAGATGGCCTTGTTACTTCCAAGAATAAAGAAAATCCGAATAAAAATGAAGGCGCTAGAGAGGCCACAACATATTGATTTTTCACACAGTCAAGGGCAGATAACTCTGCAGTCAAGGGTCGGATCTGGCTGAAATTCAAACTCGTCCGAGATGTTATGACTATCCTTGTTACTTGCTAATATGAATAAGATCAGATCAAAATTGAAAGCGCCAGAGTGGCCACAACACTAAATATTGATTTTTCAAACACTCAAGGGCAGATAACTCCGCTGTCAGAAGTCGGATCTGGTCGAAATTCGAACTCATCCGAGATGTTACGAACATCCTTGTTACTTCCAAGAATAAAGAAGATCCGAATAAAAATGAAGGCGCTAGAGTGGCCACAACACTAAATATTGATTTTTCACACAGTCAAGGGCAGATAACTCTGCAGTCAAGGGTTGAATCTAGCTGAAATTCGAACTCATCCGAGATGTTATGACTATCCTTGTTACTTCAAAGTATGAAGAAGATCCGATTAAAATTGAAGGCGCTAGAGTGGCCACAACACAAAATAATGATTTTTCAAACACTCAAGGGCAGCTAACTCCACAGTCAGAGGTCGGATCTGGCTGAAATTCGAACCCATCCTAGATATTATGGTTGTCCTTGTTACCTGCAAGAATGAAGAAGATCCAATGAAAAATAAAGGCGCTAGAGTGGCCACAACATTTTTCCCATTATAAGTCTATGGGGAGTTTTCCAGACGCTAAAGGGCAGCTAACTCCGCAATCTGAGGTCGAACCTGGCCGAAATTCGAGCTCATCCGAGATGTTATTATTGTCCTTGTTACCTGCAAAAATGAAGAAGATCCAATCAAAAATGAAGTTGCTAGAGTGACCACAACATTTTCCCCATTATAACTCAATGGGAGCTATCTGTTGCCATGGAAACCAGAGTTCTGATCCGACCTGGCCCGAAACCTAATGCAACCTTTCCCCTTCTCAATGATGCTTCAGATAAAATTTGATTGCGATTGGCCTTGTTGTCTTAGAGATTGCGATTGGCCTTGTTGTCTTTCAAGATTGAAAGTGTGAACGCACACACGCACGCACCCACGGACGCCGGCTCGACCACCATACTATAAGCTCACCTTGTGAGCCTTCGGCTCAGGTGAGCTAAAAATCCTGATATAGAATGAGCGTGTTTCGTAATGATAACCAGAATCATGACCATCGCCTATAAACCCTTTTACAACAACAAGGTTGCTGTGTGTCTGGTACATCTTCAATATTTTGTGACAGTGCATACTTTATCTATCTTCTGAAACTCAGTCGATTGCTGAAGTCTTTTACCACAAGAATTAGAGGGAGAAATAATGATATGGGAAACACAATTTACTGACTGACATCTTAGTGCAGTTTATATGACACCAAGCTTAAAAATGTTTATACTGAGCCGCATCGTGAGAAAACCGGTTTTTTGCCTATGCGAAAACAAAGGTGCAGATCAGCTTCGCAGTAACTGCGAAGCTGATCAGCGCCTTTGTTTTCGCCACTCGGATAGTACAATTTCTCTTCTTTCTAAATCCGAAATTTCAAGTTTCTAATCATCTTCTGAGACTGTACAGCCCGGTTTGTGTCGGACCAGGTAGGAAATCCCGAAGCCCGGTTTTCTCTAATCGCGGCTCTACTCGTACTGACCATTTCTAAAGCTCCAGCGAAGCCTGTTCTCTCACAAACAAATGGAAGCTGTATTACTAATCCTACAGATGCCTTCATGTGACCCACCATATCCTTCAAAAGTTGGGTACTTGCTGTAAGAAAAACCAGAGGACCAATGGTCCTGTAAACGCTCACCTGAGATCTGCTGCATATACCATGTTATGTATGACAGTTACTTGTTGAAAGATGTGCATTCAGTACTGGTAAACTTCCCAAGGGAGTATGCCCAGGAAAGTATGATGTTATACATATGATGTTTACTTGTTGTCCTTAGCAATTATTTACTTTTAGTGTCCCAGATATTGGACATAAACAGGTTGTTTACTTCAGAACTTTCTAGAAATTTCAAATTGTTCTTTGACGGAAAAGTCTAGAAAAATCTGGAAGAACCAAAGATGTAGAGTCTTCTAGAAAAATCTTTTTTTTATGTCAAAAGAATATTATGGAATTTTCTGGAAGGATAATGGCCTCTCTAGAATATTCCAAAACATTAAATTTTGGTAAACAACTTGTTATTTTTAGTATATGATATCATAGAATTTGCTGGAAGAATCCTGAATGTTCCTCAGTGCTATATAAGGGCTACAAATTTTCATAAGGACAATCTTTGGGTACTGTTACTATTAAGAAGTCAAAATCTATCTTACTGGAATTTAAACTTATTCTTGGATTACTTTGTGATATTCGATTCTGGATTGGGACATAGTGCTATTTTGAAACAAACTTTAATTCTTGGGATCAGAAACTGATACAGACTTGTGTTAAAAAATTCTGAGGGACATTCAGACATTCTTTAAGGGAATTAACATCTTGAAAGGTATTGTACATTCATTTTTGTTTGATTGTGTATATGCTTTTGATTGTTTCACATGTAATTACTGGTTAAATCACTTCTAAATAAATTTGTTAAATTTTAAACAAAGCTTGTTGCTGGCTAACCAACTTGTTGGTTTCCTTAATCTTCTAGTTACGCCTGGCACGTAACAGAATTGGGGGCTCGAGTCCGGGATTGAAATTTCTTGTGCACCAAATTTATTTAAAATTCTAAAGTATCTTCACTGTTTGCTGTTTAAATAGCTAAAGCCAGCAAAAAGCAAACATGTCATTCAAACTAAGTGACTTTATTGCTGCACCTTCTCAGGAGCTGTTAGATAAGGCCAAAAAGAGTGACCTCTTAGACATAGCTGATCATTATGGGTTGTCAAATATCAAGACTTCCATGTTAAAACATGAAATTAAGAACATTTTGATTCAGTTTTTTGTTGACGAGGAAATTTTTGATTCCTCGGCTACTTCTCAGATTCTAGTCACTCAGACTGACTTGCAGTTGAGGGAACTAGAAATCAAAAGACAAATTGAGATGGAAAAACTAAAATTTGAGTATGAAGAAAGAATAAGGTTGGAAACTTTAGAACGGGATGAAAGAATAAGGGCAGAAAAGGCCGAAAGGGAAGAAAGAATAAGATTGGAAACTTTAGAACGGGAAGAAAGAATGCATAAACAAAAGTTAGAAATGGAAGAACGAGAGAAGGAAAAACAAAGAGAATTAGAACGAGAAAAAATTGAGTTAGAAAAAGAAAAATTAGAAAGAGAAGAAAGGCTTGAAAAAGAAAAATTAGAACGAGAAGAACGGCTCGAAATTGAAAAAGAAAAATTGAGATTTGAAAATGAAGAAAAAGAAAGAGAAAGGCTATTTCAGTTAAGAATCAAAGAAATTGAATTTAATGAAAAATCAAAATCAAAATCTTTATCTTCAGACACAAGCAAAATATTTGATGTAACAAAACATATCCGACTCGTTCCTCCATTTCAAGAAAAAGAGGTTTATAAATATTTTCTACATTTTGAGAAGGTAGCAGAAAACTTGAAATGGCCAAGAGAGCATTGGACCTTGCTTTTGCAAAGTGTTGTAATTGGTAAAGCTCGAGAAATTTACACTCAGCTTTCTCTTGAGCAAAGCTCAGATTATGATACAGTAAAGGAATTTATTCTTAAGGCTTATGAGCTGGTCCCTGAGGCATACAGGCAGAAATTTAGAGACTGTAGAAAAGAACATGACCAGACTCATGTTGAGTTTGCTAGAACAAAAGAGCAACTATTTGATAGATGGTGTTCTTCAAAGAAAGTAGGTTCTGAAAATGAAATATCCCAGGTTCCTGTTTGCTATTATGTCAAAAATGGCATTTTGATGAGAAAATGGCGTCCTCCGGATGTCTCCGCAGCAGATGAGTGGACTGTTAACCACCAAATTGTGGTTCCTAGGGTTTATCGCCCTGAAATCTTAAACTTGGCTCATGAAACACCCATGTCAGGCCATTTAGGTGTAAATAAGACCTATCACAAGATTCTAAATCATTTCTACTGGCCAGGATTAAAATCTGATGTTTCACAGCATTGCAAATCCTGCCACACTTGTCAAATGGTAGGAAAGCCCAATCAGACCATTCCAAAAGCTCAATTGCAGCCCATTCCTGCCTTTGATGAACCTTTCAGCAGAGTGATTATTGATTGTGTAGGTCCCTTACCCAAAACAAAGAAAGGTTGTGAATATCTTCTGACCATAATGTGTGCTTCAACTCGCTTTCCTGAAGCTATCCCACTCAGAAATATCAAGGCTAAAACAATAGTTAATGCACTTGTGAAGTTCTTCACATTTGTAGGCCTCCAAAAATCTATCCAGTCAGACCAGGGCTCAAATTTTATGTCAGGAATTTTTCAGCAAGTTATGTACGAACTTGGAATTAAGCAATACAAGTCATCGGCTTACCACCCTGAAAGCCAAGGTGCCTTAGAAAGATTCCATCAAACTTTGAAAAACATGATCAGATCTTACTGCTTTGACACTGAAAAAGATTGGGATGAAGGCATACACTTGCTTCTATTTGCTGTAAGAGAATCTGTACAAGAGTCTCTGGGGTTCAGCCCATTTGAGCTTGTTTTTGGGCACACTGTACGTGGACCGTTAAAACTTCTAAAAGAGAAATTTCTCTCAGATGATGACAGTTCTTTGAACTTACTTCAGTATGTGTCTGATTTCAAAAACAGACTATCAAAGGCCTGTGATGCAGCTCGGTCCAATCTCAAATCTGCTCAAAGCAAAATGAAGATTCGTTATGATGAAAATGCTAAAGACAGAAATTTTGAACCTGGAGACAAGGTACTTGCTCTCTTGCCCATTCCTGGCAGGCCTTTACAAGCTAGATATTATGGCCCGTATACTGTTGATAAAAAGTTAAGTGACGTGAATTACATTGTTAACACTCCTGGGAGGCGCAAGCAAAAACAGCTATGTCACATTAATATGCTCAAGAAGTATATTGATAGGGATAGTTCTGTTATTTCATCAGTAAATATAGTTAATTCTGTCCCTCATGAACAAAATCAAATGGACTCTGAGGACTTCAACTTAGAGAAATCTGATCCCTCGTCATCGAAACTCCAGAATTCTGACATACTACAGAATCTTGATCAGAAACTGTCTCACCTTGATTCAGACAAAAGACTTGAACTGAAACAGTTAGTTCTCGAATATGAGCACTTATTTCCGGACATTCCATCCAGAACTGACAAAATCTATCATGATGTTGACATTATTGAAGGTTCAAAACCTGTAAAGCAACATCCTTACAGAATGAACCCTGTAAAACAGCAATATCTCAGGGAAGAAGTTCAATATTTGCTGGACAATGATTTCATTGAACCCAGCCAAAGTGAATAGAGTTCTCCTTGTATTCTTGTACCAAAGCCAGACGGGACATTTAGAATGTGCACAGACTATCGAAAAGTCAATTCTGTCACTAAAACAGACACTTTTCCCATCCCACGAATCGATGACTGCATTGATAATATTGGACATGCCAAGTATGTTTGGACAGATGACTGCCAGAAGTCATTTGATAAGCTCAAGGCCATACTTAGAAGTGCTCCGGTTCTCTTAGCACCAAGTTTTGACAAAGAGTTCAAGTTGGCTGTAGATGCCAGTGATGTTGGTGCAGGCAGTGTATTGTTGCAAGAAGATGACAATGGTGTTGACCATCCTGTTTGTTATTTTTCCAAAAAGTTTAACAAGCATCAGAGAAATTACTCTACCATAGAGAAAGAATGCCTATCTCTAATCCTTGCGCTTCAGCACTTTGAAGTTTACTTAGCTTCTTCACATGCACCAATTGTTGTCTTCAGTGAACACAATCCACTGACTTTCATACATAAAATGAAAAACAAGAACCAGCGTTTACTCAGGTGGAGTCTCATGTTGCAAGAGCACAATCTTGACATCAGACATATCCGAGGAAGAGATAATATCATTCCAGACACCCTAAGCAGAGCTTAAGTGCCTCTACAATGCTGATGTCCAGCTTTGTGCTGTTGTATTTGATTAGTTTTGCACAAATTTTGCTAAACATATTGTATACAATTATCCAGTATTGCAAAAGAAAGCTTTATTTTATAAAACTTTCTTTTCTTTGAAGAGGGGAAGTGTTATGTATGACAGTTACTTGTTGAAAGATGTGCATTCAGTACTGGTAAACTTCCCAAGGGAGTATGCCCAGGAAAGTATTATGTTATACATATGATGTTTACTTGTTGTCCTTAGCAATTATTTACTTTTAGTGTCCCAGATATTGGACATAAACAGGTTGTTTACTTCAGAATTTTCTAGAAATTTCAAATTGTTCTTTGACGGAAAAGTCTAGAAAAATCTGGAAGAACCAAAGATGTAGAGTCTTCTAGAAAAATCTTTTTTATGTCAAAAGAATATTATGGAATTTTCTGGAAGGATAATGGCCTCTCTAGAATATTCCAAAACATTAAATTTTGGTAAACAACTTGTTATTTTTAGTATATGATATCATAGAATTTGCTGGAAGAATCCTGAATGTTCCTCAGTGCTATATAAGGGCTACAAATTTTCATAAGGACAATCTTTGGGTACTGTTACTATTAAGAAGTCAAAATCTATCTTACTGGAATTTAAACTTATTCTTGGATTACTTTGTGATATTCGATTCTGGATTGGGACATAGTGCTATTTTGAAACAAACTTTAATTCTTGGGATCAGAAACTGATACAGACTTGTGTTAAAAAATTCTGAGGGACATTCAGACATTCTTTAAGGGATTTAACATCTTGAAAGGTATTGTACATTCATTTTTGTTTGATTGTGTATATGCTTTTGATTGTTTCACATGTAATTACTGGTTAAATCACTTCTAAATAAATTTGTTAAATTTTAAACAAAGCTTGTTGCTGGCTAACCAACTTGTTGGTTTCCTTAATCTTCTAGTTACGCCTGGCACGTAACAACCAATAAACGTGTTTGAACATTGTGGTATTTAATCCCAGTGCAGGGGCAGATGAAGCCCTTGTGCCATTTTCCTTTTTCAAAATAATCAATATTCTGTACATTTGCCAATTCCCTGCTAGTTTTTCCCTTCAAATGACATTTTAACAGTTTTCCCCATTCAAATGCATGGGCAACCGATTTTGACCTTGCCATAAACTAGGTCAAGGACATCACGATTTATATATACATTGTAGTGCTTTTGCTATCAATGCTTCATGCCAAGTTTCATTGAAATCAGTCCATTGGTTTCAGAGAAGAAGACTTTTGAAGGGTTTTTACCGTATATGGGAATTGCGGCCATCTTGGTCATGTGACCTAGATTATAAATATATGAATTGATTCCCCCATCCTATAGATGCTTCACATAAAATTTGGCTTTGATTGACCAAGCGGTTTTAGAGGAGAAGATGTTTGAATATCATGGTAATATACATGTATATTGCCCCGGGGTGGGGGCATATGAGCTCTTGGGTCCAATTTGCTTTCCAGAGTCATTAATATTCAGTCCTACTGCCCATTTCCTGCAAGATTTTCACCTCAAATGACTTTTAAAATTTTCCCCATTCAAATGCATTGGTGACCTATGTTGACCTTGTCGTAAAATAGGTCATGGTCACCACATGGTCATAATTTATATATACATTTTGGTACTTTAGCCATCGATGCTTCATGCCAATTTTCTTTGAAATCGGTCCACCGGTTCGGGAGAAGAATATTTTTGAAAGGTTTTTACTATATACGGGAATGGCGGCCATCTTGGTCATGTGACATAGTTTATTCATATACACATTGATTCCCATATTCTACAGATGCTTCACATAAAATTTGGCTTTAATTGGCCAAGCGGTTTCAGACGAGAAGATGTTTGAATATTATGGAGAATATTACATGTATATTGCCCCGGGTGGGGGCATATGAGCCCCTGGGGTCCATTTTCTCTTCAGAATCATTAATATTCAGTCATACTGCCAATTTCCTGCAAGACTTTTACTATAAATGACATTTTTAAAGTTTTCCCCCATTCAAATGCATTGGCGACCTATGTTGACCTTGCCGTAAAATAGGTCGAGGTCATCACAGGGTCATGATTTATATACACATTGTAGTACTTGAGTCAATCATACTTCAGGCCAAGTTTCGTTGACATCGGTTCACCGGTCCTGGAGAAGAAGATTTTTAAGGTTTTTTACCTGGGCGTGGCGGCCATCTTGGTCATGTGACCTAAATCATTTATATACACATTGGTTTCCCCTTCCTATTCATGCTTGATATAAAATTTGGCTTTGATTGGCCAAGCGGTTTCAGAGGAGAAGATCTTTGAAATTGTGGACGGACGGACGGACGGACGACAGACGGGCAGACGCCGGATCATGGCCATCCTATCACAGGCGCTCGACGACTGGACTCATTTTTTTTTTTTTTTTTTTTTTTTTTTTTTTTTTTTTGCATTTTCACCCGTTTGGAGACCCTTACGATATGTTTATGCAATTATTTTACCTAAAAACCCTTTTCTATCAATCCTCAATCAACCCTCGTCTATGGGCTACTATATAGACAAGGTCGGAAACGCGGTGTCCTAGTTTAATTGGGGTCATGGGATTCCCCGCATCTCAAACTCATACTGCACCCTTTACCGTTATTTCAATGCTGGCTGTCAACACATAAGTGTCTTTGTAAAAGGTCTCGCCCATTGCCTTCATTCAAAATAAGCACAACAGCCCGTAAAAACTAACAATTAAAGCATTCTACAGAATTGGAGGACATCCCGAATGAAATCGGCAATCTAGCCGTGACATTACTATAAATACACTGGTCACATGACCTGTTACGCCAGCGCGTGATATATGTTACGTTGGTTTTCATAGGTTGCTTGATTTAATATCCAGTCAAAACACTTTGTGATCTAGTGTCATGGCAACAATGCAATACAATTATCCAGTAGGATTGATTCTTTCATACGATATTTACAGTGACCTTCCACTGATTTCTAGAAACGAAAGGTCACCATACAAAAACATTCGGGATCCCATCCAAGTAGACAGGTGGTGGTATAAAATATAAGTTTACGGGCGACTATGCTTATTTTTGACGAAGGCAATGGGTGAGACCTTTTACAAAGTCGATCATAAGTAAACACTCAGCATTGAAATAACGGTAAAGGGTGAAGTACGAGTTTGAGATGCGGGGAATCCCATGACCCCAATTAAACTAGGACACCGCGTTTCCGACCTTGTCTATATAGTAGCCCATAGACGAGGGTTGATTGAGGATTGATAGACAAGGTTTTAAAGGTAAAATAATTGCATGAACATATCGTAAGGGTCTCCAAACGGGTGAAAATGCCAAAAAAAAAAATGAGTCCAGTCGTCGAGCGCCTGTGATCCTATAAGCTCACCTGTGAGCCTTCGGCTCATGTGAGCTAAAAATGGGTGATAACAGAAAAAATAGCCGCGACGAATCCCTTGTGTTGGATGGAGTTTGTCGATAGATATGTCAAACAAATGAAAAAAGAATGGATAATGGAGTATATTTTTAGTGGTTGATATTTCTAGTAATCAGACGAATAAAATTTAAAAATAAATCGAATTTGCAGCAGTGTCAAAAAATAGAGACTGTTAAATGTGATAGTAACTAAAATGGATAAACAGGCTGTAAGACGGACATTCAAAACGCTAAACACGTAATGTTTCATAATCAAATATGTATTCTTTACTGCATCATATAACTTTAATTTTAGTAAAAAAAAAATAAATAAATAAAAAATAAATAAATAAAAAAAACACGAAGTACCTTTTATTGAACTGTCTGAAATCAAGATAAGGTCATATCTGGAAGCTTGAAAGGGTTTTATCATGTTGTTGACTTTCCCATTCGGGCCCATGTATTTAGCACCTAGAATAAATAAAAACACATTATGAGACTTCGCATGAGAAAATTATCAATCTGGGTTTCCGATTAGGTCTAACGCAAACCGAGCTTTACACTCACAGCATGAAATTTTGAATCATAGAAAGACATGGGATTTTACTATATATAGAACGAAAACAAAGGGCACTCAATTCACTCTTTTAAATCCCAGCTTGGCAAAACATGCATATAGGTTGCATTTTGTGTTGATAAATTCTCTCTGAAGGATGTGAAACCTAATATATTAAGTCAAAAATTGTAAAAAGCTACATACTTCCCTTGCTCTGATTTATTGGTACATACACCACACAAACATATAGCCATACCTTTAAAAAGTCTAGCATGAATTCTTGGATATTTTTCGATAAGTTTCTCAACAATCATAATCGCTGGATCGTGTTCATCATGCACTGAAAAAAGCAGCTCGTACTGGAATAAAATAATGAGTATTTATGGTACAGTATCAAATACATAAAAAATACAATACAATATGCAATTTACACAATTAAGACGTATTGAAAAAAGATCTAGAGAAAATATTTATACTTGAGGGGGAGAAGAGGCCACGTAACAACCTAGAAGCATATTCCAACTGGTGTGAATTTTATTTTGGCAGTCTACTATAATGAAAAAGATGTCCTGACAAAAGAAACATTTGAGTAAAGCATCAATAAGGCAAAGAATACTCCTTTTCTTCGTAACAGTACAAAAAGAACAAAAATAACACACCTTTTCACTCGTATCTTCGTAATTCATATAATATCGTTTTCTGTTATGTTTTAATTTTAGGTAAAACGACATGACTGTCATAGCGTATATTGACGCCAAACAGGCCCCTATACTACTCACCGCTGGATAATCGAGGTAGAAGTACGTCTCCAGATTGCGATACAGGTTAGAGTCAACACCCACTAGAGGTTTTATTATAGACACACCCATTATATTCTCAGGACACAGGGGTGGCGGGGTCCTGTGGAGTTTGTGTTTGCTGAAACACGAATGATAATTTAACTGTCTTACTAGGGATTTTGTTTTTCAGAAATGTTTACAATATTAAGTTGTAAATATTAAGGTTGCGTATGAGTTTTCATCTGATAGTCGTTTGATTTTTATTTACACTTAGATCATAACAAATATGACAACATAAGGGGCAGCAGAAAATACGAGGTATGGCAGGAAAGTTCGTAGACACCATTAGTATTTTCAACAGGAAAAGAAATTCAGTCAAAATGAATATATCTGGATTTGCAAAATATTTCATGAGCAAATAGACGAAATTTTATGAAAATCTGGCCAACACGACATCTTCTACAGCCTTTTATGTTCACCTCCCTTAACCGGGAGCGGGGCAAGGGTCAACGTCTCAGTGACGTTACTTGTAGTTATTGCTGTCAGTGCTTTAATATTTGTAACAAGTTTAACCGATGTTTCAGAGTTATTCCACATAGGGTCCTTGGATATCGGTGCAATTTTATTTTATGTATCCAGCTGTCAAATGCTGTCCTCGGGTTCTCTGATGACCGGTTGAACATATGAAACCATTTTCATTCGCTGAGAATGTAAGACGAGTGCCCTTCCGCAGCCGTTTGTCATTTTAGATGATCTATCGAGCATCCAAAAATCAACACTGCCACTTGTAAACTAGTGACAGACAAGCTGATAGCTTTTATGTTGTTGTTTGTATCATTTCCATCGTGTTTGTTGGCCATTTCCATAGCAAAAACACACAATTTTATGGTTATCGGCTGTTCTCCTACGTCAAAATTACGCCATTTTTTTTTTCAAACAATTTTTTCGGACTGCATCTGAAATTTTATTCACAGATATCAAACTGTACTGCCACCAAGGCTCAAACATTCAGAAAACGTTGTTGATTGAACATTCTTTCAGGATCAAAATATTTTCACGTTACAGCACACTTCCGTGCCGTTTCACAAGCAAAAACAGAATGTGAAAATCGTCACATTTTATCACGTTTTGACACCTGCCCCGCACGGCCCTACCCTCAAGCAGAAAAGTGGCCATACCAAGCGTGTTATTACGTCAAATTGCACAGAATTTCTGAAATATACTCATAAGATATTGCAGCTTGAAATTATGTTAAACGCTTCTTCAACAACGCGTTACTTTTTCTGATAGCTGAAGTGTCTACGAACTTTCCTGCCATACCTCGTATGAACATTTATAGCGGCACATAAATCTGGAATATACAGAGGGCAACGGTAATTTAGACTGTTGATATAGGTATTTTTATATGTGCACGTTTCGTTTGGTATGCAGTGTAATAAGAGCGCAAAATGTATGACAAAATATGAAGCCTTTTTGCACGTGCACGATTGAGTCGACAGATCAAGCAGTTGAATGGATTAATGAAATTTCAGTATCTGGTAGGAATTTATTACATTTTTTGGAACATTTTAGATATTCGTTATATTGGTTAACTAAATAGATCTAGGTCAAAACATTTACTTAAAGCGGAAGCTGTTTACTCAGATGAGCTTCATTGCCCATGGGGCTCTGGTTATACACATATGTATTTAAAATGTTTTATATCATCTATACCTGTCGGCATGAGTACATCAGGAAAACATGTCCGTGCAATGAATACCCCCTTAAACCCCACTTTTATATAGCAAAACTGGGGTATGCGGGGGTATACCTATTTTTATTTTTGCTCCAAAACATGGGTTGTGGGTACTCGTTAGAACCGCCTCGGCGAGGCGGTTCTAACGTGTACCCATAATCTATATGTTTTGAGCAAAAGTAAGAAAAATATCAAAACTTTTCTACTGAAAATGTTCTAGCTTTACATCTGAAGAAAATGGGCATGTTTTCGTAATGTTCAACCATTGTCGTAATGGCGACAACGGGTTTAAAGAGAGAACATCATGACGAAAATGCTGACAGGGATTAAACCATAACACAAAAACTATCCTTCTTACACCGTCTTTCACAAACTTTGAAACTTGAAACTTTTGTCAGAATCATTTTCTTGAAACACTTCAAGAAAAATATGATTGTCGCACTTTTGCACTCAAATAGTCTTAATAAGTGCCGCAAATATTTTGAAAATTGGTTCAGGATTAAAATATGGCAGAAACTAATATATGAACAAGGAAAGTGACCATTTTTTTTTTTTTTTTTTTTTTTTTTTTTTTTTTTTTTTTCGGAAAAATCAAAATTGATGATTTTTTGTTTAAAATGCTCCAAAGCAAAAGAAAATTGAGTAGTTTACATAACTGCGGTCAAAACAATTAAAATATTTTTTATTGATATGCTAGAATGCTAATATTCCAATTTTAAGTTGCTTTTGTTAACTCCAATGTACTTCAAATAGGCATATTTAAAAAAAATTGGGACATAGATCTAGAATTTTTTTATATATTATTTATTTATTTTTTTTTTTTTTTTATTTATTTATTTTTTTTTTATTTTATTTTATTTATTTTTTTTTTTATTATTATCTTCTACGACCTTTTGGAAAAGGACGACAAGGTCATATTTTTCTTAAGCCTTAACACGGTGTTTCAGTAAAGGTTGATTAAAAAAAAAGTGTTTCTGATAGACGGTTATAAATCACTTTTATTAAAACTTGATCATAAGAATAGATTAGAAAAAAAAAAGATCCAGCGATCTGAACACATCAAAACATTATAATGCTGTGGCCGGGCGGTTAAGAGCGCTGTTTCTTAATCACTCGATCATTTCACCGCTGTGTCTGGTGTGGGATCGAGCCCGGCTCTGGTCACATGTGAGACAAGCCAAGTTCTGCTTGCGGGTGTGCCAAGTGGTTTTTCTCGGGTTCTCCCGTTTTCGCCCACCTACTGATTGGGCCGTCTCATATGAGCTGAAATAATCGTGAAAGGGACGTAAAACTGAATTAAAAAAAAAAAAAGCGAAAAAACATATACTACTTCAGAAGAAAGAACGAAACTTACCCATATATTATGGCGACAATGTGGATTAACCAATTCAAAAACACATAAAGCAGAATTAGGAAAATACAAACAGAATAAAATAAAAAATCTCCAATCATTTTTATGTCCAACTATCATTGTGAATTAACACTACAACCTTTATGATGCTCGAGTGCTTTGCGTGTTATATTGCTATGCATCGCTTACATCTCCAATGCAGTCACTTTTTTTTTACTCGTATAACTTTTTTTTCTGATCCCTGGTCATAAATGAGCCGCATCGTGAGAAAACCGGTCTTCGGGGTTTCCGACCAGGTGCGACATAAATCGGCCTGTACAGTTACAGACAAGGGCTAGCAGCTTGAAATTTCGGATTTAAGTAGAAGAGGAATAGTACTATCCGTGTAGCGAAAACAAAGGCGCTGATCAGCTTCGCGGTTACCGCGAAGCTGATCTGCGCCTTTGTTTTCGCATAGGCAAAAATCCCGTTTTCTCACGATGCGGCTCATTAATATAGGTGTATTCAGGTATAAATTTCAGAAAAAAATTATTTTCTCCATCCTAGTTTTGACAAAGTTTTGTTATGTTAATTCGTGTTTTATGAAAAGCCTACACAATGGTCGAAAATAAAGATTAAAAGTACATGAACATACTTTAACAATAAATATTTTATTCATGAGTAGATAGTTGTTTATCTGACGTAAGGTAATCGATGGCATAGCCTTTTTTCCAGTCAACAGCCATGATCATGACGGAAAAAAAACTAATGCGCGTGGAAATGTTACTGTCGACCACTATGTAAGATTAACATGTCAAAAGTTTTTTTTTCTGAACGAGTCCATTTTTTCTGTTAAGTAGCCGCCAGAAAACAAGAAATGCTGCTTCAAGTTATGTCGCGTTCAGGTGAATTTAACATGAATTTACACGTTTAACAGGCGCATTGGTTATTTAAAAAAAAAAAAAAAAAAAAAAAAAAAAAAAAAAAAAAAAGAAAAATCTCGAAAATGGTGATTTCTTGAATATGCGTAGAATATCTGCCATGGGAGAAAATTTGCATTTTTGGTGCCCTTTTATTAGCTCATCTGAGCCGAAGGGTCACAGGTGAGCTTATAGTATGCCCATGCTCCGGCGTCCGTCCGTCGTCGTCGTCCACAATTTCAAAGATCTTCTCTGAAACCGCTTGGCCGATCAAGTTGAAATTTTAAGCGGAGCCTCCATGGATAGGGGGAATGAAAGTTTGTTCACGGGATCTTGGTCACATGACCAAGATGGCCGCCACGCCCATATATGGTAAAAACCACTCAAAAATCTTCTCCAGAACCGGTGGGTTGATTTCCACAAAACTGGGTATGTAGCATAGGGGACTCCAGCCCATCATAGTTTTCTAAAATGATGACCATTGGATGACCTTGACCTATTTTACGGCAAGGTCAATTTTGGAAACATAGGCTTTTACATAGGAAAAGGCGAAAAGTATGGATTTTAGCTCACCTGAGCCGAAGGCTCATAGGTAAGCTTATAGTATACCCATGCTCCGGGGTCCGTCCGTCGTCTTCCGTCGTCGTCCGTCCGTCGTCCACAATTTCAAAGATCTTCTCCTCTGAAACCGCTTGGACAATCAAAGCCAAACTTCATGTGAAGCATCCTTAGGAAGGGGGAACGGAAGTTTATATAAATAGCCCAGGTCACATGACCAAGATGGCCGCCATGCCCATATATGGTAAAAACCATAAAAAAATCTTCTGCTCTGGAACCGGTGGACCGATTTCAACGAAACTTGTCATGTAGCATCAAGGACTCTGGCCCATCATAGCTTATATCAATCATGACCTTGTGTTGACCTTGACCTATTTTATGGCAAGGTCAATGATGGTTACATATGCTTTTCAATGGAAAAAGTGAAAACATTGAATTTTTCAAGAACTTTTGTAGCCTGTGACCTGAAAGTTGGTAGATACTGACAACATGGTGAGCTAATGAAGTGTTGTGAGTATTAAAGGTCAAGGTCATTTCTTGACCTTGGCCAAAGGTCATGTACAAATTAAATGTAAAACTTTATTTTCTCAGTAACCGCTTGACCAAACAAAACCAAATTTTATATGTAGTATCCTTGGGATGGGGAAACTAAAGTTTGTATTAATGTACAAGGTCACATGACCAAGACGGTCGCCATGGTAGCAAATACCTTTAAAAATCTTCTTCTCCAGAACCAGAAGGCCTATGATTTTGAACGTTTTTAAAAGTATCAGGGGGCGGAGCTCTACAAAGTTTATATAAATCATGACCCTGTGATGACATTGACCTATTTTACGGCAAGGTCAACTTAGGTCGCCCATGCAACTGAATGGGGAAAATTGTCAAAATGTCATTTGAAGGGGAAAACTTTATGGAAATGGGCAAATGGACTGAAGATTTATGTTTCTGAAAAAAAATGGACCCCAGGGGCAGGTTTGCCCCCCAGCCCGGGGCAATATGCATGCATATTACCATAATATTCAAAGATCTTTTTCTCTGAAACCGCTTGGCCAATCAAAGCCAAACTTCATGTGGAGCATTCTTAGGAAGAGAGAATGAAAGTTTATATAAATGGTTACGGTCACATGACCAAGATGGCCGCCATGGCTATAAATAGCAAAAACCTTTAAAAAATCTTCTACTCCAGAACCAGAAGGCCTATGGTTTTGCAACTTGGCATGAAGCATCAGGGATTGGAGCTCTACAAAGTTTTTATAAATCATGACCTTGAGATGACCTTGACCTATTTTATGGCAAGGCCAACATAGGTTGTCCATGCATTTGAATGGGGAAATTTAGTAAAATGTAATTAAATGGGGGAAACTTGCTGGGAGTATGTAATTGGACAGAAAATTTATGTTTTTGAAAAAAAATGCCCTCAGGGCGTCTGCCCCTGCCCCAGGGCTATATACATGTATATGACCATAATATTCAAATATTTTCTTCTCTGATACTGCTTGGCCAATCAAAGCCAAACTTTTTGTGGAGCATCGTTAGGAAAGGAAAATGAAAGTTAATATAAATGGTCCAGGTCACATGACCAAGATGGCTGCCATGGCTATAAATAGCAAAAACCTTTATAAATCGTATTGTTCAGAACTGAAAAATCTACGATTTTGAAATTTTGCCTGAAGCATCAGTGAATGGATCTCTACAAAGTTTATATAAATCATGACCTTGGAATAGCCTTGACCTATTTTATGGCAAGGTCAGCTGAGGTTGCGTATCGCTGATCTCAGGTGAGCGTATACAGGACCATTGGTCCTCTGGTTTGAAAACTATTGCAGCTTGAGACCTGAAAAGTGGTATATGCAAACAACTAATGGAGTAGGTGAAGGTATGTGATTAATATAGGTCAAGGTCATCTCTTGACCTTGGCCGGTCTGTCGTCCATACACACTTTTCAAAGATCTTCATCTCTGAAACCGCTTGGCCAATCAAAGTGAAATTGTATGTGGGGCATCCATGGGTAGGGGGAACGAAAGTTTGATAATGAAATCTGGGTCACATGACCAAGATGACCGCCACGCCCATATATGGTAAAAAACACTCAAAAATCTTCTTCTCCAGAACTGGCAAGCCGATTTTTACGAAACTTGGTATGTAGTATCTGGGACTCAAGCCCATCATAGTTTGTTCAAATGATGACCCTAGGATGACCTTGACATATTTTACGGCAAGGTCAATTTTGGAAACAGGCTTTTACATGGGAAAAAGTGAAAACTATTAATTTTTTGAAAACTATTACAGCATGAGACCTGAAAGGTGGTAGATGCAGACAACTAATGGAGTAGATAAATGTTTGTTATCAATTTAGGTCAAGGTCATTTCTTGACCTTGAACCAATGTCCAGTTACTGAGAAGCTGATCTGCGCCTTTGTTTTCGCCTATGCAGATTGTTGGTTTTCCCATGCGGCAACTCATTTATAAGTGAATAGAAATAAAGTTAAAGACTTTTAGTTCCTTTATTAAGAAAGCGAGAAAGAAGAAGGGCCAAACCGCTTTTTCTACTTTCATTTGATTAAGGATCATCTGAAGCGACTTCCTTACTTTCTATTTCATTTTTGAAGCAACAGGCTAGCCCAGTGGTGTTCGCATTTTTATATGAGCCGCCGCATGGGAAAACCAACAATCTGCATAGGCGAAAACAAAGGCGCAGATCAGCTTCGCGGTGTTACCGCGAAGCTGATCAGCGCCTTTGTTTTCACTACCCAGATAGTACAATTCCTCTTCTACTTAAATCCGAAATTCCAAGCTTCTAACTCTTTTCTGTGCTTGTACAGGCCGGTTTGTATCGGACCTGTTCGGAAACCATATTGTTGGTTTTCCTTCGAGGCGGCTCATTTTTATATCTTTGTTATGGCTACCGACACGGCCTAGTTGCATTTTAGTAATTTTAAGTATTGTCCGTCATTATTCTCTGTCGTTTAAAGAAACTATCAATTTTTCGTCGATATTTCAATAACGGATTTTGCCCATTGAATGATATAGGTCACATTAAAAGCCAACATTCAGATCATTTGATGTTGTTTTTTTTTAATAATGATCGTGACATTCATCCCAGTGATACCAATGATCGATATTTATGAGTATAGTGTGTGCCCAACCGAGCAGGTTAATCTTGTTAAATCAAGAAAACATGTCCGTGAAAGGTCATGTAGTAAAACTGGGATATACATCTTTATATAAGTGATGCAAAACATGGATTACTGGTATTCGTTGTGTACCCACAATCAATGTTTTGAGCAAAAATTTAAAAATATCATTTTTTGTAATATCAATTCTTCATTTTTTACAGCTGAAAAATATCTCTGTATACATGGCAGGTTTTCGTACTGTGAAACACCAATTATCTGTCTTGCATGGGTGACGAGGTGAGAAATGCAATTTAGTTTTATCTTCACATTAAGAACACGTACCCATGCCATACATGTAAATTGTGTGTTCCAACTAGTGCCCACAATCTATGTTTTGGATCAAAATAAGAAAAAAGAATATACCCCTGTATACCTCAGTTTCTGTACATAAAAGTCGAGTTTAAAGGGGCATTTATTTCAAAGATATGCTTTCCTGGTGGATTTTATAAACTGTCCTTATTTTGTGCAGTAGACCGGTTTGAATAAGCTGTTATGGGTTAGTGACGACGTGAGAAATATAATTAGAAAAAACAATTGAGGGATATTGATTTTATTTAAGAAATAATTTTACAAACAAGAAATCTTCACCTACCCTTTTTCCAACAATTACCAGTTGATCTGTTTAAAACAGTCGGCCGTACTCTGGTTTGCTCAAAACAGCGTTTTTAAGTTGTCAAATGTTTTAATCGCATAATGCAAATTTCCATTAAGAAAATTAAGCAAAAAAAAAAAAAAAAAAAAAAATGGTTTATACTGCGTTTAAACCAACCAAAAATCACAGAGTTCTGAAATTTTCCAAGGTGCATTTTAGACATAAAAGTACCGGTATTCCGATTATCAAAACAGGTTTAAAGTTAAATGAAGAGGGGGTGAATGACAGAATTGGATAGGGTAGGGAGCAGTGATAACTTTGATTTCAGGGATGTTCCATCGTTTCTGCAAGTCTGTGAGAAGCGCTCCCAGGCAACACGAAAAATTGATGGAATATTTGCACAATGATTGTTCTGCTACATATTGATCGATTATTTTGGTACATGTAGATAAAATTATACCATTTGCAATGAAATCGAAATAAAATCAATATCCTAAGTAAATTACAATATTTAATTCATTCTGTTATATTTTTGGAGACTTGATGAATTGATGCACCTGACCATCGCAGTCGATCAAATCGGTAGCTAGCTGATTATTTTCTTACAGTGGGTGAAGCTTCCGCTTTGATCGACTGTACGATGGTCCAGTGTGAAACCCGATGTCACTAAATACAGTAAAGTAGCGTAAAGTGGCGTAAAGAAGGCGGTTTGCCTTTATTATGTAGGCATGTACCAGCAGGGTATCGAACCAGCCAAATTGAATGAAAAATAATCAAAGGGAAATAACTCCAAAGATATGCAAGCAAGAGTTATGGTTCTTTAGCATGACACATCATCTCATCGTGCTTTATAAGTGTACCAAGTTTCATTGAAATATTTCTTATGGTTTTCAAGTTATAGAGTGGACATGAAATTGTATGGAAAAATAATCAAAGGGAAATAACTCCAAAGATATGAAAGCAAGAGTTATAATTCTTGTGCATGACACATCGTCTCATCATGCTTTATAAGTGTACCAAGTTTCACTGAAATTTCTCTTACGGTTTTCAAGTTATAGGGTAGACACGAAATTGTATGAAAAATAATCAAAGGGAAATTACTCCAAAGATATGCAAGCAAGAGTTATGGTTCTTTAGCACGACATGTAATCTCATCGTGCTTTATAAGTGTATTAAGTTTCATTGAAATAACTCTTACGATTTTCGAGTTATAAAGCGGACACGAAATTGTATGGAAAATAATCAAAGGGAAATAACTCATAAAATACTCAAGCCAGAGTTATGGTTCTTGTGCATGACACATCGTCTGATCATGCTCAATAAGTGTACCAAGTTTTATTGAAAAATCTTAAACGGTTTTCAAGTTATACAGCGGACACGAAATTGTATCGAAAATAATCAAAGGGAAATAACTCCAAAAGTACTCAAGCCAGAGTTATGGTTCTTGTGCATGACACATCTTCTCGTCGTGGTCTACAAGTGTACCAAGTTTCATTGAAAAATCTTTAACGGTTTTCAAGTTACACAGCGGACAAGAAATTGTATCGAAAATAATCAAAGGGAAATAACTCCAAAAATACTCAAGCTAGAGTTATGGTTCTTGTGCATGACACATCGTCTCGTCGTGGTTTACAAGTGTACCAAGTTTCATTGAAAAATCTTTAACGGTTTTCAAGTTATAGAGCGGACACGATTTGTGACGGACAGACAGACGGACAGACAGACGCACGGGGAAAAACAATATGTCTCCCGACCCTGTCGGGGGGAGACATAATTCATGGCAGCCGATAGCTCATACATGGTTATAATGGGGGTATTGCTGTTCGATTGGATCTTGTCCATTCTTGCAGGTAACAAGGACAACCATAATATCTCGGATGAGTTCGAATTTCGGCCAGATCGGATGGCCAACTGCGGAGTTAGCTGCCCATAGACTTATGATGGGGAGAACTTTGATGACGCATTTGATTAAATTGTCTTTATTCGTGCAGGAAACAATGATAACCATAGAACCTCCGATCAATTCGAAAGTTGGCCAGATCAAAAAATCGATCTTTAATGTTGCTAACTCTCTAGTGCCATCATGTTTGATCGGGACAAACAGAATATCTCGGAGTGGACAAGTTCGAATTTCAGCAACATTAAGTCAGCTGACCTTGTGCGTCTTGAAAAATCTCCATATACTTATAATGGGGAGAAATTTGTTAACACTCTAGCTGCTGCGCTTCTGACTGAATCTTTTCCATTATGGTTACAAGGATAACCATAAAAACTTTGATGAGTTTGAAACTCAGCCATATCCTTCCACTATTTGCAGAGTTAGCTGCCCTTGAGTTTTTTTTAAATTTGAAAACGTATGGTTGTTAACACTTTGGCGACTTCATATTTGATTTAATATTCTTTATTCTTGCATGTAACATTTACAAAGACAACCATATCTTGGGTGAGTTCGATTTTCTGTTGGATACTAATACAGGCTGGATTTTCTTCATTCTTGTAGGGCAACCATAAAACCTTGGATGGGAGCCCCACTTAACTTGTATGTAAGAAAAATCAATATCAAATGCAATGCTGGTTCTGTACATGTTTGTTCTCGGGTGAGCGACCATTGCCGTCTGGGCTACTTGCTTCCAAATTCGGCGATAATCATTGAACTGTGGTGTAAATAGTCATGCATTTCGTATGTTTAAGCTATTTACAAGAGATACAGCTGATTAATAATTCATGGTACCTAACAACACTGGAATGGTGAATGTTAAGTTAGATAAACAAAGTGCTAGAAGTCTCTGTGATGTAATGGTTAATCATTTTCACTAATTAAAAATACATAGTAACTAGAATTGTCAGAGGATCTGAATATAGCCCGCTTCTGAGCTGACAAACAATGATGGGCAACAATCCCAAGTAAGATCTTGTTAATTAATCTTGATGCACACAAAAAGATTGGTCAGATTCTGACAATTTGTTCTCAAGGTATTGAGCAGAAACGAAATTCTGACATCAATCAAGGGCCAAAACTCTGTTAAGATTTTGCAAAAAAATGACAGGCAACAATCCCAAGCTAGATCTTGTCAATGTTGATGTGCATACAAAATTTGGTCAGATTCTGTCCATTCATTCTCAATATATTGAGTGGAATCTATATTCTGACGTAAATCAAGGGCTGTTACTCTGTCAAAATTTTGCTAAAAATGACAGGCAACAATGCCAAGCTAGATCATGTCAATGTTGATGTGCAAATAAAATTTGGTCAGATTCTATCAATTTATAAACTTTGGTCAGATTCTGTCAATTTGTTCTCAAGATGTTGAACGGAAACGAAATTCTGACGTCAATGAAGGGCCGTAACTCTGTCAAAATTTTGCAAAAAATGACGGGCAACAATCCCAAGCTAGATCTTGTCAATGTTGATATGCACACAAAATTTGGTCAGATTCTGTCAATTCATTCTCAAGATATTGAGCGGAAATGAAATTTTGACGTCAATCAAGGACCATAACTCCGTCAAAATTTTGCGAAAAATGACAGGCAACAATCCCAAGCTAGATCGTAACAATGTTGATGTGCATATAAATTTTGGTCAGATTCTGTCAATTTGTTCTAAAGATATTGAGCGAATACGAAATTCTGACGTCAATCAAGGGCCAAAACTCTGTCAAAATGATGTGAACTAGAAAATGTGTTTATGAAACACTATGCCCCCAACTGGTAAGTCACTTTCAAGATGTAAAAATGTCCAAAAACTGACTAAGTTCAAATTGTAAAAAAGTGACAAAAATTAATCTAAGGAGTATATCCCAACCACATGCATATCTTCAAAGCATGGTCACAATGTCTGCAAAGTTTCAAAAGTATCGGTATAAAATTGTAGGAGGAGTTGCGCATACAAGGTACCCTCTATCCATTCACTAAAATGCCCGAAAAAATGACTACCGTATTCGTTCTAATTAGCGCACAGTGCGCTTAACTTTTCAAAATATCTTAAAGTTAAGGTAACAAAATATCGTTCCAATTAGCGCACACTACGAATGAAAACAATATATAGACTGCTGTAATATCAATGGTAATGTCATATAAGTGTTCCAGTCGTCGCGAAATATTGCTTGATCAATTAAGGATACGTTTTATTGTGGTATTAATGTGTAAAATTAGTATAAAATTTCAATATTTTAGTCGAACAGTGTGCGCTTATGCGCAAATTTTTCAGAAACGACCAGGGTGTGCGCTTATTGGAGCATGTGCGCTTATTAGAACGAATACGGTAAGTTCAAATTGTTAAAAAAAATGACAAAAAATAATCCAAGGATTATATCCAAACCACATGCATATCTTCAGACCATACCCATAACACATGTAAAGTTTTAAATGAATTGGCATGAAACAGTAGGAGGAGTTGCGCACACAAGGTACCCACTGCCCATTCACGTTCATTGTGAAAATGCCAGAAAAATGGCTAAGTTCAAATTGCGAAAAAAGTGACAAAAATTCATCTGAGGATTATATCCAAACCACATGCATATCTTCAAAGCATGGTCACAACATCTGTAAAGTTTCAAGAGAATCGGAATAAAACTGTAGGAGGAGTTGCGGACACAAGGTAGCCACTATCTATTCACTTTATCAAGAATTAAAAAGGGAAATAACTCTCACAGAATGGGCCCCTAGCCCCTTGAATTTACCTGAAAGAAAAAATATGGGTTCTCTTAATTTTCATATACAAACTACACACCAAATTTCAAGATCCTAGCTCTAACGGTTCCTGACCGAGTGCTCACGCATCACAGACAGACAGACAGACAGACTGACTGACTGACTGACTGACTGCACGGACAGACCGGCATAAAAATGACAGGCAACAATCCAAAGGTAGATGTTATCAATGTTAATGTGCATACAAAATTTGGTCAGATTCTGTCAATCGGCTCTCAAGATATTGAGCGGAAACGAAATTCTGACTTCAATCAGGGGCCATAACTCAGTCAAAATTTTGTGAAAAAATGACAGCGACAATCTCAAGCTAGATCATGTCAATGTTGATGTGCATACAAAATTTGGTCAGATTCTGTCAATTCGGTCTCGAGATTCTGACAGGCAACAATCCCAAGCTAGATCTTGTCAATGTTGATGTGCATACAAAATTTGGTCAGATTCTGTCAATTCATTCTCAATATATTGAGTGGAATCTATATTCTGACGTAAATCAAGGGCTGTTACTCTGTCAAAATTTTGCTAAAAATGACAGGCAACAATGCCAAGCTAGATCATGTCAATGTTGATGTGCAAATAAAATTTGGTCAGATTCTATCAATTTATAAACTTTGGTCAGATTCTGTCAATTTGTTCTCAAGATATTGAGCAGAAACGAAATTCTGACGTCAATGAAGGGCCGTAACTCTGTCAAAATTTTGCAAAAAATGACGGGCAACAATCCCAAGCTAGATCTTGTCAATGTTGATATGCACACAAAATTTGGTCAGATTCTGTCAATTCATTCTCAAGATGTTGAGCGGAAATGAAATTCTGACATAATCAATGCCATAACTCTGTCAAAATTTTGCGAAAAATAATGGGCAACAATCCCAAGCTAGATCATGTCAATAACTTGTGCATATAAAATTTGGTCAGATTCTATCAATTTGTTCTCAAGATATTGAGCGGAAACAAAATTCTGATTTCAATCAAGGGAAATAACTCAGTCAAAATTTGGCGAAAAATGACGGGCAACAATCCCATGCTAGATCTCAACAATGTTAATCTGTCAATCTGTTCTCGAGATATTGAGCGGACACAAAATTCTGACATCAATCAAGGGCCGTAACTCTGTCAAAATGATGCGAAATATGACAGGCAACAATCCCAAGCTAGATCTTGTCAATGTTAATGTGCATACAAAATTTGGTCAGATTCTTTCCATCAGTTCTCAAGATATTTCTATCAGCCATGAAAACACGAGACAGATTCAAATCCACCAAAAATAATTCACAGTATGCCTTATGGCGAAACAGAGTCAAAGCCTTAATCCGCAATGCTAAGACAAGGTTATATTCAGAATCAATCAATACTAATAGTAACCCAAGGCATCTTTGGAAAAATCTAAATGACATGACAGGAAAGTCAACTCAGTCTTGTACTAACTTTATCAATGCCGAGGATGGTAGTCCTATTTTGGATCCAAAACTTTGTGCAAACACATTCAATAACTTTTTTACTTCTATCCATACAAAGTTCAGTAATGAAAATAATTGCAACACTCAATCAGAGCATCCAGATTTAAACACTATTAATGATCACGTCAAAGCAAAGCTAGAAAAAAATACTGAATTTTCAATTCCCTTTGTGACTGAAGCATTTATTTTAAAACAGCTCCAGCGTCTTAAAACGTATAAGGCTACAGGCATTGATGGCTTAAGTGCAAAATATCTGAAGCTTTCTGCCCAAATAATTTCTAAACCATTAGCGGCCATTCTTAATCTTAGTATTCAAACTGGTTCCTATCCAGATTCTATCAAAAAAGCAAAAGTTACTCCAATATTCAAGAAGGGAAACAAAGCAGATATAAATAACTACCGCCCAATCTCAGTTTTGCCTATCATTAATTCCATATTCGAACGCCATATATGTAACTATTTGATAGACTATTTGGAATCAAACAACCTACTTTACAATCATCAATCTGGTTTCATAGGACGTCACTCCTGTCAGGGCTACCAAAATAGTAGACACCTGGCTCAATGCACTAAATAACAAAGAAACTGTTGGTGCAGTATTTCTGGATCTGACCAAGGCATTTGACCTCGTCAATCATAAATTACTGTTGCAAAAGCTAGCAGCGTATAAATTCAATAGCAATGCTCAGTCTTGGTTTCAGTCATATCTGACCAACCGCTCCCAGCAGGTACACATCTCGGGTAAATTATCAGACCCAAAGAAAATAGCAGCTGGAGTACCTCAAAGATCAGTCCTTGGACCATTGCTTTTTCTCATCTACATAAATGATTTGCCATTATCAATACAAACCTGCACCCTAGATTTGTTTGCAGATGACGTCACTCTAACTTGTTCTGATCCATCAGTTCTTAATCTGACTAAATTGTCTAAATGAGGATCTACAGAAATTTCATGACTGGTGTATCAGAAATAATATGGTAGTAAATGTGCCTAAAACTAAAGCAATGTTCATTGCATCACAAAATGCAGCAAATAAAATTCTGGAAAGAAAACAAGACTTAAAACTTGCAAATGAGACCATCCAAGTATCAACCAATGAAAAACTGTTGGGAGTTCACATAGACAGTACACTGTCCTGGACTACACAAGTGGAAAGTGCAATTAGAAAATGCAATTCTCTGCTACATTTACTCAGAATTAAGCACTACCTGCCTATACCAACAAGAAAACTTTTCTTTAATGCATATATTCTACCGCACATGGATTACTGCTGCCCTGTCTGGGGAAACATCAATGGCAACCTCACGGAATGTATGGTGAAATTTCAGAAATGGGCAGCTAGAATTATACTAGATAGAAGCATAGATACACGCTCAGAAGATATGTTTACTGAATTAAATTGGATGACATTTCCAAACAGAGTTAAATTTCGAAAATCAGTTTTGATGTACAAGATTTTTAACAATCATTCCCCATCATACCTACTTGACAATTTCACTTTGACTTCAGAGGTTTATCAAAGATCACTAAGATCAACAACAGAAAACTCACTGTATGTCCCTAAACCTTATATTGAATTATTTCGCAAGTCCCTGTCATATTCTGGATCCAAAATATGGAATGCCATCCCAGATCATATTAGAAGAAGCACCTCTGTAACTCAGTTTAAAACAGAGTATCTAAGATGGACTTTCCAAAACTAAGGAGTACCATTATCACATATTAGTGTTTTTCTAGTACATGTATGTATATTGTTGTAATTTTATGTGAATATTGTATATAATTGTATGTTTCAAATGAGAACCCCAGGGAAGATTGAAGATGAAAAGCCAACTGGGCCTCCTCTTTAAATGAAGTCTTTATTATTATTATTATTATTATTATTATTATTATTATTATTATATTGAGTGGAAACAAAATTCTGACGTCAATCAAGGGCCGTTACTCCGTCAAATTTTTTTGGAAAAATGACGGGCAGATGTTGTCAATGTTGATGTGCACACAAAATTTGGTCAGATTCTGTCAATTTGTTATTAAGATATTGAGCGGAAACAAAATGTTCACGGAATGACAGAATCACTGAACCATGGAAGGACAGGGTGAATCCAGTATAGCCCCACTTTTCCAAAGCAGGGCTATAATTAAATTGCTGCTGAGGAAAAATAAAGTATTATTATTTGAGCCATGTCATGCGAAAACCGCATTTTTGCATACGCGAAAACAAAGGCGCAGATCAGCTGTGCGGTCACTGCGCAGCTGATCAGCGTCTTTTTCTCTACACCGATAGTAAAATCCCTCTTTTTCTTAAATCCGAAATTTCCTGCCTCTAGCCATCTTCTGTGCTCGTACCGCTCGGTTTGTGTCAGACCTGTTCGGAAACCACTTGTTGGTTTTCTCGTGTCGCAGCTCATTTCTACATAATATCTGATGATGCTGTTGTGGTGAAAGGCTACTTAAGTTATCTAGCAAAGATATACGAATGATGACAATAAGAAGGAAAGACGGATATGCTGAAAACAGTATACCCCCCTAATAATTTGCTGTGTAGGGCCATAAATAAAGGTTTCAAATGGAATGATAAAAATCAAGCAATAAAAACAAATTATTGTCTACCCTTGTTGAACAAGTATATATTTCATGTCTTACATATACAAAAGCATAACATGCACCATTTTACAAACCTTCTCACACACATAATAATAATAATAATTAGCACAATTCTCCATACAAACAAACACTTTAACTGCACAGCCAATCAGCATGTTTTTGTTTTTTTTTTCACTATAGTACAATTCCTCTTCTACTTGAATCAAAATTTTCAAGCATCTAGCATTGTTCTGCTACTGTACAGGCCGGTTTGTGTCAGACCTGGTGGGAAACCCCAAAGAGCTGTTTACTCGCATCCCGGCTCAAATTTGTATCACTAACACTGTATACTGTAATACAGAAATATTTTCATTCAAGATATAAATAACATCATGTCACAGTACATTAAAGTCAGCTAAATACATATTAATTCTACCATTTAAGAAAACTTACTGTAAGCGTAGATAGGTATTTCTTGCACACCAGACAGAAATTGCCACACTTTTTGCCTGGGTGATAAAATTGCATCTCACCCAGGTGTTCTCACCCAGGCTAAAAAAAACACGCAAAACCTTGAATAAACCAGATTTTGGGGGTTGTTGTGCAAGAAAAAGAATCTAATATGGTGTTCTTTTCTAGATGGAAGTTTCCAACCCTCGGGATGACCGTGCTGAGCAGAACCTCGGCGGAGCCTCGGTTCCGCTCAGCACGGTCATCCCTTGGGTTGGAAACTGCCATCTAGAACAGAACCCCATATAAGATTCTTATACTCTCGCTCCCAAGCCCTGTACTCTACTACAAGGCTTCATGCTCACCTACAGTTGAATTTGACCTACCAATTTTAAATTTAGAACTAAAAGCTTATGCTGCTCTCACATATACCGAATATCCCTTGCGAATGCTAAATTTTGAAAATCGCGCTGAAATTACCAATTTGAAATATGATGCGAATGGACGGGGCGGGGCTTGTAGAAAACGATGTATTTGCGAAAACGTTAAGAATGCCCGCAGATCCTTACAAATGTCTTCAGAATGTTGCAATTGATTGTCACCAACACTGGGGAATTCTTGAAAATGGTTTATGAACGCTTACAAATGCCATTACAAATAATGCAAACTCCTTACGAATGAAGCGACTGTGTAGCGAATGCTTACCGAATTGTTTTCATTTGTCACTTATTCGCAGCCAATATAGCAAACAATATCAATGTAAATCGAAATTTCCCACAATGCCAAGGGGTATGGCAAAAATTATATCATTACTGATCTAAGTCTTCTCTTGAAACACACACCACTTTGTTGTTTCTCTCAAATTTCGATTTATGTAATAAAAAGACAATTTTACTGGGCAAACTAAAATTTCACAGTACTTAAATTTGTCAGACATACATTTATGAATAGCTTAAAGCTTAACACTATAAATAATGGCTTTTAATTGAAGGATAGCGTCAGAATAAATAAATTATGCTAAAAAACGTAGTCTTGAATATTAAAATATTACGAATTCCTAGCGATTCTTTACGGACATCAAAACTCAATAGAATTTAATGCTACCGAATCCTTACGAATGCCTTGCCATCGTTACAAATGCCTTGCGATCAATCAGAATTCTTTTACGAATATGTTAAGAATTTAATTTCCTTCCAAATTTTAGGAGCATGCTCCTAATTTTCGCAATAACTTGAAATTTTCACCGAATGCTTACGAATGCTTGCAAATGCTACCAAATGTTTCCGAATTTCTAGCGATTAATGCGAATTTGCGCAAAACTGCATTCGCAAGGGCAATTCGGTATATGTGAGAGCAGTATTATTGCTGGCTTGTCTTTTCGGAAAATATTGAAGTCTATGACTTCTACCAATATCACTTTGTGAAAACTTAGTCAATGTCTAGCACTCAAAGTTTATCCCAACACTTTAATAATGCCCAGAATTCCAATCATACCAATCAGCATCCTGGAAAAGCTCTGAAAAATATCAACTACAGCTTAGTAAATCAGCCTGTGCGTGAGAAAAACAACAATTTGGGTTCCGACACCAGGTCCAACACAAACTGGCCTGTACAGTCACAGAAGATGGTTAGAAGCTTGAATTTTGGATTTAGAAAATAGAGGAACAGTACAATCCATATAGCGAAAACAAAGGCGCTGATCAGCTTCTCGGTTACCGTGAAGCTGATCTGCGTCTTTTTTTTCGCCAATGCAGATTGTTGGTTTTCCCATGAGGCAGCTCATTTGAGCTGTGCAAAGACAAAAACATGCCTAGAGACTCGAAATTTTGGATTTACAAAAAAAAATCTGAAATTATACATGTCCTATATTTTCAATATTAAAGCAAAAAATTGACTTTACTTGGTTCCAAAGTTATAAAATAATTTTAAGCTTAACTGATTACTGAACTGAAAATAATTATCAATAAACATCTTCATCATTACTTAAATGACATAAATAAACATCAAAACATGCTCTATGTGTGTTTTGTTTGTTGGTACTGTGGTTTAATGTCCCAGTCAACAATTTTTCAGTCATGTCGGGATGGAGCCAATAATTCATGAGTTTTAACCAGTGCTCTGTAAAGTCTGCGTTATGAGTGTTTACACATTTAATAGTTATTCTTGCACACCAGACAGAAATTGCCACACTTTTTGCCTAGGTGATAAAATTGCATCTCACCCAGGTGTTCTCACCCAGGCTAAAAAAATACGCAAAACCTTGAAATAAACCAGATTTTGGGGGTTGTTGTGCAAGAAAAAGAATCTAATATGGTGTTCTGTTCTCGGCGGAGCCTCGGTTCCGCTCAACACGGTCATCCCTTGGGTTGGAAACTTCCATCTAGAACAGAACCCCATATAAGATTCTTATATTCTTGCACACCAGATAGAGAAATCCTACATTTTACCCCATGTGAGAAATTCTTATCTCACCCCAGGCTCACCCGGCGTTCAAGAACATTGGTTGTATAGGACGTCATGTAATTTTGTCGTTAAGCGCACACATCACAATGTCAAAACGCTTTAATTCAAAATGATGGACGCCACGATTGTAGTGTTTTCTATACGTAAATAGTATGAATATCAAGTTTCACCACATAAAGGCATGCAAGAAACTAGAGGACCATTGGTCCTGTAGCTCACCTGAGAGATTATCACATTGTAAGCTCATGAGATTTAAATTAATTGAGAATCGACCAATGAAAGTCTATGCATGGACACTATGACCCCCGGGGCATGGCCAAATTTGACCCAGGGGCATGACTGGCACAATTTATAATGGGGACTACCAAACATTGCTACATACAAAATATAAAAGCTCTGGGCCTTTTGGTTTCAGAGAAGAAGTTTTTTTTAGTTTTTCCCATTGTAAGTCTATGGAGACTATCTACCCCCCGGGCGTGGCCAAATTTGACCCCAGGGGCATGGCTGGCACAATTTATGTAGAGGACCATTAGCCATTGCCACATACAAAATATCAAAGCTGTGTGCCCTGTGGTTTCAGAGAAGAAGATTTTTTTATTTTTTTCCCATAGCAAGTTTATTGAGACTATCAACCTCCGGGACCTGGCCAAATTTGACCCCAGGGGCATGAATGGCACAATTTATGTAGAGGACCATTAGCCATTGCTACATACCAAATATCAAAGCTGTGGGCCTAGTGGTTTCAGAGAAGAAGATTTTTTTAGTTTTTCCTATTGTAGGTCTATGGAGACTATCGACCCCCGGGGCGTGGCCAAATTTGACCCCGGGGACATGATTGGCACAATTTATGTAGAGGACCATTAGCCATTGCCACATACAAAATATCAAAGCTGTGGGCCCTGTGGTTTCAGAGAAGAAGATTTTTGAATTTTTTTCCCATAGTAAGTCTATGGAGACTATCAACCCCCGGGGCGTGGCCAAATTTGAACCCAGGGGCATGAATGGCACAATTTATGTAGAGGACCATTAGCCATTGCTACATACCAAATATCAAAGCTGTTGGCCTAGTGAATTCAGAGAAGAAGATTTTTTTAGTTTTTTTTCCTATTGTAGGTCTATGGAGACTATCGACCCCCGGGGCATGGCCAAATTTGACCCCAGGGGCATGATTGGCACAATTTATGTAGAGGACCATTAGCCATTGCCACGTACAAAATATCAAAGCTGTGGGCCCTGTGGTTTCAGAGACGAAGATTTTTTAATTTTTTTCCCATAGTAAGTCTATGGAGACTATCAACCCCCGGGGCGTGGCCAAATTTGACCCCAGGGGCATGAATGGCACAATTTATGTAGAGGACCATTAGCCATTGCTACATACCAAATATCAAAGCTGTGGGCCTAGTGGTTTCAGAGAAGAAGATTTTTTTAGTTTTTCCAATTGTAAGTCTATGGAGACTATCCACCCCCGGGGCGTGGCCAAATCTGACCCCAGGGGCATGGCTGGCACAATTTATGTAGAGGACCATTAGCCATTGCCACATACCAAATATCAAAGCTGTGGGCCCTGTGGTTTCAGAGAAGAAGATTTTTTAATTTTTTTCCCATAGTCTATGGAGACTATCGACCCCCCCGGGGCGTGGCCAAATTTGACCCCAGGGGCACTAATGGCATAATTTATGTAGAGGACCATTAGCCATTGCTACATACCAAATATCAAAGCTGTCGGCCTAGTGGTTTCAGAGAAGAAGATTTTTTTTAGTTTTTCCCATTGTAAGTCTATGGGACCTATCTGTTGCCATGGAAACCACAATTTTGATACAATCTGCTCCAAAACCTAATGCCATCAATCCCCCAACCCAATTATGGTTCACATTAAATTTGATCAAGATCGGCCTACTAGCTTCAGAAATATTCTTCTTTGAAATTGTGGACGGACGGACGACGGACGGACGACGACGGATGCCTGCCTATCCTATAAGCTCACCTGTGAGCCTTCGGCTCAGGTGAGCTAAAAAAATCCATCGTGCGAGCCTCGTGATGCCAAACTGTGACCCTCAGGACAGATTTGTCTATCCATACCCTACACGCATGTACATGTAGTAAGATTCTTATATTCTTACCTGTGGAAATCTGCAGTAGGTACAGCCATCTTATATCTCGTCAAATATGTTGCCAGGGCATCTGCTACCTGTAACCAGACCGGGATCATTTGTAATTTATAATTTACTTTTTATTTCAACAATTAAACACAGACCTATCACTGACCTATCTAAAATCTAAACTGTTAAAAATCAAATTATAGGAGAAACTGCAAGTAGTCATGATGTTTCTATATATCAGGCGTAAGTTGCATAACATAAATGAACCGCCTCATGGGAAAACCAACAATCTGCATAGGCGAAAACAAAGGCGCAGATCAGCTTCGCGGTAACCATGAAGCTGATCAGGGCCTTTGTTTTCGCTACTCGGATAGTACAATTCCTCCTCAACTTAACTCTAAAATTTCAAGCTTCTAGCCTGCTTCTGTGACTGTACAGGTCGGTTTGTGTCAGACCTGTTCGGAAACACATTGTTGGTTTTTCCACTAGGCGGCTCAAATGCTTTGTAGTAGAGCTTTTTTATGTTTTGTTCGTTCTATGCAACAGTTTGTTATGTTGGATCGCTTTTCAAAATGGCGGTGCTTATATCGACGATACCCAAAACGTGAACAAGACACTTTATTTCTCCATTCAGAAGGCTAGAAATTTGTCTTCTGGACTGAAGAAGAGTTCTGATACATTTTCAGTAGAATTTTCTTTCGTTAGTCAAAATTCATGTGGTCGAAATACTGATGACGCCATTTTGATTTTCTTTGTTCCTTAGCAATGGCAGGCTGCTATTTGAGAGGCAGCTCCGAGAAACATTATGTAGTGCTCACGAGTGCTTTTTTGTAACACACCATTGCATGGGAAATAGTTACAAAGCATTCGATAGCGCTGTCCTTATGCAACGCACCCTGGTAAGCAATATTGGCCCTAAAATGTTAATGGTGACTTTTGTAAACAATGAGCAAACTAGAAAAAGTGCCTTGAGAGGCACGTATACCCCCGGCTGGTAGCCCAACCCCCCCCCCCACCCCACCCCTAAGCCCACTGCCCCCAACCCAGACATGCTCACTGACACTGACACATTGAACCTCAATTCCTGAAAGAAAGAGAGCACCCTCAACAAGTACATCTCAAAAATTTGTTCTTGCAAAAAGCGATGTCTAAAACCATTGGGAGGGGGGTGTAGTAGAATGACAGATCTATTATAGAGAAGTATACAGAGCTGACTTGTATACTCAATCTAGGACTTGATCGCAGACATGGAGGGTCAGGTCCTCGGTCCTAGATGGAAAATAGAATGTCATTCTTCAATAAAATTAATAATAAAAAAAAAAAAAAAAAAGAAAAAAAAAAAAAAGATGTCCTAGACCTTGACCTCTAGCCCCACCCTGAGCATGGACCCTAGCGTCTGATGTAATTAGGTACAAGGCAAACTATATAGAGTACCTATGGTGCAAGTATGAATGATTTCTAAACATGGTGGTAAAAAAAGTACAGAAAATACAATTTTTTAAGAAGTTCTAGATTTTGACCTCTAGCCCCCCCCCCCCCCCCCACACCCCCCAGAGTCTGGACCTAACATGGTACCTATGGTCTAAGTATGAATGCTTTCTGATAAGACTTAGTGGATGTCAAGAAACTACTGTCTGAACATCATCTTCCAGAAACTGCATTTTTCAAAATCTCACTTTTCTGAAAGACCTCAAGAAAAATATGAGCATGTCATCATTTTGCATTCCAAAAGTCTTAAAAAGTGCCACAAAAATTTTAAAAATAGGTTAACAAATAAAAATTTTATGTAAGAAAATATTTTTGAATAGGGCTTTTTCCATTGTAAAATTGCCAGCAAGGGAAGTTACTATTTTCCCGGAAAAAATCTAAATTGATTATTTTTCATCATAAATGCCTCAAACCAAAACAAAATTGTTTTGTATGCATAGATGAGCGCCGAACTCTTAAAATCATTCCACAGATTTGCTTGATTATCAGTTTTAATGTGTTTGGATTACCTCCCTTGCACATGCAAAATGCCTATTCAAAATGATTTTTGGGCATAATTATTTTATTAGAGAACCAATTTTCAAAATTTTTGTGGCACTTTTTAGGACTCATGAGTTGCAAAAAGATGGCATGGTCATATTTTTCTTGTGGTGTTTCAGAAAAGTGAGATTTCGAAAAATGCAGTTTCTGAAAGATGGTGTTCAGACAGTAGACTTACAGAAAAGTTATCTTTGTATCTATCATATTATAAAGGTGTCCTAGATTTTTACCTCTAGCCCCGACCCCAGGGATGGTACCCAGGATTCGGTGACATTGAAGATATGGACTTAGAGAATAAAACATTAACATTGTTAATAGCACATCTTAAAGGTGACCTAGATTTTGACCTCTAGCCCCACCCACCGGGCATGGACCCTGGGGTCTGAACTCATGGAAACAAAGCAAACCCTATAGGGTACCTATGGTCCAAATATGAATAGTTTCTGACCATTGGTTCATGAGATATACACCTCTAGAGAAACTTTAACCAAAACTTTGACATAAATTCTATGAACGTTCCGGAATTACAAACGAACAAACAAACGAACGAACTAACATACGAACGGACGAACGGAAAAGAGAAAACTATATACCCGTCGGCATAAATGCCTGGGGTATAAATACTTGTCATAGAGGAGACATTTTGATAATACTGTAGATGAAATATATTTTCTTGAAAACAAAGTACCTTCAAAGTTATAATTATATATATTTTCTAGATTTATCATGAAGTCCAGCTAAAAAGGCAGCTTTATATTCAGTTAACAAATTTGATATGCCTATATACATAGCAAGTTTTTCCTATAAAATACATCAACATGTGGTTACATCAGGAAAATATGACCATGAATGGTATGCTCCCTTGAACCCCACTTTTGTATGGTCATTTGGCGTTCACAAGGGTATACATATTTTTTTCCTTTTTTGCTCCAAGACATAGATTGTGGGTACTCATTAGAATCAACTCTGTGAGGCAGTTCTAACCTGTACCTACAATCTATTTTTTGTGATTCCTTTTTTTTAAAATCACAATTTAAGGACATTTTCAATTTTTACTGCAAAAAAAAAAATGTCTGTATACTGCATAAGTAAGTTTTCTTAATGAAATTGGGCATGGTGTCCCTTTTAAGGAACATAGGCAAAAAAATAGCCCCAGATGTGACACCGCATAACACGGCGACCCATCTAGGGCTATTCTGTTTGCTTGAAGAAATTTCATCCAAAAATGAAATATTTTAAAATCACACATGAAAACCCTAAAAATTAAAGTGGACTCACCCAAATCATAACAATGGGTGAATCCATATGTCATATCTGGGTTAATGAAATTGGGCATGGCCTGGTTACCTGATCAGGGGCATCTTCATGTACGGCATGGCCACTCTTAGGTAAAACCTGCATCTGGAACTTCCCTGAATATAAACATACAGAGATAAATAATTACCCCATCTCCTAGAAATTGCAGCATTTACTCACTCAGCTTGCATGTTCTCTTTGTATCAGTACATGTACCTCATTGTCAATTTGCTTTTTTCCAACTCAAGATTGAGGGTGGGACATTGGTTCTGATTGCCCCAGTTCCTAATTATTGCTTAGTTTTCCCTTTTTTTTTTTTTTTTTTTTTTTTTACATCCTTTACAAGATTATTTCAGCTTATATGAGACAGGCCAATCAGTAGGTGGGACGAAAACAGGAGAATCCTGAGAAAAACGAACTGGCACACCAGCAAGAAGAACTTGGCTTGTCTCAACTTGTGCCCCATATGGGACTTCAACCCACGCCAGACACAGCAGAGAGATGCTGAATAAATAAACTCTGATGATTGTGCATAATTGAACTTTCTCTTTAAAATCAGATTTGTTCGTTTGTATTGAGGTTTAACGTCCCAGTCAACAATTTTTCAGTCATGTCGGGACGGAGCCATCGCTTCCTGGGTTTTAATCAGTACTCTAGGGAGTTAGTGTCTTGCTCAAGGACACAACACGGTGACCCTTGTGGGGATCCAACCCAAGACCTCTCGATTCGGAGTCCGACGCTCTACCACTAGGCCACCCCCCTCCCTCACTTTAACATCAGAGTTAGTTGGTTTGTTTTCAAATTCAGCAAGGGTGGGTTGTACTTCAACTTACTCTATTACAAATAGAAACTTACACAAATACATTTTGTTTGATATAGTCCCTACACATATGAGTTCTGTTGCATAAAAATGTAACTTGTGATAGCATTTTTCCTGTATTTGGCTACAAACATGGATCATTTGTAATCAGCAATCGGTACAGAAACCCACATTAAACCCCTTACAGTAAGATATATCTCTAGAATCTGTGTCCACCATGTAGCCAATTCTCCCCTTGCCACGTGGCATGAAGGGGTTGAGTCTATCAAGGCTGAATAACAAATATAACAACAACAACAACAGCAATATGGCAAATCTTACCTTGCATTTGTCCAATAGTGAGATCTTTATCCAGTCTATCAACACCTAAAACAAATGAGCCAATGCATGAGAAAAACAACATGCACAGGCAAAAACAAAGACACAGATCAGTAACTGCACAGCTGATCAGAGTCTTTGTTTTCGCTTCAAGGATAGTACAATCCTTCTTCTTCCTAAATCCTCTAGCCTTCCTAAATCCTCTGCTGTGTAAGTTGAATGTGTCATGATTTGCAAAATTAATTTGAGCCTGTGCATGAAAGAACCAACAATTTGGGTTCTGACCAGGTCTGACAGAAACCGGATTGTACAGTTACAGAATGTCAGACCTGGTCAGAACCCAAATTGTTGGTTCTTTCATGCACAGGCTTAAATTAATTTTGCAAATCATGACACATTAAACTTACACAAAACAAGTTAGTGATATGAAATTGCACATTGCCTCATAAAGCAAAATTAGGAATCTGTGAAGATAAGCATATTTCATATTTTTTGTTTGTTAAAATGTTCTGTGGTTTCACTTTTCAATCAACAATTTTTCAGTCATGTCTGGATGGAGCCATCACTTCCTGGGATATTAACCAGTATAAGGGAGTGCGGTGGCATAGTGGTAGAGCATCTGACTCCAAATGGAAAGGTCCTGTGTTTGATTAGGTCAGCCAAACCATTTGTACAGAATTCCTCTTTTATTGACATGACGAACCTGGTCATTCTGTACAGGGTTAGTGTTTGATTCACACAGGCGGCAGTGTTGTGGACATTAACCCATATTTGACGAATGGATTTTCCCATCAGTATCAATTGGGTGAGTCCACTTTCATTTTTAGGGGTGTTAGGAGTGATTTTTAATTATTATCTCATTTTTCGATGAAATTCCTCCAAGCAAACAGAATAGCCCCAGATGGGATGCCGCGTTCTGCGGCGTCACATCTGGGGCTATTCTGTTTGCCTATGGCCCATAAAAGGGGCGCCAGGCTTAAAGTACTGGTCAATATCCAGAAAACCCCATCCTGACATGACTGAAAAATTGTTGACTGGGGCGTTAAACCTCAATACAAAAGTATTATGGGGAGTTGATGTGTCTTACTAAAGGACACAAACCCTTCGCCAGTGGGGATCATCCCCCTCCCCAACCCCTAGATCCTGAGAGCAATGCACTGACAACTATGCCACCAAGCTCCTCTCACACTTTTGTCCCATTCTAAAGATTTCAAGTTGATACAAACACATTCTTATACTCTGACATAAAAAGGCTTGAAACACATCAGTAAAACATATCCGTGTAATGTATACCCCCTTGAACCCCACTTTTATATAGAAAAACTGGGGTATGCAGGGGTATACTTATTTTTTAATCTTTGCACCAAAACATAGATTGTGGGTACTCATTAGAACTGCCTCAGTGAGGCGGTTCTAACATGTACCCACAATCTACGTTTTGAGCAAAAATAAGAAAAATATCCAAATTTTTCTAATGAAAATTTCAAATTTTACAACTGAAAAAATTCCCCGTTTATTGCATGGACAAGTTTTCATAATAAAAAATTGACACTACATGATACAGTGGCCTATAGCAAAATAAAAGAGAAGGGGCAATATAACTGACCTGCTAATAACAACATCTTTGGCACATCACATGAAAGAAATTTCTGAGATAATCCCTGGAACCAACCTGACAAAATGGAAATTTTTGAGACAGTTTCTAAACAATTTTTGCCTTCAATACACAGCATATAGATGTATTGTATAAAAGTTACCCATTTTACTGTCTACACCATATGGAGAAATTACCAAGCAAACAAAAATCTGACCTCCTCCCTTCATAAAGCCCGGCCACTTTTACACTATTTTTTGCATTGATTTGCTTTAGAACCATTGTTACAATTATTAATTTGAAGATGGTTGCTTTATGTTATAAGTGATTTCCCTGATGAATCCATTTTATGTGCATCATTTGAGCCACCTCGTGGGAAAACCAACAATCTGCATAGGCGAAAACAAAGACGCAGATCAGCTTCGCGGTTACCGCGAAGCTGATCAGCGCCTTTGTTTTCGCTACTCGGATTGTACAATTCCTCTTCTACTCAAATCCAAAATTTCAAGCTTCTAGCTCTTTTCTGTGCTTGTACAGGTCGGTTAGTGTCAGACCTGTTCGGAAACCACATTGTTGGTTTTCCCACGAGGCGGCTCATTTGTACATGTAATTTTCATATTTCAATGGAACTCCTCTAAGAAAACAGTACAACCACATATCAGAAGCCCTTAACCATATCTAATCAAAAGCAGTGTCTCACCTGGTTTGTATGGTTATACAATTTGCCTATGTCTCACATACAGGACGCCAGACCTACATGTGTTAACTGCATAACATTTTTACAAATGGGAGTATTTTAACCTACCTTTCCAATAGGGCTCTGTTTTACCAAGATCTATTCTCCATGTGTATTTTGGTGAGGGTGCCTGTAAAAAGATACATGTATATTATAGTTTAAGAGTTACTCTTTTTTTCTTAACTACAGGGTATATAGTAACTGGTGTCACCATTTAAGCCTTGCCACATGTTTTCAAGGCTCAGGCTGTTTCCAATGCTTTTGGTTTGGTTTTCCCTTAAGTTGGTTTTCTCTCAAGTCTATTTTCTAAACTCTTTGCTAGTATTCAGACTTTAATAATGTAGGGATTCAAGGTTAATCCACCCTCTGGCATACAGACAAATCCCCACCAATTACTACAAGTACAGCTTCTTCCCCAGAACCAGTGCATTGAAATGCTCTCCCCTCCTGTAGTGTCATGCGTCTCACAGTGGCTCAGTTTAGTGATGCTGTGAGCCATATGATGTGTGCATCCCCCATACACTGGATTCTTTTTAGCTTTTAACTATACTAACACTTCTTTCACTCTACAAACTCATTTCACCTACTTGTTCAATCTTTTATTTTAACCCCTTTAGCACTTGGTAACACCAAACTACCTTCTGAAGTCTTCCTTGGAGGTTAAGAAGTAAAGGGAGAAAATAGAAAAAAAAAGTGATTCATTGGGTCATTATTTCCCGCTTATCATTGCGTTCTTACTCAACAAATCACTGATAAAGTTTATCTATATAATAGCCGCCTCATGGGAAAACCAACAATGTGGTTTTCAAACAGGTCTGACACAAACCAGCCTGCACAGTCAAAGAAACAAGCTAGAAGCTTGAAATTTCGGATTTAGGAAGAAGAGGGATGGTACTATTTGTGTAGCGAAACCAAAGGCGCTGATCAGCTTCGCAGTTACTGCGAAGCTGATCTGCGCCTTTGGTTTCGCATATGCAGATTGTTGGTTTTCTCATGAGGCGGCTCCTACCTCTGGAACTTTGAAATCTTTTCCCTTAGACTGTGAACTTTCATTTTCTGTGTTTACTGACTGTGATTCTGTCTGTAATGTTGGTGAACCAGTCAAAGCTGACTGTGCCTCATGCTCCTCTGAGTTATTTTTACTTGAATCATGTGAATCAGTCTGTGATACTGGTAAACCAGTCTGTTCAGTATTAGACTGTGCACTGTCATTTTCTGAGTCATCTTCTTCCATAATTGTGTCTGTGACACGGTGAGAGGTGTGTGAGGGCGGGGCGGTGTCAGGTTCAAATCCCAGTCTGTGGTCTAGCTCATGGGTAGCTGTTTCTGCAGTATCACATCTGTAAATATCATACCAATTATCACAGTGCTCAGTGTATCAAACAAGATGAGCTGCATCATGAGAAAACTGGTCTTTTTGCTACTCCGAAATTTCAAACTTCTAGCCATCTTCTGTCACTGTACAGCCTGGTTTGTGACACACCTGTTCATAAACCCCGAAGAACGGTTTTCTCGCATTGCGGCTCAGATGATCCAGATCAAGTTTATGCAAAAATAACAAAACTGTTTTCGTTTCTACAGAAGAATTTTTGATGCTTAAACTATTGCCTTTGCAGATGATGAAATAGAAACAATCATATGTACAATGAGGACTACTGCTCAAGAACTTTCCACATACATGTATAATGGACATCAGACTTCAAAAAAGCCACTTGTCCACTCATATTTACGAGTAAAAATTGGGTAACGGCGAGTGGAAATTTCCATACGCTCACCCGACGGGACGAGTAGCTTTTCTGGACTGACGAGTGGTCTTTTTTGGATGAACTTGTGAAGTGCTCCGTGGAAAAGAACAAAGAGTAAATGTAATAGATATTGTGAAGATATAAATAGGATATTTACATTTTATACACCGCCATAAATATCCGACCCGGTAACACCCGGTCTAACTTTGTTCTATACTCCGGAACGTATATCAAAAGTAGGGTTCCGAAAGTAGTCTTTGATACTAACTCATGGCGAAGCTTGGAAGCATTGCGACATAAGAAACTTTTGCAAGCTTAAATTAATGACGAGTCCAGTTGGAGTAAGGACGAGTGAAAAATAAGGACCACTCGCCCCACAGGATGAGTAGGTAATCTGAAAATTTTCGAACCCTGGACATGCAATATAATCATGCAAACATTCCTGTTTCCCATTTTTGGACAAACAGTTAAACCTATTATAATTTTACCTCTTGACTTGCCCTACCATAGAGACTCTGGCAGACTCGATATTTCTCACTTGACCACTCCTAACACTGAAAAACAGAACAAAAGTTGCCATAACAAATTGAGATATGCCTATGTGCACAGACCAGTGTAACTTGGATCCTCAGATAGTTTTTTAACATTGGGGCTCATCTAGAGCTTCATAAAAGAGCCTTCACATGAGAAAAACAACAATTTGGCTTTTTAATATGGTCTTACACAAATTGGCCTGTAAAATTTTGGGTTTAGGAAGAAGAGGGATTGTACTATCCTTGTAGTGAAAACAAAGGCACTGATCAGCTTCGCGAAACTGCGAAGCTGGTCAGTGCCTTTGTTTTCACATATGCAAATTAATGGTCTTCCGATGCGGTGGCTCAATAATAATAATAACAATCTCTATACTTTAGAAGAACAACATATTTAGCACAACTGCCAGTCTCCAATACGGTCTTCTAGTGAATACAGACATTGATTATTATCGGACCTTGTTATTTTTCAGACTTTTTTCCATAACTTTTCTTTAGACATGCGATGATACTGATGCTATAGTTCATAGGGAGAAGAGATTAAATAAGCAAGTGCCTGTCTTATAATGCTGAGTGCCGTCTTCTAGTGAATACAGACATTGATTATTATCGGACCTTGTTATTTTTCAGACTTTTTTCCATAACTTTTCTTTAGACATGCGATGATACTGATGCTATAGTTCATAGGGAGATGAGATTAAATAAGCAAGTGCCTGTCTTATAATGCTGAGTGCCAAGCAAGGTAGCCACTGGTACCATTTTTAGTGTCTTTGGTATGATGCAGCCTGGGATCAGACCCACAACCTCCCACTCCTGAAGCGGATGCTCTAACCATTACACTATCAGGACCAGTAAACAAACATGTGATTTCTATTGGGAACTAACACAAATTTTGTGCAGTGAAAACTCTTTACTATTTAAAAACTTTACTGTTTTACAATGCAAAATATGAACACACGAAACAATACATAAAGAAATCTGTTCCGACAGTAGACATCTGCCATAAATGTTTTGCTAATGAGTTATTCTCAGCTGATAATCTATACCTACCACCATTCAATGGCATGTTCCAGTGACCTAAATACTGATGGTCTTCCTCTTAAAAATGCTTGCATGCTGGCCAGCGCCTCTAGAGCAGTACCTAAATACAAAACAAATTTTTGAAGCTCATTGGACATGTAAGACATATTTTAATGACCTGAAAATACTGCTGTATTAACAAATAGTATTATATTCACCAATCCATCTTCATTTACAAAGACATGTTGGATTTCATATTCCTAAGATATTGTAACGTACAGCTGAGCCAAGCCACTGCAAACCTCGTCAGTGAAAAAGCATGCTCATCCACCAAGGGTGGTTTACTGCGCTATTTAGTCAACACTTACTCGCTTCACAAAGTTTAGAGTTTCTAATTTGCATATAACTAGCACTCCAGATGCCACTACTATGTTGCACCAACTTGTTCTACCAAGGGAGGCTATCCCCTCACAATACACCACAGCCCTCCACATGACTAAATGAGCTGTGCCATAAGAAAACCAACAATGTGGTTTCCAACCAAGGAGGACACAAACCAATATGTACAGTCAAAGAAGTAAGCCAGAAGCTTGAAATTTCAGATAAATAAGAAGAAGAGGGATTGTACTATCTGTGTAGCGAAAACAAAGGCGCTGATCAGCTTCGCGGTTACCGCGAAACTGATCTGCGCCTTTGTTTTCACATATGCAGATTGTCGGTTTTCTGATGTGGCGGCTCAAATCTACTACTAACCTTCTACCACATCAATCACCACCAGACCTGCCAGGGAAGGGATCAGATTTCTCTCTGCTGTGTGGACGGCTATAGCTCCTCCCATACTGAAAATAATGTCACACATTTGAAATCTCATTTTGGAGGGGGTCTCCATATTTTGGATTGGTCTCCATTTTTTTTTTGAGAAAATCTCCCATTTTGGAATTCCAGACCTCCCTAGCAAAAATCAAGGGAGTCCTTCTTTAAACATTTGGAAAAGAGAATCTCTCTATAGATTCCGCTTCTCAGCTGTATGACATGTATGAACCAGAGGACCAATGGTCCTGTAAACGCTCACCTGAGACCTGAGATATATACATGTACCAATAAACTTGTTAGACTAGAATGGTACAATGCATGTATATAACCCTAGGGCAGGGTCAGAATAACTCCTGGAGTCAATGTCTTTTTCAAATCATAAAAATTCAGTCCATAATTGCCAATTAACTGCAAGTTTTGTCCTTCAAATGACATTTTAACAATTTTCTCCATTCAAATGCATGGGCAATCTAAGTTGACCTTGCCGTGAAATAGGTCAAGGTCATCCCAGTGTCATGATTTATACAAATTTTGTAGACCTCCGTTTCGTAATGCTTCATGCCAAGTTTCAAAATCATAGGCCTTCTGGTTCTGAAGAAGATTTTTAAAAAATTTGTTATTTATAGCCATGGCGGCCATCTTGGTCAGGTGACCTTGACCATTTATATAGACTTTCATTTCCTCTTCCTAAGGATGCTCCACATAAAGTTTGGCTTTGATTGGCTAAGCAGTTTCTGAGAAAAAGCTGTTTGAATATTATGGTCATCTACATATATATAGCTCCGGGCAGCGGCAGACAACCCCTGGGCCTAAAATATTTTCTTAAGCATAGATCTTCTGTCCATTTGCTAATTCCTAGCAAGTTTTCTGCCATTACATGACATTTTCCTATTTTTTCCCATTCAAATGCATGGGCGACCTAAGTTGACCTTGCCGTAAAATAGGTCAAGGTCATCCCAGGGTCATGATTTATATAAATTTGTAGAGCTTCATCCCCAGATGTTTCATACCAAGTTTCAAAATCATAGGCCTTCTGGTTCTGAAGAAGAAGATTTTTAAACGTTTTTGCTATTTATAGCCATGGCGGCCATCTTGGTCATGTGACCTTGACCATTTATACAAACTTTCATTCCCTCTTCCAAAGGGTGCTCCACAAAAAGTTTGGCTTTGATTGGCCTAGCGGTTTCAGAGAAGAAGATGTTTCAATATTATGGTCATATACATGTATATAGCCCCGGGGCAGGGGCAGACAACCCCCTGGGCCCAAAATATTTTCTTAAACATAAATCTGTCCATTTGCTCATTTCTAGCAAGTTTTCTGCCATATAATTACATTTTCCTATTTTTTTCCCATTCCAATGCATGGGAGACCTAAGTTGACCTTGCCGTAAAATAGGTCAAGGTCATCCCAGCGTCATGATTTATGTAAACTTTGTAGAGCTCCATTTCCAGATGCTTCACACCAAGTTTCAAAATCATAGGCCTTCTGGTTCTGAAGACGAAGATTTTTAAATGTTTTTGCTATTTATAGCCATGGCGGCCATCTTGGTCATGTGACCTTGACCATTTATATAAACTGTCATTCCCCCTTCCCAAGGATGCTCCACATGAAGTTTGGCTTTGATTGGCCTAGCGGTTTCCGAGAAGAAGATGCTTGAATATTATGGTCATATACATGTATATAGCCCCGGGGCAGGGGCAGACAACCCCCCAGGGGCTAAAATTTTCCATTAACATTAATCTTCTGTCCATTTGCCTATTCCCAGTAAGTTTTACCCATTAAATAGCATTTTACCATTTTTTCCCATTCAAATGCATTGGTGACCTAAGTTGACCTTGCCGTAAAATAGGTCAAGGTCATCCTAGGGTCATGATTTATATAAACTATGATGGGCCCGCGTCCTCGATGCTACATACCAAGTTTCGTGGAAATCGGCCCACTGGTTCTGGAGAAGAAGATTTTTAAAGGTTTTTGCTATTTATAGCCATGGCGGCCATCTTGGTCATGTGACCTGGACCATTTATATAAACTTTCGTTCCCCCTTCCTAAGGGTGCTCCATATGAAGTTTGGCTTTGATTGGCCAAGCGGTTTCAGAGGAGAAGATCTTTGAAATTGTGGACGACGGACGACGGACGACGGACGCCGACGGACGACAGACGGACGCCGGAGCATGGGTATACTATAAGCTCACCTGTGAGCCTTCGGCTCAGGTGAGCTAATAATGTAATCCTTGTCATCAAAATACATGACAAAATGGTTTACAATGCAGTCTTATATTAACCAAGTCTATGGCAGTCATGAGCTTCACTTAGAACAAGTCGTCAGAAAGCACACTTCAGCAATTGACCATACACCACCTGTCACTCAAAATATACGAGCCACCTCGTGGGAAAACCAACAATGTGGTTTTTGACCAGGTCCGACACAAACCGGCCTGTACAGCTACAGAAGCAGGCTAGAAGCTTGAAATTTTGGAGTTCAGTAGAGGAGGAATTGTACTATCTGAGTAGCGCAAACAAAGGCGCTGATCAGCTTCGCGGTTACCGCGAAGCTTATCTGCGCCTTTGTTTTCGCCTATGCAGATTGTTGGTTTTCCCATGAGGCGGCTCATACATTGACCAGTAAATTTGAGACAAAACCTAGCACAAACAAATGCATGTGACTGATTGTGAATACATTTTACAATATAACAAATGTAAAATTATTGCAGCTAAATCTTTGCTTGTCCTGGATTTTAATGAGAGGTGGAGCAAAAGCATGAATCGAGTTTGGTCAATTGAAAATTAAGAGGCTCACTGCTTTACAGAGTGGTTCTAATATCCCACCTGTGTCCTATGAGTATAACTGACGGCCACTCATCTCCATATAATTCTTTGACAACATCTCCAACATCACTGTAAACAGAGTAAATACATATGAGCCTGTGCATGAGAAAACCAACAATTTGCAGTTCCGACCATGTCCAACACAAACCGGGCTGTACAGTCAAAGAAGCATGCTAGAAGCTTGAAATTTTGGATTTGGAAAGTACAGCAATAATATTATCCGTGAAGCGAAAACAAAGGTGCTGATCAGCTTCGCAGTGTAACTTCGAAGCTGATCTGCGCCTTCGTTTCCGCCTATGCAGATTGTTGGTTTTCCCATGCGGCGGCACATTCATCATGAATCAGAAAGACCAGCCTTTAGAGTCTTAAACCCATTTGGACACTAGCAGGATATACTGCCATAATAAATGGCTGGATGCTTTAAATATTGGCTTTCGGAGTCAGATTGTTCTATACATGTAGCTTTAAAGCTCTTATCCTTATCTTAAGGGGATGCCAATTGTCAAAAATTAATACTTGTATAATTTTTACCTGTATAAAGAAAAATGCCAATTTTTCTAAGGAGACTGGGCATTCTTGACACATTCTTGTATGAGTCATTCAAACATCGAATACATATTCTTTTATGCCCCAAACCTCAGCTCTATAGGGCTCAGCAGCACGCTTATCAGCATTGTTCAAATCACTTCCTGGTTTGATTCCATTGTCATCCGTCTGGCATGCCGGATAAATTTTACTAAAAGCTTTCACCGTAAACATGATCTCCAATGTCTTGACTACAATCTATGAAAGTATTTTGAACAAAAAGTCAATATTTTGGGAGAAATCATACTATTTACTGCATCTGCTGTATAAGGTTTTCAGCATATATGATAAATACCATGTTTTCCCCGAGAAGAAATCATCTCCGAGTGGACAAACTTTCACAGATTGTAGTCTGGCTTTTGGAGATCATGTTTATGGTGGTAGCTTTTAGTAAAACTTATCCAGCATGCCAGACAGATGACAACGGAATCAATCCAGGAAGTAACTTGACCGATGCTGATAAGCGTGCTGCTGAGCCCTCTAGAGCTGAGTTTTTGGGCATAAAATAATCTGTATTCGATGTTTGAATGACTCTTACAAGAATGTTTCAAGAATATCCAGTCTCCTTGGAAAAAATTGTCATTTTTCTTTATACAGGTAAAATTATACAAGTATTAGATTTTAACAATTGGCATCCCCTTAACAGCTGCCTAAACAGTATATGCAAATGCACACAGTAGGTTTTCACATAATGTAGCACAGCCTACATTGTATATTACACTCTTTTTGACTTGGCTCCAACATTTTGGAAATTATCAATAGGAAATTATCAATAGAAAGTATAGCAAAACTCCAAACATTTTTAGGGTAAACCTCATTTATACTTCAAATTTGAAAATCCTAGATAGATGTCTGATATCTGATAATGGTTATTGACTGAAAATTTTGAACAAGCAACCATTGGATACTAACCTTGAAAGAGTTTCAGCAGACAGGTCACTGTCATTTCCAGTCACTGAATCACCTGAATTGAACAAAAATCAAAATGCATTACACTATCACCAATTTTAAAAATCCAATGAATGTTCTTAGACAAGTAGCCCAAGGGCAACGATCGCTAACCTGAGAGTCAAAAAGTACAGTCACTGGACAAAGTGTTGTTGTTTTTTTTCCATATATGGGTATGACGGTCATCTTGGTCAAGTTTCAGGCCTATGGCTGCAATGGTTTCCGTAGGATCATTGGTCCTGTAAATGCTTACCTGAGACCTAGTTGTCACTTTTTCCATGTTTCCATGTTTGCCTATGTTTCCAAAATCGACCTTTACCTACATTAATCACATACCTTCATCTACTCTATCAGTTGTTTGCATCTATCACTTTTCAGTTCTCAGGCTGCAATAGTTTTCAAAAAATAACATTTTAAAAGCAGATGGGCTCCTGGGGATCCATTTTTTTCAGAATAATTAAATTTCAGTCTTACTGCCCATTTCCTGCAAGACTTTCACTTAAAATGACATTTTAAAAGTTTTTCCCATTCAAATGCATTGACGACCTATGTTGACCTTGCCATAAAATAGGTCAAGGTCACCACAGGGTCATGTTTATATATACATTGTAGTACTTGAGTCATCCATACTTCATGCAAAGTTTCGTTGAAATCGGTTCACCGGTTCTGGAGAAGAAGATATTTTAATGGTTTTTACCATATATGGTCATGGCGGCCATCTTGGTCATGTGACCTGGATTATTTATATATACATTGGTTCCCACTTCCTATAGATGCTTCATATAAAATTTGGCTTTGATTGGTAAACTAGTTTCAGAGAAAAAAATCTTTGAAAAGTGTGTATGGACGACAGACTGGCCAAGGTCAAGAGATGATCTTGACCTAAATTAATCATATATCTTCATCTAATCCATTAGTTGTTTGCATCTACCACTTTTCAGATCTCAGGCTGCAATAGTTTTCAAAAAATAGCTAATTTCCACTTTTCCCATTATAAGTCTATGGAAACTTAAAGTTACCATAGCAACCAGAGTTCTTATCCGACTGGAATAAAAAACACAAATTATGTAGAGGCTACTGTCAGGAACATGTATACAAAGTACAGGATTCATCCACTTGACAGTTTCTGAGAAGATTTTTGAATGTTTTCTTTTTTTTTTTTTTTTTTTTTTAAATTTTGCCCTTTATGGGGCCCCAGCAACCAATCAAAATAAAGGATTAGGACAAAACTCGCAAGAAACTTCAAACACTACTCAATACACATTTCTGCAAAAACAAAATTCAAGTGTCTGCAATTTTAGCAGAAAAATAGCCGATTTCCACTTTTCCCATTATAAGTGTATGGAAACTTTAAGTTGCCATAGCAACTAGAGTTCTTATCCGCCTGAAATAAAAAACACAAATTATGTAGAGCCACTGTCAGGAACATGTATACAAAGTATAGGCTTCATCCCCTTGACAGTTTCTGAGAAGAAGATTTTTGAATGTTTTTCGAAATTTTGCCCTATATGGGGCCCCTGCAACCAATCAAAATTAAGGATAAGGACAAAAGTCACATGAAACGTAGAGGACTACTCAATAAACATTTCTGCAAAAACAAAATTCAAATATCTCAAACAAGACAGCAAAAATAGGCAATTTTCACTTTTCTCCATTATAAGTCTATGGGAAGCATAAGTTGCCATAGCAACCAGAGTTCTTATCCGATCAAGATAAAAAACACAAAGTTTCGTTCCCCCTATCCATGGATGCTCCACATAAAATTTGGCTTTGATCGGCCAAGCGGTTTCAGAGAAGAAGATCTTTCAAAATGTGAACGGACGCACGCACGGACGCACGCCGGCTCGACTACCATACTATAAGCTCCCCATGAGCCTTCGGCTCAGGTGAGCTAATACAACAATACTGGGTGTGTCAGTGCGTCAACATAGAAAGACATTATGTCAGTTACTCTTAAAATTATCGGCACTAAATACATGTGAGCCTGTGCATGAGAAAACCAACAATTTGCATATGCGAAAACAAAGGCGCAGACCGCGGTTACCGCGAAGCTGATCAGCGCCTTTGTTTTCGCTACATGGATAGTACAATCCCTCTTCTTCTTAAATCCGAAATTTCACGTTTCTAGCCTGCTTCTGTGACAGTACAGGCCGGTTTGTGTCGGACCTGGTCGGAAACCCAATTTGTTGGTTTTGTCACGCACAGGCTCATGTAATCGCTACCTGCTGCAGTAGACTATTGAATAGCATTTTCGCTTTGCAATCAGAAGGTTGTGAGTTCGATACATCACCAGTAAATGCCTGTCATATTCGTGAGTAATGTTCATCTGACATAATAAGGCCATTCCAATTTTTTCTATGTTAAGGGTCCGCAGGCGTGTTGGTTTTAGGCCTAAATTTGGAAGAAAAAAAAACAAATGAATATGCTTCCTGATTGGAAAAATAGTATTGTACTTACCAATCTTTGATGTTTTTTTAAAAGCTCTGGACAAGTCTGATTAAATTTTGTCTTGTCTGAGGTAATTATAATCAAACATTTGTTCAAATAAATATCTTTATATTGTTTACCCAGTTGTGTTTCTTTGTATGTTATTTAAGCTTAGTAAAATAACAAACGTTGTTTTTTTTAGCTTTATTTTTTTTCGGATAGGTAGGTAGGTTTTGCTGACTGGGGTGCAAGCTGAACATAGAAAAAAATTGGAATGGCCTAAAAGCAAACCTCCCATAGGGTATGTGTATATGTATGTTGGGAGGTGGTAAACTGCCCCTGATAGGTTTCCTTTAAAATACATATAGCCTGGTTAGTTAACTGACATAACCTCCAGCGTTTACCATGGAGATAATGCAACTAATAAAGCCAAAAAAGAGCAACATTTTTTTTTTCAATTCTATTCACATAATGGCAATGCAAATTTAGTTGCTGTTGTTTTTTAATTGAGTTGATATCATTGTTACCCACCATGACCTCTCAGATCAACAGCTGCACAGCGACACTGGACAAGACCGGACAACACATTCTGAAAACCAACATATTATTTACATACAAGTAAATGAGCCACGGTGCAAGAAAACTGGTCTTCCGGGTTTCCGATTAGGTCCGAAAACAAAGGCGCTGATCAGCTGTGCAATTACTGCACAGCTGATCTGCGTCTTTGTTTTCGCATAGGCAAACTCTGGTTTCCTAATGGTGGGGCTCAAATATTCTTGATAAAAAAAAAGAATAACTAGCAGCTGAAAAGGCCCCTTCTTATTTTGAAGACAATAATAATACAAAAAAACATTACAATTAATTCAGCTATTGAGCATGGGTTAAAAATGAAACCTTTATTTTATGAACACTGTGACAAGCCTTTTTCGAGTGTAAGAATTACATCCTTTGTCTCTTTTGATTATTACTGTTTAACAGGTCTCACAATAGTTCAAAATCATAAAATTAATTCAGTAATGAATATAATAGAAAAATATCATAAAAAGCCACTTACTGATAAGACAGCCCATGACAGAGCAGAGAAACCTCCCCCATGCAGGAAGAATAAAACTGGTCCTTCTGTTCCACATTCATACACTCGAAATGTCTTTGGAAGGTTAAGGACAAAACACAACAATACAGTGAAGCCAAAGAAACAATATAAGTATTATCGATATGTACTACCGGTATCATCAAAATGTTGTTTTTTTTTCTCTATGTAACTTGTTCCACAAAGTTCTTTGGTGAAATAGGTAATGTACTATGTGTTAAAGAAAGCCTGGCAAAGAATCAGTGGTTATGTGTGTCACAAGGGCAGAGACAAAATATGGCACGACCGGACTCGAACCCAGGATCTCTCACTTTAATATCGTGTGAGCACTCTACCACTGCACTATCGAGCCACTTGGTTGACCAATTACATTTCCCCCTGCTTAATAAGATTCATCCCTGAATCTGATCTGAACCATGCTGGAACCAACAAGACAGTCCCTTTGCTGGTCCCAGCCTGAGCAAAGACCCACATTGAGCCACCAAATGTCACAATAGTGGAAAAGAGCAGAACTCAAACCCAAGGTCTCTCGCTTACTGTGCAGTGTGCAAGCACTCTACCAGCGAGCTACTATTCACATGCATTTTGCACAAATCCATATTAGGGTCAAAATTTCTATCACCTGCAAACATATATTGATAACATGAGGGTCTGGATGGGGTATAATGATTAATGAATAATGGCCTAAAATTTTTAATGAGAGTGAATAAAGAGCAAAAAATTTAATGATTAGTGAATAATGAATAAATGTTAAATTTTTATGAATCGCAGAGTAATATAATGAATAGTGAATAATAACATTTTAAAGAATAATGAATATGCTAAAATTTGGCTATGGAATTGTCTTAGATGGCCTCCCTGACATTCCAGATTTTCATTTTTTTTTTTTGTGGTCTGGACGCCCCTAGAAAGGATTTAGTTCAAATGTTGCATTCATATTTCAGAAATCCTTGTATGTTTGGAAAGACATATGTCTGGAAGCCAAGCATGTAAGAAATGTGTCATTTGAATGCAGAGAAAAATAAATCATTCTGGATGTTTACTGAGCCAGATACTATTTCACTGTTTTGTTTGCTTATGTACATGTATTTTCTTTTTATTCTATTACCCCACTTTGTCCTTATTATGTATGTTCCAATCCTATAATGATAATCTTTTCTGTGGATGGACATCATCTTACTTTTTTTATATGACAGAACATAATTATAGTGTCTTTTGCTATCAGAATCAAAGCAGCACTAAGAATGTTAATGCAAATCTATCTGGCAATTTATATGGCACTACATAATTTTTTTCCTCACTCGCTTCGCTCGCTCGGTATTTAAAGACAGAGCTGGACTATATAAAGGGGATTAGCATTCAGTTGTCATTTTCTCACTAGACTTCAGACCATTCACATCAAATTTCAGCCAATAGATGATATATAGTCCTAACTACAGTAATGTAATTGGGTTATTCCTGTCACAAAAAAAATCAATAATTGATTACCTGTTTTACCTGTATTTTGACCCCCCGGCACAGAAACCCTGTCTTTAAGACATTAATAAAATGTATTGTACAATCAGGCACAAGCACAAATCCATACACTCACTTAGTACTCCTATGCTAACTAGTTTACTAAATGAAAACAACAGCATTTTATTATCACTTTTGCCCCTGAAGATACATAACCTTTACCGGCCTCGGTAGCTCAGTAGGTAGAGTGTCCGCTCCGATATCGGGAGGTACCGGGTTCGATCCTGGGCCGTGACATACCAAAGTCGTTAACAATGGTACTAGTTGCTCCCCGCTTGGCACTCGGATTTTCGGGGTAGGGCTATACTGGTCGCTCCGGTGTCAGTATAATGTGACTGGAGATGGTATCAGGTAAAAGTGTCTGGGATCTGATACCACAGTGAGGCAGCACTATAAAAGTGAGCATTGAGCTCCCTGTCACAACCAGGCACCGTCGTGATATAACAGATAATGTTGAAAGCGACGTTAAACCCGAACAAACAAACAAACATTAAATAACCTTTGGTATTCATAATTGAAGAGAAAGATTCAGGGTAAAACTTAGTGCGTATTCAGTATTTAAGGTGGAGGAGATTATACTCCCAACAGATTTAAAAGGGGATTTGCCAAAAAAAAAATGGTATACTATTTCGGAGAGTTTCTATGAGGCTTTGTGGTCTAGCAGAGTATATAATTGTGCTTCTCTCAAGATGTGAGTATCAAAGTTGCACTCAGCAGTCTAGAATTTAATACCATAGAACTAGTCCTTGTGGCTTGAGATAAGGGATGCCTTATGTGGGGAACACCTATTTGCTTATGGATATTAGCTGGGTGAAGAAGGCGTGACTAGTAATTATCATATTTTAATGAATAATCTAGCTAATTTTAGTGAATAAGCCAAAATTTTAATGACAGTGAATAAATGGCTAAATTTTTAGTGATTAGTGAATACCAGGACCCCCCATCCAGACCCTCATAACATTAGATAGACTGGAAATTTATGATAAATTATCTTTTATTGACACTGTCAAAAACATCACTGTTTGATATACTTAAAAAGGAGCCTCCAAGGTGCAGTGGTTAAGCTACTTGCATTGTAAACTAGAAAAAGTGCCTTGAGAGGCACATATACCCCCAGCTGGTAGCCACCAAGCCCCTTCCCTACCCCCTACCTAAACAACCCGGCACATGCTCACCCCTGACATTGAACATCACATCACCAACGAAAAACAGTACCCTTATCAAGTACATTTTAGAAACCACCAAGCCCCCTTCCCCACCCCCTACCTAAACAACCTGGCACATGCTCACCCCTGACATTGAACCTCACATCACCAATGAAAGACAGTACCCTTATCAAGTACATTTTAGAAATAAGCAGTGCAAAGTGCTTTACATACAAACATGGGGAAGTGTAGTTTTAGAATGACATATCTTTTTTAGAGTGGTATACAGAGCTGACGTGTATACCCAATCTAGGACATAAGCGCAGACATTTTGGGTCAGGTCCTCAGTCCTAGATTGAAATGAAAGTAGAATGTCATTCTTAAAAAAAAAAATGAAAGTAGAATGTCATTCTTAAAAAAAGAAATGAAAGTAGAATGTCATTCTTAAACAAACAAAAAAAAAGTCATTCTTAAAAAAAAAAAAAAAAAAAAAAAAAAAATCCTAGATCTTGACCTCAGGTCCCACCCCCACCCCATGCATGGACCAGTGGGCCTAGCCCTTATGTGGTACCTATGTTGTGTTGTAAGCATGAACGCTTTCTAATACATGGTTGTCAAGATATAGACACACAGAATATTAATCTTTGTAACTATGTACTGTATTTTATGTGTCCTAGATTTTGACCTCGAGCCCCACCCCTAGAGTTTGGTGCCATGTAATTTAATTCAACCCTAAAGGGTATCTATGATCCAAACAGGAATACATTCCTATAAGTATTTGTTAAGATATGAACTTAGAGATGAAAAAACACTATGTAAATAGCACATTTTCAAGGTGACCTAGATTTTGACCTCTAGCCCCACCCCTGGGCATGGACCCAAGGTCCGAACTGACAGAAACAAAGCAAACCCTATAGGGTACCTATGGTTAAAATATGAATGGTTTCTGATCATTGGTTCATGAGATATACACCACCAGTGAAACTTAAACCAAAACTTTGACCCAAAGTAAAGGTGACCTAGATTTTGACCTCTAGCCCCACCCCCGGGCATGGACCCAGGGTCCAAACTTTCAGAAACAAAGCAAACCCTATAGGGTACCTATGGTCCAAATATGAATAGTTTCTGACCATTGGTTCATGAGATATACACTTCTAGAGAAACTTTCACCAAAACTTTGACATAAATTCTACGAACGTTCCGGAATTACGAACGAAGAAACGAACTAACAAACGAACGAATGAACGAACAAACATACGAACAGACGAATGGAAAAGGGAAAACTATATACCCGTCGGCATAAATGCAGGGGGTATAACCAGGGGTTGCATGTTCGATCCCAGGCAGATGAGACATTTATAAATTGAGGACCCATGACAATTTTCCAGGACAACCTGCTGACAAAGACATACCTAGACCAAGCTGGAGACTATGTGTTAAGTCCCAAGTACCAAGACTTCAGACCTTATTTACCCACACAAGAACTATACATATTCACAAATATACTTAAAAAAGAGCATGTTTGACAATCCTTGAAAAGTTCAGTAAATGAAACAATGGTCCTAGCAAATAAAAAATTAAAACTGAGATCCTTTAAGAGCAGCGAACACATTAATGAGAAAGGGGATGGGCCATACCGCGGTTTCGACTATTAAAGTCTCGTCAGTGACCCTTTAGAGTTGGCAACATGGAGCCTAAGAGAACTACTGAAATTTTGCAACTTTCAACATGGTAGTCGATACAAAGACACTATTATTATCTAAATGGGACCAAATATATTAAACATTGGTAAGAAAATGAATCTTAACCGATAACAAATTTCTGATTTCTCAGACTATTCTCGCTGATCTCAAAGGACCAAAAGGAAAATACACTGAAAAGCTTTAAAAACGCAAAGGTTGTAATTCAATTGTATTTTCATACTTCTAGTAGTTCGATTTTTATGAAATTTGACACACATAAACATTGATATGTTTGAAAACTATGCTGTGAATTTCGTATAAAAAAAATGAGAAATGTGAGAGTTACAGTCCTTGCTATAGCTATACCCCTAAAACTGCAAAAGATATTGAGCACGACTACAATTTGTTCCTTGGCACAAAGAGAATTGCTATTTCATTAAAAGCACAGGTTATGCCAATTGCCTTGATTGCAAGACAATAATGCTAGCTTGTCTGATTGGTCATTGTCGACGTAATCCACGTGATATGGCGTTTTTACGTCAAATCTCTAGAAACATTAGTGCCTTGACGTGAAAAGTTCGGTTGATCAGACCGGCGTCAACCTTTCACTGTCCCAATAGCCTCGGAGGGACTGCTGCAGTGCCGTATAGATGAAAAATGGTAATTATGACGTCACGTGGCGTCACATATACGTCATTAAGTTAGTAAATATTCAATTGTGCTGGATAATTCATTTTCAAAGACCCGTAGAATTGTCAAAAATGAAACAAAACGAAAACTAAAGTGTTTTTTAGATATGGATTGCTACAAGCTCCGTGTGAAATGGTCAAATGTTTTTCTTCATTAATTCAACGTGACGCCACATGGCAAAAAGTATAAAATGGCTTTTTATTCCTGTGGGTGGTCAGTGACTTTACAAATGCCGGTTTCGTGTAAAAATGGAAGCAGAGTACAGTTACTGATCCCTTTCACCTGTTACGGAAGACTTAAAATATCCTTGGTGCAAAAAATTACCAATTTTCTTTTTTTGCGTTTTTAAAGCTCTTCAGTGTATAACCTACACTATGGATGATGTACGGGGAGACTTTTTAGGGCCGCCACACGGCACAACACCAGCTGCAGTGATAGCAAATAAAAAATTAAAACTGAGATCCTTTAAGAGAAGCGAACACATTAATGAGAAAGGGGATGGGCCATACCGCGGTTTCGACTATTAAAGTCTCGTCAAAGGATACATTTTCTTTCACACTGACATCATGCATTTTCTGGAAATACTTGTCCCAGTGTACTGGTGTGTAATCTCTTTTCCTCATCAGTGAACTTTTCTTTTGGCCACCAACATCCCTGGGAACAAAAATACTAAAATGAGCCTTTGCATGAGAAAACTAACAATGTGGTGTTCCGATCAGGTCAGATTCAAATCAGCCTGTGCAGCCGCACAAAATAGTTGGAAGAATGAAATTTCAGACTTAGAAAGAAGAAGCATCATACTATCTCAAGACAAGGACTCATACTATCTTTGCAGTGAAAACAAAGGTGCTGATCAGCTGTGCAGTTAATGCACAGTTGATCTGCGCCTTTATTTTTGCATTTGCAAATAGTTGTTTTTTTTTCTAATGCAGCAGCTCAAATCGTACGTCATGCAACCATGTCCACACAAAGAACACTCCCTGATATACATGTATCCAACTTTTATGTAGTGAAAATAGGGTTTACAGGGGTATTTTTTTCTTATTTCTGCTCCAAAATAGATACTGTAGGTTCTAATGTGCACCCACAATCAGGGCAAAATAATTGAAGATATAATAATTGTTCTAAGGAATTTTTCAATTTTTACAGCTGAAAAAATCTCAGTATACTATATGGACAAGTTTTCCACCTGAAAATAATGTACTAGGGACTGGTTATTCAAACACTGTGCACATGTCTGGGTCATCTTAAAGAAACATGACAAGTCCATGTCAAGTGAAAATCAAAGGAAACCAATCTTTAAAACATAATTCACTTGACTTCCAGTGTGTCATTTGTGTAAGTCTTTAAATTTATGTCAGATCTAATACCTGTTTATTCAAACTGCCTCATTGGCTATGGTTGTACATGTATATCTGTGAAATACATGTAATTTTGATCATGGTTTCCCGAGGATGTTTGGTGTTGAAAGACCTTTTCATAAACAAGTCTATCTATCTATCTATAGATACTGCGACACCCTCATTACTGAGTATTATGCGCAGGGCTGCCCATGGTGGAGGAAGGCCAGTACATATCTCGGCTTCCCAGAATGTGTCTGTGAAAGCATGGCGTTCGGAAGGCGACAGCCAGACCATATACGTTCCATCAGGTTCTTAATTAATTTCTTTTGTATTTCTTTTTAGAAATGAGCTGCCCCATGGGAAAACCAACAATCTGCATAGGCGAAAACAAAGGCGCAGATCAGCTTCGCGGTAACCGCGAAGCTGATCAGCGCCTTTGTTTTCGCTACTCGGATAGTACAATTCCTCCTTTACTTAAATCCAAAATTTCAAGCTTCTAGCCAGCTTCTGTAGCTGTACAGGCTGGTTTGTGTCAGACCTGTTCGGAAACCACATTGTTGGTTTTCCCATGAGGCGGCTCAAATATATTCGTCCATGCTGGGATGTAAACCTGCAACCTACAGACTAAGCAATTTAGGTATGTAGCTCAGTTCTTATATGAGCCGCCTCGTGGGAAAACCAACAATGTGGTTTCCGAACAGGACCGACACAAACCGGCCTGTACAGCTACAGAGGCAGGCTAGACGCCTGAAATTTTGGAGTTAAGTAGAGGAGGAATTGTACTATCCGAGTAGCGAAAACAAAGGCGATGATCAGCTTCGCGGTTACCGCGAAGCTGATCTGCGCCTTTGTTTTCGCCTATGCAGATTGTTGGTTTTCCCATGGGGTGGCTCATATGAAACCTCTGAGCTATTCCGATGCCCAATTCACACTAACACTTTCAAACAGTACATGCAAATTCATGGTGCATGTCATCACCAGACCAGACTGGAACAGATGGATTGGACGTAATCAATTCTCTCTCCTTTATGAGAAGAAAAGATCAACCCATGGTCACAACACCTTAAATTTTATTAGTAGGTACACCAGGACTTTTTTGCTATACAAAACTGGGTCTGGTTTGCTGTACCAATATTTTTCCCAAATGACTGAAAAACTTCCCAATCAACCTGAAACATTCCTGTTTTAGCAGAAAAATCCAAAATAAAAAGGTAAAGTTTTCCAGTCTGGCAAGAAATTGCACTTTTTTCCAAACTCTTGTTATTGTTTCCAAAATCATGCTACTTTTTCCTAATTTCATCAGTAACAAAAATTCCCAAAAAGGTCAGAAAAAGCCCTGTACACCATTTAATTTATAAGGTTGGGCTAGATTAACTCATACCCCCATAAAAGGTTTTGGCCATGAAAATGTATTAGGTGGTATGTCATGAAACATTCAAGCAACAGCAAATGTATGCACCAGATAAAAGTATATGTACATATATAAAAGTGTCCGTAAATGTTGTAATTTGTAAAGCACTTTTCAGCAATTTATGAAAAAGGCACTCTAAGGCCACATTTAAAATTATTTCTGTTCCCCCTCTCCCTACCCTGTCTAGAAAAGTTGGGTAGGTAGGCTTTTTTTTTTTTTATTTTCGTTTTTTATGAACTACTGTCTATTATGCGTTATTTTTGGTGAAAGGAATTATGCTTCAAATATTATTGATAGTAATCAAATTATTTGTACTTTTTACTATTTACAACCAAGAAACTGGTAAAAAAAATGTAGTGCCGGACACGGAGCCCATCCAGTGAGGATAAGCTGGGTGTCTGGCATTGCCTGACACGCAGACTCTAGCCTTATTCATCCAGTACCAGACGCCGAGACACAAAGAAAAACATTTCTTTCCATTAGAGATTGCTTATCAGTATTTCTAATACTTTTTATGTATTCTAGACATGTTTTTCTAATTGTATAAGGTCAGGACTAATGCAGAAAAGCTAAATGAAGAAAAAAATACAAGTATAAGTTTTTAAAAAAAGTACAAGTATTAGTTTTTTGAAAAATCTAAACAGTAACCCCAAGTATCTGTGGCTGAATGTGCCCTTTTCAGCATAAGTTCACCCTCTTTAAGGAGTGATTCCGTTGAAAGGCGCTTGGCCGAAAGACAAATACATGTCAAGGATGGAAAGTCTAAAAGTTTGTTTGTTTATGTAAACAAGGTTTTGGAGCAGTACGGGCTTCCAAGCACGGTGGATCTGCTTGATGCTGGTTATGCCAAAGCACAGTGGAAAAGTCTTTATGAGCAGGCTGTTAATGGGTATTGGTCAGACAAAATTTTGGAAGAGGCTGTGGGAAAAACTTCCATGAGATTTATGAATGTTCAGAATTATCCCATCGGATTGGCTCATCTGGTCTGGCGTGATGCTGGTTATGATATCATGTCGGTCCAGAGGGCTGGTTGGAAGGCCAGGTTAATGTCTGGTACCAAAAGCCCATGAAGGCGAAAGCCTGCATCGGCAATAGTTTGAGGAAACACATGTGACTAATTTCCCCGGCTTCCCGCGCAGATATTTGTTCTATTATTAGACGAGTCATTTCGAAGAGAACATGTGGAGATAGCAGCAGGAGTTAATCAACAATTACATAGACTCTTATAAATGATAATTAACATGTACCTGATAATCAGCAATAACCAGAAGCAATTGTGGTGGTATGGCGAAATACAAATGAATGTTAATAAAATATTTAAATATCAACCAATGTGCCCTATTAAAAAGATCATATACATGTCACGACAAATCTGAATAACTTCACCACAAATGGCGGAAGATTTCATGGTGTATACGAGCGAGCATCTGTCTAAACTAAACTAAAAAGTTGTGAACTCAAAATGTGTGATTTGCTTGCGATTTTCAACTTTCATGCATTTAATAGCGAATATCATGGTTGATCTTAACTTTTGAAAGTCGCACATTTGTATTGCATGTAGTTGGAAGATTTGCTGATTCGGTCAATATTTTTTTCAGTCATGTCGGCATAGAACATTGGGAAAATAGCTGCTCATTCGGCTTACGATATGTTTCATGGTATAAGTACCTGATTGTTAGTTTGGTTTTTTCCCACCTCGGTTTTTGGAGTGGGAATCTTTTTCTGATTGCGCCTTTTCCTGATCTTTGCCTACTTGTACCTTTCTGTTGAATTTCGCATTTTAAATTCTACATAAAAAGTCCTTGATGCGATGTATATAGTCAGCTTTATCAAATTGTCTTTACGTGACGGAAGCATTGCGATTCTGGTCTCAATTAACATAACCATGGTCTAACAACAGGTTCAATTATGGCCAATTTTATGCCTGCTGTGCGATACAGATGGCGCTGCAGAGGTGCGATTTACCTATCCCATGAGCCGTTTCTATTTATAGCAACACCGTTTCAGGTCTGCTATGTCATCACATGTTACCGGTATGGGGGAAATTAGTACTGTGCCTTCCCAATACCTATTATCAGCAGATGCAGACTTTCTCCTATTCATCTACTTTTGCTGGTACTTATATGCTACAGGCCACACGTGCGAGGTTTAATCAGTTTGAGGTGGATCCGACGTGCTTGTTATGTTGCAAAGAACCAGAAAATATTGAGCATTTTTTACTTAGATGTGAGTCACTAAACTGTTACAAAATAAGACAACCATTTCTGGATAAGATCTATAAGTTAATTCAGAATTCCTTGGGTGTGGCAAAGTTGAATGACTTTAAAATTAATGATACAGAGTTCACTGCTATTCTCCTGGATTCAGTGCTGATTGATCCTAATAGTGCGCTACCCCTGGAAGCATTCCTGCATGAGATGGAGACATCCTCCAGAGGACTCTGCTATGCTCTTCATATGAAACGCACTTCCTTACTTTGCCAGTCAAACTGAACTGTTACGAACTTGTATATACAAGTGTACATAAGTTAGTTGCATGTTTATCGTGGTGTATGGGAAAACACTTGATAGCAAGAACAATATAAGAGCTTGAAATCGGTGGGGTGCAAGTATTAAGCCTCGAAGTATTAAATCTGAGAAATTCACACGTATCAACGTGGTTCTCCTGGAAGAGTAGTTGCGGAACCTCACTCCATTACGTTCCGTGGCGGACCTTGATGGTTCTATTTGATCAAAACAATTTCCGATTGAATAAAAAAGGATTACACTTGGTTGACACCTGGTTAGTGCATCCTGAGATACAGAGATACAGAGATCTGAAACTGCTATTGAATATTGATATTTGCCTCCGCAGTGTCTGTCGCTTAGGTAGACAGGTAAATCGGTGAAAAAAATCAATATTTTACCGGCCGCTGAATGTGGTCCGAATTTTTGTATATTAGCAAATATAAATCGTTTAAATTTTCTTCGCCATAATTCATATAATAGTAAAAGATTTTATTTCTGTTAAATAGAGCTTCAAATTTCCAACAAATAGATACTAAACACCGGCATCTTTGTCAGAAAGACTAGAGAGAGAGAGAGAGAGAGAGAGAGAGAGAGAGAGAGAGAGAGAGAGTCATCTCTTTAGTTGTTTATCAATTATCAGTCGATTTGCACAAGCTGTTGTTCTTTTTCCTTACGAATTACGCCCATAATTATGCTTTTTTTCTACGCTACTGGACACATACAACGATTCTTAACGGATTATCTTTAGATTAAAGAAAACGCAAACTGATTTATCTCGCCGTATCTCTAATCATACTTAACACCGTATAAATAACGATAATTATTGAACAAGGTGAAAGCTTCAATTCAAATTAAAGCATCTTTTTTAAGCTTTAGACCTGACAACAACGATTTTGATGTCCCCCGACGTAAATGAGCGTAATGAGATTGCCCTATATCAATTCTAGCCACATCTATCTATCACGTTCAATGAAGAATACCGCCAATATCCGAATATAATTCAATTGCACACGTTGGAGAGATACGTTTGGTTCAACAACCATTTTTGCTTTTTTCTATCTTCTTTTTTCCCCTTCGTTTTGTTGGTCATATTTTATACTTTTCTCTACAAAGGGCAGTGGAGGATCGGATTATGTGAATTAAATGGAATCAGTCAGGCATGAATTTGAATATTCTTCTTTTTTTTTTTTCTCCTCTATCTTTCGTACTTGCATTCATGTATATTCTAAGAAGTCGCCGCCGAAACTTCAAAAGAAAAAATGACACTTTTATTACCAGCTACCTGTATTGCACCGTGCAATACCTGTTGATTCGGCGACTTGTTTGATCTTCGAGCCATTAAAGACGCACTTATGTCACGATGCAGGCACGTGCCGCATTAATGACAGATACCTGACACAGTTTAATGTAACTTTATCGAAGATTGTATTCGGAAAAGTAATTGAAATAAATACATAATGAAAAATAATAATACACTCTAGGCCAACATGCAACCACACTTTTCTTGCAATGTTAGCTCTCATCATGATATAGTCATACTCAAAATGTTGAAAAGATAATACTCTAGCTTTATATGTATACTTGCCCGTGCTGAGCAACGATTTCTTTTCAATAGATGATATGGTGTCTGTTTTCAAGCGCGGTCTCGCAGTTTTCACATTGCACGAAAATGCATCAATGGGATGTTTTTCAACAGCATCAAAGTAAAAATGCAATCTGCATATCAGAGCGCCTTTCGCCGGATCCTTTTTTTTTTCTTCTCGAATTCGGGCTTAACGTATAATTAAATTCCTGCATTTTGCTACTCATATGTCATTTCTTCTTTTGTCACTTTTTTTATTTCGAAAAAATGTGGAAACTAATTGTTCTGTTGTCCCCATCACATTTCCGGGCATGCGGCTATCCCAAATCCTGTCCCGGGCACGGCACATGGGGAGGGTGTGTGGTTATAAATACAAAATAAATTATCGGCTAAATAGACAACCGATCACTGGAGATCATCTGTAAATGCATGATATGTCTTTCTGCATTCAAGTGTAACTTTTTGGTCTTATTTGCAATGCCAAACAATGTGTAGAAAAATCTCCATTTTGACGCCAAAGCGGCGAAAAGTTGTGAAAAACATCTGATTCATTAGGGCGATTTGAAGCTTTCAAAAATACCCAAACCGCATCGAAGGGCAATAAAACGATTTGTAAGACATTGTTCTTTGAGAAAATTGATCTTGTTTGCCAAAGAAAAGTCATTCATAGAAGCCTTTTTAATAAAAACAATTACACATCGTTTTGAGATCGGGCCAAACCTTTTTTGCTTAAATGACAAAAATTGTCAAGATTTATACGATCGTAAGACAAACACAGTCATAGATTGTGTGCCTATCAACAAATAAAACGATTTTTATGCCTTTCTTCTTTCATATTTTGTTGTTTAAAGATTACCTAGCCTTTTAGTAACAACGCCTTTTAGTCAAAAAGTACCGACTATAATCCGCTTGGTCGCCATTTTGAAACGCCGAACAAGGAATTAGGTGTTTTATCAACGTATAATTAACAATCAAAAATCCAATAAAATCACTACAAACATCAAAATCTGGTTCCTAAATAAAATATTAAATGTTAACAGTTTCTATTGAATAAAATATTATCTCATCGGATGTATGAAATTGCCAATGAACGCCGATATTTATAGCATTGGTTTTGTCTTCGAAACAATATGGCGGCGGATCGTAGGTGGCGCCACAGGTACACGCGCGACAAACATAAAAAGGCCGCTAGGTGGACTTTCTAATCTCCTCATCTTTATCTCAGGTGCATCCGAACTTGACCTTGTTGATGTCACGTGTGTGCCTTGACGTCACGGTGCGCGCTTTGTCACGTGAGCATGGAGAGCTTCTTTCTAATTGGCTTAGCGTCGCGTAAAAAAATGAGAGCAAACGAGCTAGCTGAATGTGTAAATATCACAGAAATTATGGATTTAAAGCTGGAATCAGAGACTTTTCTTATGGAACATCACCTGGAGAGAAAATTTAATATCTCTGCGAACAGTATGTGAAGTGAGGGTGAGCGGGATTTAGTTTTTCACTCTATTTTTCACAGTGAATTTCGGGTTTCAAAATTTGATGTGTATTTTAGTAAAACTATTTTTGACCGGTTAGTACACGCTTGGCACTGAGGCTGTATGACACATTCGGAATGCTTTTGTGTAAACATGCATGGAGATTGTAAATAACAGCTGAAGGTCTGAGTCTACTGGAAGAGGAGGGATGTACTAACAACGGCAATATCCTGATTCTTTCCCCTTGGGGAGAGATTTACTTTTTAAATATTACTACACCAAATGTGGACTATTTTTGTGATCAGTGTCACTCAGACGCTTGCATTTATTAAAATACATGAATATATAATATAGTTAGGGGAGAGAAACACAAATAGTATAAATCATTATATAGGAGGAGTCGTCTCCCAGAAACTAGGAAGACAAGTATTGTGCATATTGTTCCTGATTCTACCCCCTAAACATTCTTTCCCCTATACATTCTTTCCCATGTACAGAACATCAATTTTTTTCATATTTATTATCTTTTTATACCCCAAAAGCATACCATGCCCCTTTTCTTGAAGCCATGGATCCCCAAAGAAAACCCTTTTTAGACACTCGTGGGACTACTCCCCCAAGATGCATATAGGTATCTTTTTTTCGTGTATGGTATATATTGTTCCTGATTCTCTCCCCTATACATTTTAACCCCTATGTCTTATTTTAAAGTATACAATATTAGTATCTAAGAGGGAGAAAATGTATAGGGGGGAAAACGTATAGGGGGGAGAATCAGGAACAATATATATATCCATTCGACCAGAAACAGATACTTATATGCCTTGTGGGGGAGTACTCCCCCGAGTGTCTTAAAAGGGTTTTCTTTGGGGATCCATGCTTTAAAGAAAAGGGGCATGGCATGCTTTTGGGGTATAAAGATATGGAAAAAATTAATGTTTTCTATACGGGAAAGAATGTATAGGGGGGAGAACGTATAGGACTATAGGGGGGAGAATCAGGAACAATATATATGTCCATTCGACCAGAAACAGATACTTATATGCCTTGTGGGGGATTAGTCCCCCGAGTGTCTTAAAAGGGTTTTCTTTGGGGATCCATGCCTTAAAGAAATGGGGCATGGCATGCTTTTGGGGTATAAAGATATGGAAAAAATTAATGTTTTCTATACGGGAAAGAATGTATAGGGGGGAGAATGTATAGGGGGGAGAATCAGGAACAATATATATCTCCATTCGACCAGAAACAGATACTTATATGCCTTGTGGGGGAGTACTCCCCCGAGTGTCTTAAAAGGGTTTTCTTTGGGGATCCATGCCTTAAAGAAAAGGGGCATGGCATGCTTTTGGGGTATAAAGATATGGAAAAAAATTAATGTTTTATATACGGGAAAGAATGTATAGGGGGGAGAATGTATAGGGGGGAGAATCAGGAACAATATATATATCCATTCGACCAGAAACAGATACCTATATGCCTTGTGGGGGAGTACTCCCCCGAGTGTCTTAAAAGGGTTTTCTTTGGGGATCCATGCCTTAAAGAAAAGGGGCATGGCATGCTTTTGGGGTATAAAGATATGGAAAAAAATTAATGTTTTCTATACGGGAAAGAATGTATAGGGGGGAGAATGTATAGGGGGAAGAATGTATAGGGGGGAGAATGTATAGGGGGGAGAATCAGGAACAATATATATCTCCATTCGACCAGAAACAGATACTTATATGCCTTGTGGGGGAGTACTCCCCCGAGTGTCTTAAAAGGGTTTTCTTTGGAGATCCATGCCTTAAAGAAAAGGGGCATGGCATGCTTTTGGGGTATAAAGATATGGAAAAAAATTAATGTTTTCTATACGGGAAAGAATGTATAGGGGGGAGAATGTATAGGGGGGAGAATGTATAGGGGGAGAATCAGGAACAATATATATCTCCATTCGACCAGAAACAGATACTTATATGCCTTGTGGGGGATTAGTCCCCCGAGTGTCTTAAAAGGGTTTTCTTTGGGGATCCATGCCTTAAAGAAAAGGGGCATGGCATGCTTTTGGGGTATGAAGATATGGAAAAAAACAATGTTTTCTATACGGGAAAGAATGTATAGGGGGGAGAATGTATAGGGGGAAGAATGTATAGGGGGGGAGAATGTATAGGGGGGAGAATCAGGAACAATATATATCTCCATTCGACCAGAAACAGATACTTATATGCCTTGTGGGGGAGTACTCCCCCTTGTGGGGGAGTACTCCCCCGAGTGTCTTAAAAGGGTTTTCTTTGGGGATCCATGCCTTAAAGAAAAGGGGCATGGCATGCTTTTGGTGTATAAAGATATGGAAAAAAATTAGTGTTTTCTACGGGAAAGAATGTATAGGGGAAAGAATGTATAGGGGGGAGAATGTATAGGGGGAGAATCAGGAACAATATATATGTATATCCGACCAGAAACAGATACTTATATGCCTTGTGGGGGAGTAGTTCCCCTAGGGTCTTAAAAGGGTTTTCTTTGTGGATCCATGCTTTAAAGAAAAGGGGCAAATAGGCCCCAAATAAGCCTAGTCATGACGCTTATTCCGTAAATGACAAATTTACGGAATAAGCCTCATATATAAATTAGCCATTGTTTTATATTTATGATGCTTATTCATATATAAGGAGTTATGTATTTTAAAAGTGTACGATTAAAAAAAAAAAGTTGATTATTGCGTGTACTGTATTTTTTTTTTTTTAAAATCAAGCGCCTGCGAGACACTGATCAAATATTCATACGTGTTTGTAGTGTTCGGATGCAACCGTGAGAAATTTTCCCCAAATTCAATTTCAGGGGAGAAAATCAGGATATAGCCCTAACAACAACAACCTGCCCTTTTCAAATCCTAGCCGGAGCACTGCATTCTATGTACCAACTGAGGCTACAAAGAAAATCGCAATTCAGACAAAATGTTGACACATATACCTAACGGAAGAGGGCGGCATCGGTGGTAAACCGCCGAGTTTTTGCTTCAAAGCTTGTTTTTGAAGCGCCGACATTTTGGATTTTTCTTATGGATCTATTTGCATATTAACCGTGCACGATCTTATTACCCCAGGACGCCCCAAACCACCGGTTGACACCCCAAACCCCAAGACACACAAGCACACCACAGGACAGTTCGTTTTTTTTTGTTTTTTTGTTTTTTTTTTTTTCTTTTTTTTTTTTTTGTTTTTTTTTTGTTTTTTTTTTTGACTGTCGGTCTGTGGTACAGTAATTCAAGTCGTTTTGATCGAGACCTGGGACCTTTTCGGGGTGGGGTATGAAAGCCCCTGCCGAGCCGAGCTTTGAGAAAGACCCTGCCGAGCCAGGTTTTTGACTTGTAATCGCCAATTTATCTCAAAATTCCAAAACTGAATGATTTCATATGTTGAAATAGATAAAATCACACATGTGTTAAAGATATTGTTCGTCATGATTAATTTGAAAACAAAATTTGATGGCGTTTTTCTATTCGACTGGTACAAAAGCTGAGATTTTCTATCAAATCCAATAAATTTGACAAATTATCATAACTGAGTTTATGTAAAAGGTTTCAAATCATATCAAATCGCTTCAAATCTATAAAATATCATTCTATATATTATTTGCCATGTAGATATCCAGCTTTTAGCAATAATAAGTCAAAAACCTGGCTCGGCAGGGTCTTTCTCACAGCTCGCCTCGGCAGGGGCTTTCATACCCCACCCCTTTTCGGTCCGAGGATGCTTCGGCCATCCTATCATATTTTGCATGTAGACATGATATCATACATATCATTATAATTGGCCCCAGTTCAATTCCAGCTGGTAGTTACATTGTGTGATGTTCCTGAAGGTGGATTCAACTACTTTGTTTCATGTCGTCAGGTGTTTGGGACCTATGTGCACCTGAGTAAGTAAGTAAGTAACTAAGTAAGTAAGTAAGTAAGTAAGTAAGTAAGTAAGTTAAGTAAGTAAGTAAGTAAAGTAAGTAAGTGTAAATAAGTAAGCAAAGTATAGTAAAGTAAAGTAAAGTAATGTAAAGTAAAAGGATACCTATCTTGACCAAATGATAAGACAAACTGGCTTATCAGACACAGTCGAAGCCAAAATTGAGACTGAAATAAAGAATCTTAGGAATTCAAAGATTCTGTCTTCTCTGCAATAACTGGACTTAAGAACCAAGTGGAAAAGTCCAGAACGGTGACAAGATCTGATATTCACACCCCCTTCACCCCTCCCCCCCCCCCCAACATTTCAACTCACAAGGAGCCTCAAAATGCGGAAACACAAGTGAGGACAACTGAAACTGAATCAGCTTCTCAAAATCAGTTTGCACAGGGTAGAAAATATAGTGCACTCATTGTAGGTGACTCTACAACTAGAATTCTCAGCAGTAATAAACTATGTGGCAACGAACTAAAAGTGAGAATGAAAAGCCACCCTGGTGGAAGATTACATGATGTGTGTAACAGTATCATACACATGGCCGAAAGTGATGATGAGTTTATTTGTACCACAGATGCCATCGTTATTCACTGTGGAACCAATAATCTGTCTGATGGGGATTCCGCAGAAAAGGCAGCAGAAGAAATGGTACAATTCGCTGAAAAGGTCAAGCATGTAAATTCACATTCTAATGCACTTGAGAATGTAACGCGAAGTCTGATTGGATAACGTCAAAACCTTGCGACGGTATATTCTGCGATATACCGTCGGAAACCCAACGTCATGAGCAACGTCGCTTATGATTGGTTAACGTCGTGTTTTTCGTCGCTGGTGACGCTCACGTTTCGCAAAAAACAATGCATTTTTTCGATGTTTATAGTTAAAAAGTACATTAGAATGGGGATAACAATATTCAAATTTTTCATTTGGGGTGGTATATCGTCGGATATACGGTCGGAAATCATGTTTTACGGCTCCGCTGACGCGTCGCCGTAAAACAAAATTTCCGACCGTATATTCGACGATATACCGCCCCAAATGAAAAATTTGAATACAGTTATCCCCTAAATGTAAAATAATAGTTTAATCTTTGCTGCCACGAAAAAATGACAGATTGGCAACAAATCAATTAATTAAACAAATCAATCACTAAAACAACTGTGCAACAAGCTTGTACCGGAACAATATTCATTTCAATGCAAAAGGTGGAAAGGCTTTTGGGGAAATGATAAGCTCCACAATCAGAAATACACTACAACTCAGAATGCAACCACCACTATCATCAGCTGAAAGAAATTGACAGGTTTTTCAAACAGGGAGGCCATCAGGGAGGAGATCAACCAACATGACCACGAACAATACAGACAACAACACCACCATCAACAACAACAGACGCTACCAGAGGAACTATCACCAGAGGTTCAACAACAACAACAACAGGAACCACAACAACACTTCACAGATCTTCAGCAGCAATTGGCTAGGGCATCAAATGCCAATGATGTTCATGCCAATGCCCCATCCACCACCTTGGGTTCAACAACCTGGAATCCATCAATACACTCTCAGAATGTAAACCATAATGACAATACAGCTCAAAATACGTCATCTAACAGCAATCAACAAAATTATCACATGGATGCATGGTTTTCCAGTAAAGGCTTACATATTTCTCATCTGAATGTCCACTACCTGTACCCCAAGCTGGACGAGATCAAACACTTACTAAATGACCAGGGCAATATCGACATATTGTGCTTATGTGAAACCTTTTTGAATCAATGAGGTTGACATAGACGGTTATCAAGTGTTCCGTAAAGACAGACAGACGCATGAGGGTGTGCTTGTTATCGATATGAAATCTTACTTATCATGCATTCATCGTAATGATTTGGAGATTGCTGACATTGAAATGCAGTGGATAGAAGTGAGAAATAACAGACAAAAACCTTTTCTTCTGTGTTATTGCTACAGACCGCCATCTAGTACTACTGACTGGATTCAAAAGTAGAGAATGAACACAGAAGAAAAGGAAATCATAATATGTTAGGAGATTTTAATTATAATCTGCTAAGTGAAACAAGTGCAGCCAAGCAATGGATAGATATAACATCTAATCTGAACCTTAAACAACTTGTTCAAGTGCCAACAAGAGTCACAGACACTACAAGAACTTTAATAGAATAGTTGTGAAAATATCATAAATGTGACAGTACCAATATATGCAATTAGTGACCACTTTCCTGTTTGCCTTACAAGGAAAATAACAAAAGATTTTGACAAAGGTCATGTGCATAAGTTTTTCTTGCACACCAGATAGAGAAATCCTACATTTTACCCCATGTGAGAAATTCTTATCCCACCCTCGTTATCTCACCCCGGTCGCACCCTGCGTTCAAATGTTCTTTTTTAACACTGGTTGTATAGGACGTCACGTAATTTCGTCGCTAAGCGCACACGTCACAATGACGTCAAAACGTTTTAAATCAAAATGGCGGACGCCGCGATTTTATCATTTTTCTAGGTAAATAGTATAAAAATCAATCTTCGCTGCATTAAGGTGAGCAAGAAAAAGAATCCATCATTCGTGTCAGGTATGGATAGACAAATCTGTCCCGAGGGTCACAATTTGGCATCACGAGGCGAGCCTCGTGATGCCAAAATGTGACCCTCTGGACAGATTCGTCTATCCATACCTGACACTCATGTAAGATTCTTATAATCTCATACAGAGACACTAAATCATTTGATGAATCAGCCGTTGTCTCAGACCTTGATAATCAACCCTGGTCAGTGATTGACATAATGATGCTTTGGATTACTTTTTAACCCTCTTTAAATCAGTTTTATCAAAACATGCACCTGAAAAGAAAAAGCGAATAAAAAAAAGGAAAAACAACCAAACTGGATGACTAAGTATATATCTAACGCTATTCGAAAAAGAGATGGTTATAAACCTCGAAATACAGAACAATATCGATTTTGGCGAAATAAAACAAAAAGCTACAAGTAGGCAACGATCAGGAAAAGGCGCAATCAGAAAAAGATGCCCACTCCAAAAACCGAGGCGGGAAAACACAAACTAACAATAAGGTACTTATACCACGAAAACATTTCGTAAGCCGAATGAGCAGCTATTTTCCCAATAGGTGGCCACTCAGTTACCTAAACTTAACTAAAATATGATAACATGCATAAGGCGCCAATGGCACAAAAAATTTAAACACCAAGACATAAAACAATAAGAACCACCACAGAAGTATCGCCTTGGAACGATCAGTAATATAAAATTACTGGCGGACTTAAACCGGTTTTACAGGTACAGTAAATTATCCAGTTCCGGGTCACTTTTTTTCGAAGTGGTTTCCAGATAATTGCTCAGAACAAATTAGGTTTCGACCTTACCATTAAAAAGTATAATTCTTCTTCTAAATAATAAACTTCAATCTGATTACGTGGGAATAGTCTGTGTGCCACACGATGGCTTTGAAGCAGACCATCAATTTATCCAGTTCCGAATCATTTGTCCAGTTCCGAATCACTTGCGATAAATTTTAAACAAGAAACTCTCTGGCGCTATTGCGTTATGATTTTGATTTTGTAGCTTCATTACTTCTTTATAAAACAAGACTTACACATAGTTTACCATTTCAGATAGTAAAAGTGTCCAAAAACTGTACATGTATACGACGTATAACTTACGTTCTGGATATCGGCGTCAATCGAAAACAAATAAATGTTTTAAGTCGATAGTGGCGTAACTGGTTCCAGAGTTTTGCAGTTAAGTGCTGGTAATCATGGGTAGCGCATTGATTATTTTCATTTGTGTTTGTTTGTTTATCTGTTTGTTTTGTCGTTTATGTTTTATGAGTTTAACTTTCACGTGTTTGATTAACATTGAATTTCAAACACAGTTAAACACAGCTAGAAATCCAGACAGCATGTTTTGTTCGCGATGCTGATCGACTGCACAAAGAATCACCTGCTTAAGGAAACGACCAACTGATTTTTATTATTGGGGGAGGGGGGAGGGGGGGCTGTACGATTTTTGAAAAAAAAAAAAAAAAAAACAGGATCCAATTTTGGCCGAAAAACATATCTAGGACAGAGCAAATTCTATTTTACTATTTTATGTATTGTAATATATACCAATAAAAAGACAGGACCGCGCCGTGAGAAAAAAATAATATCCAGGCCCGGAAACATATTCCGGCCCTCCCCTCTTAAAATTCAAATGGTCGCTCTCTAAGAGAGAGAGAGAAGAAGAAGAAGAAGAAGAAGAAGAAGAAGAAGAGAGAGAGAGAGAGAGAGAGAGAGAGAGAGAGAGAGAGAGAGAGAGAGACGCTGCTAGATTCCTTATATGACGAGCATTTGTCTTACCAAAAAGCATAACGGTGCTCAACGTGAGGATCGGACCCAGTGTCTGTCCTTCTTGGCTTTGTTGTGGTTATATTTGAAGCACGTTTAGTTTAGGATGTCAGGGCATCCTAACTTGGGGCCCATTTTTTTTATTCAGTTTAACGTCGCTTTTATGATTATTTCAGCTCATGTGAGACGCGCCAATCAGTACCTGTGGGACGAAAACGGGAGAACCCCGAGAAAAACAAAACCACCTGATATACTCGCAAGCAGAACTTGGTTTGTCTCACATGGCCAGAGCGGGGTTCGAACCCACACCAGACACAGCGGTGAGAATTTTGGGCACAAGTCCCATAAAATAGGGGCAAAGTCCTGACATTACCATAGCTGTGGACTAGAACGTTAAGCATCAATTCAAACAAACTGCATTGCAAATTAAAGACTGTGGTATTGTGGCGACACGCACGCACACACGCACGCACGCACGCACGCACACACATCAAATAAAATACTTACTGAGATTTAAACACTCCCTCCTCAGTTCCTTTAGGTTTAGCGCTAATACGTGTACTGCGATATTAATAGATTTACGAGTACATGTACTATGTCGACACAATTGATTTTTACTGACCCGAAACTAGCTAAATTGGTAGATAAAATTAACAAGTTCCTACGCAACAGAAAATCAATAAATGAAGTTCAGTTTTCCTGGTGTGTTATAACTAATATTGGGACGCATGTTGGAACTAAAAGTGTAAAAAAATAATGTTCCAGGTTCATGCATTTTGCGGAAACCTGCACCTTGCGGATAATTACACAAGTGCAATATACATTCTAATTCGACAGGTCATCTCGAAGAACAGATTTATTTTTAGCATGCAGATAAGTTTTCAAAATCTGACTTCGTGCAGAGGAAGAGAAAAAGATGGACTTCATGACCGTACAAAATATTTGTTTTTTAATTGAACAGTTGCTGTGTAGTTCGTGACGATACGACCACTTGATTCGGAACTGGATAAGATTCGAAACCGGATAATTTACTGTACCTAACCAATGATAATATATCTCCTTGGATTTTTTTCTTGAGCAGAGACAGATAAATCTTTCTTCCATAGACCGGGTCTAAGACCCCAACTATATTTTACCCCAAAACAGAGCTCATTCATCTGTTTCACAACCCCTATTGGCACAGTCTCATTTAAGCTGTTAAGAAATATATCCCAGGCCTTATGCAAGTACATCAACGAAATGGGGAGGTAGCCAGCATCCGATGCCGGGAATGTTTGCTGTATTTGGATGACCCAAAACCGAACAAGAGTGATACATGAGAATTCCAAACTACTATATCCGCATATTTGATGCAACCAAATTTCTCACAGCACAGATTGATGCATGAACAGATGAGAGCGCGGTGATTCCAACCGGATCGACTTGGCGAGATAATGTGCTATTCACCGTAAGTAGTTGCCCGGCGGCTTCCAATCACCGCATTTTATTTCGTCACTTATCGCGCAATGTCGCGTCAACCTACGCAGTACGAATGGTTGCATCACGGGTACATAGGATGCACCAGACGTTGTTCAAACTTGTTTTATACATTTATATTATGAATCATGGAGTGATGCATTGGAGGCTCAAGCACTTAAATTATATAGAAGATGGCATTAGCCTATTTTACCCATGGTCATATTTGATCACTTATTATGCATTCGAATAGGACAATTTGAATGGAGACAAAAACTTGCTTAACACAACCGAAAGGAAAGACAATTAACAAAATGTCCCATGGCTATATACTTACAAGTATTAGCTTTTTCAAAAAGCTTGCGGGCGTTTAGCCCTAGTTATAGAATGAAAGCTGACCCTATTCAACATATGTGCTTTAATTCCTGGTTCCTGGTGTGCAGAAAAAAATGGATAGTCAAATATTAGAACATGAATTGCTGGGTTTTAACTTTTTATAGGTTTCTGACAATTGTGACAAATTATGGCATGCCAAAAACACGCACAACATCATATTACCTTAAACAATACCAGACCGAGTTGACCCGGCCAAGTAGACACAGGACCGAGTTGACTCAGGAGCCGAGTTGGTATCAGGCCGAGTTGACCCGCTTCCGCTAACTTCATCTTCGCAGCACAGATAGACCTTACTATGCTTCGCTTTTAATATCATCAGAAAAACTCCAAATAAATAAGTATCATTTTATCAAAATATATTGGGCTTCAAGATAGCAATGGTTTTCTGACAATTCAAAATAAAACTTTTAAATGGCCTTTTTTAAATCAAAACAGTAATTTTGGATTATTTTTTTTATCATCTTTCACAATAATAATGTTAACTCATGGAATCAATTGCCATTATGATCAATTCTTGGAACAGCTGATTTGGTTCCCCACTCATTATTCGCCATCTGTGGACTTGTGGATGAAGACGCGGAAACAATGATGGGTTCGGTCTAATTCCGAAATAATTCGTTCACGATCTTATTTTTTTTTCTTAGCATGTATCATTATGGTTGGTTCCCTGCTCGTTTTTCGCCAGGTACTGACTTATGATGATGCGGGAGCAACAGTGGGATCGGTCTAATTGCCGTCATTTCCGGATTGATGTGTTTGCATCAACGTATATTATGCGTTCGTTCGTGAACGCCCGCAAGAATATGCAGGATGTTCCAGTCGTCTCATTACACCCACTAATTCTTTTTGAATTTGTTTCTTTGTATTTCTTGACTTTCAAATGAAAGCCTCATGGAAAAGTGTGAATGGAAAATCGTATAAATGTCCCATAGCGCATGGCGCATGATCCATCATATACATATTATTATTGTAAAAATTTAAAGAAATCTGCAAAACAACCATTTTATCTTGAAACTTAGAATAAAGTCTAAGCTCTGTAAGTGCATGTAGAATATAAATAATGACCTTGGCATATTTATAGTAACGTAACTTTGGCCGTGTAAGCATATACGTGGGGGAAACTGTAACAAAGTAATCCACTAGGGGGAAACTATATAGAATAACTGAACATTGTCGAATGGATGGAGGAAATATTCTTTTTTTTTAAAAGATCTGCATTTGATCCAAGGATGGTTCAGTTACACCCGCCCATGACTGTATAATCACGTGGCTATTGGTCCTCTGGTTCTGCGCATAATATAGCTTTGTAGAGGCATTTAAATAGTTATTATATTTCGCCAGTTTAAGTGTTTATTGAAATTGCTTTTGTAAGTCTATTGTCTGTCACTTACGTAATTTGAAAGAGAGTTAAATTTGGTCTAAATATTGTTTACATTCAGCTTCACCTGCGGCTATTACAGTAAGCAAATATATTTGTCTTCAAAATCATATATACGAGTTTCAAATCCATTTTCAACATATGAAAAATACCAATAGGAAAACATGGGTTATCCATATGTCACCATGAGTTCGCCTGATTTTGCTTTGACGTGCCTAAATACGAAAATCTATGACGAATATGACATGCCGGAGGCAGTTTCATCAACAGATAATTAAATTAACTAGCATCAGTATTTCATTCCATTTAACTAGTTTGCTGCGGTTACAATTTATGCTATTATAAATCTCCTCTGTATAAATTAATGATTGTATTCGCATTCGTAAACATAATCCCAATTAGACGTTCAGATTTTGTAATTTTGAAAAGAAGCTGAAACAATATGGACGATAAGGAATTCAAGTTACTGTGTGGAGTTATCCTCTTTATTATGGTGTTGTTTGTAACTGTCGGGAATCTCGTATCCTTGGTTACTTGGAGGACCGGAAGACGTTGTAAGAAATTTGCTGGAGCCACATACCTAACTGCTCTAGCGCTATCTGACACTCTAGTATTGTGTACATCCGGGCTTAAATCTGTCATAGAACTTATTTTTGGAATAAATATTTGGCATTTGCACGAGATTCTCTGTAAAGTTCTCCACACCACGTGGCACCTGTTTTTCCTCATCTCGACATGGGTGATCGTAAGTTTGACGATCCAAAGAACTATCGCAGTTTGTCAGCCAATGAAGATGTCTGCGCGTCAAAGAAAAAAGGTGGAGATAATGGTAGTCTGTATGCTAAGTCTGGTTTCCTTTCTCTTACAACTACCGTTCACGTTCGGAGCAAGAGTATTACCGGTGATTGTGAAGAATGAAACATTAATTGCAAACACAAGTATAGTATCTATTAACGAAGGAAACAAAACATTTGTCAGTGAACAAAAATGTCAAGCGGACCCTTCCTCCTTTTATTATAAGAACGAAGACGCCTATCACAACTGGTTTATGGACTTTGCACTATTGTTTTCTGTGCCTCTTGGAATTTTATTAATCTGCAATATGATAATTTTGATTGTCGTGAAACGCAGAAATACTACCTTACAAGAGATAGTATGGAAGCGGAAACCGGAAGTACACAGCAGTGCAATGACTGCGCGTGTTGTTGCGCTGTGCCTCACACTGGCGTTTTCTGTAGGTCCATATTCAATAGTTGCACTGATTCCAAATGTTATGCCGGAAAATAAGGCGGTGAGTACCGTCTTCAGTGACAGACTAATGATGATTCTACTTTTAATATGGTACGTGAATAATTCGTCAAGTTTCATCCTTTACAGTGTGACCGGAAGGGCGTTCAGACTTGACTGTGCCGCCATATTTTGCAGACGATGCTTGAAACAGCCCATTGAGTCAACTATGACTTTCAAGTCTACAATGATATCTAACACATCCATTAATTCACGCGAAACTTACGTATATGAGAGAAAAACGACAAACATTGTAAACACAAACAATGTCGGTTTGAACGCCCGAAATCGGAGTATCGCCAGAAAAATGTTTTGTTTGCCCTGTTATGAACCAAATGGAGATGTTGCACGTCAGAATTCAGTATCTTCACGTGTTTCAATCTTAAATATGCAAAGTTTCGACACTATTTTGTAAATGTCAGATTTTGCATTTAAGGCAATGCCAAACTATCAAACGTTTCTGAATTTGAATTGCCAGGGATCATCAAGTTGGAAAACCGGCATGTGATTATTCTGTTTGATTGTTAATTGTATAATAGACATCACTGGTTTAAACAGTCTGTGGTGACATAGCGTGATAGTAGCATAGTTTAAACTCGACACGCCGTGATAACCGTATCATAACGTGACATACGCAGTAGAACGGGGTTAACACCTTCAATGACCGTAACGCACCGTAACTGAACGCAACAAAACGTGTTGAGTATTCCGTAGGAAACGGGACGAGACGCGAGAAGACCATGATCAAACGCAGCTGAACGTGGAAGATCCGTAGCTTGCCAGGCTATTCACTAGCTTCCCGTTGCACTACGGACCGCCTCCAAGTTTCGCTACGTACTGTTACGTACTGTCACGGCGTGTTACGTTCAGCCCGTTTTATCACGACCCATTACGTTTCTCATTTCCGCCGTGATTGCCGTGGCAGATTTTTAAACTGTCAAAAAAATTGCTATGGTGTCCACGGTTATCACGGCGTGCTACGATTGCCTGTCCAGTTCCCCTGCGTTGCCTCACGTTTATCCCGTTTTTATCACGGTTGTCTGAAACGTGGATGCCGTGATCGCCGGGAACATAGTGTAAACGCAGTAGAAACAGCCCAACACCTAACAAACATTCCGTTTACAGGGACAAATTGAGGTTGATCAGCTTCATGATGTAATTTTGCTTGACCATTTTACCTAGTCATGTGACAGTGAATTACAATTATTAGATTGTTTAAAGTTACATAAACCAAAAAGTGAAATATACACATTTATTTTGTTTAACCATTTTTTTTTTTTTTTTTTTTTTTTTTGGAGGATTGTTGCATTGATTTACTGAAAATAAAATAGCTAGCATGTGCCTGGCACAGATGTATTTAACCCCGACAGTGTCTTATGACAACCCTGCAGACTAATGGAAATGTACGTATTTATGTAAACAGTGGAAACTTTGATTTCGATCCCCATGCAGAATGATGATGAAGCCATAATTACCCAGGAGACTCATTCTTGATATTTATCTGAGATATGACAGCGTTATTCATTGTACATGTACGTATGTTTTTCCCGAGGTCCATCGATTGATAAGCTTAATTGCTGTAGGACTGACTGTGTTTCCTCTGAGATTTCATACGTAGGCAAAACGTTTCTCTCACACGTAAGCAGGAAATATAAAAGTTTGATCCTTTTGAAGCAGTGAAAACGTTCAAAGGGAGTTCGTATGTGCCATAATGCGTAATTTTGGGTACTAAACCATCATCAGTGACCCTTTATAAACCGGCAACGATAGCCAGATAAATATACTGCAATTTCAAAAGGTGGGAATATGGGCCGCCGCCCATTGGGGCCTAGGAGAAATAGATGGGCTGCTTGTGCCTCCAGACAAAGCTTCTAATCTACTGACCGACCATCTGATTACTGGTTAACCGCTCATGTCTGAGCCTGCCCATCCCATACATATAAACCCTATTGGTTTAGTTGGATGGTTATATGTATTTATGAAACCCTAATGTTGGGTAAAAGTCCCATAAAATGGAGGCAACGTCCCGATATGACCATTGCTGTTGACTGGGGCGTAAAGCATCAAATCAAACAAACGAAAGCAATTTCGAAAATTTATACATAGTAAGTCTAAATCAAAGACACATGCATAAACGAGGTCAAATAGTTAGAACATTGAATAGAAGATGGTTCTAAACGTAAAATTTTAATACTCTGAATATTCTAACTGATCTCAAAGGACCGAAAGAAATAATATTATCTGCACTATGGATAGTGTACGGGGGACTTTTTACAGCCGCCACACGGCACAACGCCAGCTGCAGTAATAGCATATAAAATATAAAACTTTGATCCTTTGGAAGCAGTGAAAACGTTCAAAGGGAGGTCGTATCAGGGGTTTCACTCTATGTTGTTTGTCACTTTTCTCATTGTGTTGGTACAATTTAAAACAGAAAAGTGCAGCACGGACTAAAGCTTAAGGCCTGATTTCCACGGACAATTTTTCTTTGACAAAGTAGGTTTGTCGCAGAAAAATATATTCGTGTCAACTCAATCTTGTGTCGAAGTTTCTTTGTCAAATATCTGTGACAAAGGTGAGCAAACTAAGTAATATAAGTAATCTTGGCAGTGTGTGAACGCAAACTCATTGCCAAAGTTTCTGTGACAAATTTACTTAGTCAAAGAAACATTGTCCGTGGAAACCAGGCCTTAGGTGACTAGTTTTCTGTTATCCTTTTTTGTCTTTTATTTAATTTATTGAAATACGAAATAGTAATGAGCTAGAGGCTCACGGGTGAGGCAGGATCCGTCGTCTTTCTTGTCGTCCATCGTCCGTTCACCATTTTCAAAAATCTTCTCCTCTGAAACCGCTTGGCCAATCAAAGCCAACTTTTGTGTGAAGCATCTATACGAAGGCGGAACCATTGTGTATTGAATAATCCAGATCACATAACAAAGGTGTCGCCATGTCCAAATAAGGTAGAAAGCTTTAAAAAATCTTCTCCACCCGAACCGGTAGACCGATTTCAATAAAACATTGCATGAAGCATCTGGGCCTAAAGTACTATACAACTGGTTTATAAATCAGACGACCAATGGTCCTGTAAACGCTCACCTGAGATCTTAGATATATACCAATAAACTTGTTTGACTATAAAGGTCATATACATGTTCATGTATATAGCCGCAGGGCAGGGCCAGAATAACCCCTGGGTTTAATTTCTTTTTCAAATTCATGAATATTCTGTTCACTTGCCCATTTCCTAAAAGTTTTTCCCTTCAGTGTCATTTTAACAGTTTTCTGAATATGTGACCTATGTTGACCTTGCCGTTAAATCTGTCAAGGTCATCACAGGATTTATATATAAATTGTAGTATTCGATTCTTAATTGCTATATATCAAGTTTTGTTGCAATAGGTTCAGTAGTTCCTGCAAATAAGATTTTTGAAGGGTTTTTACCATATATGGGCATGGCGGCCATCTTGGTCATGTGACCTGATTTCTTTATAATCACATTGGTTCACCTCTCATACAGGTGCTTCCTACAAAATGTGACTTTGATTGGCCATGCGGTTTTAGAGAAGGAGATCTTTGAATATTATGATTATATACATGTATAATGCCTCGGCGCAGGGGGGGGGGGGGATCTTAAATATCCAGTTCATTTACCCATTTCTTGCAAGTTTTGCCCTTCAAATCCCATTTTAACTTTTTTTCCCATTGAAATGCATAGGCCACCTATGTTGACCTTGCCGTAAAATAGGTCAAGGTCATCCCAGGGTCATTATTTATATAAAAAATGTAGAGCTTTATTACCTGATGCTTCATGTCAAGTTTCAAAATCATAGGCCTTCTGGTTCTGGAGAAGAAATTTTAATGGTTTTTGCTATCTATAGCCATGGCGGCCATCTTGGCCAGGTGACCTTGACCATTTATATAAATTTTCATTCTCCCTTCCTGACGATGCTCCGCATGAAGTTTGGCCTTGATTGGCTCAGCAGTTTCAGAGGAGAAGACGTTTGAACAACAACAACGACGACTACAACTTCGACGAACGACGGAGCATGGGCATACTATAAGCTCACCTTGAGAGCCTAACGGCTCAGGTGAGCTAACAATGTGAGTTAGAACTTGGTTTCTTAAATTCACACATTAAGTTTTATACTTTAGATAACAGTTAAAATTGATCTTCTGTCATCTGCATTCCTACCGCTTTCATGTGCAACCCCTGGAGATATTCCAGAAACTTGGAGTGTTCTAGATACCGCGAAACCAGAGAAGAACCCCAGGAAAATATGAACATGTGCGTTTCATAAAATATCTTGGGGGCAAATGGCCAATTTGAATTTCACCTCCGTTTAAGCATGGTGATCGTTTAAACATATGATTTGGCAAATAGGTTATTGTATAGGCGGCAACTTTAATATTTATATCTGGGCGTGGTCGGCTAGTCAATCTTTTTCAAGTGGGGAGATTATACAAAGGGCGAACTCAGTCAGCGTAGACCGCTGTCACATAGTATCCGTTATAGAAATCAGCTACCTGTATCTTGTTTGCAAATTGAGTCCTCCGTCAAACCACCCATCATTAGTATTCATTTTTAAATTGACCATTCAAATCAGCACATTAGCTAATGGTCAATGACGGTTAGACAACAAGGGGCTAGACAAACAAACCAACACGTGCTTTTTACAGCTAAATATAGATGCAAAAACACAATGTTTGTCTAAGGAAATAGTGGTTGGCGTGGTTATACCTTGCTGGCGGAGGAGTCAATTCCTATTTCATTCTTATTATCGAACGGAAAACCTGTGAGTTGAATCTTTTAGCTGTATACCTTTAGCTTTTACCTATGTCAAAAGTAGTATAGGTCTAATAAAGTATTCATGAGGTGCCGCCCATACAGTAACCTATTTGCCGAATAGAGTCCTCCATCAAACCACCCATTTTTAGCTCGACTGTACGAAGTGCATAGAGCTATTGCAGCCACCCCGGTCGTCCACGTTCCCGTTCCCGTGCGCGTGCGCGTCACACTTGCGTTTAAGTTTTCTAGAAGTCCATATCTTGACAACCACTCATCAGAAAGCATTCATACTTGGACCATAGATACCCTGTAGGGTTAGCTTTCATTCCATGGCATCGGGCCCCTGGGTCCAGGCCAGGGGGTGGGGCTGGAGGTTAAAATCTAGAACACCTTCAAAAATGTCAATTCTTGTGTTAAAGTTTTCTAGAAGTCCATATCTTGACAACCACTCATCAGAAAGCATTGATACTTTGGCCGTTGACACCCTGTAGGGTCGGCTTTCATTCCATGTCATCAGATCCCTGGGTCTATGCCAGGGAGTGGGGCTAGAGGTTAAAATCTAGAACACCATTAATAATAATGGCTTTTCTGTGATATAGTATTCTAGAAGTCTATATCTTGAAATTTTTTATCAGAGGGCTTTCATACTCGGACCATAGGTACCCTATAGGGTTGAGGTTCATTTCATGGCATCGGATCTCTGGGTCCATGCCTGGGGGCTGGGGCTGGAGGTTAAAAACTAGAACACTGTAAAATATAGATGTACTGCTGTGTAACTTTTACAAGGAGTCCATATCTTGACAACAGCTTATCATAAAGCATTCATACTTCATACACTTTAGGTTCCATGACATCGGACCTCTGGGTCGGAGTCAGGGGGGCGGGGCTAGAGGTCAAAATCTAGAACTCCCCGAATTTTTTTTTTTCTTTTTATTTCTTAATAGAAACAACTTAGGAAGATTGTTGGTCATTCATCTTTTGACTTTGTGACAATGATGGTAAGGGTCGGTTGACCTACTTTCCATGATTTTGCCTTATATCTTGACACTCAATTAGTGTATTTTCTTACTTCTTTCAGATTATGAGTGAGTACGACCAGGCCTTTCACCCCAATATACTTAAGGTCACTGTGACCTAATTTCACGGTTCAGTGATTTTGCCTTATATCTTGACACTCAAGTAGTATATTTTCATACTTTTTTCAGATTATGAGTGAGTATGACCAGACCTTTGACCCCAATATACTTATAGGTCACTGTGACCTAATTTCACGGTTCAGTGATTTTGCCTTATATCTCGGTACTCAAATGGTTTATGAACAAACTTATTTCAAAGTATGTTTACGTATGACAAGACCTTTGACCCTGAAGTAGTCCTAGGTCACTGTGACCTAATTTCACGGTTCAGTGATTTGCCTTATATCTCGGTACTCAAATGGTTTATGAATAAACTTCTTTCAAAGTATGTTTGCGTATGACAAGACCTTTGACCCTGAAGTAGTCCTAGGTCACTGTGACCTAATTTCACGGTTCAGTGATTTTGCCTTATATCTTGACACTCAATTAGTATATTCTCATACTTTTTTCAGATTATGAGTGAGTATGACCAGACCTTTGACCCCGATATACTTATAGGTCATTGTGACCTAATTTCACGGTTCAGTGACTTTGCCTTATATCTCGGCACTCAGGTGGCTTATGAACAAACTTATTTCACACTATGTTTGCGTATGACAAGTCCTTTGACCCTACAGTAGTCCTAGGTCAATATGACCTAATTTCACGGTTCAGTGATTTTCCTTTATATCTCTGCACTCAGTTGGTATATGAACATACTTCTTTCACGATATGTATGAGTATGACAATACCTTTGACCGTAAACTATTCCTGGGTCACTGTGACCTAATTTCATGGTTCAGTGATTTTGCCTTATATCTCGACACTCAGTTGGTATGTTTCATACTTTTTTCTGATTATGAATGAGTATGACCAGACCTTTAACCCAAACATACTTGTAGGTCACTATGACATAATTTCATGGTTCAGTGATTTTGCTTTATATCTCAACACTGGATGGGTATATGATCATATTTATTTCACATTATGAGTAAGTATTACTAAACCTTTGACCCTGAAATACTTATAGGTCAGTGTAACCTTATTTCACCGTTCAGTGATTTTGCCTTGTGTCTTGGCACTCAGTTGGTATATGAACACACTTCTTTCACAATATGAGTGAGACCTTTAAATCTTAGGTAGTTATAGTTAACTTTCATGGTATAGTGATTTTGCCTTATTGCATCAAGGCAAAAAGATGTATGAGCATAATGCTTTGGGTTACTGGTCGGGTTTGGCCTTATGTTTGACAAAGGTCAGAAGCAGTCGAGCACGCTGTCCTGCGACAGCTCTTATTATATTGACCATTCAAATCAGCACATTAGCTAACGGTCAATGACGGTTAGACAACAAGGGGGTTAGACAAACAAACCAACACGTGCTTTTTACAGGTAAATATAGGTGCAAAAACACAATGTTTGTCTAAGGAAATAGTGATGGGCGTGGTTATACCTTGCTGGCGGAGGAGTCAAATACCATGCAACACAACTTTTGATATCTGCGAAATTAAGCGGGGGCGGCCCCCGTGGCCGAGTGGTTAAGGTCGCTGACTTCAGTGCTCTTAATCATTCGATCATCTCACCGCTGTGGGTTCGCGCCTCGCTCGGGGCACGAGTCACATGTGGGACAAGCCAAGTTCTGCTTGCGGGTGTGTCAGGTGGTTTTTCCCCGGGTACTCCGGTTTTCGCCCCACCTACCGATTGATTCGTCTCGATATGAGTGAAAAAGCTTGAAAGGGACGTAAAACTGAATAAAAAAAAAAAAAAAAAAAAAAAAAAAAAGAAATTAAGCGGATGGCTGCACGGTTTATCACACTGAGGTAATGTAAATAATTAATAGAAAAATCGCTACCTGTAAAAAGTTTGTGAAGCACCTGCATATCTAAGATCTCAGGTGAACTTTTACAGGACCATTAGTCCTCTGGTTCTTCTCAATATAATCGGAGGAAGTAAGTCTCAGCATCACGAAAACATGTCCGTGTAATGTATACCCCCTTGAACCCCACTTTTATATAGCAAAACTGGGGTATGCAGGTGTATACCTATTTTTCTTATTTTTGCTCCAAAACATAGATTGTGGGTACTCGTTAGAACCGCCTCGCCGAGGCGGTTCTAACGTGTACCCACAATCTATGTTTTGCAAAAATAAGAAAAATATCAGAATTTTTCTATTGAATATTTTCATTCTTGACAATATATTGCATGGACGTGTTTTCGTAATGGTGTGGTGTCCTTCAGTAATTTACGTGCAAAAGACACACATGTAATACAAGTACATGTACTTGTGTAAGACTCACAAACTAGACCAGCCCCACAAACGGGACCAATCTCACAAATTGGGCCAGTCCAAAAACCTGGGCTGAAAAATATATTGGCGGGATCTCTAAGGTACAATTGTGGAAAGCTGAACATCACCGAAGTTATCTGCTTATTTTGCCGTGTTAGAATGGAAATATACAAGCTATAGTGCGAGAATGTCGAGTAATAAATCATTGTTTGTTGGTCAGTCGTAAGAATGCATGCCTACATTTATTAGATTGGCCTACTTTGTGAAAATCGTCTCTGAATTTAGCCCTGCTCGTAGGATTGGCCCAGTTTGTGGGATTGACCCACTTTGTGAGTCCTACATATGATAGTTCGTCTCTCACTAATGAGAAAGACCATCATTATTTCTTGAATAGTGCTGATGTGTGTTGGTGAGTTCTTTGATGGCTGACTAGGCCAATTCTGGCTCTAAACTGTCGGTTGCAAGTAGAGCAAGTCAATGTCATAGAGTCTGATGGTGGCACATTTGTTTTGGCTTTGCACTCTCTTCGCTTTCTTTCAGCTTCACAGATTCTCTTCTTTTCATAAAGAGCTGCTCCTTTGTTGATGAGACCTCGCCACTTTGATCGCTCCTCTGCAGTCTGTTCCCAGGACCCCATTGGTATTTCGAAATCCTTCAGAGAGGCTTTGAGGGTGTCTTTGTAGCGTTTCTTCTGGCCACCTTGAGAGCGCTTTCCCTCCTGTAGTTCTCCATAGAAAACTTTCTTTGGAAGTCGCGCATCAGGCATTCTTATAACATGGCCAGTCCATCTTAGCTGTGCTAGCTTTAAGACTGTATGCATGCTTTGCATCCCTGCTTTCGTCAGGACCTCTGTGTCTGGAATCTTGTCCTGCCACTTGATTTTTAACAACTTTCTCAAACAGCTTAAGTGGAAATGGTTAAGTCTCTTTGCATGGCGTTGGTATACTGTCCAGGTCTCACATGCATACAAGAGGGTTGGCAGTACCACAGCCTTGTAGACTTTCAGCTTGGTGTCAAGCTTGATTCCATTTCGCTCCCAGACATTTGCACGGAGTCGTCCGAATGCCACACTAGCCTTTGCAATTCTGGCAGTGATCTCATCATCAATATGCACTGCTCTGGAGAGAGTGCTTCCCAGGTAGGTGAACTTGTCAACAACTTTCAGTTTTTGCCCATTCACAGTGATGGTTGGTTCATTATATGGCTTTCCGGGTGCTGGTTGGTGTACAACCTCTGTCTTTTTTGTGCTGATTGTGAGATCATAGTTATCACATGACTGTGAGACTTGATCCATGGCTCTTTGCATTTTTGCCTCTGTGCTGGCATTCTTATCCATATCATCTGCATAGAGGAGCTCATCTAGCACATCAGTCTGGACCTTAGTTTTGGCTTGCAACCTTCTGAGGTTGAATATGTTGCCATCAAAACGGTACCTGATTGGAAAACCAGTGTCACTGTCCTGAAAAGCATCCATAAGCATGGCAGAAAACATCACGCTGAACAGTGTTGGTGCCAGAACACAGCCTTGTTTGACCCCATTTGTTACTTCAAATGGTTCAGAGAACTCTCCATCATTTTGCACACGTGCCTGCATGCCATCATGAAACTGCCGCACCATTGCTATGAATCTGGGTGGACAGCCAAACTTGGCCATGATTTTCCAGAGTCCATCACGACTAACAGTGTCAAAAGCTTTGGTGAGGTCAACAAACGTAATGTACAGATCTACATTCTGTTCTTGGCATTTCTCCTGAAGCTGTCTTGCTGTGAAGATCATGTCTATTGTCCCTCTGTCTTTTCTGAATCCACATTGACTTTCTGGGATAAGTCCCGTCTGATCAAGATGAACATTCAGACGATTCAACAGAATTTTTGCAAGTATCTTCCCAGCAATTGATAGGAGGGAGATGCCTCTGTGATTGTCACAGACTTGAGGATTTCCTTTCCGCTTGTATAGGTGGATTATGGATGCATCCTTAAATTCTTGTGGGATAGCCTCCTTTCTCCACATACAGTGAAACAACTCTGTCAGTTTCTCTGCCATGGGTAGCCCCCCCAGCCTTGTAAACTTCGGCAGGAATTGCATCTTCACCTGGGGCTTTGCCAGATGATAGTTGTTGAACTGCTTTTCTTGTTTCCGTAACGGTAGGAAATTCATCTAACAGAACATTGCACTCTATCTGTGGAAGTCTGTCGATTGCATCCTCATTGATGCTTGATGGTCGATTAAGCACACTATTGAAGTGTTCTGCCCACCTTTCCAAGATAGCTTCTTTATCTGTGAGAAGAGTGTTACCATCTGCACTGAGTAATGTGGTGGCTCCAGAACTCTTTGGACCATAAATGGTTTTCAGTGCATCATGAAATTTCTTCATGTCCTTTCTATCCGCAAAAGACTGAATTTCTTCTGTTTTCTTCCTCAGCCAGGAATCTTGCATGTCCCTAAGCTTGGTCTGGACTGTCTTACAAATGTTGCTGTAGGCTGCTTATTTTGATACTGAGCTAGTATCATCTTGATGTGCCTTGTGCAATCGGTGCTTTTCTTCAAGAAGCCTCTGAATTTCGTCATCATTCTCATCAAACCAGTCTTGATGTTTGCGAGATGGATGGCCTAAGGTGCTTGCAGCTGAAGAAAGAACTGTTTTATGGAAAACTGTCCAGTTTTCTTCGGGGTCCTCTGAACTGAGATTCATTGCATCCAGTTGGTTGCAAATGTCTGTTAAGAAATCTTGTCTCATGCTGTCTTTATTCAGCTTTGAGACATCCAGTCTCTTAGGAGCTTTCTTGCCTTGAGGTCGCCTCGCAGGCTGTATTTTTAGGTTGAGTTTGCTGACAACCAGACTATGATCTGTCCAGCAGTCTGCACCACACATAGTCTTTGTCACTTTAACATCCTGCCTGTCTGTTCTCCGCACTATGACATAGTCTATGAGATGCCAGTGTTTGGAACGGGGATGCATCCAGGATGTTTTGTTCCTATTAGGTAGACGGAAGACTGTGTTGGTGATTAGAAGGTCATGTTCAGCACACTTCCTGAGAAGCAAGAGACCATTGCTGTTGCACTTTCCAACCCCTTCTGGACCTATAACTCCTTCCCAGGTCTGGTGGTCTGTACCCACTCTGGCATTAAAGTCGCCAAGAAGGATAAGCTTGTCTGTGCGGGGTGTTGCAGAAATAACATTGTCTAGGTCATCATAGAACTTGTCCTTGACCTCATCTGGATTGGTCATTGTGGGTGCATAAGCACTGACAATAGTTGCATGTTTATTGCCTGACAGAGGAAGTCGGTATACACTTTGGTCATGTCAGAATGTATGCGACGCCTTATCCTATCTCCTTGATAATATTTATATTAGATTTGGGACCAGGTTATACAGACAAATTGTTGGAATTCCGATGGGTACAAATTGCGCACCTCTCGTAGCTGATTTATTTTTATACTGCTACGAAAGAGATTTCATGGATTCTCTTAACCATGATAATCAAGCTGATGTTATCGAGGCTTTTAATTCCACATCTAGGTACCTCGATGACCTATTGAACATTGACAACCCTTATTTTGAAGGTATGGTCAATCAAATTTATCCACCTGAACTTCAGTTGAACAAAGCCAATATCTCAGATACTGAAGCCCCCTTTTTAGATCTACATCTTTCTGTTGCAAATGGATTTGTTTCTTCTAAAATTTATGATAAGCGCGATGACTTTGATTTTGATATAGTAAATTTTCCTTTTTTGGATGGTGACGTTCCTCGTCGTGCTTCTTATGGTGTATACATTTCGCAACTTATTAGGTTTGCTAGAGTCTGCAATCATGTCACAGACTTCAACGCTCGAAATAAATGTTTAACGGCAAAACTTCTCCAACAGGGCTATCGGTATCATAAACTTCGAAAAACATTTTCTAAATTTTATCGTAGACACTATGAATTGATTTCCAAATATAATGTTGGGTTAAAGACGCTTTTAAGTGAGGGCCTTTCGGAACCTGAATTTTATGGTGACTTGGTTTACAAATTTAAGAAACTTAAAGGAATTAATGATTTTTCTTTTCAGTTCAGAAAAATCATAACACGTTACAAACGTATAGGTTATAACTTGAATGTCATGCGACAGTCTGCATGCTTAGTTTTTAACCCAATCATGGTTGATAACTATGCTGCCTTCTTTAATTGCACGCTGGTGGGTCGGGCGTCAGACTCTATGATGGCCCCGACATAAAGCTATTCATTTTAGTTGGTTGGGGCCGGAGCTTCTTGTCTGTTGCTTGGCCCACCGGGGTCCAACTGGTGTTTTTCTTTTGCTCCGGAGTTAGTAGGTTATTCGGCGCCCAGGGATCTCCATCGTCGGGCAGCTTACTCAGTCTGTGAGTCCTGGTTTTTGATTCATCAGGATGTTTATCATGATTTATTTGTTTGTTCTTGATGATTCATTGACTAGTTAGAGATTCACCACGAGGACCGAATAACTAACTAAATGTTATGAACCACTGCAGAAGCTGAGGGTGAGGTTATGGACATGTAAAACCGGTTTAAGCCCGCCAGTAACTTTGTGTTACTGATCGTTCCAAGTCGATACTTCTGTGGTGGTTCTTTTTGTTTTATGTCTTGGTGTTTAAATTTTTTTTGTGCTGTTGGCGCCTTATGTATGTTTTTATATTTTTAGTTAAGTTAAGGTAACTGAGTGGCCACCTATTGGGAAAATAGCTGCCCATTCGGCTTACGATTGTTTCATGGTATAAGTACCTGATTGTTAGTTTGGTTTTTTCCCACCTCGGTTTTTGGAGTGGGAATCTTTTTCTGATTGCGCCTTTTCCTGATCTTTGCCTACTCGTACCTTTCAATGTCATTAGACGGTCATTAATGCCTTTTGGCAATCCTGACAGCTTACCAACAAGTTCTGTTTTGATGGCAAAGCCAACTCCTGCTTCACGCCTCTCTTCACTTTTGCGTCCACTCCAGAAGAAGGTGTATCCAGCACCAACTTCTTTGATCTCCCCAACATCTGCGAACCGAGTCTCACTCAATGCAGCTATCTGTATATCATACCTCCCAAGTTCTCTGCCCACAAGGGCCGTTCTACGCTGTGGTCTATCTGACCCAGCATTGTCCATTAAAGTACGCACATTCCATGCGCCAATCCGTAAGGGGATTACTCTAGCTTTTTTCTTTGTATTTCGACCGCTTAAGGGGATCCCCGCTGATCGCGGTTAACCAGCCAGGGGGTTTGAAGCAGGCAATTGTTTAGGGCACCTTTTCTAGCCCCTTCCCCATGCTACGGGGGTGAGCAGTGCGGTCCTAAATAGGTCTGCTCAGTCGCTCAGCCGACTGCCGAATTCTGCTTACTGCTTCTCCTCACAGAAAACGACCATTAAAACTGAGCCGCCTGTGTGCAGGTCTGCAACTACAGCTCCCAGTGTGTCCTACACCTGCTGCTTCGCCACTCGCCCATCGCCACAGGACTTTGTAGGTATGTGGGTGCAAGTGTGATGAAGTTGTTGTGTATGCAAGTGCTTGTGTGTTGAGAAATAAGATGACATGCGCTATGAAATTGGATTATAGTGAGGAAGAGGTGCGCAACGTCAACCTCACTCTCTAGTCCTCGCCCAGCTGCACCCAGAGGCAAGACACAGGTCAAGACGTCTGGAGTTGGGTTTGGATGCAGTGGATGACCGTAACATCTTTAGTGCTTTGTCACGCTCTGCATGTTCCACAACATGTTGCTGTATCGCTTTCTGAACCGTTGAATCAGGTGATTTCTTCCGCTCCATCAACCGAAACAGTATATCTGGACTAGGCATATCCAGACACACAGGTTTGATTTTGGAGTTTCCTTCTCCTAGATGAATTGCTGGCCAAAGCTGAAGAGCTCCATCTACCCTTTCTTAGGTTTTGTTTAGAGACCTGTAAACTCCTAGGAGGACTGTCAACCAAGACTAATGAGTTCCCCCTGCCCAGCTAGATTGTTGTGTAGAGAACTAGCTTAACTCCTAGATGAGTTGCCTTCCAAGGCTAACGAGCCCCATCTGCACCGCATGACAACAGGTAGTACTGATTACATGTTACAGTAGCAGTTAAACTGACCTGACCATATATATTCACTTGATCGTGGTAGTGATTGAAATAACGTCCAGCTTTTGACCTTTGAGGCTTTCAAGGCTGGAGAACATTCCATTTCATTTGATTGATCAGATATTATCTTCAGGATATGTTTGGCTTAAACCCCAATAGATTAATAATACATTGTTTTATTTATTGAAGGGCGATTTATCTTCTTGCAACATATTGGTATTAAGACCGTTTTAACGACTCGTACTGTTTTAATTCATCATTGTCCTGTAATTTCGATAATCATTTGACAATTAGTAGATACCAAAGCCATAAAATAGAACATTGTGGTACCATGCCATAAATTGATTAGAATCATGTCATAAAATTACTACAGGGGCCGTTGAAGCCGTTCTGGACAACAATTCAGTATTCATACTATTTTTTGCCATTTATATATTTATTACGTCTTCCAATCAAACAGAACAATAACAATATAGTTGTAAGGTACACTCAATCGTTTTCTTTTTCTTTTTCCAAAAGTATTTATATATTAATAAATTTATAAGTTGAAACCTAGCCAACCTGAGCAAAATCTTATGATAAGAAATGTAAACAAATTCATACATGCTATTATGCCAAACACCAGGAAAACATGTTCATAAGATGAATGCCCCTTACACCCCACTTCTATAATAGTAAAACTGGGATATTCAGGGGTATACATTTTTCTTATTTATCCAAAACATAAATTGTGGATACTAGTTAGAAAAAGGTACAAGTAGACAATAATCAGGAAAAGGCGCAATTAGAAAGAAATTCCCACTTCAAAAACCGAGGTGGGAAATCGCCTCGCCGTTCCATACTCGAGAATCAACACCCATTTGTATTATTTTAGTTCCAAGAACAGCAAGACTCTGAAATAACCTCCCCCCTGACCTGATTCGAATTCAGATTCAGATACAGTAGAACTTGTATTAAGAGACCGCTCAACGGAAGGATGGAAAACGGTCTCTTAAATGAGGTGGTCTCTTAATTAGGAAATTCTTTTCCGAATCATATACCCTCTAATTTTTTTCGAAAAATTGTCCAATTGTATTCGAAACATTGTCCAAAACCTCGGGCATACCATGGTTTTTGAATGGAAACAAAGTAGTGCAGAACATCTTTAGATATAGGCGATGCATAATGCTTGGACACCGTATTTTGAAAATTGCAGAGGACAAAGCTAAACCAACACACAAATACCAAGAGAATCTGTAGTTTCTGATTTGACTAATAGATCTACCTGTCGGTGTTGAAGAAATTGAATTGGTGACGATATTATAAAATTGCATCCTTTCAATGCTTTACTATATGTAATGGACCCTTCTAGCACACTAGAATGACAATGTCCCAGGGGAATGAAATGTTGCATCGTATTCAATCCCAAATTACTGATTTGACATGAGTAAATAGTCATAAACATTCATTAAGCCGTAGTAACAATCGAATGTAATGCACAGTCTTCGGTTAACAGTTCCTGATATTTTATTTTCATTGAATGTATCCATTAAAACCGTTCCATATTCTAGAGGTCACTAGATGATTCCAAGTATGTTTTATCATGATTAATTTTCATTTGTAGACGGTCTTGCTTAGAGTTTGACAAAATTGTCGTAGCGCTCATGCTGTGGGTGTGTTTGGTTTGATCTTGTGAATCTCATTTTAATGCCGTGAAGGATTTTAATAATCGTACATAGATTTATTTTTAAAGCAGTAAATGCTTTTTTAACCGCAAACAAATTTTCAAAGTGTTTGTAAATTATTATTTATTTTGACTTTTTACTTATTTTTAAGTGGGTGTTTTCGGAGAAAATGTCGCGTTTAAGTTCGTTTCATGAAAAACGAATTGACTCAGGATGTGTTATTTAAATAACAATGGACCAAATCGCTGTAAACGTCAGACGCATCACCACACAAGACAAACGTTTCAGTTGGCCAAAAGATCATGTTATTTTTGTTTCGTATGCGTTTGTTTAGGAAAAAATAAGAAAGCACATTTAAGATGGTATTAAAATGCTAGAAGTTTGAAGTATGTTCATAAATATTTGCATGTATTGAAACAAATAAATCTATATTGAAACATAACTACATCGGTAATAAATCAAGAAAATTTGATGACAGTTTAAGAACATGGGTAAGTCTTCTCTCTCTCTCTCTCTCTCTCTCTCTCTCTCTAGTGTATTTTTTTCTACAAACAAATCGTCTAAAGTAAGCCTAGTTCGACAAGCTGTATTCCGACAGGGACACTTTCTTCTTATACAATTCTTTTTAAAGTCTTATATAAATGTTCAAGTGTCGTTCATTATTTTCAGATTGGAGAATACTATCTGAGATTTGTTTTGTATTGATGGTGTCATACTAACAGACTACTGTATGGGGTGATTTCATCAAGGCATTACGAAAACATGCCCATGCAATATACGGAGGTTTTTGAAGGAGCAAAATAAAAAGAAAATCATTACATTTTCGTTTAGTATATTTTTCCTATTTTTGCTCTAAACATAGATCGTGGGTACACGTTAGAAACCCTCGCCGAGGCGGTTCTAACGAGTACCCACAATCTATGTTTTGGAACAAAAATAAGAAAAATATGTATACCCCTGCATACCCCAGTTTTACCATACAAAAGTGGGATATCAACTGAGCCAAACTTATAACGCAACATCGCTTTATTAGCTCACCTGAGCCGAAGGCTCACAGGTGAGCTTATAGTATACCCATGCTCCGGCGTCCGTCCGTCGTCCGTCGTCCGTCGTCGTCCGTCGTCCGTCGTCCACAATTTCAAAGATCTTCTCCTCTAAAACCGCTTGGCCAATCAAAGCCAAACTTCATGTGGAGCATCATTAGGAAGGGGGAACGAAAGTTTATATAAATGGTCCAGGTCACATGACCAAGATGGCCGCCATGGCTATAAATAGCAAAAAACCTTTAAAAATCTTCTTCTCCAGAACCAGTGGGCCGATTTCCATGAAACTTGGTATGTAGCATTGGGGACGTGGACCCATCATAGTTTATATAAATCATGACCCTAGGATGACCTTGACCTATTTTACGGCAAGGTCAACTTAGGTCGCCAATGCATTTGAATGGGAAAAAATGGTAAAATGCTATTTAATGGGTAAAACTAACTGGGAATAGGCAAATGGACAGAAGATTAATGTTAATGGAAAATTTTAGCCCCTGGGGGGTTGTCTGCCCCTGCCCCGGGGCTTTATACATGTATATGACCATATTATTCAAACATCTTCTTCTCTGAAACCGCTTTGCCAATCAAAGCCAAACTTCGTGTAGAGCATCCTTGGGAAGAGGGAATGAAAGTTTATATAAGTGGTCAAGGTCACATGACCAAGATGGCCGCCATGGCTATAAATAGCAAAAACGTTTAAAAATCTTCTTCTTCAGAACCGGAAGGCCTATGACTTTGAAACTTGGTGTGAAGCATCTGGGAATGGAGCTCTACAAAGTTTACATAAATCATGTCCCTGAGATGACCTTGACCTATTTTACGGCAAGGTCAACTTAGGTCTCCCATGCATTGTAATGGGAAAAAATAGGAAAATGTAATTAAATGGCAGAAAACTTGCTAGAAATGAGCAAATGGACAGAAGATTTATGTTTAAGAAAATATTTTGGGCCCAGGGGGTTGTCTGCCCCTGCCCCGGGGCTATATACATGTATATGACCATAATATTGAAACATCTTCTTCTCTGAAACCACTTGGCCAATCAAAGCCAAACTTTGTGTGGAACATCCTTAGGAAGAGGGAATGAAAGTGTGTATAAATGGTCAAGGTCACATGACCAAGATGGCCGCCATGTCTATAAATAGCAAAAACGTTTAAAAATCTTCTTCTTCAGAACCAGAAGGCCTATGATTTTGAAACTTGGTATGAAGCATCTGGGAATGGAGCTCTACAAAGTTTATATAAATCATGACCCTGGGATGACCTTGACCTATTTTACGGCATGGTCAACTTAGGTCGCCCATGCATTTGAATGGGAAAAAATAGGAAAATGTCATGTAATGGCAGAAAACTTGCTAGCAATGAGCAAATGGACAGAAGATTTATGCTTATGAAAATATTTTGGGCCCGAGGGTTGTCTGCCCCTGCCCTGGAGCTATATACATGGAGAAGACCATAATATTCAAACAGCTTTTTCTCAGAAACTGCTTAGTCAATCAAAGTCAAACTTTATGTTGAGCATCCTTAGAAATGAAAGTTTATATAAATGGTCAAGGTCACATGACCAAGATGGCCGCCATGGCTATAAATAGCAAAAATTTTTAAAAATCTTCTTCTTCAGAACCAGAAGGCCAATGATTTTGAAACTTGGCATGAAGCATTAAGGAATGGAGGTCTACAAAATTTGTATAAATCATGACACTGGGATGACCTTGACCTATTTCACGGCAAGGTCAACTTAGATGGCCCATCCATTTGAATGGAGAAAATTGTTAAAATGTCATTTGAAGGACAAAACTTGCAGTTAATTGGCAAATGGACTGAATTTTTATGGTTTGAAAAAGACATTGACTCCAGGAGTTATTCTGATCCTGCCCTAGGGTTATATACATGCATTGTACCATTCTAGTCTAACAAGTTTATTGGTACATATATATATCTCAGGTCTCAGGTGAGCGTTTACAGGACCATTGGTCCTCTGGTTTTTAATGGTATACTCCGGAACGTTATCAAAATAAACTTTGTCGCTACTGAATTAGATTGCCAGACGATCGACACATCTCACAACATCTTAATTGTAACATTCTGTTTTATGCGTCTCAAGAAATTAAGCATTTTTCAGAGGTAGGGTCTTGGCAAAAAAAAATGAAATGCATTGTGATTTTCCAGAACGCGACATGTGACGTGTTTTCGTAACTTAAAAATTAAAGTCGGTTTTCAGGATTACCCCTGTCCCACATTAGACAATTGAATAATTTTACTGTCAAAAGATCAATTTTGCCGCTCAATTTTGAGCAGAGTTGACGACTCATTTTCGCCCCGAACCATTCAAGTTTACTCCTCACATTTTAACATTTGTAACAGACGTTCCTGACCCAACAATTGGATGCTATTGTGTTTTCTAACAATGCTGAATGACGGAATGAACATGTTTCCACAAAGGTATCATTAAAAACACTTGCCGTTAGAATTTTTCATTTATTCCATTTTCTATTGTATTCAATACATAGTTCCTGCATGATGTCACAACAAGAATATTTGACTCATAAAATGGCTGATTTTCCAAGGCAAAGCAGTTTTGTACAGTTACTGTTATCTGATCATGTGAGTTGTTCACAAACCGTTAAAGGTTGACAATGGAAAAGATGGATTCTTTCTTACAAGCTTAACCAGCTAACTGTCACGTTACTGTATTCAAAATACAGTTGATCCTACGAATGCCAACAAAAAACGGCCATTTTGTGTGGCAGAAAACTTGATATTTGCCATGCAGGAACTATCTATGGAATGCTCAGCAATAAACGTTCAATTTTCAATGATGCAAACTTTGATTTAAGATTTTGGGTACAAATGGAATTACCTCATCAAGCCTCACTGGACAATCCATAAAGAAGCAATTTCTGTTAAAACTGACTTCCAGAATCTCTCAGGAGGCGCATGCCACCCAAATAACCGTTTTGACCAATCAGATTCAAGCTCAGTAACCCATGCTCTGAAAACCAAAATTTTTGTACCCAATTTATTCACTGGCGATTGCTGACCAGCATTATGTCTGGTAGACCGTCTTACATTACATTAAAATGCGAAAAAGTATCATAACCGTGTTGCGCTATATGTTTGGTTCAGTATATTACACGGAAATGTTATCCTGATGTTTTTAAAGTGTTACATACTAGTAAATCTTCAAGTGGCGTTCATTATTTTCAGATTGGCGAATATTGTCTTGGATTTGTTTTGCATTGATGGTGTCATACACACAGAATACAGTATGGTGTGATGTGACACCTATATCTTCATCCAGGACAACTTTGTCTCCAGCTGTTGACAATTCAGGGAACACCGGTACAATTACTTGGAAAGTGACGGAGACTTCCACAACTTCACCGATAATGAGAATGAATTTCGAAGACTTTCAACAGCATGTCGGAAGTAGACTTGATTATGATAATTATGACGACGATGATGATGATGATGGTCAGGCTCCTACGTTTACCAGTTTTTTAGGATGGCTTCCGAAAATATTCCAGGGAAATGAACAAACAACACCAAAGCCATTTGAGGACAATAACCCGGAAAACGAAACACAAGCAAATAAAGTCAAAGACTGTACACAAGTTGCAGACAGACATAGTTCAACTAGTATTGCTCAGGCATTAAATCAGACAACCTTTGGAGATATGTATGATGGTAATTCTGACTATATATGCAAAGGCAGCAATGTCGGTAATTCTACAGCTAATGAAACGAAATACAAATCACTTTTGATGGGATTTGAAGTGAAGGAATGCCGGTATTATACCTGCGATCATAATCAGCCAGTTTGTAAGTGTGACGCCTCTTGTATTCTGTATGGTGACTGCTGTTATGACAATCTGATACAGTTACTTGGAGAAGATCAAAATTACACTGCAATTACAGATAAACTGCAAAATAAATCTGAATTACTTCGCGCACAAGTGCCATCTGACCTTTTCACATCAGAAATGATTATTTTTGAACACAGCGAATGTCTTAAAGAAATCGACCATCATAATGCTTATTGGATGATTTCTAAATGTCCAACCAAGTTTGATGACGGCATCATTAAACAGAGATGTGAAAATGGCCATCTGTTCGGGTTTAACTCTATTCCAGTAGAATGGGTCGGTACCAGGGGACGTTTATGGACTTTCAAAAACTTACATTGTGCTATGTGCCATGGGTTAGATATGGACGATGTACGAAAATGGGAAATACACGTTTTATGTGAGGGCAACTTTATCCTACCTGTGGGGAATACGAGTTTGTCGGAGATAAATGATCACTGTGATATACACACTGTGCCCCCTACACCCGCCTTACAGAGGCCATGCCAGATTGGCAAAGATGTGCTAACACAGTGTCAGAATCATTCATTGTCAAGCATTCACATTTCCTTGTGTGAAAGTTATAGGTATTTAGTCGGAAGTGATGAACTTATGTTTCGAAATCCTCATTGTGCTTTTTGTGCTAATGGACATAAGAATTATTCCACAGAATGCCGCAAGTTGGAAGTTGATGACAGCATAGACAAATCTTTGGACCTTCGGATTCTATTTGAACTTAATCCAGACAGAAGTCTGACTGTTCAAGCATCATGCGTTGCTGCCAAAGAGTGTCTGTATTTTGAAGTGTACGACTGCTATAGTCATAAATGTCGGCGTCTTTACTGCTCAGATCATCAAATGCCATATTTTGGAAAATGCGTAACTGCAAATTATACTACACAGGACAAATACTGGTACGAAAGTTATAGACCTACAGATCTAAAAGGTCTTAATGTCAGTGTCCTTTACATACAGGTTGAACTCGAAACTCTTTCTCCAATACCCACATCTGAAAATGGCCTTTTTATTCGTACATTATTCGACAGATATGGTGAAATTAGAAACGAGGTATTGAAGAGTAAAGAAACTGAGTTAGTATCGCCTTTGTTTGATAATGCCGGGGAACAAAAGTCTGACGTTTCAGAACGGACAGCTGGAGTCACAACATCCCCGCATACAGGAATACCGAAAGAATTAACTAGATTAGACACAGGAATACCAACTTTTCATAATGAGGATGACGGAGAGAATAGTGGGAAAACACTTGAAACCAACCATCATTTCACACATAATGACTCTGTTGTCATTGATCAAGAACTGGATGCAAGGGCAAAAAGACAAGATTTATCGCAGAATGCGAGTACTTCCACTTTTTCAACAGTAGAGCAATTTCTATTAGAGTCGCAACCAAGGTTGCATAACGAAAGTGCGGCGTTTTCAGGGACTGATAACGGACAGGCCCATGTAAACGACACACGCTATGACGAGCGAAACAACACCAACAACGCGAAATTTCACTATTCGTATAGTTTTGAACTCTTTGCGTATGAAGGGAATATTTCACCAGACTTTGCGATGAAGCTAGTCGAGGTCGCAACATCACGAGATCTGAATTCGCTGTTCGATTTTGACTTGAATGGACACGATATGAAAATTGCAGTTAGGACTTACTCACAAATTGATAATTTAAATTGTGATGTTGGTAACCTTTCGGTGTTCAAGAATAATCCTTATTTCGAAGCCCTGGATGAAGTTGGGTTAGGAATAAACGAAACAGAAAATGCGCTAGATAAAGTTCCAGCAAAAGAAACGCTGTGGAAAGTTTCAGACACTTCAGCAAACACGGAAGCAGTTGATGTCGTCGCATTGTGTGTAGTGAAGCAAAATGCACCGTATTTAAACTGCACCATGACGGTATACGAGACAAGCGAAGTGGTTGTTACAGACGACGCTACTTTGCATATCAGAAATACAACATTGTCATATAAACCCACAGAATTTCAAATAGTCGGACAAAAATATTTTGTCTGTGTAGACAAAATAACGCTTGTCACGCTAATCAGATTCTTCAAGCGTTCTAAATCTCAGAGAATTCTAACCATAACCACTTCCTCTATCTCTATGGTTAGTTTGGCTTTCATCTGTATTTCGCATCTTGCCTTACCAAAGCTTAGAAACAACCATGGTTTGAATCTTCTGGCGCTTTCCATCACGATGTTTCTGGTCCAAGCCATGCTTCTCATAGAAAACACGCCGACGGGCGAAGCTTGTGTCTTATTTGCTGGCTGTCTCCATTTTCTTGTTCTGAAGATGTTTATATGGATGAGCATCATTGGGTTTGACTTGGCTCAGACATTCCGTAAACAAAGGGTTGCGAAACGGCATGTTAATCTCTGTCGATTCTTGAAATATTTTTGCTTTGCTTTCTTCGCATCGGTCTTATTCGTGATTGCGTGTTTATCGTTAGACTTCATTAAAGCCAGCATACGTCCGGGATACGGAATGGAAAACATTTGCTGGTTGACTAATTCGATATCCTTAATCCTCTTCTTTATTGTTCCCGTCGCCTTATCCATTGGATTCAACTTGGTCGTGTTTTCTATCACTTTGTACTCAATAGAGCGCGCAAAGGCTAATTCTTCTGTAAAATCTAACAAGAAACAAAGAAGTTACTGCTTTGCATATATCAAAATGTCCCTGATTCTTGGCTTCACTTGGAGTGTTGGTATAATCTCAGCATTCTTCTCTTTCGACTGGCTGTGGTATATCCATATGACTCTAAACGGCCTCCAGGGGCTGGGTTTGTTTTGTTGTACAATGGTAAACTCGAGAACTATCAAGATATTTAAGGAAAGCACCAGAACACTAACTTCTTCCGGCGCGAGAACAAAATTCATCAATGCAACGGCAAAGGAGAAAGATAAATATGCAATGAGTGAACGCTTCAAAGAAAGTTACTGATCAACACCAGGTACTTTGAATGAGTTTCGTCCTTATATCCGGTTTAACTTTGGGATTTACAACCGGGCCAGACACATGACAGTCTTTCAGACTTAAATTAGACACCAAACAACAAATGTATCGATGGGCATGCTGTCATTATCGTTTGTATCAGATATACAAGTAACAGTTTTGGTTCGCATTCATACATGCATCACTTGCCCGAGTTTGTTTCGTTGAAATGGATGTACAAAGGCACGTTTTACAAGTTAAAACACGCCTACCATTATTCTTATAATATACCAAGGAACACCATACCATACCTGGGTTCAACTGATGTTTTTTTTTTTTTTTTTTTTTTTTTTTTTTTTTTTTTTTTTTTTTTTTTTTTTTTTTTGTTTGTTTTTTGTTGTTTTTTTTTTTGTTTGTTTTGTTTTTTTGTTTTTTTGCTCAGGGCAGCTCACTGAATCTGTGAATCCTCGTTTTTGATTCATCATGGTGGTTATCATGACTTATTTGTTTGTCCTGGATGATTCATTGACTAGTTAGAGATTCACCACGACGACCAAACAACTAGCTAAATGGTGTGAACCACCGCAGAAGATGAGGATGAGGTTAGGCGCATGTAAAATCGATTTACCCCCCCCCCCCCTACCTTCAGTAATTTTATATTACGGATCGTTCCAAGGCGATACATTTGTTGTGGTTCCATTTATTTTATTCTTTGTAGTCGAATTTTTGTGCTGTTTGAGCCTTAAGTTCAGGTAACTAAGTGGCCGCTTATTAAGAAATAGCTGCTCACTCGGCTTACGATATGTTTTCTAAGTATACTTATCCGCAAAAGAAACGCGAAATTTAAAAAAAAAAAACCCATTTTCTTCATTTTGATGGACTTTTCAATGATATAACTAATGAGTGTTTTTAGTGAGCAATAATCAAACAAAAATTGGACTTTTGTAGCATGCTTCATTAGGACGTTGCAATGACGTTAGTATACAAGCACGTTTATTACAAAATTGCACCTAAAACATACACGATTGATGCGATTACAAAACAGATGGTATGAAGTAGTGCTCAGGTGTCTAAGCTTAAGATATCGTACTAAAAGATTTGGAAAACAGCGCTTTCCAACGCTCTCAAGGGTCGCGATTTTCTGTAGACGTCAGCCTATTGTTTTGAGATCGTCATTATTGTCCACTACAGACACACTATGGTCTTTCACACTGCGATTCTGTAGATGTCTGTTCAGTGTGTCAACAGCTATCTTATGGCACTGAAAAATTTCGAGTTCGTCTATTCACATGATAGAAAACGGCAATTTACGTCAAAAAGTAAAAACGACGTCATGTACAAGAAAAAGCGTCGAAAAAGTTTTGATTTTGTTTCACCCATGACTTTCGAATATTAGTATCAGTTCGGCTCTGGCTATGGAAATGGGGGATAACTTATTTTTTCGCGGCAACGCGACAAGCGTAAGTCTTAACGTCATGATTTTCAAATTGTATAAAAGAAACTTAACGGGACTATCGATATTTACATCACGTAAATAAATTTTGGTGATATAGAAAGAGAAAACAATTGTATTATTTATTTTCGCGTTTCTTTTGCGAATAAGTATATAAGTACCTAATTGTCAATTTAGTTTTTCCCACCTCGGTTTTTGGAGTGTGTGAATTTCTTTCCGATTGCGCCTTACCTGATCATTGTCTGCTTGTACCTTTTTTTAATTGTTCCACATTCCAAATCTAATCCGCATTCAGGTTGCATTCAGGTTGCAGCCAAAACAGCTCCAGAATTGCATCATTTTAATAAAGGCCTAATGTTCCTAAAGGCAAAATATTACATCAAAGTAGTTCTATGGAGATTGGCAATACATTTCCTTGATAAAAGTTTATATTATACAGAAATTTCGAGGCACTATTCGAATGGTGATAAATAATTTAACCTCTTTCTGGTTGCTAGATTAAACATATGTTCAAATGTAGTTATTTTACACTGTTACATATGGAAAACAGCATGACGGTCCATTGAAGTGCATGTATACAGAAATGAAATTGCATAAAAATATTGACCCGTCAGAGAGAGAGAGAGAGAGAGAGAGAGAGAGAGAGAGAGAGAGAGAGAGAGAGAGAGAGAGAGAGGGGAGAGGGAGAGAGAGAGACAGAGAGAAATGATGTCCATTAGGCTACAAGAAAGAAGCGTTTTGACTGTGTTAGAATATATGGCATTAGAGAACAAACTCCAAGTTCACATTATATGACTATCAATTAAATTTAGAAAGATATATTTATATATAAAGTAAATATAGGTTTAGCATCACAACAGTAGACAATATATTTAAACACATCACATCATAAAACTTATCATACAGTAGCAAATTTTACCATCATTTGTCAACTGGATGTAGACATTGAAAATAAGGCAAATCAGAATATGGCGAAGAAGCGACTGAGCGTCTCCAAGTAAAAAATGATAAATCTTATGAACGGTACAGTTTCGTATATTTCGACGGGGTTGTGGGGGGGGGGGGGGGGGGGGGGCTTCATTTAAAACAACATTCCTTGGACAAAATTGCCAAAGAAGATGCACCGTTATATGTATCATACAGACATTTTAACATCATTTTAATTGTTTCTCATAGCAAAATGAAATGAATATACAAAACAATATATTTTATCTTTAATACATATACATGTATCAAGTCAAGAAAAAATCATCGGCAAAATTTGTACGGGATCGTTAGATGCCCATTGTAGAAAACATGCAATCAACTACTCTGGAACTCGAGTGGGAAACAATTGCGAAAACCCATTTGGTTTTGTGACGGGATAGCCTCCCTTGGTAGAATACGTTGGTGCAACGTATTAGCGGCTTATTGAGTGTTTGTAATATGCAAATTAGAAACTCGAAACTTTGTGAAGCGAGTAAGTGTTGACTATATAGCACAGTACATACTTAAACCACCCTTGGTGGATGAGCATGTTTTTTCCACCGACGGGGTTTGCTGTGGCTCGGCTGTTAGTTACATTTGGTGGCAGCGGTGGGATGATGACAACTGCCAGAATGGAGTTGCCTTATCCATGTAGTTCCCAAGCCAAGACTCGGTGCGAGTCTTCTCGGAGGGGGAAGTAATGTGACGGGATAGCCTCCCTTGGTAGAATACGTTGGTGCAACGTATTAGCGGCATATTGAGTGTTTGTAATATGCAAATATGCAAATTAGAAACTCGAAACTTTGTGAAGCGAGTAAGTGTTGACTATATAGCACAGTAAACCACCCTTGGTGGATGAGCATGCTTTTCCACCGACGGGGTTTGCTGTGGCTCGGCTGTTCGTTACATTTTGAAAGGACACGAACATGTTATTTCCCCTTCCGTTTCAGTAGAATGAACCACTCGAGTTAGATATGCCGATCCCAGTTAAGCCTTTGCGAACATTACTAAATGTAACAACAAATAACATTAACTATGATGGCAAAGGATATCATTAAACTGCCATCAGTATTCCGATTTAAATTGCTTGTTCTAATATATTATGGTCTTGCAAACTTACTTGTATATTGAATGTATGACTGAGTTAAAATGCTAATGTAGTCAGTTTGGGTTAACAACGCATGATTGTGCTACGTCTAGGGTATATAATCTCTGACTTAGTTTATTTTAATGTAAAATCATAAGCTTGCTGTTATGTTTGTGCTTCATTTGGCTTCCTGGAGACAGATGTAATACGGTGAGCATGCTACGTTGTTTAGAGTGACATTAGTTTCCATTTTCATAAACAATTCAACGTCCATAATACACTAGTTCCTCCATGTGAAGATTTGCAGCATTGTATGCCGACTGAATTTCAAGCGATTCTTTGAAAAACCTTTCTGCCTCATCCTCAGCTCCTTCTTGTCTGTAAATCCATCCCAGGATGTTCAACCCGGTCTCTTTGTGTCCAAGGTTTGGATCATCCTTGATTGTGTCTTGAAGCTTTCTGATGACGTCATTTTTCTTTCTCCTTATATCTGAAGGCACAGATGCAAGCACTGATGAAGAGCTGTCATGATCGACAATTTTCCTATAGTTCAAGTACAGAATCAGGTACAGCAGCACTTTTCCATCAACGACAGCCCAGTTATACCAGAAATGGGATATAGCCGTTGGATCTGCATCTGTCGTCACTTTAGCTCTTCTCATTTCGTACCCCAGCACGCCAGGAATGATTCTCTCCTCCGTTGGAAGGAATGCTACGCACGATACGCACATATTCTTCCTAAATTCAGGTTCAGTCATATGTTTGATTCTTTCGGTTGTCTCAGGGTCAACAATTGTGTGGTGGTATTGACAACCACAGACGGAGATCATGCTGGAATTCATTGATTGTTCCAAGGATCTCAGAACCCTCAGCGAAGCAGTGATCTGTCCATACATGTGAAGAAATGAGGCTTGTTTGAGTCTGGCTGTAATTGGCAGACCTATCTCCTTCCATCTTTTGCTCTTCAGTAACTGTAAAACCAAATCCTGGTCACTGTTTACCAGTTCCTGGTCATTTCCCTTCACGTCTTGCTTTTCCTGTTGTGTTGCTACCAAATCCTGATCACTGTTTCCCAGTTCCTGGTCATTTCCCTGCCCGTCTTGTTTTCCCTGTTGTGTTGCTACGAAATTCTGATCACTGTTTACCAGTTCCTGGTCATTTCCCCTCCGGTCTTGCTTTTCCAGTTGTGTTGCTACCAAATCCTGATCACTGTTTACCAGTTCCTGGTCATTTCCCTGCATATCTTGCTTTTCCCGTTGTGTTGCTACCAAATCCTGATCACTGTTTACCAGTTCCTGGTCATTTCCCTGCCCGTCTTGTATCTGTTGTTGTCTTGCTACCAACACTGACATAAGGCTGAGTTCCACATATGGAAGGACGAGGTAGAATGCTCGTTTTGTCTGCTCTTTTGAATGATCAATGATTTCATCCGCCTTAAGTAATGGTTGGACAGCTTCCTGAAAGTGTAGACGAACGCATTCTTCAATATCAGCGTTGTAGCACTTGAACAATATTCTCATTTTCACGTGGGACAGGAATTTTATAAGCTTCAAATAAAGTCTGACTCGGCTCGGAACAAGATCTTGGTCGGTTTGGACATTGTCCGCTGTACCGCAAACTGCTTGCAGTCTTGGCCCAAGGTTTCCACACGTGATCGTTGGGAAATACCAAAAGCTGACGTCACAAGCAAGAAGTCTGAGCAGTACATTTTTCAGATGCGTTTGGACCTCACCTCCAATGCGCCTAGAAAACATGTTGTCTCGTGGGATGAAATAGTTCGGACAGTTCCCGTTGTTTACGCATTGCAGGATGTGCTTCAGACAAATGTGCACGCAATGTAGCAAACGTTCGGGTTTCCAAAGGGTGTCTTGTGTGTTTTCTATCACGTAGAACAAACAGGTTTTCAAGTGATAGGAAACTAGGATTGGCTCCTTGAAGTGACATGATAAGAAATCATTGTTGATCATCTTCAGAATGATGTAACATTTGTACTGTGTGTCATTGAGAATGGACATAAGCATTCTTTCTTGAAGTAGAAAAAGTATTTTCCATTCCATATCTTTCTCGATGCTGTCCTGTGACCCAACGGGAATCAAGAACACCCCAAGTGATTTAATCTGCTCGATAACAGAGCGAGGCGGCCAATTATGGTGCCTATTCCTGCTTATCCACTTTGTTGCAATTATTGGCCAAGATCTGCATCTTAAGGAGTGATATTTTTCGAAGTCAGCCCCGGTCATAATCCCCTCCTTCGGGTTTTCAGTCCCAGTAAATGTCCTTACTGTTCCTACAACAATATTGGTCGTTACATTTAATCCTTTGAATTCATCAACGTGTATTTTTTCAGGACGCCTCTTGTAAAGGACAACTCTGTCTTTATGGTCGAATGCTGTATCTGGGGCCTCATCGCCTCCCGTACTTCTTGTCTGAGGAATTCCGTTGTTTACAATTTGTAATTTGACATATCCAGGTTTTGTGATCTCATCTGTCACAGCCAATAGGTATTGGATGTCCGGATCTGATTTGATTTCCGACATACTTCGGACTACTTCCCTATCCTTCAGGCAGAACAGGTAGTTCACATCGCAATCGCGCTTTGGTATATGGGTGATTATGCGCGTGCCTTCGGAGTGACTGCCAAATATGTAACATCTGAAATTCTCTTTAGCTATGTAAGTACATACTGTGTCAAGCACTTCCATAGATATTGCAGAATGGATCTGGAACTTTCGCAGGACCTGTGATGCTCCAATTTGGTTCATTATCCGATGTAAACAAAGGGACAGAGGTTTTTCATAACTGAGGTCTTTGGGGGTTTCTATCGAGCCTGCAAATGTAAAGAATTATAACATCAGCAGTACGATACCATTTACACAATACGATTCTAATACATGTAATATAAACGTTTTACTTATATCGTAATAAACAGTAAAATCTAAACTGAAAACTTTTCTACCAAAATGCTGTTAAGATTTTATTCGAAGAGAACTTGCAACATAAACATGAGATACTCATTATAAATTGTCTTGGTTCAGAAATGGTTTGAAATGAAGACCATGAAGCAACAGTGAGTAGCGTTGTTAAAATTATTTAAGAAATAATTTTACTTTACAGTGAATTATTGTGATTAACGCGGGATGTTGGAGGGCAGATTGCAATGTATTAATTCACGACGGCGCAGCCGAAGTGAATTAAATATCGCATCTGTCCGACAACATCTTGCGTTAATCAAAGATAATTCACCGAAATGTAAAATTATTTCGATTCTAACACGAGTAATAAATAAATGCTTTTCTACCAAAATGCTGTTAAAATTTTATTCGAAGAGAACTTGCAACATAAACATGAGATACTCATTATAAATTGTCTTGGTTCAGAAATGGTTTGAAATGAAGACCATGAAGCAACAGTGAGTAGCGTTGTTAAAATTATTTAAGAAATAATTTTACTTTGCGGTGAATTATTGTGATTAACGCGGGATGTTGGAGGGCAGATTGCAATGTATTAATTCACGACGCGCAGCCAAAGTGAATTAAATATCACATCTGTCCGACAACATCTTGCGTTAATCAAAGATAATTCACCGTAATGTAAAATTATTTCGATTCTAACACGAGTAATAAATAAATGCTTACATTTCAAAATGTTTTCCAGCGGATTCATTCTCGGCGGGCGTGAATGTTTACATGCGACGTCACAAAAACGTCACCTTACGCGCGTAATTTTGTTTACAGTGAATTATTGTTTATTTGCAAACGGTGACGTTTCCATTAGGTTCACTGGGAAAGACGATAACGTCGTGTTAGAATAGCTCTTACATATATATACCTGGGATGTGGTCTATTATTGGTTTGAGCTTGCTTTGTGTCATTTGCTGAACTGCTTTCTTGTGTCCAAAGGCTCCAAGAGCGTCAAAGAGGCTGTAGTCAAAGATGTATGATGTCGGGCTGTCCTTTGTGTTGAACACATAGTGTATCGTTGTGTAGCCTTGTTGATCTCTTTCACTTTCCTCAGACATTCTAAGTAAGTACTGTATAAAGTCCCCCACGAATGCTTTATCGTCCCATGCCTGATGAAGACAGACTGTCACCACGTTGCCGCATTTGATTTCTTTAAGCATCCTGTTCACAAGATCTCCATTGTACTGTGATTTAAGTTCATACATCAGGCGTGAATGTGGATGGTCAGAACTTGTCTGCCCTGGACATCTCGTGTGTTCTCTCAAGTATTCAAATTCCATGTTGTTTATCGCATAGGCAGGATTTTGTTCGATAAAAACGAATGCTAAGTTTTCACGAATAGAGTCGTGTGATATGCTATAACAGTCGTCTATCTCTGTTATATATGTACCTTTTAATCCCTTCAACGCTTTTTTCAAGTCGTTGCTTGTCGGATGTGTGGATAGTCCAGCAGCGTAATATATTTGTTTGAATCCTGGTTCACTGTCAGCCATTTTTTCAATGTAGACATCTTCGAGCTTATTGCCATTCAAGAGTACAAGTAACAGGGCACAATATTTTACTTTATCGTGGTCTTTAAAGTTATAAAGCTCCGTGCAAATACATTCCATTGGATTGTCAAAGAAATCCGCCTGTTTCTGAAACGATGGACTGCTGAAAAACAGATGGACACAGTGTGGAAATCCGTGAGGTGCGGGTTCAGTTTCTTTGTCTAGGACGGATTGTAGTGTTGTCATTCCGAACTTCCTTTCATACTTTCTGTCATATGCTTGCCATATTTGTTTCTTCTCTTCTTCAGAAAGAATTAATTCCCTCCGCGTCAAGTCAATTACGGACGATGGTTGAAAACATGCGTACTGCGCAAGTTTTGTTTTAACGTCTTCAAAAATGTATTTTCTACTGGTACAAACCACTTTAAGACACCCCTGCCTCTGCTGTACAACTTTTTGCATAAGATCAATGATAGATGACCATTCGCTGACCTTTCTTTCGTCAATGCTCATACGTCCAAAAATGTCATCAATCAATATAAATTGTTTCTTTCCGTGGTGAACCCAATCTTTCCACTCTCGGGCGAAGTGTAACTCAAGGTATTCATATCCCTCATTGTCATATTTAAGTGAGAGGTGACCGGCCATACTTGTTTTCCCATCCCCAGGAATACCGGTAATAACTCCCCAGTGATCGTTTGCAACTTTCTTCTCTAGCTCTAGATATGCATTGGTTTCCACATAAAATGAACCTTTCTCCTTGGACACTTCCAAAGCAGTATCCATGTGTTCTGTAATAGATATTATGATAATTACGAAAACTATAAATGATATCATATGATCTTAATTTAATTATGGTACACATGATTACATTTTATACAATAGGTTGCTTTTAAACAAGTTATTAAATTAATCTTGATATGATGTATGGTCAGAACAAGTTTGTCACAAAACATGAAAGCAATACTTGCACGGATTAAATCAAATGAATTTAGTAAAACAATACCCATTGTTGAAGGATAGTCTTATAATATACAAATACGTACATATGTACAGACATGACAGATGCACGTTTTTGATAAAAAAAAAAATAAAAAAAAATAATTAAAACGCATTTCTCACTGTCGTTAAGCCCCCACACATGTTATCGACGCAGGAACTTGATATAGTGCTTAACCTCTGACATCAATATGCAATTATTGATTGGACTGTTTCAAATAAGTGTTTTTAATATTGTAAATCTATGATGACAAATAATATGTGATCACGTGATTCACATGGCACTGGAAAAAAATGTATAAAACAAATAGGCGCCCTTTTTCTAGTGTTTACAAAACTTGGTCACGTGAAATCAACCGGCTGAGTCAAAGTATTTGCACTATAATGAGAATGCAAAGTGCGTGTGATATAATTGAAAATATCAGAACATATTTTTGTAGGAAACACATACTTCTAAAATTATCCCTGTATTCTTTGGCATCTGGTGTAAACATTGTATTGGAAACATCAACAATCTTTCCACCAACGGATATGTTCTTCGATTTGTGAATAAATACGGTTGAAGGGATTTGTCGAAGAGAGTTTCTCCGTTCACGACGGCTGGTTTCTGAAAGTCCAGACGTTGGTCATTAAATATGAACACTACACACAAAAAAACGAAACGAAAAAAGAAGTAGCTTTATTAAATTCTTTATGGAAGGCAGTGACAAAATTAAAAGGTGTTTTGACGATATTGGAGTTAATTGCACTATTATGTATGTCTCTAAACACATTTAATTAATCTGCACAGCTGCAATAATTCGTTTGTTTTCTTCTATACATGTTTATGGTTATTATGATAGCAATATAGCAAGTTTAGTTCAGTTATATTTTACATTTGTATTTTACATTTGACTTTTTGTTTCTTTTCCTCCCTTTTCTGAGAATGTTAAGGACAAAACTATGCATTACCAAGGCATTTTGATACCCCATCACGCCGGTCAAAGATCTCTGTTTCTTCAGAATAGCCCCCTGAGGAATCCATCTGATCGATATTTCTCCTATAAACATAAAACTTTTACAAATGAGTAGAAATGAAGAGATTATTGATCACAATGTAACAGTAAGAATATAAAAACCTACATCTACGAAATCAGTGGTTTAAAGTCCAAGTATCTATTAATGGAGAGATTGATTAAACAATTATATATTATACATTTATCATAATGCTAGAAATGAGTAAACCCAAACAAGAATTCAACGAATGGTTAAACTTGTTAAAGCTTCTCGCAAAACGAGCGATTACAATGTATGTTTTCGTTCTCTTCGAATGACCCTGAAGAAAAAACATAATTATGATATTTTGATTTGGCTTTCTCTCTAAAAAGGTGATTACTTTTATAACCGCTCAACAATATGCATACCTTTGGTTCAGTCCATCTTCTTTTACACTCACAACATCAGCAATGAAGTGATTTTTGCTTTTTTGAAGCGGTTCAGTTTCAGCCGTCATGAAACCTTTTGGAACTGTTACTGAGTCAGTATTTGTGTCGTTGGAAGCATTATGTAAGTACATTATATCTTCCGTACCAGTTTGCATCGTTACTTGCATGTTTTCCATTTCCTCAGTTACTTTTACATCTATTTCTGCACCGTGGTTCCGTTTTGCCTGTTCTCTGATGACAGCACGCTGAAAGCGTTGTCTGTGGCCAGGCTTGGAGATACACTCCTTCAAATCTGTTTCATTATTATCAAGTTCAAATAGCACCTCAAGGGTGTCCCATCCTTTCTCGACCAATTTATCAAAGTATAGTTCAAGGCCATTTTTCGTAAGCCAGTTTTTGACATCTTTTTTCTTGAATTGCATCAGGCACGACCATCGCGTTGACTTCACGGCTCATTAGATTGAACGAAGCAGGATCATCTTCTTTCATAGCTATCTTGAACCGCGCCCTATGCCCAGGCTTATGAATGCAATTGCAAATCTCTTGATCGTCCATATCTTTAATGACTTCTAATCTATCCCAACCCTCTTCTTTGAAATTAGCAACATACTGTCCTAATCCAATTCTTTGTAGCCAAAATTCAACATCTTTAGTCTTTTGTTCAAGGTTACTATAATTATCATCAGAATTAGGTCCTTCGTTTGTCTCTTGAATTCTGACAGAAGGGTGAACGCCAGTTGCTTTAGTCTCCTGAACGGCGAGGTGAAATATTTTCCTGTGACCAGCCTTAAGTATGCACTCATTCAGATCGTATTCGTCGATATGAAAAACGTCATCTAGTTTTTCCCATCCATCTTGTTCAAACCGTTCTTCATATTCGTGTAAGCTAAAGCTTTTCAGCCAATTTCGTAGGCTTTCCTCCATTTTCGAAAGTTTTTCTTCTTATAAACAGAGCGATATTTCAAGAAAGCATCTTTTAAAGTAAGCAATGCTCATTTAAATAATTCACAAAGAATCAATTGAAAATAATAAGACAGACAACCTTTGACTTTCTATCTAGTTGATTTGTTTTCAGTTTTTTTTAAATGATGTAAAACTGCATAAGCCTAAAAAAATAAACACGTAAATTCAATAGGTTTGCTTTAACTCCATTTTGACCGACTTTTCAAATTGGAATCAGCCATTCCGCACTCGAGTATTTTCCCCCTTAAGTTTCAACTTGTTCTCATATTTCGTCATTAGTGCTCCTTCCAATGATATTTCACATATTTGCAATTTCACTCCATTGTAAATGTAAAAAAAGTTCATGAATTATTTTTGTTTCGATATTATCCGTTTCATACATATTTTAATAGCTTCTTTGAATTTAACTGCTTGCTAACGTACGTGCACAGCTGTAAATGTTTATGCACAAGCTGTTTGCATCTTTATACCTTCACAGGAACCCATCCTTTTTCAGGGAAACCAATCGATTTAAAACCTGATAAATTTCCTGTGATTGCGCGGCCCGGATTTTATTGGTTACATGGGTTATAAGGTTGCAATATTTATGTCATTCTTGTGCCAATAAATATGATAATACACTTAATGATATAAATACTACTAGTAGTAGTTCATGTCGAATACGAAAGCACAATAGATGTTTTTTTTTTTTTTTTTTTTTTTTTTTTTTTTTTTTTTTTGAATTGCATCGATATAAGAAGAAAGTTAATGTGACAAAATTGTTTCAAACGTAGCAAAAGTAAACGCGGGATCAGAAGGAACACAAACATGTGGCCGACATTGCCAATGCTGATCAATACTAAGATATGCAAATGGATGTGCATGTTGGCCGACTGAACCAAGAAAGCCTTATTAAATTTCTCTGTTTCTATTAGATTCATTCACATATATAAGTACGCCCCAAAACTTGGACGATACAGTGATTGTCTGGTTTTTGATCTATTTACTGTACATGTCCCAGAACAGGATTAATTGTATTGTGCAATTAATCAAATAAACATGCCATGACAAAGTTATTTCGTTATCTTTAAGACCTATAATTATAATCATGATTTGGTAGCCTATTTTTTATCAATGATAATGACGAGACACTAGAAAACTTGTGGGATTGATTATAACTTTGATTACAGGTTAAGAACGAAGATAAGAAGTCAATACTGGTAGCAAAGGGAGATAATTTAGGTGCCCCATTGTAACCTCTGCAGAGACGATTGTGACAGCCCTTTAATATCTGATAGGGGGAGTCAATTAATCATTAAATATTGGTATTACGGAAGCTTCTGCAGAATTTACCTCTTTAGAAATAGATAAACAATGGACATTGCAGGTGTCCACAACCACATTCATCTTTCCTGTCCCAGTTGTTGGAGAGGTGCTAGCAAACAAAGTTTTAATTCGTCTCACTGTTTGTCTTAATTATATATGTTCAGATGTTGGGATTTATTTCTGAAATCCAAGAACAAAATCTAAACCTATAAATGGCGGTTTTTATACGGCTACGAAAGAGATTTCATGGATTCAGTTAACCATGACAATCGAGCTGATGTAATCGAGGCCTTTAATTCGACTTCTAGATACCTCGATGACCTTTTGAACATTGACAATCCTTATTTTGAAGGCATGGTCAATCAAATTTATCCACCTGAACTACAAGTGAATAAAGCTAACACTACAGATACCGAAGCCCCCTTTTTGGATTTACATCTTTCGATCGCAAATGGATTTGTTTCGTCTAAGATTTATGATAAACGCTATGACTTTGATTTTGATATAGTAAAATTCCGTTTTTGGATGGTGACGTTCCTCGCCGTGCTTTGTATGGTGTATACATTTCGCAGCTTTTTGCTAGTGTCTGCAATCATGTAGCGGACTTCAACGCGCGAAATAAATGTTTAACAGCCAAACTTCTTCAGCAGGGTTATCGGTATCATACACTTCGAAAAACATTTTCTAAATTTTATCGCAGACACTATGAGTTGATTTCCAAATTTAATGTTGGGCTAAAGACCCTTTTACGCGAGGGCCTTTCGGAACCAGAATTCTATGGTGACTTGGTTTACAAATTTAAGAAGCTTAAAGGAAAGAATGTTTTTTCTTTTCAGTTTAGAAAAATCATAACTCGCTATTGACGTATAGGTTATAACTTGAATGTTATGCGACAGTCTGCATGCTTAGTTTTTAACCCAATCATGGTTGATAACTATGCTGCCTTCTTTAATTGCACGCCGGTGGGTCGGGCGTCAGACTCTATGATGGCCTCGACTTAAAGCTATTCATTTTAGTTGGTTGGGGCCGGAGCTTCTCGTCTGTTGCTTGGCCCACCGGGGTACAACTGGTGTTTTTCTTTTGCTCCGGGTTTCAGTATGATATTCGGCGCCAAGGGATCTCCATCGTCGGGCAGCTTACTGAGTCTGTTGAGTCCTCGTTTTTGATTCATCAAGGTTGTTATCATGATTTATTCGTTTGTCCTTGATGATTCATTGACTAGTTAGAGATTCACCACGAGGACCGAACAACTAACTAAATGTTGTGAACCACAGCAGAAGATGAGGGTGAGATTAGGCGCCTGTAAAACCGTTTTAAGCCCCCCCCCCCCCCCCCCCAGTTATTTTATATTACTGATCGTTCCAATGCGATACTTCTGTTGTGGTTCTAATTGTTTGTGTTTTGGAGTCGAATTTTTGTGCTGTTTGAGCCTTATGTACGTTTTCATATTTTTAGTTCAGTTCGGGTAACTGAGTGACCGCCTATTGGGGAATAGCTGCTCACTCGGCTTACGATATGTTTCCATGGTATAAGTACTTAAGTGTCATTTTAGTTTTTTCCCACCCCTCGGTTTATGGAGTGGGAATTTCTTTCTGATTGCACCATTTCCTGATCATTGCCTATTTGTACCTTTTTTTCAGAAGAATTTCAGCATACAAATAGAGAGTTTGGATATGCTGCACTGGATTGGTCAACGTGGTTTTCTTAAGTAATGCATTCTCGTCGACAAAGGGCAGTTCATTATGAAGCGAAACAAATCTGTGAAGCTGAAAGAGAGCACAGAGAACATAGTGAGACGGTAAAGTCAGAGACAATGGACCAACAGTCGAATATTCGATATTGACTTGCTCATCTTGCAACTGGAAGTCAAGACCTTAAATTGGCATAGTCAGCTTTCACACATGATCAACTACTATTCAAGAAATAAAGATGGTCTTTCTCGTTACTGACAGACGACCAAAACAATTTACCCATAGACCAATTGTGTTCTGCAAACCTGGCTGTAATGAGCTATCTACCCATTGTTCATTCGCCGTATAAAATAAAGGAAATTCCCTTGCTATTACGTGCGCAATATTATTGTGTTCATTGCGTTGGCTGTTGCTATGTGTATAAACAACCAAATAGCACCATGCAAGGTGACCTTCGAATATAACACCCATAAACCTACTTATTTTAATACAAATATAGATCTCCGGGAATTTAGACTACCCTTATCTAGATTTACGAGCCCAAACGGTCTATTTGTTTGTTTCTGGGAAAATCGGCAGCATAGATATCTGAAACAATCTAATGTAGATATCACAGTTGGGAATCGTACAGATTTTTACATCGGAAGCCGCTTGTACTGTACGCACGAAACTCATTAGCCGCTTTACACAATTTTTATAAATAATCGAAAAATCAATACTTTTTGTCAGTTACACATCTCGGAGGACATATGAATCGAAAGGTAAGAATATTTTCTCTTTAAATTTACTTAGATTTGTAGTCATAAGAGGTTCTGCTTGGCTCGGTACAATAATTTTGATGGTGCATCAGTGATTTTTTTCAATTTCACGAGAAAGAATCGTTCATTTGTAGCAAATTGTAGTTTTTGTGTGCAATTTAGACATTTTCTGAAATAGCCCAATGAAAGACCAACTATTGACAAATATATCACAACACTTGTTCATGAGATATACATTTCTGTTCCCGAAATATTACCTACTTTTCATGAGGAATGTGATATCATCGACTGTACACCTCGCTTCAGCTGTACCCAATCATTAGCTGCACATGTCGAAAAGAAAACTGTACGACTCGCTTCCCATATCAAAATTGTGTGGGCCATTAAAATGTGGTTGTATATGTAATCTAAACGAATATAATCATTGATTTGCACAGAATATCCCAAGGGACACCCCCTGGTCAGCGGTGTACCGACGAGAACGCGGGGTACTGTTTTCAAGCAGGGCAGTGCGCAGAGCTGTCATCATTTAGGTAATAAAAATGCTGTTTTTGTGGAGAAAGGGTATTTTTATAATGCTCTAAAACGCTATGAAAAGGGGTGGAACGAGGTTATATGATTAAGCTATAAATGCACCAAAATGAATCGGAATATGGTTCTATGCTGTTGTTGCTATATCCACGTTACAGTTGTGGCTATAGTTATGTATGGTTTGGTTGCTCCGCGCGTACTTTAATGAACCATTTTTGGTCACGTCATGCATGCTCGCTATCGATAAAAGAAGCTATTTAGAGCATGCTCGGATTTACATATACCTTAACTGAGCCTTCGCAGGAGAAAACCAACGATTTGCATATGCGAAAACAAACACGCAGATCAGTTGTGCAGTGAATGCAGGGCCTGTATCGTCATTTTTAAGGTTTTAGGGGGATAGGTATATAGGTATGTGTATATAATATATACATGTATATACACATACATACATATCCCCCTAAAAAAAAAAAAAAAAAAAAAAAAAAAAAAAAAAAAAAAAAAAATACGATACAAGCCCCTGTGTAACTGCATGTAGCTGTAGCTGATCAGCGCCTTTGTTCTCACCACACGGATAATTCTACTTATATCCAACGTTTAAAGCTTCTACCTTTATGCTGTCACTGTACAGCCTGATTTGTGTCGGACCTGGTCGGAACCGAAATTCAACAACGGTTGGTTTTCTCACGCACAGGCTCAAATGGCATTAGTGTGCATGCTCGCAGCTGCAAAAACCTATATGTTAGGAGCGGCAATGCTCCCTGTTGACTGAAAAGGCAGTTCCGAGCATGCTCGGATTAACCAGTCCGTGCGTCAGTGCGCATGCTCGCATTTGCTTCTAAGCATGCTCCGTGTCGATGAAAACAAAATGTTCCGAGCATGCTTGGAGTACCATAAAATGGCACTAATGTGCATTTTTATAGCTGAAATAGAAAACAAAAGAGGGAAAGAAAGTTGACCAAAGTTCGGCCGGACTATATTGAAAAACGATTTATCCATGCATACCCTCAATGCTCCGAGCACGTCTGAGTAAATGGTTGCTCCGTGCATACTTCGATGCTCCGAGCACGACTTTAGTAAACGGTTGCTCCGTGCAAACTTCGATGCTCCGAGTATGACCGAGTATACATTTGCTCCGTGTACACTTCGGTGCTCCGAGCATGACTGAGTAAACGGCGAATGTTCGGAGCATACTTCGGAGCATACTTCGAGCATTACTGACTGAGTAAACAGGTTGATCAGCGGCCGTGCATACTTCGATACTCAGAGCATAGCAGAGAAAAATGTTGCTCCGAACAAACTTCGGAGCTTCGAGCGTACCTGAGTAAACGATTGCTCCGTACATACTTTGGAGCTTCGAGCATGAATGAGTAAACGGTTGCTTCGAGCATACTTCGATGCTAGCAGCACGGCAGAAAAAAACGGCTGCTCCGTGCATACTTCGGAGCTCCGAGCATGACTTGAGTAAACGGTTGCTCTGTGCATACTCCGGTGCTTCGAGTTAGTCTGTCATAAACAGGTGCTCGGTGCATACTTCGAAGCTCAGAGTACAGTCAATAGACATAATCACAGGGGTTTAGGTCCGTCACAGTGCGAGATGATTCTTTATGATATCTGCTACTGATTCTTTATGATAGCGTTACAGATTCCTTATGATTCTCTTAGCTCATCTATTGGTAGGTGATGAGAAACCGTTGTTTCTAAGGTTTTTGATGCATGAAATGACCTTTTTGGCACACATACATAGTATATATGAGCTGGAAATTGTTCTCCATCAATTTTAGCAATGTTGGTATACAGGTTGAAAGTTAATGGGTGATTCAATCCTTAAAATGGTTAATAAAGCAAGGAAAATCGAAAATGAATATTAAAACACATAACACATCAAAACATTTTATCATCAGTTTAGAAATTTAACTAATTATCTATGAACTAACACTTTTCAATGCATGTCAATCTTCAAAAGAAGTGTTTTGCAGACTTTTGTGTTTTTAAGCATCAAAAGTATCATAAAGAATCTGTGACAAAATTTTGTCACGGATTCCGTATGATACAAAATGATGGGTAACGGATTCTTTATGATATGTTACAGATTCTTTATGACACTCTTTTATCGAGATAAACTACCAATTATGAGGCCCTCCTAGGGTTTTGGGGGATTCAGGGAGAAGGGCTATCTATTTTCAGAGATTTGGGGAGAAGGGTCATTTATTTTAAGGGATTCGGGGAGAAAGCATAACTTGTTGGAGTTTTAGGGAGCAGGGGGCTGAGGAAAACATTTTATGAGCTGGGGAGAAAGGTCATTTTTCTTTCATGGAGCAGGGAGCAAAGACCCCCCCCCCCCCACCTCCGGGGGGCAATTATTAATGTCTCTGATCTACAAAGCAGGTTTGTACTATCCGATTTGGTAAACAAGTCATTATTTTATCAGGCAAACTGAGATTTGAGCATTTATTTTCAAATATTATGATATGGTTTGGTTAAGTGATGACTAGACGTCCCAGTAAACAAGTTTTGAGTCATGTTGGGGCAAAGGGCCACCACTTGTATAGATTCATGAACACAACTTGCATGGTAGAGTTATGTCTAGAACCCAGGGCCTCCCGCATCGGAGACCTGTAGTCTACCCCTACCGCACTGCACTTCCTTTTTTAATGAAATGAACTCAAATTGTATTGAGGCTTAATGCCCCAGTCAACAATGTTTCAGTCATGTCAGTACAGAGCCAATTCTTCTTGAGTTTAACCAGTACTGTAAGGAGTTTTAAAATGTGTTTTGGTCAAGGACACAACACGGTGACACCTGTGGGGATCGAACCCAGGACCTCTCTATTTGGTGTCCGACACTCTACCACTACGCCACCGCGCTTGTTTCACAATTACCCAGTGCGGGACTTGAACCCACACCAAACACAGTGCTGAGATGATTGAGTGATTATGAAACTAATATAATTTAGATATCTTATATACTAAATGAGAGATCTGCTATACCTAAATAAGATATCTTCTTCACAAGATAAATCTTCCTAACAAGATAAATCAAGATATCTACTTTGGTTAATAAGACATCTTTATTGCTAAACTAGGTATCTTAATTAGCAAATAAGATATCTAAATTGGTAAAACAAATATCTTATATACAGTGGTCAATAAGATATCTTTTACGGTAAATTAGATATCTTAATTAGAAAAACGATATCTTAATTTATAATTCAGATATATGAATTAATACAATATATCTTAATTAAGGCTATAAATTAGATTTCTGTACTGACATAGTAGATATCTTATTTAAGTAAAAGAAATAGGTTGTGATTGGGCAAAATAAATGAGATATAAACTAAAGGTGTCTTATTTGTTTAGCTCAATAAGATAGCTAATTAAGGATATAAGATAACTTTTTTTTTGTAAATAAGATATCTTATTTGTCTAAAACCATATGTACTTTAGCATTTTAGATATCTTATGTAATAAAGATATCTTATATACTCAAGAAGATATCTTATTTGACAAATATAAAAAGCTTACATGTTAACATAGATATCTATACAACTATTTTAGATATCTCAAATGCTGATTAAGTGTCATATTCTCAAATGCTGATGTCATATTAAGAAAAAAATCTAATATCTAATATCATAATTGTTATATCAGATATCTTTATGACAAATTATGAATTAAGATAATGTTATATACGTTTTACAAATAAGATATCTAATATAATTTTTAAGATATCTTATTTGTCAATTTAGATATCAATTTTTACAAATAAGATATCTTATTAAGCCTGAATGATATCTAAATATACTATATAAGACAACTAAATAAACATTGCAGATATCTAATATTAACATTTTGTATACCTAATATAATTAAATGGATATCGTATTTGCTTTATAAGATATCTCCTTTATAATAGATATCTAATAAATTGGAAATAAATATCATATCTATTAAACAAGATATCTAATATTGCATAACAGATATGGGTGATTTTCAAAAAACGAAGTAAAAGTGTGACATTGACCCATTTTAGGTCAAAATTGAGATATGCATTTGTCTTTTTAATTTTTGTTCCTGGTTTTTCTATGGATATCAAAATAAAAGAAATCAACATTCAAATCTCTTTGACAATGGCCATTTTTGTGATTTTCTTGTTTCTTTGCTTTTTGTTGTTAATTTTCAAAACTGGTGACATACTTTATAGGTAGTGCTACAATTGTAACATACACTTTATGTTTCAAATTTGCTCTTAGTTTGATAGACCCTATACTGGGACTAGACTCTATGCCATTAATTTGATAAAATTCTCATAAAAACAATTTTTCACATATTTATGTGATAAATTTGACCCTAAAATTGCTTTCTGAACTTATAAATGTTTCCATAACTACTCAAATGATCAATGTATTTAATGATGAACAGTATCTTACAAGTGTACAATGCTTCCTGTGATTGCGATATATGTTTATTTTTTTAGACTAGAAAATATGCGTTGCACTTGTGACATCACTTTTATTAATATTAGAAACCAATATGCATAACTATATGCAAAGGTTTCTTTCTGACCTGCTAGACTAAAATATAAAGCAAAACAACAAGTCATAAATGATATGCTCATATGGTCAGTCAAGAAATACAAAACGTTGCACTTGTGACAAAAATGGTGAACACTTTTCAAAATATAAGAAAGGGTTTTTAATGAAGAACATCTGATAATTAATCCAGATACATCAGACTTGATCAGTAAGATCATACAATAGATGTAGGGCTTACAATGATTGAACACTGGCTTTCATAAGTTTAAGCTAAGCTATTTTTACTGTAGTTTATTTTTAGGGGTATGGTTGTAGTCCGGCATGGACCCAAGATGACCGTGCAATAGCGTCTATAGAAAATGTTTTTGTAGAAATAAGTTGGTATGGGTATCCAGATTTGAAATCCGGATGATGCCAGATTGGCATCCTTGGGCAATTCAAGATGGCCGCCAAAATCCAATATGGCCGACAAAAGGAGGGTTTTTGATAGAATTTCATACAGATATCTGATAAAATGCTAAGTGCTTGCCTTAAAATTTGAGAAATAATAAAATTTAGCCTTTTTCATCAAAATGCAACAAAATGAAAATAAACAAAATCAAGATGGCCGTCAAAATCCAAGATGGCCGACGAAATAAGGGCTTTTGATAGAAGTTCTTACATGCATGTGATGAAATGTTGTAAGATGGCATATAAAGTGGAGAAAACGTCAAATTAAGTCATTTTTCCATTAATATCATTAATATATGCATGCAACAAAAGCAAAACTAATGCAGATGGTCACTAAAATCCAAGATGGTCGACAAAATATGTTATTTTTATAGATTTCCATCAATATATGTGATGTAATTTTAAAACATGACATTGAAGGTGCAGAAGTCATACAGCTAAGATTGTTCATGAATATGTGACAAAAGCCAAAATAAAAATGACAGCTGAAATTCAACATGGCCGCCGGAAAGTAGATAGAATGTGTTTGGGTGTACAGAAATGAAATGAAAATTCCATTTCTGTATTTTATAAAAGAAAATTTCAACAAAAACTGCCAAAACGCCAATATGATCGCCATGATTTGGATTTTAGTAACCTTTGTTTAATCTTAGAATAAGCTGGTACAAATATAAGATTATACATTGGTAATCTGCTGTCTATTAAAGCATTGCAAATAATTACAATGCTAGGAACAATTTAACTTTCGCCTGACTGTTTCAAAGGCATAGGAAGAACATGTTGGCAGACAGATATGGTAGAATAGGGTGAGATGGGTAGGATTGGGTTTCGCGTCGTATGGCGTGTTAAAAGGCGGTTGGCTGTGTAGGATATGTGTAGAGACTTAAATATGGGTTGATGTTGCGGCAGTGGGGTTGAATAGGGGTTACAGACGATAATGTGGAGATTTACATGTAAGTATGTTTATTCTGGTTTGGTCATGAATCAACTCCCTAGTCAACAAATCTTCATTCATATTGTGACGGAGCAACTACTCACTCTCTTGGTACTAATCTCAATAGAGTCATAAGCGGAAATGTTTCTGTTCCCATGTAACATCTGCGTATGAAGCTAACACTCGCTGTAGAAGTCGGTTTGTATATCAAAGCGGTACAAATATGCAGTATAGCTAACAGTACCATGTAGTCTATTCCGTATCCACTGATTTTAGATTCATCCACAATTCTCTATTTCATCCATCCATGAATCTTTATTTTCGAGGCAGATGTACACAGAGTTATCGGATGAGTCGTTTATCGTTGAAACCCATTGTAACCTGTTGAAAACGATATAGCAGGAATAGGATGGGGAGGATAAAATAAGACTTATATGATCTAGCTGGTAATTGTTCACAATTATAAAATCTTTCAAGCTTTGTGGAATGCAATTTTGGTACAGTATGGTATATTTAATGGGTTGTGATCGGCTGGTTACTGTCTCAGTAGAGAAGCGATTTTCATGTACGAACATGAAAAATAAAATGTACCTTTTGTGGCGATTTTAAATAAAAAGTTGTAATATCCATAAAATGCCAAAATGGCTATTAAATCACACTGAATGCCAATGGGGAAATTCTATTACTATTCTATTGTTCTGTGTGTCCTAAGTCTTTAGCAATCACAAGATCACGATCGTCGTCTTCCCCTACCAGTAAGAACAGAACCACTGAAACCATCAGTGTTATTAAAATAAAGCTAAAATAAAACATCTTGAGAGTTTAAGGCTGTAAATGTTTTATAGGTTATACCAATGCAATGAAGAATCCCATTGATTTGACATCAGTACTTCAAACTCATTCCACAGAAAGTTCATTTCTAGCGATATGCTTTCGTAGTAGCACTCAGTAGCTGGAGGTTTGGAAAGACTGACATTTTGTTACTATATATCTGGTTCTAGCAACTGCATATCTAGAAATTGTACTCCGCCAACAAGCCGGATACCATTCTCTCCAGCTTTGTGCATTCACGACCGACAAAATAAATTAATTTCTTTGTCTGGATATGGCGGACTCCGCATTGTTTGTACTCCTGGTCAACCTTCACTTAACAGGGTTACTGTTTGCTATATTAAGGCATCTTTTCCCCAGATACAATACGTTGATGAATATCAGAGGTAGAGGAAAGACAAACATATTTTTTTTCTTTTATTTTTCTTCTTTTTTCGAGATATATATGTGAAACCACTACAACTACGATGTAACAGCATAATTGAACATGTCTCTTAAATGGTATATCTGAAGGTAACTCACGAATCGTGAACAATACCCCTGTGCAATCTCGGCATTCAACAATCAAAAGTTAACCAACACATTTCTCTCTTATGCATGTTTACCACGCATTTTGCTAAAATGGCACTGGCTTGTTTCATAGTATGCAAAAGTTCAGTTACTATAAAATAGAAAAAATAACACAAATGTTTTTAGAGTATTATTTATTTGTCATTTAGGGATACATCAAATCGATATGTAGTAATATTATGTTCAAGGCTGTATACGATTTCATTTCCCATTTTTGTGAACTTGAGCGCAATTCATAAACAACAGGAGTGTATTTTGGGTTATTTTGGTATTTTGGTATTTAAATAAACTATTTTGGCCGCCTATTTGGACGCCATTTTGTATCTAAAAACCTGTCCAATGATGAAATGATGCATATCATTTATTTGTACAATTCATTGACCATAAAAGAGCAATTTAGAAATAATATGATAGTTGTATGGGTTCATTTCATGTAAAACACGTTTGGCCGCCATTTTGGATGCCATCTTGTATCTAACGAACTGTCCAATGATGAAATGATTCATATTATTTAATCTCATAGTGAGGGTCGAGATGTATTCCCGTGCGATTTTCGTGCTAAAATTGATTTCTTTGCTTTAAATGATTGTTTGTGTGTTATTATTATGAAAAATGATGGGGTTCAATTTTTCCGACTCCTACAGCCAGTTCTGTGGGCTCTTTTTCTAGGCCACGCCCATTTTGGCGCATAAACTACATTGTTGACACTTGTTGTGTTGTTTCTGCTACTAAAACTAGCTTTTTACCTTGTATTTTGCATCTGAGACCCCCTTTAGTAGGCTATGTAACAATAAAACACATTTATGGTAGGTATCGGCTATGTAGGCACAAAATATCTCTAAAACATAGTGGGTGGGGTAATTTAATGGGGGACATAAGTATGAAAATTAACCATACTCCATCACCGGCGTATAATGACACTGAAAGAGAACAAAAACGCATCAGGCAGATAAATATTATGTAATAAAACGTTGTAAAAATGGTATTATCTTTGCGGTGCCCATAATTTAACTATGTACGAGGGCCATTCAATAAGTAATGCGAATTGGCGTGCTATTGCTTCTACGTTAGAATTATATGCCTTTAACTCTGTTTCTGAATATAATAAGCTAAATTCCTTAGAATAAAGCTATTGCATGTTTGATGGTGTCTACGCAGTGCCTATACATATTATACACGAGGGTCGTTAAAAAGTAGTATAGATACAGATGTAATTTCGCGCAATGCACTGTACATGTAATGCATAAAATGCACACATAACATTATTACAATACAACTGTGCTAGAATCGATCTTAATGGCTAATTTAAAAGATTACACACTTCTGGTGAATTAAATAGTGCCATCTAAACGCGATATTGTTGTGATATAATTATTGTATGATAGTTTCAAATGGATAAACCGAAAGCCCAAGCATTTTATTGAATAAAGTATCGTTAATAACACCCGACAGTGATTTAAACGTCATACAAGTTAACAAAAATAGGCAATAACTACGTATTAGAGTCATTTTGTCAGCTGAAAGCAGCAAAGACGTCCATAATTTATAACTCTTAAGTGATACATGTAAATATCAATGTATTGCAGGGTATTGCCACTTAATTACATCGACATCGGTAATAACTCTGTATTAAACACCTTTGTACTTTCCATAATATGCATCTGAAAGGACAAATATCTATGCAAAGGGTGGTCGGGTGGGATATGGGCACCAGCCTATTTGAGCGTGAAGAAATAGATGGACTGCGTTTTCTACGGTAATGACTGACCATCTGCTTACTGGTCTAAGCTGCCTAGGAAAAGTGGTCCAAGTAGAATCACACATACATAAGCCTTAGTGGCTTAGTTGGGTGGTTATATTTGGAGCACGTTTTGGTTGTCATGACATCCTCATTTTGAGTAAAGTCCCATAAAATGAAGGCAATGTTCCGACATGACTATAGCTGTTGCTTTGGACGTTGAGCATCAACTCAAACAAACAACACAAAATATATATTCCAAAAACACATAAATAGTGTTGTTTTGATGCAAAGAGTAGTGCCCTGTATGGTTTTCTTTGGTCACACAATTTGCACAATTTGTTGTCTCATCCACTTCATTACAAACATTGGAATTGTACTATTGCATTAAAGTGATATGTCTAGATTACTGACAGCAATATGTCGGGGTGATAACTAACGTACTTGTCACCGCTGCGGTCCAGGTTTAAATCCGGGTCAAGGCATGTGACAGGCGTCGGTGGTCTTTGTCGCAGTTTTCACGAAACTAATCCTTTCGACATTTGGGTAAAATGGCACACCATTTCCCTTCAATTCCGATCAGTATTGTACATTACCAATTTTATTGGACCGTGGCATATAGACCCTCTAAGCGGTTAACAATTGCTCATGTGGTCAGGTATTTAGAAGCTCTGTGCGGGAGACATCTTGTGACCCATCAATTTCTTAAAGCCCTGATGCTGAAAGGCAATCCAAATACGAGTATACCCATTCAGTCGCAAACAACCTCTAGGCATGACCATAGCTGTAAAATCGAATCAAACAAAGCAAACTGCATTTTGACCTCTCTAGCACCCTCTCCAACTCATACTAACTCATTCTCTCTGTATTGTATTGCCAACTCATTACTTTGAAATTAAAAAGATTAAGGAGCATGGTCGTCATCAAGTGTTCCTATTTGTTCTCATACAACACCCTTATTTGGACGCTGATACTGACCAGTCAGAATTCAACACCGGAATATCTTACTGGTACTGGAGAATTGTTCTCCGAAGTTGACCGAAACGTAGTCTGCTGCGATTACGATAGTACAATATTGGGTGGGAGATATTAGTCTGTTATATTATTTCAGAGGGTTTCACGTTTAGAAACATACTTCTAAGCAATGTTTAAATAATTCGACCCGGTTAAGAAATATGTCTTTTATTTAGACTTCTGGTGTAAATTTTCGAAATTGCAGTACAATAGCCTGGCTTTTACTACCGGTTTAAAAAGGGCTTAGCCTACTGATGAGGATTTATTACCCAATATACTATCTCCCTTTGATGTTTTTACTGCTTCCAAAGGATCAAACCTTTATATTTCATTCATTACACGGTTCGTGATGAATAGAGATCACCAAGGTTTCTGCTACAGCAAGAAATTTATGTTTAACCATTTATTCTCGGGCTGAACACGTTCTGGTCATATTCGAGATCACCTTGTCTTTCAAAAAGAAATGAAAAGTACCCCAGGACACATAAACATGTACGAAATGATTTCCATTCTGGAAGTCCATTCAGGTAATTTAGATCCATGCTTGTTAATATGTGCTTCAACAAGACCTTAACTGATTGTGATTTATTCGTTTACATTGACTGTGATGATGACTCATAAGAACGAAACAAGTAACTTAATACTTAAAGCAACTGGACTTAGGATGGCGTTTTCAACGGTTGAGCGCTTGTTCTGTTTCAATTTGTTTCACTTTCTTTCATATGCATTACTTATTAAACGATCCTCGTGCATTATCTGTATAAGTACAGCTAATATAGCACTGCGCACACACGCCTGCTTTACTTTAAACATTTATCTATAGCTTTGTAAATCAAGATATAAGAATATTCTCCGACATGTCAGTGGAAAAATGCATGTGAGTTCGCACTACTTATTGAATGTCCCTCGTATAAAATGCAATAGGTTTCTTCTTAAACAATAACATGTGCAACTTTTTTATATTTGTTCATCTGATTCAATGTCGGTTTTTACTCTACCAATATATGTAAGCGAACAGAACAAATTATTCCATTGAATTTCCCTATTAAATTACCCCACCCACTTTCAGTTAGAATATGAACAACAACTGTAATAAATTGGTTCTCTGGCATAACATAAGCCACAAAATGATACATTCGATGCAACATACCACACAAAAGTAAAGTTTTCATTCAGATCAAGCTTTATTATTGTCTGCAGTGGAGAAAAAATCATAAAATGCGCGTGGTCTCAAGAAAAAGCCCACAAAATTGGGTAAAAGGGTCGAAAAAATTGAACCCCATAATTTTTCAACAATATGACCCATAAACAATCATTTAAAGCAAAAATATCAATTTTAGCACAAAAATCGCACGGGAGCAATATATCTTACATCTCGACCCTCACTATCACAATTTTTGACCATGAAAGAGCAATTTAGAAATAATACGAGTGTTATATGGGTCCATTTCATGTAAATAACATGTTTGGCCGCCATTTTGGACGCAATCTTGATTTCAGCGAGTTGCCCAAGGATGCCAGAGTGGCATCACTTAGTTTTGTAATGTACTATGTATCCTCTTTCAAAAAATGCAAAAACATTTTCTATAGACAGTATTGCACGCTTTGGCTGATATTCTAGGTTTCTGTGCCGGACTATTGTTATTTATAAATGCTGAAGATGCAACATAGGCAAAATACATGCATGTTTCATTGGCAACTCTCAAGTACCTAATTGTTTGTAACTTTTTAGAGATTTTGTTTTGTCAGGTAATCAGATAATTGTTTTCTGACCATTTGAAAATGACTTAATATTCAAAATGTCACACTAAAACGTTGCACGTGTGACATTTGTAGGTATATATTGTTGTATAAATCTGGTATGGATCCATATTTTTTATGAAATTTTGCATGGAATTTGACACCTTCATAACACACATTTAAGGTATTAATGAGACCTTATATGTATACTGACTGACAAAAGAAACGCTACACCCTAAAAATTGTGATTTTTTTTAAACGTAGGAAAGTACAGTAATTTCTATTGATCCCTTAAACCCCCACTTTATAGACAAGGTATGTCGATAATGTACACCCCAACCAAGGAGTGCTAAAAGCGTTTTTACGAAAACATGTTTTTCATGATTCAATTGGCACGATAACGACAAACTTCAAATTTTGCAACACCTATGCAAGCTACACATTTTCAGTGTTCAGAAAAACACCCTACATTTCAGTTTTTGAATATTGCTGAAACGCCACGTCTCAACAACGTCAGCAGTTAGCGAGCCAATGGTGTGCTTATTGCTGGCATTCCCCTAGGTTACGAATTCATGCGCTTCGGTATACACCAAACCACAACAAAACGTCTTGCAAGCATACTGGCAACGGCCTTAACCAATGGTCTCCAACAAAAATCTCAGAGGTCACGAGTTACGTCACAAGTGCATGATCACTACATTTGATTACGTCATATACGCATTAGCTTTGCAATGGTGTGATGATTGTTGTACATCGTTCCTGTTGTCTTTGGGTTAGTTCGAGAAAAGTTTTACGTTCACTTGTAGCAGTTGGTGCACGTCCACGTAGGCCAAATCATGATCCTTGTCTGACGCACCGTCACTTACGTCAATGCATACAATACGGACTTTTGCAGGCGGAACAATTCCTGTCGCCAAATCCTCACATATAGAGCTCTTATGGGATCTTTTGATAAAAGGTCCCTCAAGCGGCCACAGCAGCCACAGACGCTGAATGACCTGCAAACTGCCTTAACGTAATATTCATAGCGCATTTGCGTATTCCACATTCGTCAATAACCGTCTAATACCCCAAAATGCATATTTGAAGTGTGGTGGTGAAGATTAAAATGGTGATTTACCCATATTTGGATTATTGTGAAATGCGTTTACGGGTAGCTTGACGTCGGACGCTATTGTACAACCAGAGGACCAATGGTCCTGTAAACGCTCACCTGAGATCTGCTTGATATACCAATAAACATATTTGAATATTATGGACCAGATTGGTATTTAACCGATGAAGCCCTTGGGCCATTTTCCTTTTTCAGAATAATCAATATTCTGTCCATTTGCCAATTTCCTGCTGATTTTCCCCTTCAAATAACATTTTAAAAGCAGATGAGCCCCTGGGGTCCATTTTTTTTCAGAATCATTAAAATTCAGTCCTACTGCCTATTTCCTGCAAGACTTTCACTTAAAATGACATTTTAAAAGTTTTCCCCATTAAAATGCATTGACAACATATGTTGACCTTGCCATAAAATAGGTCAAGGTCACCACAGGGTCATGATTTATATATACATTGTAGTACTTGAGTCATCCATACTTCATGCAAAGTTTCGTTGAAATCGGTTCACCGGTTCTGGAGAAGAAGATACTTTAAGGGTTTTTACCATATATGGGCATGGCGGCCATCTTGGTCATGTGACCTGGATTACTTATATACACATTAGTTCCCACTTCCTACAGGTGCTTCATATAAAATTTGGCTTTGATTGGCCAAGTGATTTCAGAGAAAAAAATCTTTGAAAAGTGTGTATGGACGACAGACCGGCCAAGGTCAAGAGATGACCTTGACCTAAATTAATCATATACCTTCATCTTATCCATTAATTGTTTGCATCTACCACTTTTCAGATCCCAGGCTGCAATAGTTTTCAAAAAATAGCTAATTTCCACTTTTCCCATTATAAGTCTATGGAAACTTAAAGTTACCATAGCAACCAGAGTTCTTATCCGACTGGAATAAAAAACACAAATTATGTAGAGGCTACTGTCAGGAACATGTATACAAAGTACAGGATTCATCCACTTGACAGTTTCTGAGGAGAAGATTTTTGAATGTTTTTTTCAAAATTTTGCCCTTTATGGGGCCCCAGCAACCAATCAAAGTAAAGGATTAGGACAAAACTCGCAAGAAACGTCAAACACTACTCAATAAACATTTCTGCAAAAACAAAATTCAAATGTCTGCAATTTTAGCGGAAAAATAGCTGATTTCCACTTTTCCCATTGTAAGTCTATGGAAACTTTAAGTTGCCATAGCAACCAGAGTTCTTATCCGCCTGGAATAAAAAACACAAATTATGTAGAGGCCACTGTCAGGAACATGTATACAAAGTACAGGCTTCATCCCCTTGACAGTTTCTGAGAAGAAGATTTTTGAATGTTTTTCGAAATTTTGCCCTATATGGGGCCCCTGCAACCAATCAAAATGAAGGATTAGGACAAAAGTCACATGAAACGTAGAGGACTACTCAATAAACATTTCTGCAAAAACAAAATTCAAATATCTCCAACAAGACAGCAAAAACTGGCAATTTTCACTTTTTTCCATTATAAGTCTATGGGAAGCATAAGTTGCCATAGCAACCAGAGTCCTTATCCGATCAAAACAAAAAACACAATTATTCTTTCCCGCTACCTGTAGATGGTGTATGTGTAATATGAGAACAATCGGCCCAGCGGTTTCAGAGAAGAAGATCTTTGAAATTGTGGACGACGGACGACGGACGACGGACGGACGACGGACGGACGCCGGAGCATGGGTATACTATAAGCTCACCTATGAGCCTTCGGCTCAGGTGAGCTAAAAACTGAAAGCGATATCAACATCAAATTCATGTTGTAGTTGAATGCAAGATTATCTCTTGTCACTTTATCCAAATTTGTTTTAAAATAAATAAGATAGATTAAATGAATTTCTTAAAGTAACATCTGTAGCATTTCTTTTGTCCGTCAGTATATAAAGCTTATCCGTTCAGCTTTAATATTGAAAAATACTTCATTTGTTTTTTGAAAACCACCCTTACCTGCTTTCTTGAATAAACAGTGAATTGGCTTGCCATAGAAATGAGATCCTGAAACAGCAGTGAAAGGAATGTGGATCTGTTTCAAATAATCAATACTCGTTAGTGGCCTTGAATATTTGTATTTCCTGAATTCCAGTCTGGCAGTAAATGTAACTTCTCTGAAGTGGCACCGAAAAGGAAAAATGTATGCAATGATGATGATTAGAGCAAATGGTGCAATCAGAAATTCCCACTCCGAAAACCAATGTGAAAAAAACTACATTGACAATAAGGTACTTGGTATACTTAGGGAACATTTTGTAATCTGAGTGAGTAGCTTTTTCCCACTAGTCAGTCACTTAATTACCCAAACATGAAAACATACACAAGGTGACATAGCGAAGCGGTAAGGTGGTTAGAAATGGGATCAATGTCCATCCTTGTGAGACCCAAAACAGAAAAAAAAAATGTAAAATTGAATACTACTTATAAGATTGTCGGTCTCACTGATTGAAAAAATTTAATTGATTTTACCAGAAAGTTAAAAAATAAATAAATAAATAATAGTGTTTTGTGATACGAGGGTGATCCAAGAAGTACAAATATACAACAAGGTTCTACATTAATCACAATTATTAATTGGTTTGTGATAAATCTGATCGAATTTTACACTGCACATCATATTTCTTGCAGTGTTGAGTTGATAAAAACGCAGTTCATTGGTAAACCATGGGTCCAAATCTGCATTTCAAGTTGTAGAACATCATAAACTTGCTTTAAATCATAAAGAATCTGTAACATTTATCATAAAGAATCAGTAACATATATCATAAAGAATCCGTTACCCACATTTTGATATCATACAGAATCTGTAACATATCATCAAGAATCTGTAGCATGCAAAAAAAATGAAAAAGGGTTATTACGCAGGGTAATGTAGAATTTGAAGGTCCTCATGTCACTTTTATTAACTGTTTCAATGTTTCCAAACATGTTTGCTTAGGAATTCACATAATTATACCGAATTGCCATGTTTTTCATATTTGCTCAATTTATCTAAATGGTTTTATTTTGAAACCCTAACATGTTGAATATATACATAGATTAATATAAACCATGCTACTAATATGTCTCCTGACAAAATTTAGATCTACAACTATCTAAAATTACCATTTTTTGCTGTTTGCAATTGGGAGTATCAATCCTTGTCAAGAATCCGTAGCATTTGTCAAGAATCCGTTACCTGATATCATCAAGAATCAGTAGCAGATATCATAAAGAATCACTCACACTGTGACGGACCTAAAACAGTGTGATAATTGTTCGTCACTTTCGAAAATTCCATAGACTTCAATGTATTTTCACTTTTACAATAAAAAGTATCCTGTCTCTTCTGGTCAACATATTTTTATGATTTTGCTATCATTGCAAAGTTAAATAAATCAAGCAATAAACAAAGGTCATTTGGTGAAGTTTCGACTTTTCACTTTTGAAAAACAAAAGTTTAAAGTTTAGCGAAATTTTGTAAAAGAAAGTTTCCCATTGACGTCAACGGTGACGTTGCCCCCCCCCCCCCCCCCCCCCAAAAAAAAAAAAAAAAAAAAAAAAAAAAAAAAAACTCGAGACTTTTTAAAAATTTGTAGCTTGAAAACGCATGCATGGAATTTAATGAAAAGACCTTTGTATATTGCGTTATTTATTTACCTTTCAAATGACATCAAAAACAATCAAATATGTTGACCAGAAGAAGCAGGATAATTTTTCTTGCAAACATGAAAATACATTGAAGTCTATGGAGTTTTCCGAAGGTGACGAATATTTATGTCTATTGACTGACGGTTGCTTTACGATTTTGGTATGGCACGACCCGGTATCGAATCCATCTCAGACGCTCTAACTTTAAGATGTAGGCTATCCGGGGCCAAATGCAGCGATGATGACAAAGACTGGTCCGGGTTCTAATTCACTAGCAGCTCAAACCCTGTTTAAACCACAAGTGATTCTATATTACTGACCGTTCAAAGGTGTTACATTCGATTCGAAATTGCACACCAAAAACATGAATCACTGAATAAGACCACAACAGGTGGACACTCCGCCTCGGAACGATCAGTAGTATAAAATCACGGGGGCCTAGTCCAATTTTACGGGACCAAGTTCGTCTTTATCTTCTGCATTTGTTGAAAACATTTAGTAAGTCTCTCGGTCCTCAATATGAATCTCTTACTAAAAAATTGGCTCACATGGTCGAAAAATAAAGGCCCAAGTGTTGACCAGTTCTATTTTTACTTATCCACAGGCCAACTTCCATAATAAAGCCCCGTTCACACTGTCCCGGTTCTACCCCGGTGAAGGCAAGCCAGGTATAGCGCGATAAACCGGGGAACTGTTCTTACCAAAATTGGTCATGTTCTCACAGTCACGGTCACCCCGGTGTAACCCAGGTCTTGTTCCCAGTTCTACCATGGTGTTGTCACGGTGCATGCCGGTGTGTCCCGATTTTACTACGGTAATAGCTCTGTCACACATTTACGTACCAGCGGCGTATCGCTCATGTATCTATGAGAATTTCGATACGCCGAGATCTGAGGCGTATTTTGTTCAAGCGACGTATGTACCACGTACGAGTTACGTCACTGCTACGTTCACGTGGCGTGTCAGTGACGTATCTGTATTTGTATGGAATTTCACTGTCGTATGTACGGCGTATGAAGGCGTATGTGCTACGTACGTGTGTTGTATGTATGGCGTATGAAGTGTACATGTATACGTACGCGTGACGAATCTACGGCATATGTACTTCGTTCCATTCTCATCTGCGGCGTATCTGTTCTGTACCAAATGTGCCGCCTCATGGGAAAACCAACAATCTGCATAGGCGAAAACAAAGACGCAGATCAGCTTCGCGGTTACCGCGAAGCTGATCAGCGCCTTTGTTTTCGCTTCACGGATAGTACAGTTCCTCCTCTACTTAACTCCAAAATTTCAAACTTCTAGCCTGCTTCTGAAGCTGTACAGACCGGTTTGTGTCGGACCTGTTCGGAAACTACATTGTTGGTTTTCCCACGAGGCGGCTCAAATGTTTTTAATAACTATTAGAACAAACGGGAGTGTTCACTTTGTTCATGCAATTCGCATATTACAGTTATCAATTATCAGAGGTCGAGGATGCCACCGAAGAAATCTAGATGATCTAGATTAACACCGAAGAAAACATTCCCAATTAAGCTCCCCATCCTGGACATGAGAACAATGACAGAGGCTACATCGAGCGTAGACCTGAAAGAACCCTGCACAGCACCCCGGACCGTGAGAATATTAGATCCCGGACTTCGGAAAAACGAAAATATTAATTGTATATACTAAGTTCCACAGCCAACGCAACTTTATTTTATTTTCCTCTCATCTTTTAAATTGGTCAATAATGTGAAAACTTTTGTGCCCTGTCATCATTTTAATGGCTCGAAAATCTTTGTGTGCTATCAAATATGAGATTCCAGTGCGCATGCGCGGGAATACGCACCCAATGGTAATCCGAGATTTCAGTGCGCATGCGCGGGAACACGCCCAATGGTACAAAAATGCATTTTCCGTACCCATCGCGCACGGACACGAACTTTCTCAAAACAATTCACACAACTGAAATCTTGGAAGGTCGTCCGCTGAGTGTATGGCAATATCAATGTTGACACCCACGGCTCAACGCCAGAAGAGATCTGGGAAGATTTGCCCAAGAAAATTTCAAAATCTCAAGTTCCAGGCACTTAAATGGAGTTTATTGCAGTCGAAAAGTAAGTTTCTGTTGTATTAAGAGATGTAATGTTGTGGGTAAGTCAAGAAGTGACTTCTTTAAAAACTAGACAAAATGTTTGAATTTAATATAAAACATATAGGAAATCAAGACCATGCCCCCCCCCCCCCACCCCACCTTGCCCAATCAAAACATTTTGAACACAACTGTATTTTTGTAAATGACATATTATATCAAAATGTTTTGTTTGTTGTTTTTTTTTTGTGCAAGGGGGGTGGGGGGTGGGGGAGGCTGTCAAAAAGCTAAAAAACCAATAAATGGGCTCAGCTCTATTATTTGCAATGTATCAAGGCTATGGGAATATACTGTATATGTATGTTCTACCTGAATGAACAGACTTTCTGTCATGTTTTAACAGGTAAACACATAAAGTGTACACTTATAATGCATATAAATATACTGAGCAAAATATGTTTCCCAATTTTTGATGGTTTATGTTTTATTTAAGATATGCCTCCGTGGACTTTTAAAACCTTACGTTATTTCAGCACCACGCAACTATTGCTTTTACCTTCATTTGATACATGTAAGCTATTGTCAGAAGAACTTCCCTAATGAAGACAAAACATGTGGAGTCTCTTTTCAAAGTGAAAGTTGCTTAAGTTTTTGGAATAGTATATTTAAGGTACAGGTTTTTTCAAAAGTGATGGACAGGGTTCTTTAGAATTATAAATCTGATAAAAATGATGTACCTGTTATTCGTGGATGAATAGTTTCTACCCAAAGTTTTAGGTTGCAATAAGCATTCTGTAGTATTTTCTTGATAAATTATGGCAAAAAAAGTTGTTTTCTGACAAATTAATTTTTTGAAAAAAATCTGACACCCCCCACCTTTGGCACACTGTTTATGCTGCAGGTGTGTAACACCAAGAGGTTGCCAACATGTTGTTGAATTTATCAAACCTTTAAGTTTACAGACAATGCGACATATATTCTATAAAATTAACACAGAAGCTGCCAGAAACACTCAAACTTTGAGCTGAAAACCTATAAAGTTTTCCTAGATCTTTGGCATTGATTTTCAGTACCCGAAAAATGCTTGGTTTTAGGCGTTCAGCGTCACTTGGTTACATGGTTGACGTCACTGCAGATGTCAACCATATGCTTTATTTTGTGTTGGCAACCTAGCGCTATTGAATAAAACCATGGGAAAGTCTTTTTTCAATGTGTTTTAGACTATGGTGGTTTGCTCAGTTTAGCAAGCAATTCATCAAAATCATTTTTCAAAATGACCTCTTCGCAAGTTTTTACGTTATTGTAGTCGATGGAAAATAGTCTGTTGGCTGATTTTTACAGGTCGTCTTTAAAAGTGGTTTGTCTACATATATTCAATATTTCGTATGAATCGACTGAAACCACAAAAAGTTATTTCAAAATTTAATGACGAGTTGCGTTGGCTGTGAAACTGACGAATGACATATGTTCTCCTTATGCACGGCGTATCGTAGCTGCCACACACGTGCTACGTATTTTGAAGTGCACACACAAAACAGCTTAGCACCTCGGCGTTCGAGGAGTGTAAGCTACGTACATATATGCTCGCGTATGTACTACGTGTGACGTACGTTATGTATCTTGATGCGCCGTAGATACGCGAGTCGATGTACAATAGTGTGGCAGTAGTGTAATGAACGAAAACGATGGCTCTACTGATAATGCATCAGTCATTAGTATCCATGGGCCTTTGGGGCCGATGAATAGCGGGGCTTTTCGATTTTAAAATGAGTTAAAAACCAGGCACTACCGGGACAAATTTGTTGTAAAGTCCATGCTAAAACCCTCGGCCTCTTGGAGGCTGGCAACAATGAAGACCAATAGGTGCGAGCTGCGTATTATTCTGATAAAATATGAAAGAGTGGTGCGTGGGTACAAATGACTAGTGCAAAACTTTAAATTGTAGGCAATTATAGATTCTGTCGCCCAACTCATCAAACACAACCAAATAACACTTTTAAATGTTTATGCATATGGGCGAGATGAAGTAGAGAATCAAAATTAGACAAATCATTGCTCCAGCATCTCGTTAGTACATTTTCTGACAAAATCAGATCGAATTATGCATACGGTGATAGTCACGGCGAATCGTACAGACAAAATAGCAGTGCTGGAAGCGAAGCGTACAGTCGCAAAGTCTATGGTCCCAGAACAAAACCGAATTTATTTTCATAAAAACACTATAACACCATTAAACGGATACTGATCTACATTGGTGAATAATCCTTCTTTAGTTTAGATATTTTTACAAATGCGTGAAACTAACGTGGAGATGATAAAATGCGAAAACATGACGCTCATCGTCAGCAAAAACGTGAAAAATCACTGATGCAGCATCGAAATTGTTGTTTTGTGCAAAAGGGGTCACCTTGTGAATCTAAATGGAAACAAATTTGAAGAGACAAATGTCTTACCTTTCAATACATATGTCTTTCACGAAGTTTACATGATCAGATGTATTGATTTTTGCATTATTTAGAACACCTGTGTAAAGCAGCTAACGAGTTTTGTGCGTACAGCACTAGCGGCTTCCGATGCATAAATCTGTACGATTCTCAACAGTGGATATGTATTCATGGTTAGTTCATAGAGTTTTCTTTTATAATATACGATACGTTTGAAGAGAAATAAAATGAAAATGGCACAGTTAGCCTGATCGTCTTAATCCCGAAACCCAATTAAATTGACAAAGTTCATCTAAACTTATTGGGAAGCATCAAGTATATAGATTTACACAGAGGTACTCACGAAAATCACTAAAAATCCTCCACAAACTCTGAAATGCCGATTTGGCTATGTAAACAGTCATAAACATGATCTCATGAAGCCCTTTTAATATGCATACAAAAGTGAAACCTGGGAAGATAAGCATTTGCTGTTTTATTTTTAAAAGAAACATGAAGTGCGGGTTCCCATTGCAGTCGTCTCAAAGACACGATTCCAATCAGCTATCTACATGTCCGCTTAGACAATAAATGAGAACATCTCTTTGCGATAGGGTCAAGATACCCCATCGTGGATATCTTGCTCCGCCCCCCCCCCCCCCCCCACTTCACTTCCCCTATCATAGTGAAAAGTGAAATAGAGTATCCTGGCCCTCGCTCTCAACCATAATGTACAATTTAGTTAAAGACTTAGTTCCTGAAGGAGCTATTATATTGGCACCACTGTTTATTCGGTTAATGGCCCCTAATGGTGCAATATGGTCTAGAGATCAAAGGACGATTATCTGATCTCTGCAGGGGTAAACTGAAAAGGCCCCTAAAGGGTAATCTCTGCAATAGACACCGAAATAGGTCTTTATCGAAAAATCTACAACGTGTTATACGAGGACCGTTTGCATACACCCAAATCGATTGGTTTTGCTTCCATATTCGTGTTAATTTAATTCATATCTTTTTTTAAACAAAATATATATATAAAAAAAAAATAAATAAATAAATAAAATAAAATAAAAGAATATTTTATTCAATTGTAAGTCTTTTGTTTCGTGGTCGTGTAAGCATACAAAATATGGCAAAACTTAAAACTTGGCTTACGATATGTTTCATGGTATAAGTGCCTGATTGTTAGTTTGGTTTTTTCCCACCTCGGTTTTTGGAGTGGGAATCTCTTTCTGATTGCGCCTTTTCCTGATCTTTGCCTACTTGTGTCTTTTGGTATGATGTTACGGTAAACATTTCAGTCGCACACAATTCACCAAAGTCTGTTTCAAAACCGTGTATCAAAAGTGTTGTACATTTGTTTTTAACACAACGCACATGTATACATTAATTAAAAGAACTAGAAATGTAGGCGTTTAATTCATTATAGACATATACATGTAGTTCACGGAGACAGATTCCTGGTCACTCTACTCTTACTTTATATATTAATGATTGTTATACCATAGGTAAATTATCTTTTACGAACCTCTTAATGGCCCCTTGTAAGAGATACGATAGTCCTTTCATCATAATTACAAAAAAAACATCCATGCACAAATTCAGAGATATCTTTTCAGTAGTGAATGGAAAACTTTTGACATTTTAAATATTTTTGCTCAAAATATTGATTGTGGGTACGCGTTAGGTTCCTTCGATTTTTGCAGATGGGTTACCAGAGCAATCAACTGACGCCATAAAAGGAGATCTGCATTCTAGGCTTATTTTATGTGGATTATTTGTTGCATATCGAAACGAGTGTTAATACACTTCCGAAACTTTATTTGGAGTAGCCTAAATAATATATCCTTCATAACCAATTCGACACAACGATACAGAGACTAGATAGACATGGGAAACAGATTGACAAATCCCTCAGCCGACACACAACAACAAACAACTAGCCAGCCCGCAATAAGAACGTCAACATCAACTGAAACAGTCTTTCAGAGAATAAGCCGTACAACATTGTTTTCTTTTCTCGGTCCTGAAAACCTGGAGACAAGAGAAACCCTGAGACGACTAGTAAACAATGATTCGATTATGCTTCCAAAGAGTTCAAGTTTCAGACCTTGTTTCATCAATTTTCTATTCTTACTGTTGCTGCCCATGTGCCTATGAACACGAATACTATACGTTTCTTTCATTTCCCGCAACAGCGGCGAGATCAACGATGAAATATACGAAACAATAGTAGACAGTATACAAAAGGGGTATTGTCCACATGTGGTAACGTTTTTGAAGGACAGAAAATACGAGTATATCAGAGACACAAGAATACTAGCTTTGCATATTGCAGCTGCTGCCGGTACTGCTCCAAGCAATATAGACGCTTACAGATTGGGCTTACAACGTGCAAGTGAAATATTTAGACTGCGTCCCGAGGACGTTGCCATGTACCACAACAACTTGGACTTTTGAAAGAATACATAGAAATTCATAAAAGTCAGAATGTGAACTCGAAGCTAGAGGTAGTGGCTTCTGGGATGAATATTGCAACAAGAGTGCTCGGAGATGAATATACTGAATTATTTAAACACATGGCACAAACAGAATTCTGTGTCAAAAATAGTAAAAGACAATTGCTTCAACTTGTACTGAACCCGTTCTGGACACAATCTTGTTTGAAGGCTCTTCAGCACTGTTTTGCGGATCCTGTATTAGACGAAATGCAAAAAGACATTTCGGATTATCTCAGAATAGTGCGATCCAAATTTAAAGGAAGGCATCTAGCAGAATGCGCGGTGTTTGCTATTGCCAATGATGATGACTTGGCACTTATGATCTTAATTGTTATATTGAAAACACACGGATACGTCCGAGAAACGATTGAGCTTCCTAACAACTGTGAAATACTTGGAAAAAAATCGCCAGAAGGATATTCTGTCTGAATTTGGTTTTAACAGATTGAAAATAGTTGCTGGCGATCATTTTCATCTTAAAATGCTGCATTGCATACGCCAGAGCCTCGCCGATGCATACTATGATCGAATAAAAGCTGCGTTCGATGCCATTTCAGCAAACCAGAAACCTGCCATCGACACAGTTTATGATAACGGAGGTGGGCATACCCCTTTACACGTGGCTGTTTTCTATCTCGAACCCCGGGAGGTTGAAATTCTCTTAAATATGGGAGCGGATATCAACATAAAGAACATTCATGGAGAAACGCCATTAATCCACCATCTAAGAAAGATAGATCATTGGTTCGTTTTAAATGTTAAGGAGTTCCACGAAGTACTTGAGATTCTGCTTTACGAAAATCCAGATGTACAGCTGCATAAAACCGCTGTGGAAGACGCGATCAAAATGGACGAGTTTTTTTAAGAAACCTTACATGCCTGAGGCATTCAAAATCATAAGTGCTTACGTACTGGATGGTCAAGAACATTCGATTTATTCAGCTGAAGATGGCTATGCACTGAATTTCATAGCACCCTTATTGATAGAATGTGGATTTACATGTATTTAAACACAAAATGTTTTGCTATCTGCTCTCGAGAAACGTCTTGATTCGACAGAGTTGGATTATTTTCGTCACTACTTGAACAATCCCCGTACTCTCCAGATGTCCTGCCGTGCTACACTCGGGAAACATTTCAAAATCCGTGCCATTCATAAATTTGTAAGCAACTCTGCTTTAAATATTCCGAGTAAACTTCACGACTTCATTATTTTAAAAGATGTTTTGACGGCAAGTCAAAACTTTTTATAGTTTTTTATTTCGAGTGCTTAATTTTATTTTATTTTATTTTTTATTTTTTATTATTATTATTATTATTATTATTATTATTATTATTATTATTATTTTTTTTTTTTTTTTTTTTTTTTTTTTTTCATTTTTTATTTTATTTTTTTTTTTTTTTTTTTTTTTTTTTTTTCGGAATTAATTTTAAAAAAATTGAGTCAGAAATATTGCAACACCTACATGTTTTATTTAACTTTCTAAATGGTGAACCAGTCTTACTTGCTTTATAAACTCTTAAGTCCCGATCCCACTGCGCGTAAGATCGCTTCATATACGATTGTCTTATTATTAATTCGGGGGTCATTTATTTGGCCCCGATATGCAAACTAAGAAAACAGGAGCACGTTAGGAAACATATTACAAACTTATGATTAGACAATCGTAATGATTGCTTACGATTCAGTGGGACCGGCACTTTACTTGTTTAATAAACCAATCACCGCATGACGCTTGCTTGATTGAAGATTGTTTCTATGTTGGCAAGTGAAGAAGTAATCAGCCTATCAACGAATTCAACGATAAATAAAATAATTGAAGTCATCTGGACGCAAACTGGCATGATAAATTTCGCCGGATTTTGAAATGTGATGAGAGCTGTTTTTAATTATTTTATGATATCCACGAAATGTATTTATTATATGGCAAGTGATGAAATATAGAGAAATATGTATTAAATATAACCAATATTTGAAAAAAGTTATATTTTCACATGTGAAAATATAAAAAAAAGTTATATTTTCACATGTGAAAATATAAGATTTGGGAATACGCAAATTACGATTCCACCGTTTCATTTCTAATTTATACATAACTAAATTTTATAATCTATGCTATTGTTGACGCAATGAACGTTCACACACAATAGCGACGTAATGACGTGACGTAATGACGTCATTTAAGCTTTTGACGTCATATGCTTTAGCGCGCAACGTGACAATGACTACATGCAATATAATAAAAAGAAAATTCAAGTTTTTGTCGTGAATATGACTTTTATTTCATCTCGTGAAGTGAAAAATTATATATTTCATTCGTGCCTTCGGCACTCATGAAATATAAAATTTTGTCACTTCACTCAATGAAATAAAAGTCATATTCACTTCAAAAACTTGAATATCCTCTATATATTCTAAGATATACTGATGAATAAGGATATCCTTAACTGTAATATGCATGGCTATCTTAACATGAATTCTGGAATCCTAAAGTGACCTGTCATGCATATCCTGATTTAAAGAATAAACAGTAAAATAACACTAACACTAAATTTCATAAAAAAAAAAAAAAAAAAAAAAAAAAAAAAAAAAAAAAAAAAAAAAATGTTGATTTTATGGCGATTCTCCTGAAATTGGCAACATGTCACGTATATAACGCATTCAAAAGGCCGCTACGTCCAAACGCCCCAAACGGTCAGAGTGCTAACAAGTGTCATTTTGAAGGGAATCGGATGGGTTTCAGAAAATTATACCCTACAAAAATCCCCGGCATGGTGCACCAGGGTCTATCTAAAAATGTTAGCCTATTGTCATAATTACATGGAATATGGTTAGCCAAAACAAGTAGAAATAAATCTACCTCTGGGTAATAAATCGATTTGAGAATTCCCAATATTTCCCCCTTGAACTTTGTCAACCTAACTGGGTATCTGGGTTAAAATGCCAAGGTTTATTGTGTTTTAGCTGTAAATGCAACCCGTTTTTTATTACCAATGAGCCATTTCACGAGATCTTGCATGCGTGGCAATGGAGAAGTCTAACCTAGGAACACATATTCAGACTATAAGAATCTTATATGGGGTTCTGTTCTAGATGGAAGTTTCCAACCCTCGGGATGACCGTGCTGAGCGGAACCGAGGCTCCGCCGAGATTCCGCTCAGCACGGTCATCCCGTGGGTTGGAATTTTCCATCTAGAAAAGAACACCATATAAGATTCTTTTTCTTGCACAACAACCCCCATAATCTGGTTTATTTCAAGGTTTTGCGTAATTTTTGGTGCACTTAGCCTGGGTGAGAACACCTGGGTGAGATGCAATTTTATCACCCAGGCAAAAAGTGTGGCAATTTCTGTCTGGTGTGCAAGAAAACCTCTACTAGAATTTCACTCATCAGGAAAACATGTCCGTGCAATGAATACCCCCATTAAACCCCTCTTTTATATCGTAAAACTGAGGTATGCAGGGGTATACCTATTTTCTTATTTTTGGTCTAAAACATAGATTGTTTTGAGCAAAAATATAAATAAACATTAAAATTCTTCTGATGAAATTTTCATTTTTGACAGCTGAAAAAAATTCTCTGTATATTGCATTTGCAAGTTTCCGTAATGTGTAAGCGTCTGTCTTACAATGTAAGATCTGAGTTTCTTTTCATGTTGTCCACAAAGACATCTGGGTTGATTGATCTGCTGATTTGAGTGACAGTTTCAAACTAAAATGACCTTTAAAACGGCAAACTCAAGTGAAATTTTTATCTTACTATGTGGAATTTTGGCCATGTAGATACCGATGGGTAACTGCTAAAATTGATAAAATTCTGCTTTTATCCGGCCTATCCTATTTCAAATGTGTGTTCTTAATATGCATTGTATATATATGTTGTGCAAAGAATTTTGAAATAAAAATGTGCTTTAACCAAATAGATGAATAGATGTTAGGAACATCTGGCACCTGGGACACTGTTTCATTTCTAAATTAGAATAAACAGTTACCTGATTTACACAAAATCTTGATTGGCTGAAATGCTAAAACGGCAAACTCGAATGAAGGGGGTAGTAACTATTTGAGGTTCAAAAACTTGTTTGAAACTCGACCAAACTGCAGCTAATGAAATGTTAGTTGTTGGCAAAATTAATGTTTTGCAAACAAGGTTTCTTGTGTTAAATTTAGTCATAAATTCCATCGATGCATTATCTAAAATGATCTATCAGGAAAACGTGTCCGTGAAATGCATACCCCCTTAAACCCCATAAAAATGGTTTTCAGAGGTATACCTATTTTTTTCTTATTTTTGATCCAAAACATAGATTGCGAGGCGGTTCTAACGTGTACCCATAATCGATATTTTTTTTTTTTTTTTTTTTTTTTTTTTTTTTTTTTTTTTTTTTGTTTTTCAATGAAATTATCTATTTTTATTGTAGAGGAAAATCTCTGTCTATTAAATGGTCACGTTTTACTAAAGGCTCAATGACAGCCAGATAGTTTGTGCCAATACCAGTATTTTTTGCATTTAGAGTTGACGACTGAAAACGCTCCAAACTATCCAACTATCCATGGACACCGGCCTACAAACAGTTTCAGATTCGAAGATCTCTCTCTCTCTCTCTCTCTCTCTCTCTCTCTCTCTCTCTCTCTCTCTCTCTCTCTCTCTCTCAATTTCTCATCCATATTTTTGAAAATTATCGATATACCATGCTTAGGCTCGTTAAAAGAACAGGGTACTCTCAATTCCCGGAGTTCTATAATTGGGTTCAATGGCGTTTGTTGGCGGGTGCTGTAAATAGAAAGCCACTTACTCTGCACTTTAACGCAACTGCCTACGCATTGAAAATAATCGCACGTACTGTCAAGGGAAATTCCCATTTCTATAAGTTTTTTATTTCATTACATAGTGTAATTTTTATGTCCCATTGTTGAATTTGATCTTAGATAAACACTGTCGGATTTTTATTGTCGTGGCGACATCACACCGTACATACGGCTCGTCAAATTCCAAATGGTGCGTCAAATTCCAGATGTTTATGTCAGCGCGTGCGTTTTGGCGGGTAAATTATTTTTGTTGTTTTTTCTTGTTATATTATACTTTAGCTAATGGTTTCAAAAGAAAATAATAATCGGCAGTCTTGTGTGGACATCCATGCATCAGTACATACAGGTGTCATGGTCAGCTTATCAGTGGATTGGCGAAAACATTGCACGAAAGTCTTAAAGTGGCACGTTTTCAGAAAACATCCATACTTTTTGCCAAATATTTCCATAACTAGAAATAATTGAAAGTCGCTTGCTCGAATATATATAGCTTAGTATCTATTTAAAAGCCTGATTTAAACTTTTATTCAAATTAATCACAACTATTGATAGCGCAGCTCATTCTTTTGCACAATGTGTGATTTTACATGATACGAACCACGACAGTCGTTTTATACTTGAAAGACCAGACGGAAAATAGCTTTTTATACGTCAAATAACAGACGTAAACACGACTTTGGATACGTGTCGCATCAGACGTATTGAGTGCGATTATTTCAAATACCCATGGCACCCTGGCATTGCTTGGCCTTCTTAAGCGGTCAACTTGGAAGTATACGTTCAAAAATGGCCACCTTTAAGACACACGACGTTGATTCACTATATCAACATTTGCACAAAATTTTGAAACCGTAGAATCAACATTAAGACACACATTGTTAAAATATTATTAAAATAATGTTGTTTCGGTCAACCTTTAAACATTGATGAATCAATTCGATTCACTGAATCAACATTGATTCTACAACATTGTTTCAAAGTTGACTGAATCAACATTGGTTCGAAATTGTTTCAACTTTGTGTGTCTCTGTTTAGTTTTCACTCAAACACAGTATAACTTTATGAGAGTGATATAGTGGTTGGGGTTTGAAACCTGATCGTCTAAGTTCTTGATTCTTGGTTAATCTTATATTAAAGGCGCTGATTGTCAACGACCTTAACCACGGCCTGTTGTGCGGTCGTTTGATCTAGTGGGTAGTTAGTGCCCGTCATCCTCCAGAGGTTGTAAAGCATCAATTCAAACAATCAACAACACATGTATTTGTTCCGTTGGTATAAAATTAAATTCCATCAAAGAAGCACATTGGCAAACAAATAAAGCACAGGTTATGCCAAAGACATGGTGTTTCTAGGGCGAAGACTCAACCGAGTGAATGCGTGAAGACAACCGATGCCTAACAACGCCCCTGGACATTGGAGCATAAGGAAACCAACAATCAGTTTGAACCCTGGTATGCCCAGGCACAGACCGCAAAGTTCAGTTCCGGCCCATGCCATACTGAATTTATAATCAAAATTAGGGGTATTCATTAAGTAAAGCTAGAAGCAATGCGCTATTCGTAAATAATTCCCCGTCTCATGGCGCTTATACATGTACGTGTACTGAGTCGCGTAGTGTTCTATTTGAATATTTAAAATTGATTTGCAGTAGACATGTATCAGTTCAGTTATGTGGAATATTATCAAATGTTCACACTATCTGCTTTCATTTTTTTTTCAAAACGTCTATATAGTCAAAAGTACAATCAGCTTTTTGTTCATCGAGTGGCCATCTTGAGTAAAAAAACGGCATATAAAATCGTTTAAAGACAGTCGTTTCACTTTATTTCCTTTCCAAGTAATGTTTTCTTTATGCAATTTATGGTTAGTAGCGCTGCAAATTAAACCATATACTGACTATTGCATAACAAAGAAGTGTTTTAGTAGACCCGTATCATAAAATGTTGATATACCGTCTGGGTCATTCCGTATCGGCCGTCTGTTATTTCACTTATCATATGACATTCGCCCGTCTGTACTTTGGCGTATTGTTTTTGTCGCCAAGCGACAGAACAAAAGGATAAATACATTGTAAAAGTTTATTATCAATGATCCTTCCGATGTAGATTGAAAAAATATAAGCCTCAATAAGATTATACCATGAAAAGTTTAGGTATTCTGTGTAAAATACAGCAAAATAACTTACCCGCCAAAACGCACGCGCTGACATAAACATCTGGAATTTGACGTACCAGTTGGAATTTGACGAGCCGTATGTACGGTGTGGACATAGATTGTCTCGTTTACCCTACATTGACTTAGTGGTGTCAACTTTGACATTACACTCTGGCACAATACCCACTTATTCACGAAACAGTAAATGAGCCACCTCGTGGGAAAACCAACAATGTGGTTTCCGAACAGGTCTGACACAAACAGGGCTGTACAGTCACAGAAGATGGCTAGAGGCTTGAAATTTTGGATTTAGAAAGAAGAGGAAGTGTACTGTCTGTGTAGCGAAAACAAAGGCGCTGATCAGCTTCGCGGTTACCGCGAAGCTGATCTGCGTCTTTGTTTTCGCATATGCAGATTGTTGGTTTTCCCATGATGCGGCTCAAATAATTCACCCCTAAATCATATCGTCCAAGTTTTGGGACAGGCGTGTTTTCTCTTGTTGTGTTTTCATGTCGTGCAGTGTTGTGGCACCCAGACCGGGTACCCATATAGCATATTTATTAACTGAAAATATAATATTTCTGGGTTCGGTGAATCACATGCACACTTACAATCCAACTGCATGTCTTAGATTGACCAGAATTACTCGAGTTTGCCGTTCGAGCATTGAAGTCAATCAAGTTTGTTCACTCGAGTTTGCCGTTTGAGCATTAGGTCAATCAAGTTTGTATGTAAATCAGGTAACTTTTTATTCTTGTTAGAACTGAAACAGTGTCCCAGGTGCCAGGTGTTCTTAAAATCTATTCAGCATTTATCTTTAGGCAATGATGTCACCTCTTCTGATTAAAACATTGCAATTGTTTGGTTAAAGCACATTTTTATTTCAAAATTATTTGCACAACATATACAATGCATATTAAGAACATACTTTTAAAATAGGATAGAGACAAAAGCAGAATTTTATCAGTTTTAGCAACTACCTGTCGGTATCTACATGGCCAAAACTCCACATAGTAAGTTACAAATTTCACTTGAGTTTGCCATTTTAAAGGTCATTTAGTTTCAAACTGTCACTCAAAACAGCAGATCAATCAATCCACAAACAACATGAAAAGAAACTCAGATCTTCAGAACACATGGTCTTCTTGTGTAATGCAAATGCTCAAACGGCAAACTCGAGTGAAAGGGGGTGTATATAGTCAGACCAGTGTATGTTTTTCTTGACTTTCATTAACTTTTTATGTAAGAAACTAATAACTTAAATGAAGTTTGCACGCTCATAAATGTTTCAACTGTATTGTCAAGGAATTTCCTCAATTTTTGTGATTGCAAAGAAGGACCGTTGGTCCTTCGAGCTTTTGTATTCGATCTGTAAAAGTAGTTTTCCTATGAACCCCACCAATTGTGACTGTGATAAATTAGGCTGTTTTTGTGCCTCTTACTGACTTACCTTATGATTGCCGGTTAACTGCTAAGAAGGTCTGAACCTGTTCAGCAAAAATGACAAAGCCTTAGTTTTTATTTGGATGGTTTTATTTTAAAGCACATTTCGGGTGCAATTGCATAGTAATAATTATGGGTTGAACTCCCATGAAATTGAGGCAGCATCCCGATATGATCGTAGCTGTTGATTTTGACGTTAATTAACAAGTAACACAGTACATAACATTATTAAGATGGTGCAATTTTAACAATGAAATAAACACAATTGAATTATATACTTTCAAGGTCGCGCAATAATATGAAAATATCAGTGTTTACCACGCAATAAACTGATAGGCTTCCCTGAAAAAAGTGGTTTCCTAACACTCGGCCTTGTGAAGTTTGGTATAAAATGCCCTACCTGTTGGATAAGTGATTAAATATTGACAAGCAGTAAAAAGTGAAACAGTTCGCACACATTGATATAAAAATGACGAAGTGAAAATAGTGAAATATGAAAACGGAACGTTGTTTCTCAAACTTTATAATTGTGTCATCATTAAGTGAAATAGCATTTAAAAGATATACATATTCATGACAAAATGAGAAGTTGACATCAAAATTGCTCGAGAGTCGAAATCCGGTGCGGAACTGAAAAGGCGGCCTATAAAGCATGTTTGTTTAATCTAAATAATAAAATAGCAAATCTATGTAATTAAATTCATGACTTTATTTATGAGTAGTCGGCAATTTCACATTTAAAACAGATGAAAATATAAATCGACTAGATTTAAAAGTAGATTATCCTATCATTTAAATGATTATATGTGGATAATATTTAATTGATCATCGCTTAGCTAAAGATACATTCCTGAAACTGCTTTGGTCATAGAAAGAAACGGTTTCAACAATGGAGGAGAGCCTACGAAATTGGCTGAAAAGCAATGACTTGCTGGAATATGCAGAACGGCTTGAAAACGATGGGTGGGAAAAACTGGATGACATTTTTCATATCGACGAGTACGAACTAAATGCGTGCATACATAAGGCTGGTCACAGGAAACGATTTCATCGTGCTGTTGAGGAATCTAAAGAAACTGGTGTGCATCCATCTATTACAAATCAGGACACAGACAAAGAAGCGTTTAGCCCTAGTGACGATAACAGTTGTGGTAATACAAACAATACTAATGTTGAAATTTGGCTACAAATAATTGGATTAGGACAGTATGTCACAAACTTGCAAGAAGCCGGTTGGGATCGGTTAGAAGTCATTAAAGAGATGGGTGAGGAAGACATTCGCAATTGCATCGATAAGGCGGGGCACAGGAAGAGGTTGCAGATAGCTATGAAAAGATATGACCCCTCTTCATTCCATCAGATGAGCTCTGAAGTGAACGCGACGGTCATATCTGATTCAGTTAAAGAAAAAGACGATGTCAAAATCTGGCTGTCGGAAAATGGCCTTAAGGGATACTTTGAGAAATTGGTCGAGAAAGGATGGGACAACCTTGAGGTACTATTTGAACTCGTTACAAATGAAGAAGATCTGAAAGAATGTATATGCAAGCCTGGTCATAGGAGTCGTTTTCGACGCGCTGTCACAAACGAAAGGGCAACAGAAAACTGTGATCAAATAACAAGTTTGAACGTATATGGGGAAACGGAAAATATGCCAGTTACGAGACAAACTGGCGAGACAAATGAGATTAAAGATATTGCATACATGCAACATGCTTCCAATGAATCGAATTCTGATTTAGCGACAGTTCGAGACGATTTTGAGTCATCTACAATCGAATCGCTACAAAGCAGTTACGATAGTGATAAAGGTAACCATATTGCGGGTGACGGAATTACAACAGAAGATGACCTTATCCTAAGGTACGCACAATTTGGGCGGTTGTAAAATGCACACACCATTTACATAGAAAGTAAAAGAAAATCAATATCGTATGCGAAGATGTTGTTGAAACGCATTTTCAGAATCACCCCTCTTGTGGTTGATTATATATAGCGAAATGTTTCAACTAGTCTCCATATCATTACTTTTTTATTTTAATGCAATTTTAAAATTCATTGAAATTCATTAATTTTTTTTTGCCTTGCCTCTAAGATAGAAATGAAGATATTGATATCAAGACAAGGGATAGCACTAGCAGAATGGCATCAAATTGAAGAAACCAATATATAATGCAAGGATTTACAAATACATGTACATCAAGGTCTAGGAGCTAGACTATGTTTCAACGAATTTGAATGTTCTTTGAATTATCGCTTTTTTATTTAGGGAGCGACCACTTGATTTTCATTGAGGGGGGGGGGGGGCTGGAAGATTTAAAAAAAATCCAGGACCGAGTTTTGCCCCCCAACAATACCCGGGACAGGGTAAATTCTAATGTGCGTATTGTATTAGACTGGATCGCGTCGCGAGGTAAACAAAATATACAGGCCCGAAAACATCTCCCAGTCCCCCCCCCACCCCCCTATAAAAATCAAATGGTCGCTCCCATAGTTTTATTTCACATATACATGTACTCGTGTCTGACATCACCATGTTAAAGATAGGATTGTTTAATTAATTCATCAACTGTTTCAGAAGCCAGAAATATACGGAGTCTTTTAACGATGAGAAGCCACCAGAAAGTGCTGAAACCACGAATACGTAATTATAAGAGACATTTATCTCAAGATTAACATTACGCCTGGTTTCCACGGACAATATTTTTGACGAAGATTATTTGTCACAGAAACTTTGGCAATGAGTTTGAGTTCACACACAGGAAAGATTACTTGTATTACTTAGCTCGGTCACCTTTGTCACAGATAACTTCGACACAGAATTGGGTTTACACGAGCATATTTTTCTGCGACAAACCTACTTTGTCAAAGAAAAATTTCTGTGGAAACCAGGCCTAAAACACACAAAAATACATTGTAATGTGGACAATGTAACGCATTATTGTGTTAGCTGATAACTGACTGACCGACCTCCAAACGACTTACCGCTAAGAAGGTCTGAGCCAGCCCAGCCACGAAAAGTGGCTACGTCTAATTATCAGCGAATACAAACTGTACTTGCTTACTTATGTTGTTTTATTTCAAAGCACATTTCGCATGCCATGAAATCCCAGTGTTGGGCAGAAATCCCATTAAAATAAGGTAACGTCCAGACATGGCCACATCTGTTGACCGGAACGTTGAGCAACAAATAACACAAAGACTAACTTGATCCGTTACCCATTGCTTTTGTATCATATTATTAAATCGTGTTCTTTCTTCATTTCGTGGTTGTATAAACCATGTTCCTTTTATTTTTGAATCTACTATTTAAAAATGTATTTACAGAAGAAATGTCAGCCAGACCAAATCGGCAGAATCCTATTCTGAAGAAGCAGAGGAATTGGACAATCGTGACGTTGGAGCAAATAGTCAAGGTATTTGCATATTTTCTTTTTCGACTAGGCCTACAAATTAAAATTGTGCGTATATTTCATTAAATACTCCCATATAAAAATGTTTACAGAAAGTGATAAAGTAAAACTACAGCCGTGGCACCACTTACAATCAATTATGTATGTCATGGAACATTATCGAAATGTAAGTTTTAACCTTGTTCAAATAATTTCATTTTTCAGACATACATCAATTTGGTTACTTAGTCAGATTGCGATTCATGTATATTTATCTTTACAGTCGATCTGAATGAACTAGAAATAGTTTGCTTTCTTTTTCAATTTGTCTATATTCATTCAAGTTTTTAGTTTTATAGTATGGTTTATACTTACAATGTAATAATAACCGAAACCGCGTGAAATATGTCACCGTTTTACATACAAGTACAAGTGTTTTACATACAAGTACAAGTAAGAAAACAATGAACAGGAACTGGCGAAATTGGAACCAAACCCTCATTCTAAAAACCCAGGCGGGAAAAACAACAAACTTACAGTACTGAATTGAAAGAAAGAAAATCATGAATGCATGATAAACCGAGGAATCAACTGTTTCCCCAAAAATTGTCATTTGTGTACCTGAACTTTACGATATATATAAAGTGACATAGAAAAACCACGAACAGCATACAATTGACACCAATTCATAAAACTATTTGAACCACAACTTAGGAATTATTGGATTTTCAGATACCAATCGTCCTCAACGATCAGATCCACTACCACATATTCCTTCAACAGTATATATTCACAAATCTAAGAATATATCAATGGGTGTTGGTGCAAAGATTGTTGACAAATCCAGAACATTGCTTTCTCCAGATGCCAAAGAGCACAGGATAAATTTCAAAAGTATGTGTTGATTGATTAAAGAACTGGTATTTTTTGTAAAAATATGAGCCTTATCACAGATTCTTTGCATTCTTATCAAGTAACTGCCCCAGTAATATGTATGAGGGATTAACGAGATAATGTTAGATTGGTAAATGCTTTTCCGTTACCTTTTTAGCTCACCTGAGCCGAAGGCTCACAGGTGAGCTTATAGTATACCCATGCTCCGTCGTTGACGTCGTTGTTCACACTTTTCAAACATCTTCTCCTCTGAAATCGCTAGGACAATCAAAGCCAAACTTCATGTGGAGCTTCCTTAGGAAGGGGGAACGAAAGTATAATAAATGGTCTAGGCCACATGACCAAGATGGCCACCATGCCCATATATGGTAAAATATTAAAACATCTTCTTCTCTGGAACTAGTGGACCGATTTCAATGAAACATGGTATGTAGCATCGAGGACTCTGGTCCATCATAGTTTGTATAAATCATGACCTTGGATTGACCTTGGCCTATTTTACAGAAAGGTCAATTTTGGTCACATACGTAGGCTTTTCATTGGGAAAGGTGAAAGCATAGGAGTTTTCAGGAAGTTTTGCAGCCTGTGACCCGAAAGTTGGTAGACACAGACAACAAATTGAGATAATGAAGTTATGTGAGTATTCAAGTTCAAGGTCATTTCTTGACCTTGGCCAAAAGTCATTTACACATTAAATGTTAAACTTAATTTTCTCAGAAAACGCTTGACCAATCAAAGCCAAATTTTATATGTCTGGCTTTCGCTGCCAGTTTTATAAAGGGTCACTGATGAAGGTTCATTACCCGAAATTGTACAATAAGGCCCATCTTCTAGCTTTGTATTTGTACTGCTTCCAAAAGATCTAACAATTATTTTTATTTCTTAGGAAGAAAGAAACCAACTTTATATAAATGGTCCACGTCACATGGCCAAGATGGCCGCCAGGGCTATAAATAGCAAAAACGTTTACAATTCTTCTTCTCCGGAACCAAAAGACCTATGATTTTGAAACTTGGCATGAAATATCAGGAGCGCTACAAAGTTTGTATAATCATGATTCTGGGATGACCTTGACCTATTTTACGGCAAGGTCAACTTCGGTCACCAGTGCATATGGAGAAAATTACTAAAATGTAATCAAATGGAGTGGGACTTACTGGGAGTATGCAAATGGACAGAAGATTTATGTTTATGAAAACAAATTGTCCCCAGGGGGTCGTCTCCCCCTGCCCCGGGGCTATATATATGTACATGTATATGATCATATACATGTACATGTATAATTGTATATGATCATAATATTCAAACGTCTTCTCTAAAACCGCTTGGCCAATCAAAGCCAAACTTTATGCGGAGCATGGTTAAGAAGGGGGAATGAAAGTTTGTACAAATAGTCAAGGTCACATGACCAAGATTTCCGCCATGGCTATAGATAGCAAAAACCTTTAAGTATCTTCTTCAGAACCACAAGGCGTATAATTTTGAAACTTGGCATGAAGCATCAAGGAGAGGAGCAATACAAAGTTTATATAAATCATGACCCTGGAATGACCTCGACCTATTTTACGACAAGGTCAACTAAGGTCGCCTATGCATTTGAATGGGAAAAATTAGCAAACTAATTAAATGGGAGGGGGGAACTTGCTGGGCGTATGCAAATGGACAGAGGATTTCAGTTTATGAAAAATTTGTACCCATGTAGTTGTCTACCCCTGCCCCGGGGCTATATGCATGTATATGGCCATAGTATTCGAACATCTCTGAAACCGCTTGGCCAATTAAAGCCATACTTTATGTGGAGCATGGTTAGGAAGAGGGAATGAAAGTTTATATAAATGGTCAAGGTTACATGCCGAGATGGCCGCCATGGCTATAAATGACAAACGCCTTTAAAAATATTCTTCTTACCTTGTAGGCTTACCTTGTGTAATTTTTTGAAATTGCAATATATTTGTCTGGCTATCGTCGCCGGTTTATAAGGGTCACTGATGAGGGTTCAGTACCCGAAATTGAGCAATATGGCCCATAATACCCCCTTTAAACGTTTTCATTTCTTCCAAAGGATCAAGCTTTTATATTTTATTTGCTATTACTGCAGCTGGCGTTGTACCGTGTAGCGGCACTACAATGTCTCCCCTTACATCATCTGTAGTGCAAATTAAATTATTTCTTTCGGTTTTTTTGAGATCAGTTATAATATTCAGAGTACTTAAAATTGTATGTTTAGAGCCATCTTCTAAATATTGTATTAGTTATTTGACCTGTTTAGGCATGTGTCTTTGATTAAGACTTACTTTGTGTAATTTTTGAAATTGCAGTATATTTTATCTGGCTATCGTCGCCGGTTTATAAAGGGTCACTGATGAGAGTTCAGTACCCGAAATTGTGCAATATGGCCCATAATACCTCCATTTGAACGTTTTCACTGCTTCCAAAGGATCAAGCTTTTATATTTTATTCTTTAGTACCAGAAGGCCTATGATTTTGTGACCCTGGAATAACCTAGAGCTATTTTACAACAAGGTCAAATTTGCATTTGAATTGGGAAAATCTCATTTAATTTATGACAGGAAACTTGCTGGGAATGAGCAAATAGACAGAAGATAAATTTTTATGAGAAAAAATAACCCCAGTGGGGTTGTCTGCCAAGTTTATTGGTATGATAGTTCGTCTCTCACTAATGAGAAAGACCATCATTATTTCTTGAATAGTGCTGATGTGTGTTGGTGAGTTCTTTGATGGCTGACTAGGCCAATTCTGGCTCTAAACTGTCGGTTGCAGGTACAGCAAGTCAATGTCATAGAGTCTGATGGTGGCACATTTGTTTTGGCTTTGCGCTCTCTTCGCTTTCTTTCAGCTTCACAGATTCTCTTCTTTTCATAAAGAGCTGCCCCTTTGTTGATGAGACCTCGCCACTTTGATCGCTCCTGTGCAGTCTGTTCCCAGGACCCCATTGGTATTTCGAAATCCTTCAGAGAGGCTTTGAGGGTGTCTTTGTAGCGTTTCTTCTGGCCACCTTGAGAGCGCTTTCCCTCCTGTAGTTCTCCATAGAAAACTTTCTTTGGAAGTCGCGCATCAGGCATTCTTATAACATGGCCAGTCCATCTTAGCTGTGCTAGCTTTAAGACTGTATGCATGCTTTGCATCCCTGCTTTCGTCAGGACCTCTGTGTCTGGAATCTTGTGCTGCCACTTGATTTTTAACAACTTTCTCAAACAGCTTAAGTGGAAATGGTTAAGTCTCTTTACATGGCGTTGGTATACTGTCCAGGTCTCACATGCATACAAGAGGGTTGGCAGTACCACAGCCTTGTAGACTTTCAGCTTGGTGTCAAGCTTGATTCCATTTCGCTCCCAGACATTTGCACGGAGTCGTCCGAATGCCACACTAGCCTTTGCAATTCTGGCAGTGATCTCATCATCAATATGCACTGCTCTGGAGAGAGTGCTTCCCAGGTAGGTGAACTTGTCAACAACTTTCAGTTTTTGCCCATTCAGTGATGGTTGGTTCATTATATGGCTTTCCGGGCGCTGGTTGGTGTACAACCTCTGTTTTTTTGTGCTGATTGTGAGATCATAGTTATCACATGACTGTGAGACTTGATCCATGGCTCTTTGCATTTTTGCCTCTGTGCTGGCATTCTTATCCATATCATCTGCATAGAGGAGCTCATCTAGCACATCAGTCTGGACCTTAGTTTTGGCTTGCAACCTTCTGAGGTTGAATATGTTGCCATCAAAACGGTACCTGATTGGAAAACCAGTGTCACTGTCCTGAAAAGCATCCATAAGCATGGCAGAAAACATCATGCTGAACAGTGTTGGTGCCAGAACACAGCCTTGTTTGACCCCATTTGTTACTTCAAATGGTTCAGAGAACTCTCCATCATTTTGCACACGTGCCTGCATGCCATCATGAAACTGCCGCACCATTGCTATGAATCTGGGTGGACAGCCAAACTTGGCCATGATTTTCCAGAGTCCATCACGACTAACAGTGTCAAAAGCTTTGGTGAGGTCAACAAACGTCATGTATAGATCTACATTCTGTTCTTGGCATTTCTCCTGAAGCTGTCTTGCTGTGAAGATCATGTCTATTGTCCCTCTGTCTTTTCTGAATCCACATTGACTTTCTGGGATAAGTCCCGTCTGATCAAGATGAACATTCAGACGATTCAACAGAATTTTTGCAAGTATCTTCCCAGCAATTGATAGGAGGGAGATGCCTCTGTGATTGTCACAGACTTGAGGATTTCCTTTCCGCTTGTATAGGTGGATTATGGATGCATCCTTAAATTCTTGTGGGATAGCCTCCTTTCTCCACATACAGTGAAACAACTCTGTCAGTTTCTCTGCCATGGGTAGCCCCCAGCCTTGTAAACTTCGGCAGGAATTGCATCTGCACCTGGGGCTTTGCCAGATGATAGTTGTTGGACTGCTTTTCTTGTTTCCGTAACGGTAGGAAATTCATCTAACAGAACATTGCACTCTATCTGTGGAAGTCTGTCGATTGCATCCTCATTGATGCTTGATGGTCGATTAAGCACACTATTGAAGTGTTCTGCCCACCTTTCCAAGATAGCTTCTTTATCTGTGAGAAGAGTGTTTCCATCTGCACTGAGCAATGTGGTGGCTCCAGAACTCTTTGGACCATAAATGGTTTTCAGTGCATCATGAAATTCCTTCATGTCCTTTCTATCCGCAAAAGACTGAATTTCTTCTGTTTTCTTCCTCAGCCAGGAATCTTGCATGTCCCTAAGCTTGGTCTGAACTGTCTTACAAATGTTGCTGTAGGCTGCTTTCTTTGATACTGAGCTAGTATCATCTTGATGTGCCTTGTGCAATCGGTGCTTTTCTTCAAGAAGCCTCTGAATTTCGTCATCATTCTCATTAAACCAGTCTTGATGTTTGCGAGATGGATGGCCTAAGGTGCTTGCAGCTGAAGAAAGAACTGTTTTATGGAAAACTGTCCAGTTTTCTTCGGGGTCCTCTGAACTGAGATTCATTGCATCCGGTTGGTTGCAAATGTCTGTTAAGAAATCTTGTCTCATGCTGTCTTTATTCAGCTTTGAGACATCCAGTCTCTTAGGAGCTTTCTTGCCTTGAGGTCGCCTCGCAGGCTGTATTCTTAGGTTGAGTTTGCTGACAACCAGTCTATGATCTGTCCAGCAGTCTGCACCACACATAGTCTTTGTCACTTTAACATCCTGCCTGTCTGTTCTCCGCACTATGACATAGTCTATGAGATGCCAGTGTTTGGAACGGGGATGCATCCAGGATGTTTTGTTCCTATTAGGTAGACGGAAGACTGTGTTGGTGATTAGAAGGTCATGTTCAGCACACTTCCTGAGAAGCAAGAGACCATTGCTGTTGCACTTTCCAACCCCTTCTGGACCTATAACTCCTTCCCAGGTCTGGTGGTCTGTACCCACTCTGGCATTAAAGTCGCCAAGAAGGATAAGCTTGTCTGTGCGGGGTGTTGCAGAAATAACATTGTCTAGGTCATCATAGAACTTGTCCTTGACCTCATCTGGATTGGTCATAAGCACTGACAATAGTTGCATGTTTATTGCCTGACAGAGGAAGTCTCAATGTCATTAGACGGTCATTAATGCCTTTTGGCAATCCTGACAGCTTACCAACAAGTTCTGTTTTGATGGCAAAGCCAACTCCTGCTTCACGCCTCTCTTCACTTTTGCGTCCACTCCAGAAGAAGGTGTATCCAGCACCAACTTCTTTGATCTCCCCAACATCTGCGAACCGAGTCTCACTCAATGCAGCTATCTGTATATCATACCTCCCAAGTTCTCTGCCCACAAGGGCCGTTCTACGCTGTGGTCTATCTGACCCAGCATTGTCCATTAAAGTACGCACATTCCATGCGCCAATCCGTAAGGGGATTACTCTAGCTTTTTTCTTTGTATTTCGACCGCTTAAGGGGATCCCCGCTGATCGCGGTTAACCAGCCAGGGGGTTTGAAGCAGGCAATTGTTTAGGGCACCTTTTCTAGCCCCTTCCCCATGCTACGGGGGTGAGCAGTGCGGTCCTAAATAGGTCTGCTCAGTCGCTCAGCCGACTGCCGAATTCTGCTTACTGCTTCTCCTCACAGAAAACGACCATTAGAACTGAGCCGCCTGTGTGCAGGTCTGCAACTACAGCTCCCAGTGTGTCCTACACCTGCTGCTTCGCCACTCGCCCATCGCCACAGGACTTTGTAGGTATGTGGGTGCAAGTGTGATGAAATTGTTGTGTATGCAAGTGCTTGTGTGTTGAGAAATAAGATGACATGCGCTATGAAATTGGATTATAGTGAGGAAGAGGTGCGCAACGTCAACCTCACTCTCTAGTCCTCGCCCAGCTGCGCCCAGAGGCAAGACACAGGTCAAGACGTCTGGAGTTGGGTTTGGATGCAGTGGATGACCGTAACATCTTTAGTGCCTTGTCACGCTCTGCATGTTCCACAACATGTTGCTGTATCGCTTTCTGAACCGTTGAATCAGGTGATTTCTTCCGCTCCATCTACCGAAACAGTCTTTGCATATCTGGACTAGGCATATCCAGACACACAGGTTTGATTTTGGAGTTTCCTTCTCCTAGATGAATTGCTGGCCACAGCTGAAGAGCTCCATCTACCCTTTCTTAGGTTTTGTTTAGAGACCTGTAAACTCATAGGAGGACTGTCAACCAAGACTAATGAGTTCCCCCTGCCCAGCTAGATTTTTGTGTAGAGAACTAGCTTAACTCCTAGATGAGTTGCCTTCCAAGGCTAACGAGCCCCATCTGCACCGCATGACAACAGGTAGTACTGATTACATGTTACAGTAGCAGTTAAACTGACCTGACCCATATGGGTGTGGCGGCCATCTTGGTCATGTGACCTGGATTTCGCGATCAAACTTTCGTCTCCCCTACCAATGGATGCTCCACATAAAATTTCACTTTGATTGACCAGGCAGTTTCAGAGAAGAAGATCTTTGAAAAGTGTGTATGGACGACAGACAGGCCAAGGTCAAGAGATTACCTTGACCTAAATTAATCACATACCTTTGGCTTCATCTACTCCATTAGTTGTTTGCATCTTCCACTTTTCAGGCCTCAGGCTGCAATAGCTTTCAAAAAATCCATAGTTTTCACTTTTTCCCATGTAAAAGCCTATGTTTCCAAAATTAACATTGCCGTAAAATAGGTCAAGGTCATCCTAGGGTCATCATTTGATCAAACTATGATGGGCTGAAGTCCCAAATGCTACATACCAAGTTTCATGAAAATTGACCCAGCGGTTTTGGAGAAGATTTTTGAGTGGTTTTTACCATATATGGGCGTGGCGGCCATCTTGGTCAAGTGACCTGGATTTCGCGATCAAACTTTCGTCTCCCCTACCCATGGATGCTCCACATAAAATTTCACTTTGATTGGCCAAGCAGTTTCAGAGAAGAAGATCTTTGAAAAGTGTGTATGGACGACAGACTGGCCAAGGTCAAGATACACATACCTTCATCTACTCCATTAGTTGTTTGCATCTACCACTTTTCAGGTCTCAGGCTGCAATAGTTTTCAAAAATTCTATAGTTTTCACTTTTTCCCTTGTAAAAGCCCATGTTTCCAAAATTGACCTTGTCGTAAAATAGGTCAAGGTCATCCTAGTGTCATCATTTTATCAAACTATGATGGGCTGAAGTCCCAAATGCTACACACCAAGTTTCATGAAAATCGGCCCGCCGGTTCTGGAGAAGATTTTTGAGTGGTTTTTACCATATATGGGCGTGGCGGCCATCTTGGTCATGTGACCCAGATTTCGCAATCAAACTTTCAATGCCACTACCCTAGGAGGCTCCAAATAAAATTTCAACAAGATTGGCCAAGTGGTTTCAGAGAAGATCTTTGAAATTGTGGACGACGGACGATGGACGTACTGACGGACGGACGCCGGATCATGGCCATCCTATAAGCTCACCTTGTGAGCCTTCGGCTCAGGTGAGCTAAAAAAAAGGCCGGTCTTTGGCAGATCCAGTAATGTCTGAAAATATATCCCAGATTGGTATATATCCCAGATGTCAGGTGAGCGTTTGCAAGGCCATTGGTCATCTGGTTTGAATTTTGATCAAGTATCTTTCCTGTCTTCATTAGATATTATAGTAAATATTCGTTTATTTTTATGATATCCTCACGAATTGTTTGATTCATTTGTTTCCATAAGTGCATGCATTTCTGATTCATTTCTTTATGTTTCACATAGCAATTCTTTGATAATTTGAGGTGTTTCGACTGTACTATACATTTTTTACAAAACAAAACGATTTACCTGATTCAATAAACATACGGCTGTAATCTGAACCTTCACTCGAAGTATACCCCATGCCAACTCAGTTAGTTAACCCGCTTCCTCAACCGTGAATGCGAATAATTATTCGACTTGGCATGCACAAGTCTCAACGAAACTCGAAATTTCCTATAAGTCCGAGTAAACCTTGAGTTTGGTAGACAACACCCATTGAGATTGGTTAGACTTTCTTTGCTGTGATCTCTTCTTCGAGGCTAGGTTGTCGGCTTCCTTTAAGGTTTACTCGTATTCTGAGTAGAGTTCGAGTTTGCGTGAGACTTATTCATACTAAACGAACAGTTTTCCGCTCATAATAGCGGAATACGTGACTCAGCTCTAATAGCACATTCTAATATAAAATATAAAAATATTTTGATAGAACACATGAAGACTATTTTGGAAGTGGCGAAGGAGAAGGATGAATTCTATGTTGAAACCAAAGCATACCTAGAGCTAGAGAAAAAGGTTAAGAACGATCACTGGGGAGTCGTAACTGGGATTCCTGGGGATGGTAAAACAAGTATGGCTAGTCACCTTGCACTAAAATATAACAGTGAGGGATATGAATACTCAGAGTTACACTTTGCACAAGAATGGAAAGATTGGGTTCACGACAAGAAGCAATTTATATTGATTGATGACATTTTTGGACGTATGAGCGTTGACGAAAGGAAAGTAAGTTATTGGTCATCTATCATCGATCTGATGCAAAAGGTTGTCCAACAGAGACAGGGGTGTCTTAAAGTGGTTTGCACAAGTAGAAAATACATTTATGAAGACGTGAAAACAAAGCTCGCACAGTACACTTGTTTTCAAAAGCCGGCCGTGATTGACATGACACAGAGTGGCCTAGCACTTTCCAGGAGAGAGAAGTTAAAAATTTGGAACGCACATGAAAAGAAGTTCGGAATCACAATGCCACACTCCTTCATGGACAAACAAACTGAACAAAGTCACACACCTCACGGATTTCCACACTGTGTCGATCTGTATTTCAGTAGTCCATCTTTGCAAATTGCATCGAATGATGCGGACTTCTTTGAAAACCCAATGCAGTGTATACGCAAGGAGCTTATAAACTTTAAAGACCATGATAAAGTTAAGTACTGTGCCCTTTTACTGGTACTCCTGAATGACAATAAGCTTGAAGATGTCTACATTGAAAAAATGGCGGTCAGTGATCCTGGATTCAATCCAATATTTTCCGCTGCCGGATTGTCCACACATCCAACAAGTAACGACTTGAAGCAATCGTTGAAGGGTTTAAGAGGCACATACATAACAGAGATAAATGGCTGTTATAGTATATCGCATGACTCTATCCGCGAAAACTTGGCGCTCATATTTATCAAGCAAAATCCTGTATACGCAATAAACAACATGGAGTTTGAGTACTTGATAGAACATACGAGATGTCCAGGGCAGACAAGTTCTGAACACCCAGATTCGCGCTTAATGAAGACCCTAAAAGCACAGTTCAATGACGATCTTGTAACGAGGATGCTTAAAGAAGTCAAGCGAGGCAACGTGGTCACTGTTTGTCTCCATCAGGCATGGGATGACAAAGCGTTTGTGGAATATTTCATACAGTACTTACTCAGAAAGTCTAAGGAAAGTGAGGTTGATCAACATGGCTACACAAGCATAGACTACGTGTTCAATACAAAGGACAGTCCTACATCATTCATCTTTGACTATAGCCTGTTTGATGCTCTTGGAGCTTTTGGACACAAAAAAGCAGTTGAGCAAATGACACAAAGCGAACTCAAGCCAGTAATTGACCACATCCCAGGTATATTAAAATTGATAGTCTATATGTTTACATTTAAATCTATGGATGACTTCGGTTGGAACTACTCTAACTATGGTGTTACTATGGTAGATGTGGTCTGGTACCCGACTCCTCCATAACAAATGAGATTGACCAATCACAGCCATCGTTAGAAGCCTCTATCACAGAAGAGTTTTACCAAACTAACCGTGGTAGCTACCATACCTATGGGCTGGGTTCCTTTGGTAATGGTCATTTCTATCTCCAATACAGAAGAGCTCTACTATAGTACGAATCGAACAACAATGGTAGCTACCATAGTCCTACCATAGTCCCAATCGAAGTCGGCCAAAATGTATTCATTTGTTTTAAAACGGACGATACGAAACATTTATTATCCTTCCTTTGATATTACCATCGAAAAATGTTCATACATACAAATTCAAAAATAGTGATGTTTTGGAAAATGCATAAAACATCTCCCAGTAGCAAGAAATTCAAGTGTTTGATATTCTTGTAAAATAATATTCGGTTGGTCACAAAGTCATGTAACAGGAAAAGCATTATTGGAATAACTTGGATAAATGTGAACCACAACAGCACTACCGCCTTGGAACGATCAGTTATAAATAACTGGGGGTGGGGCTTAAACCGGTTTTACAGGGCACTAACCTCACCCTCATATTCTACAATGGTTCACCACATTTAGTTAGTTGAGCATTACCTTTCATCACGAGAAATAATGTACTTAAGGTGCGAGATTTACTGAAAAAAAGGTACAATTAAGCAAAGATCAGGAAAAGGAGCAATCAGAAAGAGAACCGAGGTGGGAAAAAACCAAACCAACAATCAGGCACTTATACCATGAAACATATCGTATGCCGAATGAGCAGCTATTTTCCCAATAGGTGGCCACTCAGTTACCATAATTAAAAATATGAAAATATACATAAGGCGCCAACAGCACATAAAAAATTTTAAACACCAAGACGTAAAACAAAAAGAACCACCACAGAAGTATCGCCTTGGAACGATCAGTAACACACAGTTACTGGCGGGCTTAAACCGGTTTTACAGGATCCTAACCTCACCCTCAGCTTCTGCGGTGGTTCATAACATTTAGTTAGTTCTTCGGTCCTCTTGGTGAATCTCTAACTAGTCAATGAATCATCAAGAACAAACAAATAAATCATGATAAACATCCTGATGAATCAAAAACAAGGACTCACAGATTGAGTAAGCTGCCCGACGATGGAGATCCCTGGGCGCCGAATAACCTACTAACTCCGGAGCAAAAGAAAAACACCAGTTGGACCCCGGTGGGCCAAGCAACAGACAAGAAGCTCCGGCCCCAACCAACTAAAATGAATAGCTTTAAGTTACTGACCTTCTAATTCCATAATCTTTTGTATTTGCAGGCCCGATTGAAACCCCTAAAGAGCTCGGCTATGAAAAACCTCTGTCAAGTTGTTTACATCAGATAATGAACCAAATTGGAGCATCACAGGCCCTGAGAGAGTTTCAGATCCATTCTGCAATATCTATGGAAGTGCTTGACACAGTATGTACTTACATAGCTAAAGAAAATTTCAGGTGTTACATATTTGGCAGTCACTCCGAAGGCACGCGCATCATCACGCACATCCAAAAGCGCGATTGTGATGTGAACTATCTGACGTGTTTAGAGGATATAGAAGTAGTCCAAAGTATGTCTGAAATTAAATCAGAGAAGAACACCCAATATCTGTTGGCTGTAACAGATGACAAAATCACAAAACCTGGATATGTAAAACTACAAATTGTAAACAACGGAATTCCACAGACAAAAACTACGGGAGGAGACAAATCCCCAGATACCACGTTTGATCATCAGGACAGACTGGTCGTATACAAAAGGCGTCCTAAGAAAATACATGTGGATGAAATCAAAGGATCAAATGTGACCACGGATGTTGTCACAGGGACAGTTAGAAAAAGTATTGGAGATCAAGACCCGGCAAAAAAGATTTTGACTGATTATGAAATGTTCCACTCTTTAAGGTGCCGATCTTGGCCAATCGTTGCGACTAAATGGATAAGCAGAAACAGACATCATACGTGTAATTGGCCGCCTCGCTCTGTTATCGAGCAGATTAAATCCCTCGGGGTGTTTTTAGTTCCCGTTGGGTCACAAGACAGCATCGAGAGAGATATGGAATGGAAAATACTCTTCTTACTTCAAGAAAGAAAGCTTATGTCTATTCTCAATGACACCCAGTACAAATGTTACATCATTCTGAAGATGATAAACAATGACATCATATCATATCACTTCAAGGAGCCAATCCTAGTATCCTATCACTTGAAATCCTGTCTGTTCTACGTGATAGAAAACACCCAAGGCACTCTTTGGAAACCCGAACGTCTGCTAGATTGCGTGCAAATTTGTCTGAAACACATCCTGCAATGTGTGAACCATGGAAACTGTCCGAACTATTTCATTGAACAAGAAAATATGTTCTCTAGACGCGTTGGAGGTGAGGTCCAGACAAAACTGAAAAATGTGCTGCTCAAACTACTCGCAAGTGACGTCAGCTTCTGGTATTTTCCACAGATCACATGTGGAAACCTTGGACCAAGATTGGTGCAAGCAATCCGGGGTGAAGGGGACACCGTTGAAACCGACAAAGATCTTGTTCCAAGTCAAGTTAGGCTTTATCTGAAGCTAATTAAATTTCTGTCACTCGTGAAAATGAGAATATTGTGCAAATGCTACATCACTGATGTGGAGGAATGTATTCGTCTACATTTTCAGGAAGCCGTCCGGCCATTGCACAAGGCGGAAGAAATCATGGATCATTCAAAGGAGGAAACGAAACGAGCATTCCAACTCGTCCTTCCATATGTAGAACTCAGCCTTATGTCAGTGTTGGTAGCGAGACAACTAGAGATGCCGAACGGCAATGAGTTAGGTTTGCGGTTGCTGAAGAGCAAAAAGTGGAGGGAGATTGGGTTGTTAATTCCAGCCAGACTAAAGCAAGCCACATTTCTTCACATGTGTGGACAGATCAGTGCATCGCTTAGTGTTCTGAGTGCGTTAGAGCATACAATGAATCCTAGTATGATCTCAGTCTGTGGCTGCCAGTACCACCACACAGAAGTTGACATTGCCACAATTGAAAGAATCAAAGATATGCCTGAACCTGAATTTCGAAGGGACATGTGTATATCTTGCATAGCATTCCTTCCAACAGAGGAGAGAATCATCCCTGGAGTGCTGGGGTACGAAATGAGAAGAGCTAAGGTGACGACAGATGCAGATCCAACGGCTATATACCATTTCTGGTATAACTGGGCCGTCGTCGATGGAAAAGTGCTGCTATACCTGATTCTGTACTTGAACTATAGGACAATCATCTGCCGTGACAACTCTTCATCATCGTCTGCATCTGTACCTTCAGATGTAATGACGAAGAAAGATAACGTCATCAGAGAGCTTCAGGATATAATCAAGGATGATCCAAACCTTGGACACAAAGAGACCAGCCTGAACATTCTGGGATGGATCTTCAGACAAGAAGGAGATGAGGACGAAGCAGAAAGGTGTTTCAGAAAATCACTTGAGATCCAGTCTACATATAATGCTGCAAATCTTCATATGGAAGAACTAGTGTATTATGGACGTTGAACAGCATGGCTTAAAACGCTGCTGGTGATATTATAGACAATTTTTTACCGCAAGACACCTTTCTTCAGTTGGCCAGATCTGGCACTGGCCTGGCCCTGAAGTTATAAAACTTTTTTTCATGCTCAACTCAGCTGAGCTTGAAATTCAAAGTGCTCATATATACAGAGATAGCCAAAATAAATTGAAATGTCAGGATTAGATCACCAAAGCCTGTAATTTATCTTGCTTATAAATGTAAAATGCCAACAATTGTTATGAGCAGGATAAATGTTAGTCTCGGCTGAGTTGAGCATGGCTTTTGAATTTAAATTTCCAAGAACTACGCTAGTGATTATACCATAGCGCAATAAATGTGTAGTGCAGACAAACGGTAGAATGCATCAACAGATGTTTTCTAGAGACCATCGTCGTGTCTGATTCAATCTTGTGACATTCAAACTCAGTCAAGCCGTCAATATAATAATTCAAGTAAGTTTGCAAGACCGAGATATTTTTGAATCAGAAAACTCATGACGGAACAGTTTCGTCTTCTCCGAAACCACATGGCACAGTTACTATAATTGGAATCATTGCATTGGTTAAATGTCGTCACATGTAGTGCTTTTGCACTGGCCTAGAACATTTGAAGACAATAATGATTGACTAGTTTAAGATACTATCTTAGGACTGATAAACTTTTTTGGGTATATAGTTTGGAATTCAATTTCCTGTTTAGACTGCATTTGTTACTATCAACCGTTCTAGATGTAGCTCTTCGTGTGGAGGTTTGTTAACTCTCCTCGTCTTTGGTTGGTGTTTGAAAGCCACGCCCGAGCCGAGCTGCCGAGCCCGAAAGCTCTGCCAAGCTCTGTAGCTGGATATTTTGAATTCGTATTTTTGTCAAAGTTAAGATTTGGATTTTACAAAAGATGTTTTCGGAATTCCTTTACACTAGATAAAAGCTTCAGCAGTGGAATTTTATTAAATTTCTGGAGAATTATGCGTTTATTTTCATTTTCATCTACGTCAGGGGTATGAAAGACCAAGCTAACAAAATATCTATTTTCAGTCAATTACTTAATTTAGAGCTGTTAAAATGTTAAATGTGTTAAATCCATCGTAATCATCGCAAAAAAAACGTGCTTTCATATTTCACACTTTTTACACCTAGTTTTATTTTTCGCTTCGATAAGTATGGCTTTTACATCTGACAGACAACCAGTTTATGTGTTGGTCGGGTATGTAAAGGTACAAGTAGGCAAAGATCAGGAAAAGGCGCAATCAGAAAAAGATTCCCACTCCAAAAACCGAGGTGGGAAAAAACCAAACCAACAATCAGGTACTTATACCATGAAACATATCGTAAGCCGAATGAGCAGCTATTTTCCCAATAGGTGGCCACTCAGTTACCTTAACTTAACTAAAAATATGAAAACATACATAAGGCGCCAACAGCACAAAAAAAATTTTCAAACACCAAGACATAAAACGAAAAGAACCACCACAGAAGTATCGACTTGGAACGATCAGTAACACAAAGTTACTGGCGGGCTTAAACCGGTTTTACATGGCCATAACCTCACCCTCAGCTTCTGCAGTGGTTCATAACATTTAGTTAGTTATTCGGTCCTCGTGGTGAATCTCTAACTAGTCAATGAATCATCAAGAACAAACAAATAAATCATGATAAACATCCTGATGAATCAAAAACCAGGACTCACAGACTGAGTAAGCTGCCCGACGATGGAGATCCCTGGGCGCCGAATAACCTACTAACTCCGGAGCAAAAGAAAAACACCAGTTGGACCCCGGTGGGCCAAGCAACAGACAAGAAGCTCCGGCCCCAACCAACTAAAATGAATAGCTTTATGTCGGGGCCATCATAGAGTCTGACGCCCGACTCACCGGCGTGCAATTAAAGAAGGCAGCATAGTTATCAACCATGATTGGGTTAAAAACTAAGCATGCAGACTGTCGCATAACATTCAAGTTATAACCTATACGTTTGTAACGGGTTATGATTTTTCTGAACTGAAAAGAAAAATCATTAATTCCTTTAAGTTTCTTAAATTTGTAAACCAAGTCACCATAAAATTCAGGTTCCGAAAGGCCCTCACTTAAAAGCGTCTTTAACCCAACATTATATTTGGAAATCAATTCATAGTGTCTACGATAAAATTTAGAAAATGTTTTTCGAAGTTTATGATACCGATAGCCCTGTTGGAGAAGTTTTGCCGTTAAGCATTTATTTCGAGCGTTGAAGTCTATAACATGATTGCAGACTCTAGCAAACCTAATAAGTTGCGAAATGTATACACCATAAGAAGCACGACGAGGAACGTCACCATCCAAAAAAGGAAAATTTACTATATCAAAATCAAAGTCATCGCGCTTGTCATAAATTTTAGAAGAAACAAATCCATTTGCAACAGAAAGATGTAGATCTAAAAAGGGGACTTCAGTATCTGAGATATTGGCTTTGTTCAACTGAAGTTCAGGTGGATAAATTTGATTGACCATACCTTCAAAATAAGGGTTGTCAGCCCGTGCTGAGCCGACCTGTTGAACTTTTAGTTTTTTTAACAAATATTAATTGAAATAGGTTTCTTACAAGATAATAAACTGATTGATTTCTTATGAAATTTTAAATTGTAATTATTTGTCGGATGGATTTGTTAGGAAACTTCAAATTGTATTATTTCTCCAAGTGTTTTTTTACAATCTAAGAATTGTTTATTTGCAAAACATAATGAAATTGATAGAAATTCTCATTTTTCATACCAAAATAGAGAAACAATGTCCTCAAAGTTAGTGTTTACATTAAACGTGAAGATAATATTTTCACCATCCATAGAACTTAATCTATATTTATCACTTGGGATAATGAAGTTTATGTATTTTTAAGTGTATATGGTCGCTATTGTTAAATACACTGCTCTCTTCTTGGCTTGTATTGTTTGTAGGAACCCCAGCCAATATATGGCTCACCCCAAATTTTGCCAAAAGGTAGATGGGTAATTGCCAAGTCTGGAAACTACACACCCCCGTGCCCAAGATATGGCAAACAATCCCCAAAAACTCAAACAGACTTTGGGGATTTAATCTATATTTCCAATCATGACATGGTCACGGCATGTGGCTGTGCCAGATTGACAACCGTAGTCTGTACATAGGTGTGGAAGAAGAACCCGAGCGCCGATAGAAAGAATTGCAGCAAGCTTGCTCTGTTTATAGACGAACCGAATCAGACTAAGTCTCCATCTGCATGAGGCGTCCAAGACTAGTGGTCTGCTGACATGGGCAGGAACCCATGTCAAACAAAATGCCTCGACATACTGCTTTATCGAAAAAGAAAAAGCCTGGCATGCAGCCTGCGTCATCAAAAGGAAGCCCTCACTCAACCATCTCTCAGTAAACTCAGAATTGTGACGCACAGGTCAAAAAAATATATTGTTATTTTCATTTGTTTAAACCTGGCAAGCCTTTTAAAAGGAAACTTTATAGATGTTTGAAGAAGATGTTTTTTTTTTTTTTTTTTTTTTTTTTTTTTTTTTTTTTTTTTTTTTTTATGCATATGAATGTTTCTATTTGATGTACATTTTGTAAATCTGTGATATTCTGTGTTTAAGAAATTGTAAAACTAAAGTGTCTCATAAGGCTAGACAGGATATCAAATATTTGTTGCAGGTTCGTTATTGTAAATCTGTACATATTGTATGAATTTGATATGTGTCATTCAAATAAACTATTAAACATGTATTTATGCTCTAGAGGACTCACACAAGGATTTAAATATCTAACCAGCTCATTATTATGAATATTAATTAATTAACTTGCTTAAGTCCACATACATAAAAGGTGTTATGACGAATGTAATTACAGTGATTCTGTCCACATGTTCGTAGGTATTACCATAGTGTCATTCTTTCAATTTCTTTCGCGGTCACTTGATTTGTAGATATGCATTTTAGATTTGATAAATTATTTAATTTATTTTGTTTGTCCATATGCTCTATTTTAGCTGTGATGAACTTTTAGAATATATTATATGATAACACTAAATTTAAATGGTTTCACAAAGTTAAAGATATACTCTGCAGTTGTGGTTTTAGTGGAGCATGGGATAACCACACATTTCCAAATAAAAAATGGTTAGTATACGCAGTACGACAAAAGTTAAGAGCTATTTTTATAACAAATTGGTTTTTCTCGGTTTCAGACAGTAGTAGTGGGTTTAATTACAGAATTTTCAAAAATAACTTTTGTTTTGAGCAATATTTGGTATCTCTCCCACTAAAGCAACGGAAATTATTTATACAAATAAGAACACGTAATCATCGATTACCGATAGAAACAGGAGGGTGGAAAAAATATCTCATCAGAGGAAATTATGTAATTTATGCAAAACTGAAATTGGAGATGAGTTTCATTATGCACTTGTTTTTCGGGAATTAGAAAATATTAGAAAACAATATTTACGAAGGTATTTTTATGTTCGACCGAATGCGCTAAAATTTTCTGAACTATTCAATTGTACGAATACCACAACATTAAGAAATTTGTGTGCATTTATAAGCGATATATTTACAATTGTAAAATATCAATAACTATCCATGGTAAGAGAATTTCTCATGTAAGTTTATGTTTAGCATCTCTTGAAATGTAAACATTGTATCTATGTTTACTGAGTAATGTTTTGTATTTAGTAAGTATTACATGGCTATTTACTCTGAACCTCTGAATGATATTGTGTAAGATGTTGTCTTTATATGTTTGCCTCATATTGCCATTGTAATAATGGACTGAGAGAAATAAAGGTTTGACTTTTGACTTTTAGATCCATATAGGGACACGACTTCTTAGACAAAAGGTACAAGGAGGCAATGATCAGGAAAAAGCGCAATCAGAAAGAAATTCACACTCCAAAACCGAGGTGGGGAAACAACTAAATTGACAATTAGGTACTAATACTTTGAAAACATATCGTTAGCCGAGTGAGCAGCTATTTCCCAATAGGCGGCCACTCACACGATTACCCGAACTTAACTAAAACTATGAAAACGCACATAACGGGTTCAAATAGCACAAAAATTCGACTTCAAAACACAAAACAAATAGAACCACAACAGATGTATCGCATTGGGACTTTTTTTCAAGTAATGATTATGTTTTAAATGAAAGCTCCACGTCAAAAACATACAAGACTCAACTGTTCATGATATTAATCTTTTTTACTTAAAGGTTAATACCGGTTGTTTCTTAACCATATTCTAATTTACCTTATATACGCAGTGGTTAGATCTATATCCAAAAATAATTGTGAAAAAATGCAACTGTTTCTAAGCTTTATAGTGAAGTGTTTTAAAGAGTGATTATTATTTTCAAGTTGATTAAAGAAGCTATGTACATGTTGCATATCTTCTAAATTAGAGACAAAATGGGGAATTAATAAAATAAAATAATGTGAATCACAATACTAGCATATATTTTTTATTATTTTATACTTTACAGTGAAAACCAATGTATATCAAAACTTGATAAAATTGGTATGTTCATTGATATGAAATTTCACTGATATCAAATTTCGCTGATATCAAAAGTCACTATAGTGACTGATATCAGCCTATATCTTCACTGTAGATTTTGGATTACTTCTGACGTTTCCATTTACTTGACGTCATTAAATGTGTCTCACTTCAGAAATTCAAATGCCTATAACTCTGTTATTTATGAACGAAAACATAAAGCGTGGGTATTCATTTTCTTAGTTAGAACGTAAGGAACAATGTGGCACCAAAATTATTTGTGTTTTCAAAACATTTTGTTTTTTGCATTTTCACTGCCTGCCTTGTGTATTGGAAAATGCCTGTGTATTGTATAAAATAAAAAGAAAATTTGCTTCTTTTTTTTCGGTGAATACCAAATATATTTCATCTCGTGAGTTGAAAACATAAAAATTTTCACTCGTGCTGCGCACTCGTGAAAATTCTGATGTTTTCAACTCACTCGATGAAACATATTTGGTATTGATCTCAAAAAAGCAAATATCCTCTATATATTGTAAGACTTATCTTTTGTAGACGAAAGTATACAGTTCAGTTTCTCTGTTACGAAAACTTGCCCATGCAATAAATATGATTATCAGGGATTTTTTTCAACGGTAAAAATGGAAAATTTCATCAGAAAAATTTTGATAGTTTTAATAGCAAACACACATGTGTGTTTGCTTTAGGATAAACGTACGTAAGAAATTTAGAATAAAAAATCTACATACCTTACCGAACAAAACCGACGGTTAGGCGGCCATTAATGTTGGGCGCAGACATTTTTGTCGGCATGCGCAGACAATGTGTCGTTCAGATGTCGGGAAATTTGTACTTTCTTTTTCTTTTTTCGGCTGAACATTTTTCTTTGTCAAACATATTTCCATATATCCTATTTCAGATCATATTTGTTTCCAAAATGTAAAAATATAAGATAAATACACAATTTACAAATGCAGACGACGATGAAGATTGGTTTTTCGAAATTACACCGTTAAAATCCTCGTATTATAGCAAACCAGTCAACAAGGCAATATAAACGCTCGAAAAAAAAAGCGTCTGCGAGGTGTACCTAAAGCAGGTAACCGGCGAAATTATCGAGACGTTTCGAACAGACGGAAATTACGCCGTGAATAGCGTGCCTGGTTATTTTTGGGGGACAATATTTGAGGTTTGAAGGAACAGAAGGAAAACATTTAAGGGAGCTACCTACCTAGGTCTTGAACAAAATATCAGGTATCACTGCCCTGTTTTTTGTGTTCTTGACTTCAGCAAATACACTTCAAAGGTTTTTACAAGACACATCTGGCTCTATGATAAAGGCAATTACAACGACCTGCGTAATGCACTTTCGGATGCGAATTGGGAGGCAGTAAAACACCAAAATATTGATATCTATGCTAAACAAGTTACGGACATGATCTTGAACACATCGAAAAATTACATTCCCAACAAAAAAGTGATTATTCGTGAAACCGATCCTCCATGGCTGACCTCTAAAATTAAGAAAATGAAACGCAAACGCAAACACCTATATGACAAATTCATGCAATCTAAAACTAAAACAAACCATACGAATTACAAGACGTACAGAAACAAAGTTATAAACGAAATAAGAAAATCTAGAAAGTCAGTAACAGATAAAATTTCAAATAAACTCCAGGACTCAAGTCTTCAACCTAAAGATTATTGGCGAACACTTAAACAGTTTATAAAACCCCAACAGCGTTCTTCTGTTCCACCCTTAAAAACAGATGACTCAATCATTGACGACGAAACTGACAAAGCAAACCTTTTGAATGATTATTTTACACAACAAACATCTCTAGACGACACACATGCATCACTGCCGGCCACGCCACTTGAAAACAACAGTACCCTTAATTCTCTAATAATCACCCAAGAAGAAGTCAGCGAGATCTTAAAATGCCTAAACGTGGGTAAAGCAGTGGGACCGGATTCTATAAGTAATAAACTATTAAAAGAACTTGCGGCTCCTTTGTCTTTGCCTCTTCGTGACCTATTTAATTTCTCTCTTCAACACGGTAAATTTCCTAACTCTTGGAAAGAAGCAAACATTACTCCTATACACAAGAAAGGTGATCCATCTGATGTCTCTAACTATCGTCCGATCTCGTTACTAAATACTATTGGTAAAGTGTTTGAAAAGATCGTTCACAAACGCGTATTCAATTTCTTTCGAGACAATAATATTCTTACTTCCCTCCAATCTGGATTTGTCCCAGGGGACTCTACTGTTAACCAGCTTGTAGACCTGTACAATACCTTCTGTAAAGCTCTTGACGATGGCAAGGAAGTCCGTGCCATATTTTGCGATATCAGTAAGGCTTTTGACAGAGTCTGGCATAGAGGCCTATTGTATAAGCTAAGGCGTGCTGGCATAACTGGTTCCCTTCTTGCTTGGTTTTCTGACTATCTTCAAGACAGAAAACAACGCGTTGTCCTTCCTGGTGCTTCATCTAACTGGTCTACAGTAAAGGCTGGTGTTCCCCAGGGATCTATATTAGGCCCCTTACTCTTCTTACTTTATATTAATGATATTGTAGAAGATGTACAGTCCTCAATAAGATTATTTGCTGACGACACAAGTCTCTACATAATAGTTGAAGATCCACTCGATGCAGCAGTCACTCTAAATATAGACCTCTCTAGAATCCATAGATGGGCCACCCAATGGCTCGTCACATTTAACCCTTCTAAATCGGAATCAGTTCTTTTCTCCAGGAAAGTTAACACACTCTACCACCCACCCTTGTCCATGAACTATCAGCAAGTTACAGAAGTTACTAACCACAAACATCTCGGAATATACCTTTCCAGCACGTGCACATGGCATGAACATATTGAATACATAAAGAATAAAGCTTGGCAACGCATCTATATCATGCGTCGTTGTAAATTTCTTCTTGACCGAAAATCTCTTCAAACTATTTATTTCTCCTTTATAAGACCACTTCTAGAATATGCAGATGTAGTTTGGAACAACTGCGCGAAATACGAAGCCGAAGCATTAGATCTTATTCAGAATGAGGCAGCACGTATCGTAACCGGGGCAACCAGATTAGCATCTATTGAATCTCTTCTTACTGAAACAGGCTGGGAAACTCTTAGTGACAGGAGGAGAAAGCACAAGCTCATCTTATTCTACAAAATGAAAAACGATCTATGTCCAGAGTATCTGTCTTCTCTCACACCAACAAACGTTGGATCAGCAACTCATTATAGTCTGCGCAATGCGAATGCCATTAGGACAATCAAAACAAACTCAGAACTGTATTTCCACTCGTTCTTACCCTCTACTATACGAGAGTGGAACACATTACCTCGTCAAATCCAAGATTCTCCCTCGCTGTCCAGTTTTAGATATCAGTTGAACAGTAATTTAACGAAACCCCCAGTGTATTACACAACGGGAAATCGACAAGACCAAATTAACCATACCAGAATCAGAACACGCTGTAGTGCCTTAAATCAACATTTGTTTTCCAAAAAAGTCGTACCGAGTCCATTATGCTCGTGTGGTGGAATCGAAAACTCTCACCATTTTCTTTTTGAATGCGCTCTCTATCTCGATATTCGTCTAGACATGATGGCAACCATATCGGACATCTGTCGTCCAAATTTAGGTATTTTGCTTTATGGTAGTCAAGACGTATCAATTGATGACAACATTGCGATCTTTAAGGCTGTCCAGAAATTTATATCTAAATCCAAACGTTTCAGCTATACGTAAATAGTAGTGCCTTTGAATTCTAGATAATTGAACTATGAAGGATAATCTCACACATACCTCTTTATGTCATAGTAGTATTCTTGCGGTTGCGTGGCTCCTTCCTTCCCCGTGGAGCAAACTGAGCTTTTTTCCTCGTTTTACATCAAGTTGTTTTGTTTCAAACTATAAAAACTTACAAAACTTAACGTTTTTTTTTTTTCAAATTTAATCTCGTAAATCACGATTTTTTGCTGTATAATACTACCACTTCGCGCTTTTATGTAGTGTATCTATTCATAGGTTGTATTTGTACATGTTTGTCTCATGAGTCAAAAGCTAGTGCACGTTTTCATCTTTTGGGAAACGGATAACAAAAGTCTATTTGACTTCCTTCCGAATCCTAATTGTATAATAAGTTGTATTATTGTCACATGTTTATTGTTTTTGATGTATTTATACAGTTGAAATAAAGTTTAAACTACCTAGGTCTACCTAAAAACCTAACTAGGTCTACCTAACTACCAAGGTCTACCTGCCTACCAAGGTCTACCTACCTAACTAGGTCTACCAACCTAGGTCTACTTTCCAAGGTATACCTACCTAAGTCTACTAACCAAGGTTTATCTACCTGGGTCTACTTACCAAGGTTCCCTTTCCTAGGTTTACTTACCTATGTCTTAGTCTACCTATCTAGGTCTACCTTCCAAGGTCTACTTATCTAGGTCTACTTACCAAGGTCAAGTTACCAAGGTCTACATACCTAGGTCTACTTCCAATGTCTACATACCTAGGTCTACTTACCAAGGTTTATCTACCTAGGTCTACTTACCTTAGTCTATCGAACTAGGTCTACTTACCAAGGTCTCACTTCCGGGGTCTACTTACCAAGGTCTGTTTACCAAGGTCTACCTTATATGGTCTACTTACCAAGTCTACTTACCAAGGTCTACCCACCTAGGTCGACTTACCAAAGTCTACCTACTAGGTCTATTAACCAATATCTACCTACCAAGGTCTACCTACCAAGGTCTACCTACCAAGGTCTACCTACCAAAACCTACATACTAAGTCTACTTCCAATGTCTACTAACCTATTTCTACCTACCAAGGTCTAACTATCTACGTCTGCTTACCAAGGTTTACTTACCTAGGTCTACCTACCTAGGTCTACTTACCAAGGTATACATACCTATCTATGTCTACTTACCAAAGTCTACTTACCTAGGTCTACCTACCTAGGTCTACTTCCCAATGTCTACCTGCCTAGGTCTACTTACCTGGGTCTACCTACTATGTCTGCTTACCAAGGTCTACGTCCGGGGTCTACTTACCTAGGTCTACTTACCTAGGTCTACGTACCAAGGTCTACTTACCAAGATCTACCTACCTAGGTTTACCTACAAGGTCTACTTACTCAGGTCTACTAAAATGGATAGCTGGATACACTTATTGACAAAAAAATCCCAGCATACGGTTTTCCGTGTGTGTTTGCAGATAAGGCAGCGTGCCTTTATTTCATATTATTTTTCTCCAAACACTGGTTGTGAGTACACATTGGTGGATATTGTTCTAGCATCAGTAGAAGTTAGTGTTGCATAAAACTCTATTAACTCTTACTTGCAGGTTAAAGTCCCAGTTAACTTAATGGCAGCTTTACTACTGTTGCATTTTTTGTAAAAATAAAGAAGGCGATTAAAGATATCGAATTAGTCAAGCAGCAACAGTTTTCCATTTCGTACCCTGGACGTATGCTTGCTTTTATGAGAGCCGCATCGTGAGAAAACCGGATTTTTGCCTAGGCGAAAACAAAGGCGCAGATCAGCTTCGCGGTAACCGCGAAGCTGATCAGCGCCTTTGTTTTCGCTACACGGATAGTACAATTTCTCTTCTACTTAAATCCGAAATTTCAAGCTTCTAGCTCTTTTCTGAGCTTGTACAGGGTTTGTGTCGGACCTGGTCGGAAACCCCGAAGACCGGTTTTCTCGCGTCGCGGCTCAATTGAAGTCTAATGATAACATTACGAAAACACGCCCATGTAATATTTAGATTTTCCTTGTAAAAAAGTTGTAAAAATTGAAAATTTTCAATAGAAAATCTTAGATATTGTTCTTATTTTTCCTCAAAACATAGAATGCAAGTACATGTTAGAACCGCCTAACGAGTACCCACAATCTATGTTTTGGAGCAAAAACAAGAAAAATAGGTATAACCCTGCATACACCAGTTTTGCTATATAAAAGTGGGGTATAAGGGGGTATACATTACACGGACATGTTTTCCTGATGAACACACAATATGAATATGACCCATGCTATTTCAAGAAATCGACAGAATTTACATGCCGTTTTGCCACTCTTTGTTGCCAAGACAACCCCATGCTGGAGGCAGCCAGAATAAGATACAAGTGTGTTGGATCGGAAGCAAAACATTCAAACAATGGTTGTTTCTTAGCTTTGTGAAATACAGATGCACAAAATGAGCCGCCTCATGAGAAAATCAACAATCTACATACAAAAACAAAGGCACAGCTAGATCAGCGCTTTTGTTTTCGCTACACGATAACTTACAATTCTTCTACTTTCTAAATCCAAAGTTTCCAACCTCTATCCAACAGCCCGGTTTGTGTCGAAAACCACATTGTTTTTTTCCACGAGGTGGCTAAAATTACCCACCCACACCAGTTCCAGTTGCTTACACTTGTTTACAGTCGCCAGAGTACCTGTGTACTTTCGAACGAAACCAGCAGTTATGTGCAAGCCTTTAATATAGACTAGATCAGACTAGATATAGGTCAAAGCTTCTAAAGGTACACTTAGTAAGTAACACTACTGTTTCTTACTGAGAGAGAAAAAACCCAAATACAATTGTTCTCCTACACCAAGTATTAAGCAGAAGCAAAATCTTATTTGTATTGAAATGAAAACAATAATATGGCATGTTTACAGCAATTCTTATTGACTTAATATAACATTCAGGGGTATGTGATGTGCCGGAGTTGAATAAACCACTATATTACATAGCAGGCCTACGTTCTGCAAAGAGAACGAATTAAACATATGCTCCCTCACCACTAAAAAGCGGCTGGTTTTCGCTGAAAATACATTTTTCAGATGAATGCTATTTCAAGTACATGTATGTTTCTACAAAACTAATAAATAAAACATGTGCTCTGTCACCCTTCGCCCCGACATGACTTAAAACTTGTTGACTGGGACATTTAGCCAAAACTAAACCAAGCCATATCATAAAAATGAGAATAAATGCTCAAATCTCAGTATGACTGATAAAATGATGACTTGTGAGACCGAACCATTTAGTTCAAACCTGCTTTGTATTGGTATTAATCTCGATAAAAGAGTGGTTGATGGTAGGCTATGTTTTCATAAAGAATCTGTAGCATATCATAAAGAATCCGTTACCATACTGAATCCGTGACAAAATTTTTGTTACAGATTCTTTATGCGGATATTTTCTCTGCAAAACAATTCCTTTGAAGATTTACATGCATGGAAAAGGGTAAGTTCATAGATAATTAGTTAAATTTCTAAACTGTTGATAAAGTGTTTTGATGTGTTATGTATTTTGATAGTCATTTTCGAATATCTTTACTTAATTAATTTAACCATTTTAAATTTTTAAGAATATAATCACGCATTTACTTTCAACCTGTATACCACCATTGCTAAAAAAATTTACACGAATCTACTACTTGCACATTTATTAAGTTAATTCCCTTGTTTCTATTTTAAGATCTAGCAGTACTTTTATTTTTTTTATTTGGTCTCTTTATTTCGAAGTTTTACATAAAATTTAAAAACACATTTATGTTCAATAATAAACATTTTGTTCCTTAATCTGTTAATTAATATTCCCGAGATAGAATTATTCTGAATTCATTAATACCCATAAGCTAATAATTCAACTTTTTATACACACCGATTTTAATTAATATTACTTCTGATATACGCATTATGAAAATCCACTTGCGTTACTCTGGTTTCTCTTCATACCACGCATAAATCTTTCGCCTTTTACTAAAGATTTCCGTGGAGAGGAACATTCAATGAGTCTATAGACTAATTTGTGAAGCCCTGCGATGGCAGGGTATTAAACAAAATAACCATGATCATCACTCCTCAAATCATAGGCTAACCCCATGTTCTTAAAGAAAACTATCGTAATTCAACATATTCTATTAGACACTTAATTTGCGGGATGTTTTCGTCAATGGCTTTATCATTTGTGTATTGCCTAAACTCACGATTTTTTAGTTTTGGTTTTAAATGTGGTTTGGCGGGATCTACGAAACAACAACTACCGCCGTACTCACGTACACTGCTTCCTAAATGCAAAATGGCGTGTGCTTGTGTGCGAGCTAGTGTATGTGCGTGGCTTGGACGTGACGCGCGATGTTCGTACAAATTTGTGTAACAAGTTTGATTTATTTTGCGCTGAGCGATGCATGTAGGTGTTAAGTTATTTGATTGTTCGCTTACATGTTTGTACTTTCGAGAGTTTTAATATTTCTTCGTTTTTCAAGGGATACTCCTACACTATTTTTTCTTTCTCCACTGCGCAGTTCTATTTTAAGAAGCTGAAATGTGTGTTCCAATTAAAGTAAGGTATCACGGCGTTCTGTGACGTACATTAACATGCGTTTACGTCAAGTGTGACAAAAATTCAGCCTTGTTAAAAAAATTATAAAAATAGCATTATTTGTCGCACGGCAATGAAAAATATTATAATATAATTTTAAAGCTTAGAGCATGAGCATTTTAGTAATAGTATTGTATGTCTTGTTTTCTTGCATTAAAGTATCTTTATCTTACAATAAGAAGACAACCCACTCAAAAACAACGCAAAAATCGCATGTGTGACATTTTTTCAGCCAAAAGTAAAGATTTATAAGAGTGAGCTTTTCATAGTTTTATGAATATTTCTGCATACATTTCAATCAGCTTTATATGAGCATTTATTTGGTATAAAAATTGTCTTACTCATTAAAGTGTAATAATCGTTTATTTTATTTTCAAGTGCACCCTTGATTTTCCCCAAAGTGTGACACTTTTGGCACTGACGGTTTTTTAACTGTCAAAAATGGAAATGCGGTCCGAAGTTAACTAAGATTATGTCAGTGATATCCACATATATTGTAATTATCCCGCCGTATTTCGATGGGATTTGGCCAAAAAACTTCGGAGATATACTTTTTCAAACCTTTTTAGCAATGAGATTTTGTTACGCGTGACACCCCAATTGCATTTTATTTGTATCTTGTTATAATTTGCGCAATCAAAAACATGCATGATTGTTGTGATGCAATTGTCCATACGAAGCGGATTATTTTGATATATAAAACATAGATATTGAGCCGAAACGGAGTTTGTTATTGCAATTTTACAGGTACAGCAAGCATTATTTTAAAATTTGTACGAACTAAAAAAAATGCGCGTCACGTCTTGACGTCTACTCTCTCTCTCTCTCTCTCTCTCTCTCTCTCTCTCTCTCTCTGTGTGTGTGTGTGTGTGTGTGTGTGTGTGTGTGTGTTAACTTAGTCGATTGGGCTGTTGAAATGTGACTTGCTCAAGGCACGCCGGATGGGAATCGAACCAGGGACACCTCGACCTGGTTGACTGCGCCAGCCCACTCCATTATGTTACATGTAAGTGGTAGAATGTATTTTATCTATACACCATCTTTCAGAAACTGCATTTTTCAAAAATTCACTTTTTCGAAACACCTTAACTAAATATGATTGCGTCACCATTTTGTATTCCCAAAGTCTTAAAACGTAAAAAGTGCCAAAAAAAATTATAAATAAATAAAAATCGATTAACACTTTTACTGCCACGCCTCTCAAAAAATCAATATCTCACTGCCAAACATATATTTAATTTATTATTTTTATTGATTTATTAATTAATTTATTAATTATTATATTTTAGATATATGCGCGGATCATATATCACTGGAAAGGGCTTTTTACGCTGAAAAATTTGATATACAATACAATTACCTCCCTTTAAAACTTTCATCTATAACACGGGACGTACCGGTATACCCGTAAAACGACTACAGTCGTCGGTGGCAGCGAACGGTAAAAACGACTACAGTCGTCGGCGGCAGTGAATGTGTTAACAAATATATATATAAAAAGAATTATGCCAGAAATTTATTTTGAATAGGGCTTTTCCATTGTAAAAATGTAAGCAAAGGAAGTAACTATTTTTCCGGAAAACTGAAAATCTAGATTAATAAATTTTCATTTAAAATGCACTTTAACAAAACAAAGGTGTTTGGTATACATATACGGCTGAGCTCCATCGTCCATACTCTTTAAAAGTCTTCCACAGATTCGCTAGATTTTTCGATTTTAAGGTGCTTGGATTAGCTCCTTTTGCACATGCAAAATGTCTCTTCAAAATAATTTTGGGCATAAATTTTTAATTAGTGAAACAATTTTTAAAAATTTTGCAACTTTCCTGATCCAAAGGGATGACAGTGTCATAATTATCTGCAGGTGTTTCAGAAAAATGTGATTTTGAAAAGGCAGTGTCTTAAAAATGTAGTAAGGACAGTAATCCCCACAGCAATCTAGAAACGGCGTTGATTCTGTGGATTTTAAAGGGTAAACTGGACTCAAATAATATATTATGAAATTCAGAGTTGAAACACTGCCACCGGGTCTCACTAAAATTCGACAAAAAATGACAAGAACCGTCAGGAGCCGTCAAGAGCAGAAAATTGCCGACAAGAAGCAGATTTTTTGTGTTATTTTCTTCTTCATATGTTTAAACAGCATTTTATATGTATGAGCAACTTCAGAGATTCAAAAATTGAACTTTGAATCAGGTTTTTACCGGGTAATGGACGAATGACTGCGATAGCTAATTTCATTCATACCGTCAAGAAGCAGTCAAGGCTGAAAAGACATGCATGCATATCTAATGAATAAGCTACAGCCTACTAAACTGCACTTCTGATGGTGTTAAAATAATACACTTAAGGGCACTTCTAACGCAACACTTACATTTTCCATCATATCTAAAAAAATAAACCACCAAATCTATTTAAATTTTCCGCAAATATAAATCAATTATGCTTGCGTGTTGTCTGTATTTTTCATTGAAATTGATTGTCCACAACTTATAAAATATTTAGTTTATCTAACAAGACTCAAAAAAGAAAAGTCGCAAAAAACCACTCCATTGAAGAATTTAATAGTATCACAGCGGCGTCTCAGAAAAGTATCATATCCAGCTCATATCCCGTATCTCCATTACCACGAGCTTGAAAATAAGTTTCCAAGCAATAAAAAAAAATATGACGTGTTTATTCCAAGAAATTTAGCGTTATTGGTCATCTCTGGGATGCGTTTAAAAACAGGCGTATGCGGAAACACCGTGTTGTATCAAGAAATTCGCAGTAACTGAAGTAGATCCTTGTGGAGGAGTGGAGAAACATCCCACAGGGGTTTGGTATGAAATTGATAAATATGTTTTGTCCATGAGGAGGAGGTGTCCCTGTGTCGTCCAGTTCCATTCGGGACACACGGGATATTAACTGACGAGGATACACTTCACTGCTGTGATATCCGAATTACTTGCATTTAGTTATCATCTCAACCGGAATTTTGTGACTTTTTGTTTTTCAGTCATATTATATAAACATCCAATTTATTGCATTATAGACCACAGATTTTTGTGAAAATTACAGACAGTACACAAAAATAGATGAACTTAATTTCTTGAAAATTTCATGAAGATCAGTTAAACGATTTTTGAGTTATGTCCAAAAATTTAAGTGTTGCGTTAGAAGTGCCCCTAAGTGTATATATTTTGATCTCAAGTAAAGCCAGAGATGCAAAATTATTTTTACCGGATAGACCATAGCTGATTTCATTCATAACGTCAAGAAGCAGGTCAGACCTATACATGCATATCTAATGAATAGGCTACACCATACTAAACTGCACTTCTTATGATGTTGAAAGAATGTATTTTGAGCTTAAGCAAAGCAAGAGATACAAGAAAATAAACTTAGAATCATTTTTATCGGATAAAGAACGAACTACTGATCACTACTGTGATAGCTGATTTCATATCGCCAAGAAACAGTCCAGACCGACAAGAAAGTTTTATACAGTTCATATCTAATGCCGGGATACAAGTTTTATTCTTGCTATGTTTTCCATAGTAAATGATTTAATCAGATAATACATGTTTGAAACAATGCTTTTTATGGATTCGGTGGAATACATCTAAGGACGATTGACTCTTTCCTATAATATATGCATTGTTTTCGAAAGCCCAAAATTCCGTTTTTAAAGCAATTTCTACTACAATTTTGCAATGAGGACTGTTGTTATGTTTACGTATTTCTTCATTTATTGTTCCGTCTATTTGGGGAATTGAGATAAATAGCAAACACAAAGTTATGATTCTAAAGTTTAATGCACAAATTCTAATATTTCAATGTTACTCAAATTTATACTTATTTATTTTATGATGTTCCAAAAGTCATTCAAAATATATTCTTATTAATTTTTAGATGTTAAAATTTAGATGTTGATGTTACAAGCCCAAAACTAAAAGTGACCCAGAGCAAGCATCGCTCTGGCCAATCAAACTGCACCATGCATCTGGCAGATATAAATTCTCACAATTAAGAATGGCAGCTAATTAAAAGACCTTTGAAGCTACACGTGGTTTGATAAGATTTCCGGATGACATGCAAATGTTTACATTAATGCCAAAGTGAAAAATTGCAGAAACTCAAATTGATGATATATGACAATATATAACATCCCCCACAGAAAATAAATAAACCCCGGTATGAATAAAAAAAATGCAAATTCTAACTTTCTGACCAGAAGCATGGTGAAGCTCTATGTAAGCATAAAATGATAGATTTCAAAGCAATAATAACATTCATATCAAATGATCAATGCAAAGAAAAACACATATGCCAACATACAAGTATTCTAAACAACTATAAAGTAGCACTGTAGATATCTAGATCAGAAGTCACCATGATGATATAACTGGACAAGAAAATGTTATCATCAGTCAAAAGCATTAGTGAATAGTGTAATATACTTGTGATTCCAAAGTGATTTGGTTTTTATACATCACATATTATACTGAAAATGCCACTTAATTGGTTCCAAAATCAAATTATCTTCTTTATAATAAACTCATCTGTTGACTTGCTGATCTCATCTCAATTAACCATGGTACATAACATTACATAAAAAACAAGTATATAGAAAACATAAAACAAAATATCAAAAACATGGAGTATCGGAAATAACATCAATTCACTATGTTACCATATAAGTGTCAGCATATAAATCAAAGTGAATTGTTTTAAATGAAGCAATCAGTGAAGTTATCTGCTGAGCTGCTGCAAAGCCATTAATGTTATTGGCGGTCAAAAGATCAAATGTGTTAATTTATCTAGCGGTTGAATACTGTAAACAGAAAGCAATAGAAAACAGATAAAGATTATGAGATGACCACAGCCCTGTTGGAAAGCAAATTTTATATAGATTAATGATTTAGCCAGGTGAATACAGCTGTTGAATTAAAGTCGGCTAATTAATTGATTATCTGAATGACAGAAATACATTATACAGATAGAATAATTTCAAAAACAAACTCCACACTTGTTAAACTGAAATGTGAAAAATGGTACATATACAATAAACATACAATGAACAACTGTTTAACATATACAGGTAAGTAATACAAGCACAACCGTTGCATCATTCATGAACAAAATAGTATTATCTAACATTTCAAAAATCATTTTTGACAATATCTCATTATATATAAACAGGTAGCTAGGAATTATGTGACTGTATCTATGCATCATCAGTATAGATCGAACAAATTATTCACACTATCAGTATAAGTAGTCTAGAGAACAAAGTTGAAGCATCTCTGACAGCTTGTGAAAATGGCCAAAAGGTGTTTGTAATATTCTAAATTTAAACATAAATATTGCAGAGTTGAATAGATGTTGAATCGGAAAAAGTATATCTTGGAGTAAAACAATATGGCCTCAATTTAGAATCTGACAGAGAAGATGAAGTTTGAAATATGTCAATGATCAATTAAAATCAACTTGTCATGATTACTAGAAATGCATTATTTAGCTAACTGCAGTTTCCAAAACTGCACCATCAAAATGTAAAACATTTTCTAAATTCAAATATAGTGAAACAAAAATAATGAATAAAACAACAAACTACATATTTACAAACTAACATGTAAGCGTAACTGTTGTGTGTGCACAAAACAAACTGATCCAACAATCTATAGATCTTTCAAAGAAATAATTATACCCTAAGACATATTATCATCTTGCATGAAAGTATGCACAATGCAAACATGAAGTGTACCATCTTGATAAAATCGTAGTCAAAAATAGTATTTAAATATCAAGTAATCAGTGGCAGCCTGAGACCAAAATGTTGTGCTCACTCTAAAAGGCTTTTCTGATAGTGTAAACAGGTACATGTATATGCTTAGGTCAATTATAACATAACTCTATTTCACATACATCAACCCTTACATGTGTGTCTGGCTGTCTTCACACCTAAATGATGTACTGAAATATGCTCATTCTATCTGAACAATCACGTGCGGCGGTTTCTCCTGAACAGACTTTTTCAACTTGTCATTGAGATGGTCAAATGGAACCCACAAAGAATTGTCAGCTGATTCACCGGCAAATTGTATGAGGTATTGTTTGGTTCCCTGTACCATTCTCTGACCAAGAACGCGCTTGATTTTGTAATATTTGTTTGCGTCAGCGAAAAACCCCTCTTCACTTAACGCACTGTCATTATCAATGTAAACGCCAAATCGGTCTGGCGGTTTACGCGCTCTTGTTGACCTACGAACAGATAGGTCATTCGGCGGGTTGTCATGGGGGAGGGCTGACAACTGCCCATCATTCGATTGATCCCTAGATATCTTAGTGTTCACATTTTGAGGCGTGTCCTCTGTGACCTTCTCCGGGTGCACCGTCTCGGCGATTACGACCTTACTAAGAAAATAGGGTGTCGGTTCGGGTTCTCTTACATAAGCCATACTCAAACGGTCAATATGGACCTCTGACGGGAGTATGGTTCCATTTTCGGGATTCCGTAACATGTACATGTGGGGACTGACACAATGGTGAATCACAAATGGTCCTGTACATGTGTTTTTCAGTTTTTGACCTACGCCTGTTCTTTCCTTTAATAGGTACACGTAATCCCCTTCTTTGACCTGTAGCGGGTCAGCATTTTTATTTGCACGTTCAAGCATCTTTTGCTGTGACAAGACAATATTGTTCTTTACTTCACTTCGAATTATTTGAAGTTTCTCAGTATGTTTTCGAACATATGTGTGCATGTCCGGGGGAATGGTTTCAAAGTCGGTAGGCTTCGGTGGCGACAGCGGGAATTTCGGCCGCTGTCCAAATACGATCTCATGTGGCGAGTATTTGCTACCAGAATGCACAGACTGATTGATGGAAAACGTGATGGATGGCAAAATATCTATCCAATTGTTCAGCCTACCATTCATGTACGGTGTCAGGCGTTCTGCTATCGTACGATGTACGCGTTCAACTGCTCCTAAACATTTATGAACAAATGCGGGACTGAACTCTTGTGGAATGCAGAGTTGTCTACACACCTCTGCCATACATTTGGATACGTTTTCAACACCCCTGTCGCTGAGCAAGGTATCACAAACACCATATTTCGTGAAAAGCTGCGTAATACCAGAGGCAACAGACAAAGTGTCTTTATTCGCAAGCGGAATTGTCACCAAGTATTTACTGAACAGATCTGTAGCGGTCAAAATATAGGTGTATCCTTGCGGTGTTATGGGCAGATTTCCATATAGGTCTATTTGCCAGACCTGAAATGGCCCGCTTGGTGTTTTGTACGCGGTTATACCTGACTTGGTATGCACTTTTGTTTGCTTCCTCTTTTGACAATCGGGACAAGAGCGTACATAATCGGTAATGAGTTGACTCATGCGAGGGAAGAAATAATGTTCTTTCACCCTATCCAGCGTATCTTGAATTCCAGAATGACCGGCCATTGGGGAGTCATGGTACAAGCTAATTACCGTTTTAATCATGATTTCAGGGACCACTAACTGATAATTGCTCATTTTGCTCGTACGCTGTGATTTCGCAATGCGGGAATGAAACAAAATGCCATCAATCAGACAATAATCCGATGATTGTAGCAAAAGTTTCCGCGCTCTTTTCTGACTTTTTGGAAGGTCATTGCTTTCTAAGTACTGGATGATATATTTCAACTCATAGTCCTCACGTTGCAATGCACTTACTTTGTCTGAACTGAAATCAAACGTTTTGAACAGGTCAACGTTTTCGAGTGACCTATTATTTCGCGTTGTTTCATTCTGAGATGACTGACCTTCTGAAGCAGACGATGTGCCGTCGGTATTTAGGGAATCAGCGTCCTTACTAAGCCTGCGATTTTCATCGGATTCTGATTTTGCGGACTGTTGGGCTGACGGCCCAGAAAGTTGTGACGCATCGCTGCTCTCAGCCAGTGTATTAGAGTGCTGAGCACGGTCTGTAGCTATTGATTCTTCTGTATACCTTATGGGATTCTCTATTGCGTTGTCATTGTCACAAGACAACAGTTTTTGTTTCACAGATGGCCTGGGAATTTTCCTCTGAGTTTTCCCACGGTCTGATTTTCGTCTTACACCACAATGCTTGACCTGCTTGACCTGGGGCAGGTCAGTATCACCATCATAAGCGGGGTCATTGTCTAGCAATGAATTCACAGAAGTGGGCGGTATCAAAACATGATTCACAGACTGCTGTTGATTGGCTGGACATGTGTTTATCATGTCTTGTAAGCTGGATCCATTTGGTAACAAGATTTCATTCACTGGTTCTGGGACAAATGGGAAATAGGGGTCTTCTTCATTGGGACTGGACTCGGCAGAGTCCACTGAATGTACAGGTTTAGCTCTGGACAAACTATCACACACTACCATAGACTCTGCAGGTTTATAGGAAATTTCAAAATTGAACTCCTGCAGTATGGCAAGCCACCTTTCATAAATTGCCCCTTTCAAACTTTTCTGGAAAAGAGGTTTCAGTGCCTGGTGGTCACATTCAACAAAGAATTTTCGACCTCTCAAATATGAAGCACAATCTAAAATACTGGTCACAACACCCAGCAATTCAAGTTTCGTAGGACCATATGATGTTTGGTAGTGTGAAAGTGCCTTTGAACCAAAGCGAATAACACGAACGGTTTCTTCGCCAGTGTTCGACAAATGCTTCTGATACAGCATGTAACCAATGCCCTTGCTTGAGGTGTCAACTCCAAGGTAAAATGGTATGTCATACCGAGGAAATGCCAAAGCGTCAGAGGAAAGCAGAGAAGCCTTCAAACTTTCAAATGCAGTTCTCTGTTCATCTTTCCATTCAAAGCTCACATCTTTCTTGAGAAGTTTGTATAAACACTGCGCTTTTGCGCTGTACCCAGGTATATACTTTTTAAACCAGTTCATGAGCCCAAGAAACCTTTTCAATTGTTTCATGTTTTTAGGGACAGGGTAATCTGAAACTGCCTTGAGCCGATCAGAAGGAGGGCTGATTCCATCTCTGGAAATTTCATGGCCGAGAAAAACACAACGGTTTTGGGCAAATCGACATTTCCCAGGTGAGAGTTTCAATCCTGCTGCACGAAAGCGGTCAAAGACCTCTTGCAAATCAGACAAATGTTGTTCAAAAGTTTCAGAGAATATCAACACGTCATCGAGATAGCAGAGGGTAGACCGGAAAGACAGACCGGTCAGGATTTTGTCCATTAACAACTGGAAGCTATTTGGACTTGTTTTCAAACCTTGGGGAAGCCGCAAGAATTTGTAAGTGCCAAAACATGTATTGAATGCTGTGAATTTTGACGCATCACTTGAAATTTTCATTTGGAAAAATCCGGAGCTGAGGTCAATTGAAGAAATGTAATTGGGTGTACGTTGTGAGAAAGATTCGGTTAACTCCTGTACGTCAGGTATTGCATAACGGAAATCTTGCGTCTGCGAATTCAAGTAACGGAAGTCTACGCAAAAGCGGTACATAGATAGACTAGCTTCCCTAGAACCCGGTTCGACTCCCGGTTTCGGCTTGTTTCGCTTTGAAACTAAAACTATCGGACTGGAGATAGGAACATCTTCCTTCTCACTGACGGGTGTAATGATGCCTTGTTGTAATAACTCATCAAGCTGATGACGTAAAACTTCTCGTTTGTCAGGCGATAAACGGTACGGTCTTTGATGTTTAGATGTGGCATTAGGATTTAAGTGAATTTGATGTTCCACAACTGATGTCAGACCAAGGGAAGGATTTTCATTTGTGACAAACAAATCATTATTCTTGACTAAACAGTCATCCAACGTACGGCTTTCATCAGCGGACAACGGCAACGCAGTTGACCCATGATGAAAATAAGACAAAAATCTTTCCCTGTCTAGACCGTCAGGTGTACATTCCTCCCGAGCTCTCAATGGGGCAGTGTTGACATTAAAACATGTATTACTAGGAAATTCAGGCTGGCTAATTTTCTGCTTAGGTGAACTTTCTTGACCTAACTGATCAGCTGATGTTACATAAAATCATTAAAATGTACTGTCCATGACCTGAAACGAACCCAGTGGCTTGTTTTTATGAATGGTTATCGGCTGTGTAGTAGGATTTAAAATCTTGAATGGAACTGTACTATCTGATGAGATAACAGACAATGACCTGGCAACAAATAAGCATTTCTTTGAAACATGAGCACTGCCAGAGCAAATGCCTTCAAGACCTGGAGACAGACTTTTGGGAGTTTTACCCCAAATGAGGGTTTCAGAATTGGGCTGTAAAATTACCCTCTTCTTGGAGCGGACTGAGGAGTTTGCAGCATGGACAGACATTTTATTGAAATCCAAGGTAACCCCATGTGTACGCATGTATTCTGTGCCTAAGATAAGGGGGTGTGATGTATCATGTAAAACATACACAGAAAATGTTTGTTGCTGACCACTGATTACTGCCGAGACTTGAGCAATACAGTCAATACGGATTGCTTGGTTATTTGCTAAAATAATAGACTCATTGCAGTACTCTACACTTATCTTATTTCTTGAACTAAGTTTGTCAAACAATTCTTGAGACATCAAATTAATAGAACTACCTGTATCAAGCAAAGCTGAGACATGACATGTTTGAAAGTTTATAGGTAAGTACATATACCCAAAGTCATATGGTGAGTCATTGGTTGAAACGTGATTGTCACTCACTTTGTTCGTTCTTTCTGGTGGTCTTGATCTGGCGCGTTCGTTTACTGTCCTCCCAAGGGGCCGCGCCCGGTGTTCCTTGGGTTCATGTAGTTTCCCGAATTAGTGTTTACAAATAACTTGCACTGTTTGCCATTATGTCCCTTTTGTAAACACAACTGGCATGTTACACTTGGGTCACCTTCTCCTTCTCCCAGGTTGCATTGTCTCTTCACATGACCTTCGCCGGAACAAGCGTAACACACACGAGATTGCACTCTCCGTCCTGATGTTCTGCCTGCCTGAGCATGTGCTGCCGTAGTATTAGACGTGAGTAGTGTCTCCAACTTGTTGCCCAGGCTGAGCACGGTTTTCTCCAACGAGGCTATCCTATCGCTGCTAGCGTCTTTCGTGGCTGCAGCTACAGGGGCTGCTTGCGTCCCCGCTCCTCCCATTGTGGAATCGACAGTGGCGCGATACCCATAAGCTTCGCCCATTTTAGCTGACGTGAGCGCTGCGCCGATGTCACCTGGATTGCCCGCTCGGACAAAAAATGCTAACTGGTGTGGTAGGCCTTGAATAAATTTTAGTAAGACCTCCTGGTCTGATTTATGTAGTTTACGTCCTTTATCAAGAATTCGACTATAGTAGTCTTCTATTTGTTGCGTTGGCAGAAGCCTTAACTGACTGAACTGTTCCGCTTCCACCAACAAGACGGGGGTGTTGTTTTGGGAACTGTATTTTAGTTCAAACGCATCTTTCAGCGTGTCCCAATCCGTCTTGTCGTCATCGTCTAAGCAACAAAACCATGTTTGCGCAGGTCCCTGCAGATGGAGCTGAAAAGCAGCTACCTTTCTTTGGTCATGGTTGTTCAGTCTTGAAAACACACAATACGCCTCAAAATCAGAAATGAACTGATCTGGGTCCTCAGTTGGGTACCCTGAAAACTTCCTTAGCGAAATTCTTCCAGTGTCCATCACTGGTTCTGCTGGATTCGGAAGTGTCCCACAGGCTGCGTCTGGATTCACAGTGTTTAATAAATTATCCCCATTTTCATCTGAATTTAACACTAAAGGATTCCGCGAAAACGACCACATTGTAATTTAGTTTAGATTCTCCACCATGTTATGTTTACGTATTTCTTCATTTATTGTTCCGTCTATTTGGGGAATTGAGATAAATAGCAAACACAAAGTTATGATTCTAAAGTTTAATGCACAAATTCTAATATTTCAATGTTACTCAAATTTATACTTATTTATTTTATGATGTTCCAAAAGTCATTCAAAATATATTCTTATTAATTTTTAGATGTTAAAATTTAGATGTTGATGTTACAAGCCCAAAACTAAAAGTGACCCAGAGCAAGCATCGCTCTGGCCAATCAAACTGCACCATGCATCTGGCAGATATAAATTCTCACAATTAAGAATGGCAGCTAATTAAAAGACCTTTGAAGCTACACGTGGTTTGATAAGATTTCCGGATGACATGCAAATGTTTACATTAATGCCAAAGTGAAAAATTGCAGAAACTCAAATTGATGATATATGACAATATATAACACTGTAGTAGGATGTCTAAAAAGGTACAAGTAGGCAAAGATCAGGAATAGGCGCAATCAGAAGAAGATTCCCACTCCAAAAACCGAGGTGGGGAAAAAAACAAACTAACAATCAGGTAAAGAACGGATAAATGCCTTTAAAGTTAATGTGTGAAGCATGCCTCCACATACTGTAGAAATGGCTGGGGAAGCGGATGTAGGGGTCAAAAATTTGAAAATATAAATTGGAATAAAAATCATTTTTGTTGCATGTGTGACGGGATAGCCTCCCTATGAAAAACACGTTGGTGCAACATATTAGCGGCATATTAAGTTCTTGTAATATGCAAATTTCAAACTCGAAACTGTGTGAATCGAGTAAGTGTTGAGTATATAGCGCAGTAAACCACCCTTGGTGGATGAGCATGCTTATCCACCGACGGGGTTTGCTGTGGCTTGGCTCGGCTGCTCGTTACATTTGGTGGCAGCGGTGGGATAATGACAACTGCCAGGACGGAGTTGCCTTACCCATGTTGCCCCCAGGCCAAGACTCGGGACGACTCTTCTCGGAGGGGGAAGTAATGTGACGGGATAGCCTCCCTTGGAAAAATACGTTGGTGCAACGTATTAGCGGCATATTGAGTACTTGTAATATGCAAAGGATCAGGGAAGACTTTATAGGTTTCCCGCCCAAAGTTTGAGTGCTTCTGGCAGCTTCTGTGTTATTTGTATAGAATGTGTGTTGCATTCCCCATAAAATGGAACATTTGATAAATGCAACAACATGATGGAACCCTCTTTGTGTTAAATACCTGCAGTATAAATCTGTGTCAAAGGGGGACGGGGTCAGATTTTTTCAAAAAATTATTTTGTCAGAAAACATATTTTTTGTCATAGCTTTTTAAGAAAATACTACAATATGCTTATTGCAACCTAAAATTTAGGGTAGAAACTATTTATACACGAATAATAGGTACGTCATCTTCAGCAGATTTATAACTATAAATAACACTGTCCATCACTTATGCAAATAAATGCCTGTACCTTAAATATGCTATGCAAAATAAAAATTAAGCAACTTTTATTTTGAAGAGTGACTCCAACATATATTTTATAGACATTATTGAAGTTCTACTGAAAATGGCTTTCATGCATCAAATTACGGTAAGACCAATCGTGTGGTGCTGTAGTGACGTTAGATTTTTAGTCCACAGAGGCATATCTCAAATTAAACATAAACCATAAAAATTGATATACATATTTTGTACAGTATATTTATATGCATTATAACGTGTACACTTGGTGTATACCTGTTAAAATAGGACAGATAGTCTGTTCATTCAGGTAGAACATACATATACAGTATATTTCCATAGCCTTGGTACATTGCAAATAATGGAGCTGAGCCCATTTATCGGTATTTGGGCTTTTTGACAGCCTTCCCCCCCCCCCCCCCCGCCTTGCCCAAACATGACATTTTGATAAAATATGCCATTTACAAAAATACAGTTGTGTTCAAAATATTTTGGTTGGGCAAGGGGGGAACATGGACTTATAGGAAAGTTTCCTATTTCCTATATGCCCCTATATTAAATTCAACGATTTTGTCAAATTTTTAAAGAAGTCACTTTTTCACTTACACACATAATTACATGTCTAATTACAACAGAAACTTACTTTTTGACTGCAAAAAACTTCATTTAAGGATGTTCGCTGCTAACATTTGACAATTCGGAACTTCCGGTTTTTCTTTTGTTGAATATCTCGTAAACGGTTGCAGATATTTCCCTAATATTTTACATTTGGATACATATTGATGATATGCATTGAATGAGCTTTGAAAATTGTCAATCTAAGAAACTTCATTTTTTCACCCCATTTTCTGCAACTTTTCAGAAAATTTAAGTTGTCAGTAAAATTTAGGGGGTAGGGTAGATTAAACTTGAATATTATACATCTTCAAATTAATTGCACTAGTTCGGTGTTTATTTTAGCTGCAGTATGTGTACACGGTCTTCTAAGTCAGTCTTTGTGTCTTTGGTGTGCTGGTTTTAAAATTTTAGGTGGTTTTATGAAATGGGCTTTAACAAACAAAACGGCCGAAAAAAGGCTGAAAATGGCGATTTTCAAGTTGGTGGTTCTTTCTTATATGCACACTACCCTATATATTTCTTTCTTTTATTCGAACTATATTACCACGTTCTATGTTGTGTGAAAATACAAGAAAAAGTTTGAATCAACAAATATTGGTTTGGCACATTTCAAAATATTGAGTTTTTCCGACTTTTCAAGTATGGGGGTAGGGTTGGAAAATGAATCGTAAAATTATGTCATCCACTTCAAGTTGCAAATTCTTCTATGCTTTTGGTCCGAAATAGTCTGAATTACGTAACTATTGAGACTTTTGAAAGAATTCTATGTGTTTTTTTAAGAATTAAAAATTAAATTAATTTTACTAAAAATTTAAAACATGGCACTCAGAGGTCTCATTCAGAGGCCTGTAGCTTGAAAAAATGCACACTACCCTATATTTATTTTGTTTTCAGATGTCTTGTGTTGTATTTTGGAATCAAAAAAGAGTGGTTAGAAAAAAAAGTTTGAATACTTTTTCATTGGCAGCGAACATCCTTAAGTGGCTAGAACTTGAGATTTTGAAAATTTCTTGGGCAATCTCACTAAAGAAATATTCCCTGATCCTTTCAAACTCGAAACTGTGTGAATCGAGTAAGTGTTGAGTATATAGCGCGGTAAAAAACACCCTTGGTGGATGAGCATGCTTTTCCACCGACGGGGTTTGCTGTGGCTAGGCTCGGCCGTTCGTTACACATGTCTGTATTCAGTTCCAACAATGTTGTGAGTTTTAAACATGTTGGTCTGTGTCAGGGGTCTTAGACACCCTAAAATTTATCTCAAAAGTTCGATGCTTAATAAGAGACATTATTTTCATAATACCTGGGCCAGCCTGGGGCGTACTTGATTTAGAAATTTTAAGAGTGATCGGATTGGTCCGAGCAGTACGCTAAATCAAGGGAAAGTGGGCAAACGGAGTGCATTCCCATTACTAAAACAAGTGAGTAGAAGCAATAAAGAAAAAACAAAGTCAAATTGTTGCTTTAAATGATTTTGATTTACGGCGTGTTTATTACCCTGCAATACGCATGGATGTCTCACAAACACCTCCATCAGTAGATAAGCAAACGTTCGATTTGACCGATTTTCATTTTCTTAAGGAACATTCTTCCGCATGCAAAATAATTCTTTAAAATGGCTGCCGAAATTCCCGCCAAATATAGCGACATTTAAAGTGGCTTAAAAACGCCTTTCAAAATGGTGTTCACTCATGCAAATCTATCAGAAGTGAGCCTCTTAATTTTACTTCTTAAATTGCATACCAGTGTAACAAAACATTGAAAATTGTGAGCTTTTAAGATCAAATTGCACAAGTGTCTGAAATGATCAGTCTGGAGGAAGTGAAATACCTCCTACTTTCAGATTTGCAAAGAAAAATGACTCCAACGCTAATTTGTTGGGTTTATAGCTTAGTCTTGCGAGGAAACCCGGCCTAGTCTTCCATCGAGCATTCGGGTTATGCGGGAGATGCAAATAAGCCACGAAGTTGACCAACTTTTATCGACGTTATCGCTGCTAGTGCTAAAATGGCCGTCGAAGTTCCAGCCAAATGTCAGTCACATTTTATGGCAATAAAACACACATTCATCGTTAAAACACCTTTGTAGGACATCATCTTTCATCTACCAAATGCATTGTCAGCAAAATTGTTTGAATGATTGTCGCGTAGATTACGAAAATATTCAAGCTCAAACATGAACCAAAATTATAAACGAATTCGGTAAACATGCTCACCTTCAACCGCAAAAAGACTCCATTTGAGCACCAACAATACATGGAAAATAAGTCATGTAACAATAAAAAAATAAAGTAGAATGCTCAAGAAACTTTCTTCTGTCATTTTTTGTAAACAAAAATGAGCCACATCGTGACAAAACCTAAGTTTTGTATATGCAGATACTCGGTTATTTTGGATCCGATGCAGAAACTTTGAGATCAGCGCCTCTGTATTCGCTGTCAGTGGTTCTTCTTTTCAAATCCAAAATTTCTAGTTTCTATCTTTCTTCTCTGACTTTACTGGCTGGTTTGTGTTGGACTTTGTGTTAGAAATCGCGATAGGTTTTCTCGTGTTGTCGTTTCCTGGAAAATGCACGTTTCCTTGAAAATGGAAAGTTTTAAATGACGTCACTTAATTTTAGCTGTTAAGAGGGTCGTTCGGAAAGTTCGAATAATAAATCAATCACGACAACTTGTATTTTTGGTTCCTCTATTTTATTCCTGTTTCTTTCAGTTTTCTTTCAACATTTAAGATGAAATGTTAGTTCACGCACACCAACTTTCTAGTTCATTGAATGAGCATTATTGTGACGACATGCACGCACTTCAACTCAAGGGAAACAACTGCAATAATTTTATATCATGCTGTATTTCAATTTACACTGACACAGAAACCTAGATCAGCTGGCTAACCTGCACTCCGATACACTTCGTGACCTCGCTCCTCTCTATGGAGAGGTCTAACGGAATACCGATGGAAATATTCCGTCTAACAGTAACCAACCAGCTATAGACCATTCACGGGTAAATTGTGTTTTTCCAAATATCAGCAAAACTCTAAGCAGTGGGGAAGCAAAACTTCTTCTTTTCTTTTTTTTTAAATTCAGTTTAACGTCACTTTCAAGATTATTTCAGCTCATATGAGACGGGCCGGCGAAAACGGGAGAACCCCGAGAAAAAACACATGACACGCCCGCGCAAAACTTCTTTAGTGAGATCTTAGGACCTTAAGGAATCTATAGCAGTGTGGGTTCAGTCCTTGTTACAAAAATTTATAGATTTTGAGGAGGACAATTATCAGGAAAGCATGTCCGTACAATAAATACCCCTTTAAACCCCAATTTTATTCAGTAAAACTGGGGTATAAAGGGGTATACAATTTTTCTTATTTTTGTTCCGAAACATAGCTTGTGGGTACTCGTTAGAACTGCCTCAGCGATGCGGTTCAAATGTGTACCCACAATCAATGTTTTGAGCAAATATTTTAAAATTATCAAAAATTTTCATGAGATTCATCAATTTTTACAGCTGAAAAAAATCTCTGTATATTATTGCATAGGCAAGTTTTCGCAATGAAAGGCTCAATGCTCAAGGAACTTAGATCTATATGTGATTAGGTAGGTGACGTTTATCCTAGTGCAGTCAGGCTTTTCCTAATTATTTTACATAGTCACAGATTTACATCAATATTTTAGTGATGTAATCACTATATTTTCTAATTCGAATATCATAAAGTACAATAAATGATTATGATAGAATGAATACTGACCTTGTGTATCATCGTGTCAAAATATCCTCGATACAACAATCACTATATCTGTTGTACGTTAATAGACGGTGCACTGACGAGGACCCCCTTACCAGGGTATAATTTCAGTCACAAACACTAGCAAGAAGGGAAATAACCCAATAAAGAGGTAATTTGGTCAGATACAATGCAAAAACTTGCTCATGCAATATACAGAGGATTTTTTTTTCAGTAGCAAATCTATGTTTTGGATCAGGATTAAGGTAAACCCCTGCAAACCCCATTTTTTTTTTTTTTTTTTTTTTTTTTTTTTTTTTTTTTTTTTTTTTTTTTGTGTGTGTGTGTGTGTGTGTGTGTGTGTGTGTGTGTGTTATTTAAAAGTGGGGTTTAAGGGGGTATATATTTCACGGACATGTTTTCCTGACATGAAAAGGCGGGGGGAAGTGGGGTCGAATGGTCGATTGCATTCAATCAATGCCATTGGCTGATTGTTCAATTTCTGCTTAATACGAGTGTGCAAACTACTAGGCAAACGAACCGGTGTGGCAAGAAGTCATATTTTAACATATCGAACAATTGCCCATGCAATATACAGAGATTTTATTCACCTGTAAAAATTGAAAATTTCATCAGAAAAAAATGATATTTTTCTTACTTTTGCTCAAAACATAGATTATGGGTACACGTTAGAACCGCCTCGCCGAGGCGGTTCTAACGAGTACCCACAATCTATGTTTTGGAGCAAACATAAGAAAAATAGGTATACCCCTACATACTCCAGTTTTACTATATAAAAGTGGGGTTTAAGGGGGTATATATTGCACGGACATGTTTTCCTAATGATTTATTAATCACATGGCGACCGATCAATAATCATGAGTCGCCGCATGAAAAATGGAAAAGGTCTATTTTTAGCTCACCTGAGCCGAAGGCTCACAGGTGAGCTTATAGGATAGGCAGGCATCCGTCGTCCGTCGTCGTCGTCCGTCGTCGTCGTCCGTCGTCGTCCGTCGTCGTCCGTCCACAATTTCAAAGAAGAATATTTCTGAAGCTAGTAGGCCGATCTTGATCAAATTTAATGTGAACCATAATTGGGTTGGGGGATTGATGGCATTAGGTTTTGGAGCAGATTGTATCAAAATTGTGGTTTCCATGGCAACAGATAGGTCCCATAGACTTACAATGGGAAAAACTAAAAAAATCTTCTTCTCTGAAACCACTAGGCCCACAGCTTTGATATTTGGTATGTAGCAATGGCTAATGGTCCTCTACATAAATTGTGCCATTCATGCCCCTGGGGTCAAATTTGGCCACGCCCCGGGGGTCGATAGTCTCCATAGACTTACTATGGGAAAAAAATTAAAAAATCTTCTTCTCTGAAACCACAGGGCCCACAGCTTTGATATTTTGTATGTGGCAATGGCTTATGGTCCTCTACATAAATTGTGCCAGCCATGCCCCTGGGGTCAAATTTGGCCACGCCCCGGGGGTCGATAGTCTCCATAGACTTACAATTGGAAAAACTAAAAAAATCTTCTTCTCTGAAACCACTAGGCCCACAGCTTTGATATTTGGTATGTAGCAATGGCTAATGGTCCTCTACATAAATTGTGCCATTCATGCCCCTGGGGTCAAATTTGGCCACGCCCCGGGGGTTGATAGTCTCCATAGACTTACTATGGGGGAAAAAAAAAAATCTTCTTCTCTGAAACCACAGGGCCCACAGCTTTGATATTTTGTAGGTGGCAATGGCTAATGGTCCTCTACATAAATTGTGCCAATCATGCCCCTGGGGTCAAATTTGGCCACGCCCCGGGGGTCGATAGTCTCCATAGACCTACAATAGGAAAAAAACTAAAAAAATCTTCTTCTCTGAAACCACTAGGCCAACAGCTTTGATATTTGGTATGTAGCAATGGCTAATGGTCCTCTACATAAATTGTGCCATTCATACCCCTGGGGTCAAATTTGGCCACGCCCCGGGGGTTGATAGTCTCCATAGACTTACTATGGGAAAAACTAAAAAAAAAATCTTCTTCTCTGAAACCACTAGGCCCACAGCTTTGATATTTTGTATGTGGCAATTGCTAATGGTCCTCTACATAAATTGTGCCAATCATGTCCCCCGGGTCAAATTTGGCTACGCCCCGGGGGTTGATAGTCTCCATAGACTTACTATGGGAAAAAAATTAAAAAATCTTCTTCTCTGAAACTACTAGGCCCACAGCTTTGATATTTGGTATGTAGCAATGGCTAATGGTCCTCTACATAAATTGTGCCATTTATGCCCCTGGGGTCAAATTTGGCCAGGCCCCGGAGGTTGATAGTCTCAATAGACTTGCTATGGGAAAAAAATTCAAAAATCTTCTTCTCTGAAACCACAGGGCACACAGCTTTGATATTTTGTATGTGGCAATGGCTAATGGTCCTCTACATAAATTGTGCCAGCCATGCCCCTGGGGTCAAATTTGGCCACGCCCCGGGGGTAGATAGTCTCCATAGACCTACCATGGGAAAAACTAACAAAAATCTTCTTCTCTGAAACCAAAAGGCCCAGAGCTTCTATATTTTGTATGTACATGTAGCAACGTTTGGTAGTCCCCATTATAAATTGTGCCAGTCATGCCCCTGGGTCAAATTTGGCCATGCCCCGGGGGTCAATAGTGTCCATGCATAGACTTTCATTGGTCGATTCTCAATTAATTTAAATCTCATGAGCTTACAATGTGATAATCTCTCAGGTGAGCTACAGGACCAATGGTCCTCTAGTTATATTACTGATCGTTCCAAGGCGATACTTCTGTTTTATTGTTTTGTGTTTTGGTGTTTGAATGTTTTTGTGCTGTTTGCGTCTTATGTATGTTATCATAATTTTAGTTAAGTTTAGTTAACTAAGTGGCCACCTATTGGGGAAATAGCTGCTCATTCGGCTTACGAAATGTTTTCATGGTATAAGTACCTTATTGTAAGTTTGTTTTTTCCCGGCTCGGTTTTTGGAGTGGGAATCTTTTTCTGATTGCGCCATTCCTGATCGTTGCATACTTGTATGATACACGATATTGAACCAAAATATTGAAAACCGTTTTCTTTCGGCCAGGCCCTTGCCGGACCGCATATTTTACATATTTAAATTTGAGCGATTTAACCTTCTAGGAAAGGAGAAGAGGAAGCGTACGGACCATCTAATCGCATTTCTATTCACATTTATACTTATCATTCAATACATGTATGTTTTAGGCGGCCCCGTGGCTAAAAGCTCTGATATTTCATTACCGCACTTTATCATTCGATCATCTCACCGCTATGCGTGATGTGGGCTCGAACGCCACACGGACCGAACATGAGACAAGCCAAGTTCTGCATGCGAGTGTGCCAGGTTTTCGTCCAATCTGATGCAATCTATTTGTTGGCCCGTCTCATATGAGCTGAAATAATATTGAAAGGGACGTAAAACTGAATAAAATACGTTTAAAATACAATAGTCAATCATAAAGTCAATATTGAAACAGCGTCGATCGTGGCGATATTACAATATCATTCAGTGGGCGAGTAGAGGGGGGGGGGTTATTGGTCGCACCTGCACGACACTAATTGGATTCCATTTCACGTGCCGCATGATGACATGCTGTAGTATTGGTCCGTTGCATATTTCTGTCCATGCCATATAGAGCATACAGAGATTTTAATTTTCAGTTCAAAATTGCATAAAGTGATGCCGAAATCGACTGTCTTGAAAAAAAAGGTACAAGTAGGCAAAGATCAGGAAAAGGCGCAATCAGAAAAAGATTCCCACTCCAAAAACCGAGGTGGGAAAAAACCAAACTAACAATCAGGTACTTATACCATGAAACATATCGTAAGCCGAATGAGCAGCTATTTTCCCAATAGGTGGCCACTCAGTTACCTTAACTTAACTAAAAATATGAAAACATACATAAGGCGCCAACAGCACAAAAAATTTTAAACACCAAGACATAAAACAAAAAGAACCACTACAGAAGTATCGACTTGGAACGATCAGTAACACAAAGTTACTGGCGGGCTTAAACCGGTTTTACAGGTACCTAACCTCACCCTCAGCTTCTGCAGTGGTTCACAACATTTAGTTAGTTCTTCGGTCCTCGTGGTGAATCTCTAACTAGTCAATGAATCATCAGGAACAAACAAATAAATCATGATAAACATCCTGATGAATCAAAAACCACGACTCACAGATTGAGTAAGCTGCCCGACGATGGAGATCCCTGGGCGCCGAATAACCTACTAACTCCGGAGCAAAAGAAAAACACCAGTTGGACCCCGGTGGGCCAAGCAACAGACAAGAAGCTCCGGCCCCAACCAACTAAAATGAATAGCTTTAAGTCGGGGCCATCATAGAGTCTGACGCCCGACCCACCGGCGTGCAATTAAAGAAGGCAGCATAGTTATCAACCATGATTGGGTTAAAAACTAAGCATGCAGACTGTCGCATAACATTCAAGTTATAACCTATACGTCTGTAACGTGATATGATTTTTCCGAACTGAAGAGAAAAATCATTTATTCCTTTAAGTTTCTTTAATTTGTAAACCAAGTCACCATAAAATTCAGGTTCCGAAAGGCCCTCACTTAAAAGTGTCTTTAACCCAACATTATATTTGGAAATCAATTCATAGTGTCTACGATAAAATTTAGAAAAGGTTTTTCGAAGTTTATGATACCGATAGCCCTGTTGGAGAAGTTTTGCCGTTAAACATTTATTTCGAGCGTTGAAGTCTGTAACATGATTGCAGACTCTAGCAAACCTAATAAGTTGCGAAATGTATACACCATAAGAAGCACGACGAGGAACGTCACCATCCAAAAAAGGAAAATTTACTATATCAAAATCAAAGTCATCGCGCTTATCATAAATTTTAGAAGAAACAAATCCATTTGCAACAGAAAGATGTAGATCTAAAAAGGGGGCTTCGGTATCTGAGATATTAGCTTTGTTCAACTGAAGTTCAGGTGGATAAATTTGATTGACCATACCTTCAAAATAAGGGTTGTCAATGTTCAAAAGGTCATCGAGGTACCTAGATGTGGAATTAAAAGCCTCGATAACATCAGCTTGATTATCATGGTTAAGAGAATCCATGAAATCTCTTTCGTAGCAGTATAAAAATAAATCAGCTACGAGAGGTGCGCAATTTGTACCCATCGGAATTCCAACAATTTGTCTGTATAACTTGGTCCCAAATCTAATATAAATATTATCAAGGAGATAGGATAAGGCGTCGCACACATTCTGACATGACCAAAGGGTATACCGACTTTGGTCAGAGGAAGTGAAAAAAGCCTTTCTGTGAAATTTATTGCATGTCCCTTTAACGGAGAGTTATGACGTCAGCATCTGGAGGTCAATTTGCGTCATAACCCGGTTCATGTTTTGGATTGTTTATTTACAAAATCATTTATGTGATTTCATTACAGGATTATATGACTTTGAAGTAAGTTTTGTTACTCAGCATTTTGTGACACATCTTTCCTTTCACATTTGAGTCGATAATGGCAGCATGTTGGTGGCGTGAATCAGGCTGGGAACTTGTTTTTGACCGCCATTATTGACTTTTGGAATGAGGGTACGTTCACAAACATTTGCAAAGAAAAATGACTCCAACGCTTATTTTTCGGAATTTTTAGGTGCAAATGGTCGAAAAATTGATCTTGATCATGAAATAGGTGTCCAAATGGGAGTAAAACGTTTATTTAAGCCTGAATTCGTTATTTTCATCTGTTTATTGGTGCGACTGAACCTTACTTTCGGTTGAAGAAAAAAGACACAAAGACCAAATAATATTGAGAAAAGTGCATGTTTCCATTTGCAGAAATATGTGCAGGAATTTCTCTGAAAGTCTCAGAAAATTTGAAAGCCTATATATTACAGGCGATAGCTGCAAATGAAGGCACTGATTGTCGATTCGTTTTGAACGCCAAAGAAATCGAACGTTTTTCCGTTGCTATGCACATGAAAATATCCTTGCGAGCGGCCTTTGCGTATCTGCTGCATGCTGAAGAAATAATTTTTGCACTCCTCGCATTGAAACATTGTTGACGGCATGTTTTTAGAGCAGGTCACGTGACTTGCTTCGACCATACCACCTTGGACGGTGGAGCGCTTCGTCGCGCTCCATTGCGACTACTTGATTTAGAATCCTTATGCTCAAAATTGGCTATATCAAGTGCGACCCTGTTGTTAATCGACCACCGATTCCGGACGTATTTGATTGGACGAGGAATCTTCGATTGGGTCACACTAAATACGGCATGCCGGCTCGGGTTTGACTCTAACACAGTCGTAATATTGACGACTGTCTTGAACGGAATGTCATGTGATAAAACTCAGAATTGCCATTGGTTGAAAAATCGATACCGACGGCTGTTCCATTTATCCAATATATTGTACCAGGTAGAAAATCGCCCTGGTAAATATTGGTTTTCTAAAGTCTCTCGTTCTCAAGAACGATAACTTTGAAAGAGTCAAGGCTCGGGTATGAAAGCTCACGTTGAACCGATCGAGCTGCCAGAGTCTTTTCGGTCTGTGGTTTATACGTGGGTTTATACGTGGTCATACTGAGAGATTGCAAGCGTTTTGAAAACGCTTAAAATATAACTTGTTGACAGTGCATAGAAGCTCAGTGATGTAGTAGTGATACCTACGCACAAGATATATAGTTTTGGGACTGAAATCCATCTTTGACGGACACAAGACTAGCTTGCTCTGTTGTTGAAATGACATCACTACCTTAGCCTGACAGCTAAACGCTCAGTGAAAAAAACCGTACCTATTCGTTTTAACGTTGACAGTTTTAATGCGTATATACCTACTCCAAAATTCCTGGATATCAATCTGATGCCAAAAAAAAAAAAAGAAAAAAAAATGTTGTAAAAATATTGTTATTGTGCGGTGAGCCCTTACTGGTGGAAACAACTCGTTCTGTGAAGCAGAGCCTTTGATCCGAACACGCCTATATTCAATGGAGAAAATCCGAACGCATCATATCTACGATGGCCTGCATGGATCATAAAATTTCAAAATCCACAGATTTTTTATATTAATTTTTCTTTGCAAAAGCTTTCGTCACACAAAAAATGATTAAAATGAATAACAATAAGGATCAATGATGGCTTGTATAGTAAAACATCATCATAAAGTACTTTTTAAAGAGATGCAGTTTGTTGCCTTTTCATCTTCCATATGGAAAAAACCCGGATGCAGGTCAAAAATCATCTGAGATGTCTTCGACAAATGACATAGAATTCAGGGCTTTTTCTCTGTATAAAACTGGCTCCGGTTTCAGGTACCAAATTTCTTCCCAAATGGCTAAAAAATTTCCCAATGGACCTGAAAAATTCCCAATTACTAAAAATCACGCTATTTTTCCCAATTTATCAAAAGAAATCATGCTCTTTTCCCATCTTAATTGCTGAAAACTGCGCTAATTTTTCCCAATAAAGTAAAATATCATGCTAAATTTTCCCAATTTTATCGGTACCAAAAATTTCCCAAAAAGGTGAGAAAAAGCCCTGGAATTTATTTGCAAATCTGGAATGAATGAATGCAGCATGCCGCCATTCAAATTAAATACATGTACATGTGAAATCTAAATGCCTTCTGTTGTTAAAATGTTCCTACAATGATAAAATATTTTTCAGTGTTAAAACTATTGCATATACATGTACCTGGTATACATCAAACTCCAAGCCGCGGCGATCCACTTCCGGACGAAAGTCCTCGGAGAGCAACGGAGGTGTTGGCACTATCTATCTTCATATACTGCCACACGCCCTCACGGACATTCTAGGCAGATGCGCTGTCGAAAAGAATAAGGCTGAAAATTAAAGAAAAGACAAGTGGGGAGTATGGGTATACATATGTACCTGTTTTGCTATAACACGCTCTGCTATCTCTTTCTTAATGCAATGAAATGTATAGATAAAGAAGTACTTAAGTGAAATATCATGGTGTTGGTCTAAATGACCTAAATGAGTCAAGACACACTGTAAAGAGTAAACCAAGATGATACCAGTTAAGTATTTGACAAGATTCACAGACCTTAATGTTAACGCTTATCAGTGAGACCACTATAGGAACGAAATGTCTTGGCCCAGTGCCTGGACTTTACCCAAGATCGGGAATGGCGGCCAATTTGTCAAAAATGTTTGTGTAGTAACAGAAAATAAAACGATATTTTGAAGTTATTTGATTAGTATGCGGGATTCAATGAATCGAGATAATGAAAATATATATTTGTCATGGTGAAGAAGAAATGTAAAACGGGTCGTTCGACCAAAAAGCGAGGTAAATCGTCATTAATTTTTTGTTGACATTTCTCGAACCATGTTGATACATGTTTATTATGGGTTTGGATTATTTCCAGACAAAATAACAAACGTTATGAATGCATGATTACCTTCTAAAGTTATGTAACCCATTGTCCTTTTCTATATAATATAACTACCAAATTTAACTTGAATGAGTTTTCCTCAAAACTCTTAGGAAATCTGGATAAATTTTGTTCACCCCACCCACTGCATGAAACAATGATTATTCACCTTAAAAAAGGGCTGAGGCTATCTGCACGACGGTCGTGACGATAAGCGGCATTATCCGCACATCGGTCGTGCCGATAAGCGGCGTTATCAGCCCGACCGTCGTGCAGATAGTCAATGCTACCAGTTCGGGAAAGGTACGAATTTGTTAACGTTGAGGAATTCGTTAACCAGTTAACGAATTTGTTAACTAGGGTTAACAAATTCGTTAACATTGACCCTTGTTTTCAGTTTTAAAAAAATCAGCATCAAAATATCAATACCTGCACTGATTTTATTTCATTTTCATAAAAATAAGCTAAAAATGAAACTTTTTGTCCAAGCAAATGAAATTCCGTCCAAGCATTCAAAAGTTACGCTAAAAAAAGTGGGTTTTTTTTGGTAACTGTTTAGTGTCCCAATTTTGTCATCTTTTGGCTGCCATTTTCTAACGCATGACCGAAACTTCATTTGCTTGGACAAAAAGTATCATTTTTAGCTTAACTTTGTGAAAATAAAATAAAATCACACCAGGGTTTGATATTTCGATGCTGATTTTTTTTAAAACTAAAAACAAGGGTCAAAGTTAACGAATTTGTTAACTCCAGTCAACAAATTCGTTAACTGGTTAACGAATTCCTCAACGTTAACGAATTCGTACCTTTCCCGAACTGCTACAGCTATTGGCGGACCGTGGAAACACCCCAAACCACTTTAAAACCATTCCAAACCTCATCTTAAACACATCCAACTACATGAAACACACTAAACATGTTTCAAACTAGGTTAAGGTATTGATGGGATTCAGACCCCTAAATTCAAAAATTAGCCTTATATGTGGCTACTATGGGTATACACATAGCATATGAGTTTGCCTAGAAAATGCCCATATAAACCCATATACATATATATGCATGCAATCTGTGTATGCTGGACGTGTCTGGGATCTTTATGTGTAAGCTTATATGGGTGTTCAACATGGTTTAGGTGTGATTTAGTGTGGTTTGGATGTTGTTGAGGAGGTTTGGGGTGTTCTGAATTGGTGTAATATTTGGGCATTTAGGGGAGTCTTTGATGTGGTTTGGGGTGTTTTTGAAGTTGTTTGGGGTTATATATGATAAGGTTTGAGTGTTGCATCGCCAAAATATCAGAGATTATTTTCTGGCGAGATTCTGAGAGATTCATCTTCTGACCAAAAATCTCATTGAAATTGGCTAAATGGGAGGAAAAATCCCACACAAAAATGCCATTTTCACAAGAGGTTTTGCCAATTGTCCCACTGAAAAGTCATAGTTTCTCGCTAGTTTTAGCCTAGTGAGTGATTTTCTCCCATGGATTTTTCAGACAGGATTATCCCTGAAATATCTGGTTTGTGATTATTAAAAATGTGTTTTGAGATTGTTTGAATGTGTTATGAGGTGGTTTGGGGTGGTTTTAAAGTGGTTAGATTAAATAGATTAATTATGTGTTTATCTATTGAAATGTATTTGAAATTAACATTTTTAGCTCACCTGAGCCGAAGGCTCACAGGTGAGCTTATAGTATACCCATGCTCCGTCGTCCGTCCGTCCGTCCGTAGTCCGTCGTTCACAATTTCAAAGATCTTCTCCTCTGAAACCGCTTGGCCAATCAATGCCAAACTTCATGTGGAGCATCCTTAGGAAGGGGGAACGAAAGTTTATATAAATGGTCCAGGTCACATGACCAAGATGGCCGCCATGGCTATAAATAGCAAAAACCTTTAAAAATCTTCTTCTCCAGAACCAGTGGGCTGATTTCCATGAAACTTAGTATGTAGCATCGGGGATGTGGGCCCATTATAGTTTATATAAATCATGACCCTAGGATGACCTTGACCTATTTTACGGCAAGGTCAACTTAGGTCGCCAATGTATTTGAATGGGAAAAAATGGTAAAATGCTATTTAACGGGTAAAACTAACTGGGAATAGGCAAATGGACAGAAGATTAATGTTAATGGAAAATTTTAGCCCCTGGGGGGTGTCTGCCCCTGCCCCGGGGCTATATACATGTATATTTCCATAATAATGAAACATCTTCTCCCCTGAAACCGCTTGGCCAATCAAAGCCAAACATCATATGGAGCATCCTTGGGAAGTGGGAGAGAAAGTTTATATAAATGGTTAAGGTCACATGACCAAGATGGCTGCCATGGCTATAAATAGAAAAAACCTTTAAAAATCTTCTTCTCCAGAACCGGAAGGCCAATGATTTTGAAACTTGGTGTGAAGCATCAGTGACTGGAGCTCTACAAAGTTTATATAAATCATGACCCTGGGATGACCTTGACCTATTATACGGCAAGGTCAACATAGGTCGCGCATGCATTTGAATGGGGAAAAGTGTTAAAATGTCATTTGTAGGGAAAACCTTGCAAGAAATGGGCAAATGGACTTAATTTTGATGATTCTGAAAAAATTTGGACCCCAGGGGTCTGTCTGCCCCCACCCCGGGGCAATATACATGTATATTACAGTGATATTCAAGGATCTTCTTCTCTGAAACTGCTTGGCCAATCAAAGCCAAACTTTATGAGGAGTATTGTTAGGAAGTGGGAATGAAAGTATATATAAATGGTCAAGGTCACATGACCAAGATGGCTGCCATGGCTATAAATAGCAAAAACCTTTAAAAATCTTTTTCTCCAGAACCAGAAGGCCTATGATTTTGAAACTTGGCATGAAGCATCAGGCAATGGAGCTCTACAAAGTTTATATAAATCGTGACCCTTGGGTGACCTTGACCTATTTTACGGCAAGGTCAACTTAGGTCGCCCATGCATTTGAATGGGGAAAATTGTTAAAATGTCATTTGAAGGGCAAAACTTGCAGTAAATTGGCAAATGGACTAAATTTTTATGTTTTCAAAAAGAAATTGACTCCAGGGGTTGCTCTGACCCGGCCCTGGGGTTATATACATGTATATTATCATTCTAGTCAAACAAGTTTATTGGTATATATCTCGGGGTTTCAGGTGAGCGTTTACAGGACCATTGGTCCTCTGGTTTATTAATTATGAAAACTAATCCAGCTGATGTAAACTGAATCATAGTAGATTTCTAACAGCGGAGAAAAATATAACCATTGCAATTTTTATTTTAATTGTGTTACTGAAATGTTTTCATTCTCCATTGTTAAAATCAAAGGCTGTTTATTCTTTTGGATTGCCACATTATTTTATTATTTAGTTTAAGATAATTAATTAGTCTCATTTACGCATACGCATGACTGATTTTTACAGGTAAATTCACGGGTTAGCCAATTTCATCAAAATAATTTTGTTAATTAAAAAGTAAAATTTCCTGCATGTGTAATATTCTGTTTCAGTTTTGAAGCCAGTGTATCAAGTCAAAGAGATGTATGAGCATAATGCTTTGATGCAATAAGGCAAAATCACTGAACCATGAAAGTTAACTATAACTACCTACGATTTAAAGGTCTCACTTACATTGTGAAAGAAGTGTGTTCATATACCCATTGAGTGTTGAGATATAAAGCAAAATCACTGAACAGTGAAATAAGGTCACACTAACCTATAAGTACTTAGGGTCAAAGGTGTAGTGATACTTACTCATAGTGTGAAAGAAATATGATCATAAACCCATTGAGTGTTGAGATATAAAGCAAAATCACTGAACCATGAAATTAGGTAATAGTGACCTATGTAAGTATGTTTGGGTTAAAGGTCTGGTCATACTCATTCATAATCAGAAAGAAATATGAAAAAATACCAACTTAATTTTTAGTGTCGAGATATAGGTCGGGTTTGGCCTTATCATCATCATCATCATCATATCCGTTTTATAGTCCGTTGTCCTCTACTGAGGGTTGGACTTGTTTGACAAGTCTCCTTCCTAGACGACCTCTCCACTCTGAGCAATTCTGAGGACCAGCAGCACCCATTCCTAGCTTTTTTCTGTCGCCCAACAACACCCCATCCCACGACCCCCCTGGCCTGCCAGATCCCTTCTGTGCAACCATGTCCAGCCCGCGCACGTGAGCAATCCAGCCCTCGCAGCGCTCCACGTGTCCACACCACCCCACTCCGCCGGAGCGAAGCACCACATCCACACCCCGGAGTCCAAGCCTTGAGAGAAGGGAGCCCGAGCTCACTTCATCATTCGCCTTGACATCACAGATCCAGCGGACCACTGCACGGCCATTGCGCCGTAGGCGGTCAAGTGCAGCCACAGTCATGGCCCATGCCTCCGCCGCATGCAGCACCACACCTCTCACACAAGTTGAACACACCCGACCCCCGGTCAAAAGCGGCAGAATGCGGCCGGTGAGGAGGGGGAGCAGCCGCCGGAACCCGCCCCAAGCGGACCCGCAACGCGCAACCGCAGCCAGTTCACAACCACCACCAGCAGAAAGCATGTCTCCTAGATAACAGAACTCTGGAACAGCCTCAACTGTTTCGTCATCAACCTGAACCTCCTTAACTAGTCTTCCATCTATTGGACGTGCCCCTCCCAGACACCGAGCACATCCGAAATCAGGATCAGGGCGCAAGGGGCCTTTGATTCCACCGCATTCCCTGCGGACCCAGGACAAGCAGCCACAGGGACCCCCTCCAGATTTTTTCAGAAGGCCCAGACGGGCCAGAGTCCACGACCCCTGTCTTCCCCATGTCCACCCGAAGGCTCCCCCCCCCCATCCCTGCTTTCCATGTCCTCAGCTCAACCAGCAGCCCCCCCACGGACCCAGCACCAATCATCAAGTCATCTGCACACAACAGCCCCCAAGGGCAGCCCGCCCGGAACTCCCCGGACAAAGCCTCTAGCACAATGATGAAGAGCAGCGGACTCAGGACAGATCCCTGACGAACACCCACTTTGACACCAAACTCCTCACTGTATCCACTGCCAACCCCCACCCTACCCCCCACGTCTTTATACATGGACTGGACAAGGCGCACCAGCCACTCGTCGATTCCTAGCCTTCGCATTGCCCACCAAATGACATCCCGCGGGACCCGACCGAATGCCCTCCCCAGACCAACGAAGGCCATGTAGAGCAGCTCGTTAGCAGCCAAGTGCCCCCCTTGCAGTTGACGGACAATGAAAATCGCATCTGTAGTGCCACGACCCGACATAAAGCCACACCGCATCTCATCAATCCCAACCCCCCGCCAGACGAGTCCCTCCACCACACGCTCCAGCACCTTCATTGTCCGCTCAATCAGCCTCAAGCCCCCGCAGTCACCCCCGCCCAGAGCATCTCCCCCGCCCCTGCACAAACTGATAATGCAACTCTCCCGCCAGCCAATCGGAACGCAACCTTCTGAGATTATGCCCTCGATAAGATCACGCACCTCAGCCACGCCAGCCCCACCAAGGGGCCCCAGCATCCCGGCAACGACACCCGATGGTCCAGCTGCCCTGCCAGAGGCCATCTTGTTGATGGCCCTTGTGATCATCTCCAAGGTGATCGGCTCGCTTGGGCCCTCAACCGGGCCCCCCACCGACAGGTCACCCGGACTCCATGGGAACCCGACACCGAGGAGACGCCCATAATGCCCCCCCAAGCCTCCCTCCCTGCATCCCCATCCAGCGACAGCAGGCCTTCATCACTCCTTACAGGTCCCCCACCCACGACACCCCGGCCGCCACGTCTCATTTGCTTGGCCAGACGATATACATCTGCAGATCTTGGATCTATTTTCTGGAGAGCAACCTTCTCAGCTTCATTCTTGGCATGGTACACTGCACGGTTGGATGCACGCTTGGCTGAGTTGTATGCAGCACGACTGCCGCCAGCTTTCCACAACTTGAAGCACCTGCGCTTCTCCTTAACTGCTTCCTCCACCTGCTTGTTCCACCACCAAGTCTGCTTTCTCCAAGGGTGATTCGCGGAAACACCACATACTTCCTTTGTAGCCTGCAGAAGGTTGTCCTTCAGAGAAGTCCAACGCTCATTTACTGTGCATGTCTGTGACAGCTGTCTTCCTTATGTTTGACAAAGGTCAGAAGCAGTCGAGCACGCTGTCCTGCGACAGCTCTCATTGCATATGCAGATTGTTTGTTTCTCATGATGCAGCTCATCTATAATTTTCAGTTGGATCCTGGCATGTTGAAGATGTTCAAGCATCAACAGGTCTACCGCCACAGGTCGAAGGTCAGCTCCGCTGTTTTTGTCGACTGTCCATCAATCAAGTTACCTGGGATGTCCCAAACACACCAGATATCACCTTTGTTAGGATAAAATGGTGGGGTGAGCCTGGGGAAGGAGCTATTTTCAGGTACACACTTGTGGTTATTTACAGTTAGTTCCAAATTATGTGTATATGTAGCAGATACAGTTAATTTGATATGATACAAGTTTTTGTGCAATGAAGTCTGACCTACAGCGTGGCATTCCATTTTGGCTGAATATGTTAGAAAATTTAATAATAGTGCATTTTAAACAGCTGTCAAAGCTTTCAAAGGATTTACATATTTATTTGTCTTTTATCCTCTGATTAAAACCTAGATGTACACTATTTTCTAGTATTCAAATATATAAATGATAAAATGCTCAATGCTGAATGGACCTTTTTTTCCAATATTGAATAATACAATTTTATGATGCTAAATGGACCTTTAACAACAAAGGTTTTGCTAACTATCAACATGCCACTGGCCCGGAGGGCCAACTGGCCTCAAAATCTACTGGCCCTCTGAATTTTCAGCTGGCCCAACTATTCTTTCCAGGTCAAAGTTGTTTTGGATACAGAGGTCAGCACATTGCAAGACAAATATAGCACAAATAAATTATGATGATTTTCGTCTAATCAGTTGGCCATAACAGCACATAAATTATTTGCACACAATACTAATGTAGCCAGTCATTGCAGCAATTACAAGTCAACAGCTTTCCAACACTACATTCAGTTGGTTAAACTATTTACATTACACTTGCACTTTCACTTTGAGAATACGCAGTGCTCACCATTTCGAACAAACACTTTTTTATAGCCCCGCTTTGAAAAAGTGGGGGCTATACTGGATTCACCCTGTCCTTCCGTAGTTCCGTTATTCCGTTATTCTGTTATTCCGTTATTCCGTTATTCAGTCCTTCCGACATTTTTGTTTCCATTCATTATCTTGAGAATGGCTTGACAGAATCTGACCAAATTTTGTATGCACATCAACATTGACAAGATCTAGCTTGGGATTGTTACCCGTCATTTTTCGCAAAATTTTGACGGAGTTATGGCCCTTGATTGATGTCAGAATTTTGTTTCCGCTCAATATCTTGAGAACGAATTGACAGAATCGGACCAAATTTTGTATGCACATCAACATTGACAAGATCTAGCTTGGGATTGTTACCCGTCATTTTTCGCAACATTTTGACGGAGTTATGGCCCTTGATTGACATCAGAATTTCGTTTCCGCCCAATATCTTGAGAACGAATTGACAGAATCTGACCAAATTTTGTATGCACATCAACATTGACAAGATCTAGCTTGGGATTGTTACCCGTAATTTATTGCAAAATTTTGACGGAGTTATGGCCCTTGATTGACGTCAGAATTTTGTTTCCGCTCAATATCTTGAGAATGAATTGACAGAATCGGACCAAATTTTGTATGCATATCATCATTGACAAGATCTAGCTTTGGATTATTACCCGTCATTTTTCGCAAAATTTTGACGGAGTTATGGCCCTTGATTGACGTCAGAATTTCGTTTCCGCTCAATATCTTGAGAACGAATTGACAGAATCGGACCAAATTTTGTATGCACATCATCATTGACAGGATCTAGCTTGGGATTGTTACCAGTCATTTTTAGCAAAATTTTGACGGAGTTATGACCCTTGATTAACGTCAGAATTTCGTTTCCGCTCAATATCTTGAGAACGCATTGACAGAATCCGACCAAATTTTGTATGCATATCAACATTGACATGATCTAGCTTGGGATTGTTACCTGTTATTTTTTGCAAAATTTTGACGGAGTTACGGCCCTTGATTGACGTCAGAATTTCGTTTCCGCTCAATATCTTGAGAACAAATTGACAGAATCCAACCAAATTTTGTATGCACATCAACATTGACAAGATCTAGCTTGGGATTGTTGCCCGTCATTTTTTCGCAAAATTTTGATGGAGTTACGGCCCTTGCTTAACGTCAGAATTTCGTTTCCGCTCAATATCTTGAGAACGCATTGACAGAATCCGACTAAATTTTGTATGCAAATCAACATAGACAAGATCTAGCTTGGGATTGTTGCCCGTCATTTTTCGCAAAATTTTGACGGAGTTATGGCCCTTGATTGACGTCAGAATTTCGTTTCCGCTCAATATCTTGAGAACAAATTGACAGAATCGGACCAAATTTTGTATGCACATCATCATTGACAAGATCTAGCTTGGGATTGTTACCCGTCATTTTTCGCAAAATTTTGACGGAGTTACGGCCCTTGATTGACTTCAGAATTTCGTTTCCACTCAATATCTTGAGAACGAATTGACAGAATCCGACCAAATTTTGTATGCACATCAACATTGACAAGATTTAGCTTGGGATTGTTACCCTTCAGTTTTTTGTTAAATTTTGACAGAGTTATGGCCCTTAATTAACATCAGAATTTCGTTTCCGCTCAATATCTTGAGAACGAATCGACAGAATCCAACCAAATTTTGTATGCACATCAACATTGACAAGATCTGGCTTGGGATTGTTACCCGTCATTTTTCACAAAATTTTGATGGAGTTACAGCCCTTGATTGACATCAGAATTTCATTTCCGCTCAATATCTGGAGAATGAATTGACAGAATCCGACTAAATTTTGACGGAGTTACGGCCCTTGATTGACTTCAGAATTTCGTTTCCACTCAATATCTTGAGAACGAATTGACAGAATCCGACCAAATTTTGTATGCACATCAACATTGACAAGATTTAGCTTGGGATTGTTACCCTTCAGTTTTTTGTTAAATTTTGACAGAGTTATGGCCCTTAATTAACATCAGAATTTCGTTTCCGCTCAATATCTTGAGAACGAATCGACAGAATCCAACCAAATTTTGTATGCACATCAACATTGACAAGATCTGGCTTGGGATTGTTACCCGTCATTTTTCACAAAATTTTGATGGAGTTACAGCCCTTGATTGACATCAGAATTTCATTTCCGCTCAATATCTGGAGAATGAATTGACAGAATCTGTCCAAATTTTGTATGCACATCATCATTGACAAGATCTAGCTTGGGATTATTACCCATCATTTTTTGCAAAATTTTGACGGAGTTAACAGCCCTTGATTGACTTCAGAATTTTGTTTCCGCTCAATGTCTTCAGAACGAATTGACAGAATCCGTCTAAATTTTGTATGCACATCATCATTGACAAGATCTAGCTTTGGATTATTACCCGTCATTTTTCGAAAAAAAATTTGACAGAGAACGAATTGACATATTCAGACCAAATTTTGTATGAGCATCAATATTGATGAGATCTAGCTTGTGATAGCCTGTGATAGTTACCTGTCATTGTTTTTTTCACCCTGCAAAAAAAGCTGAGAAGCGGGGCTATAGTCAGATTCTCTGACAATTCTAGTTTTTCTGAAAAATTCAGCTGGCTAGGAGGACCAGCTGCACCACATTTTAACTGGCCCAAAACCAAAATTTACTGGCCAGGGCCAGTGCCCCCCCCCCCCCCACCTCTTTAAAAAAGCCCTGGCCTGAAGTTCGTTTTCATATTTTTAGTTGAATTTGGGTAACTAAGGGTCCGCCTATTGGCAAAGAGCTGCTCATTTGGCTTACAAATTTTTCCCTTAGCATAAGTGCCCGATACCCAATTATCAATTTAGATTTTCCCACCTCGGTTTTTGGAGTGGGGATTTCTTTCTGATTGTGCCATTTCCTGATCATTGCCTATTTTTACCTTTAATATTCTCACATGCAGGCTTTATCCCAGCTGATCAAGTATAACTACATGTATTAATTACATATCCACTGAAACTCATCATTGCAGACCAGTAGATGTAAAGCGTGGCAATGCTACCCAAGCCAAGACTACAGCCAGATACCCTGTCAGGTCTGGGCCAAAACAGTTTGCCTCCTATCTGGGGGACATGGGCGGGCTTGTGGCCGAGGTCCTGATCGGCAACATGATGGTTCCCATAGGAACCGCAGAAATCACAAATCTGGGTCAGCTGTCGCCCACAAGGTCAATTGTCGGGTTTTTCCCGATTATATCGCCGACTGAGGAGAAGATTGGCGATCTACATGTTAATCTGGTCATGGAATCTCTGATGGGTAGGTTGACATTGAAGGCATGTCACAAATTCAGTTTTCATAGTTTTGACTTGGTTCTACAAGACAAATGCAGCAACAGAAGACCTGGAAAGATGTCTTGAAATTTCACCATGTTTGGGTTTAAATTGTTGGTCATGTATTTCATATGCAATATTTGTTTAAATTAGTTAATAATAGATATAATCCATCCTACGCTTCTTCGATATCCTAAATGTGAGGGGTAAAAGATTTTTGAACAACAAGAGTGTAGTAAAATAAATTGAAAGATTCTTACCCATTAATTCTCAAGCCTAGGCAGATTTGATCATTCTTTGCCTGCAAATTATTAGATATGTCACACATCAGCTAGCTAATGTCAACACATCATGTTTTATTACAGCCTCGTATGACAGTACAGGATCCATCCCGACAACTGACATCAGCATGGAATCCCGTGTCACACAAGAATCTGCCTACCCCATGAAAAATCAACCAGTACCTGATAAACATCCCAGAAAACCAACTGAGGATCCTTTCATATCACCTGCTTCACATCAGGTAAAGTGGCTACTTTAGAACTCCTAAATTTTTGTTCCCCTGAAATTATTATAGCCCCGCTTTGGAAAAGTGGGGCTATACTGGATTCACCCTGTCCTTCCGTGGTTCCGTGATTCCGTCATTCCGTGGTTCCGTCATTCCGTGAGCATTTTTGCATTTTGTTTCTGCTCAATATCTCAAGAACAAATTGACAGAATCTGACCAAATTTTGTACATGCATCAACATTGACAACATCTACCTTGGGATTGTTGCCCGTCATTTTTCGCAAAATTTTGACAGAGTTACAGCCCTTGATTGACGTCAGAATTTCGTTTCCGCTCTATATCTTGAGAACCAATTGACAGAATCTGACCATATTTTGTATGCACATCAGCATTGACTAGTGTTGTGCCGATAGTCGCCAGCTATCGAAAACTTGTCGCCAAAGCTAAAAATCGGCGACTATCGATTGAAAATTTTCACAATCGATTGTCGGTAATAGTTTTGGGCTGAAACGACACGTTACCGCTCTCGTAACATTCGGTTTATTTGCGGCCAGTTCATACTATAAAATTGTCATCTCGCCTTTTCAGCGACGAATGATAAAATAAATCAACTTTGTTCCGATTGTTTTCTGCAGTTTGTTGAGATGCGTGCTTGTCTAATGGGCATGTAACACCCTGAGGTAACACCTTAATTATTGATATCAAAAGACGGTAGCCGAAAACAAATATATGACGCGCGCTGTCTATCTTGCACGATAGTACCGCCCACATGGTCATTTGGTCCAGCCTTTCTATTAAATATTCATTACACGTGATCGCTAGCTACCAACGGAGACCAGTATTGAGAATCGCTTCGGTTGACGTCACGGAAATTTACCCATCATTGAAACACGTGAACAATTATGCTGGGTCAAGGTTCAACACAAAAACATGGACAACATTAATTGATTTGACTCGCAAACAATGTCTTTAATCATAGGATTTCGCTATCAAAAGCGGTTAGTAATATTTGTTTTCGCCGACTTTAATTACACATTGAATACTTCATTTCAACACCTCTTTGATCTTCTTGTCAGTTTGTGTGTAATTAAAATTACTGACTTTAAAAACAAAAGCGATGGATGTAAAGAAATTAATTTATTTCTGCAACTCAAATTTTATTGTGTGTTTTTGAAGTGCCAATCGAAAGCATATATAATCTCTGCAATGAAATTCGATCTTCATTCAATCATTAAGGCAACATGAGTAAACGTAAGGCAGATTTTGGTACTCTCGAAAAGGAGAATAAGCGTACGAATTATTTTGCTCATTCGTGGGAAACAACGAGCTTACGAAGCTTTTTTTTTTTTTTTTTTTTTTTTTTTTTGCCAACAATTTTTTTTTTTTTTTTTTTTTTTTTGCCGACGATTTTTTTTTTCTGGTTATCTCTGAAAAGCTAGTAGAACTTCTAGAACCATTCCAGAACGCTACAGAAAGTGTGTCATCTGAAACCAAAATAGCTATGCACAAAAAAGAATCTAGCCCATAATCATATAAAGCTATGTAAGAACAGAAAGCATAGGAATAGACACAATTTAATTTAAAATCCCAACCCAGACACCAAGATGGAAAGAAACTGACATAACAAGACAGATAAAACATGAAGTATGACAATGCATATGATAAGAAAGATGACTAGCTCAAGTAAGTAGCCATCACTAGCTTCATTTAAACCAATATAAAACATACAACATAAAGAATCACAGCAGAACCACCTTGGAAATGTCAGTAAAGAATTTGCTGCAGGTTTACTAGAGACCTATTTATATGTTTTACTGGATCCAAACCTCACCATTAGTTCACTGTGATTCAATAACAGGAATTTGTCCAGTTCTGCCCCATGTAAATCCACCTTTTCAGAATACTGGAATTTTCTCCGATTAATCGATAATCAATCGATATTAGCTGTCCGATAATCGATAGTGATTTTTCCTTCCGATACCCAACACTAGCATTGACAAGATCTATCTTGGGATTGTTGCCCGTCATTTATCGCAAAATTTTGACGGAGTTACGGCCCTTGATTGACGTCAGAATTTCGTTTCCGCTCAATATCTTGAGAATGAATTGACAGAATCCGACCAAATTTTGTATGCGTATCATCATTGACAAGATCTAGCTTGGGATTGTTACCCGTCATTTTTCGCAAAATTTTGACGGAGTTATGGCCCTTGATTGACGTCAGAATTTCGTTTCCGCTCAATATCTTGAGAACGAATTGACAGAATCGGACCAAATTTTGTATGCACATCATCATTGACAGGATCTAGCTTGGGATTGTTACGCGTCATTTTTCACAAAATTTTGACGGAGTTATGGCCCTTGATTAACGTCAGAATTTCGTTTCCGCTCAATATCTTGAGAACGCATTTACAGAATCTGACCAAATTTTGTATGCACATAAACATTGACATGATCTAGCTTGGGATTGTTACCTGTTATGTTTTGCAAAATTTTGACGGAGTTACGGCCCTTGATTGACGTCAGAATTTCGTTTCCGCTCAATATCTTGAGAACAAATTGACAGAATCCGACCAAATTTTGTATGCACATCAACATTGACAAGATCTAGCTTGGGATTGTTGCCCATCATTTTTCGCAAAATTTTGATGGAGTTACGGCCCTTGATTAACGTCAGAATTTCGTTTCCGCTCAATATCTTGAGAACACATTGACAGAATCCGACCAAATTTTGTATGCACATCAACATTGACAAGATCTAGCTTGGGATTGTTGCCCGTCATTTTTCGCAAAATTTTGACGGAGTTATGGCCCTTGATTGACGTCAGAATTTCGTTTCCGCTCAATATCTTGAGAACAAATTGACAGAATCGGACCAAATTTTGTATGCACATCATCATTGACAAGATCTAGCTTGGGATTGTTACCCGTCATTTTTCGCAAAATTTTGACGGAGTTACGGCCCTTGATTGACGTCAGAATTTCGTTTCCGCTCAATATCTTGAGAATGAATTGACAGAATCCGACCAAATTTTGTATGCGTATCATCATTGACAAGATCTAGCTTGGGATTGTTACCCGTCATTTTTCGCAAAATTTTGACGGAGTTATGGCCCTTGATTGACGTCAGAATTTCGTTTCCGCTCAATATCTTGAGAACGAATTGACAGAATCGGACCAAATTTTGTATGCACATCATCATTGACAGGATCTAGCTTGGGATTGTTACGCGTCATTTTTCACAAAATTTTGACGGAGTTATGGCCCTTGATTAACGTCAGAATTTCGTTTCCGCTCAATATCTTGAGAACGCATTTACAGAATCTGACCAAATTTTGTATGCACATAAACATTGACATGATCTAGCTTGGGATTGTTACCTGTTATGTTTTGCAAAATTTTGACGGAGTTACGGCCCTTGATTGACGTCAGAATTTCGTTTCCGCTCAATATCTTGAGAACAAATTGACAGAATCCGACCAAATTTTGTATGCACATCAACATTGACAAGATCTAGCTTGGGATTGTTGCCCATCATTTTTCGCAAAATTTTGATGGAGTTACGGCCCTTGATTAACGTCAGAATTTCGTTTCCGCTCAATATCTTGAGAACACATTGACAGAATCCGACCAAATTTTGTATGCACATCAACATTGACAAGATCTAGCTTGGGATTGTTGCCCGTCATTTTTCGCAAAATTTTGACGGAGTTATGGCCCTTGATTGACGTCAGAATTTCGTTTCCGCTCAATATCTTGAGAACAAATTGACAGAATCGGACCAAATTTTGTATGCACATCATCATTGACAAGATCTAGCTTGGGATTGTTACCCGTCATTTTTCGCAAAATTTTGACGGAGTTACGGCCCTTGATTAACGTCAGAATTTCGTTTCCGCTCAATATCTTGAGAACGCATTGACAGAATCCGACCAAATTTTGTATGCACATCAACATTGACAAGATCTAGCTTGGGATTGTTACCCTTCAGTTTTTGTTAAATTTTGACAGAGTTATGGCCCTTAATTAACGTCAGAATTTTGTTTCCGCTCAATATCTTGAGAACGAATTGACAGAATCCAACCAAATTTTGTATGCACATCAACATTGACAAGATCTGGCTTGGGATTGTTACCCGTTATTTTTCACAAAATTTTGATGGAGTTACAGCCCTTGATTGACATTAGAATTTCATTTCCGCTCAATATCTGGAGAATGAATTGACAGAATCTGTCCAAATTTTGTATACATGCACATCATCATTGACAAGATCTAGCTTGGGATTATTACCCATCATTTTTTGCAAAATTTTGACGGAGTTAACAGACCTTGATTGAATTTTGTTTCCGCTCAATATCTTCAGAACGAATTGACAGAATCTGTCTAAATTTTGTATGCACATCATCATTGACAAGATCTAGCTTTGGATTATTACCCATCATTTTTCGCAAAATTTTGACAGAGAAAGAATTGACATAATCAGACCAAATTTTGTATGAGCATCAATATTGATGAGATCTAGCTTGTGATAGTTACCTGATATTGTTTTTTAGCTCGCCTGCACGAAGTGCATAGAGCTATTGTAGTCACCTCGGTCGTCCCCGTTTACGTTTACGTCCGCGTCCGCGTCACACTTTCGGTTAAAGTTTTTAAAATTGTTATATCTTGATAGTCACTGACCAGAAATCATTCATATTTGGAACATTGCTACATATGAGGGTCCTCGGTGATTTAGTGTGAAGGGACCCGTGGGGTCGTGCCTGGGGGCGGGGCTAGAGGTCAATATCTATAACACCTTTGCACAATGCTTAGATGCGGTGTTAGTTTCTCATCAACTGTAAAGCCTAGAACTGTCAAACCTTACATAAGGCTTCTCCTGGATGTCCCGACTCGGCACCCACATTGACCTACTGACCTTGACCTATATTTCATGCTCCAGTGACTTTATCATTTTTTAAGCCAACCTTAAATATCTCATCAACTATAAAGCCTACAACCATCAAACCTTGCATATGGCTTCTCCTCGATGTCCCGACTTTGCACCCACATTGATCTAGTGACCTTGACCTATATTTCATGCTCTAGTGACTTTGTCATTTTTGAAGCCAACTCTTGATATCTCATCAACTATAAAGCCTACAACCATCAAACCTTGCATATGACTTCTCCTTGATGTCCCGACTCGGCACCCACATTCACCTAGTGACCTTGACCTATATTTCGTGCTCTAGTGACTTTGTCATTTTTGAAGCCAACCCTTAATATCTCATCAACTATAAAGCCTACAACCATCAAACCTTGCATATGGCTTCTCCTCGATGTCTCGACTTGGCACCCACATTGACCTACTGACCTTGACCTATATTTCATGCTCCAGTGACTTTGTCATTTTTGAAGCCAACCCTTAATATCTCATCAACTATTAAGCCGACAACCATCAAACCTTGCATATGGCTTCTCCTCGATGTCCCGACTTTGCACCCAAATTGATCTAGTGACCTTGACCTATATTTTGTGCTCTAGTGACATTTTCATTAAAGTTTTTAGAAGTCTATATCTCCTGAACATGTTGATGGATCAAGTTGATACTTTGCATGTTGGTAGATATTGGTCTGAAGTTTTATGCAGTACCATCATGACCCACCCTGAGTGACCTTGAGGTCAAGGTCACAGACTTAGAATTTTTTTGTTAAAGTTTTCGGTTAAAGTGTTTAGAAGTCTATATCTCTTGAACATGTTAATGGATCAAGTTGATACTTTGCGTGTTGGTAGATATTGGTCTGAAGTTTTATGCTGTACCATTATGACCCACCCTGGGTGAACTTGAGGTCAAGGTCATGGCCTTAGAAATTTTTGGTTAAAAATTTGGGTTAAAGATTTTTGAAGTCTATATATCTCTATGTTGATGGATCAAGTTGAAACTTTGCATGTTTGTGGATATTGGTCTGAAATTTTATGCTGTACCATCACAACCCACCTGAGCGACCTTGAGGTCAAGGTCATGGGTCATAGATTTTGATAAGTTTAGTGACAAAGCACAAGTCAGGCGAGCTACGCTGTCCTGCGACAGCTCTTATTTCACCCTGCAAAAAAGCTGAGAAGCGGGGCTATAGTCAGATTCTCTGATAATTCTAGTTTTGTAACCCCTTAAAATGTGACATAAAGTGATTTCAGAGTAGGTCTGGCATAAACTGGCCATGAAAGATGCTTGAAATATAGATCTGTATAACTTGAAGGATTGTCATATCTTAGTAGTGATATCGAAAGTACTAATCAGCTGCAAATAACAGTCCCGAAAGTAGGTTTCCTCTCAAACAACTTGAAATTTTGGATAAATGAGGTAGAGACATTGTACCAATATGTAAGCCAAAAGGTGATCATATGACATAGCATAAAGATTACCTTGGCCCAGTTGTTCAAAACTAACGACATCGTAAGTTAACATTTCGTCAAAATTTCAAACGTTAATATTACAACTACACTGTTATTTTTTGTTACTTTAGCTGATATTTGCTTAACAAATTAATGTCTTAACGATATCGTTAAGCTAATGATGCTTTGGACAACTGGGTCCTTATTGATAACTTAGAGCCCCAGTAATTGTTGAAAACTAAGGTTATGTATTGATGATTTTTAAACAACATGCATGTATTTATGATCCTGTCACTTACAGAACGCAGAGCCACACCTGATGAATGGTTACGCTGAAGATTTACGCCAGAGACTAAACTACGAACCTGAACCTGCACCAAGACCTGTGTATCCACAGTCATCTGGCAGCACTGTTGCCATAACAACCAATGGGGATGTCGTCAGAACTGATAATATAGCCAGTAGTGGAGGGCAGGGTGCTCATGGTGTGTACAAAAAAAAACAAAAAACATAATTTTTTGTTATTGTTCTTTTTTTTCATCAGTAAATGTTGGCACTGAAATTATGGTTCTGGTGACGTCACTTACAAACTGAGTGAGAAGTGGGAAGTCTTAATAGACTTATGAGTTAGATGTCCAGAGTTTGAAACCTACCTGCACTGTGTTGTGTCCTAAAAACACATTTACACGCCACGGGGGTTGTTTAAGTTTCCAGAAGCTTTGACTCTATCCTAGCATGACTGGAAGGGGAGTGGGTGCAAGGGAAGGGTTTTAGGTTCAAACCCCACTGCACAGAGTTGTGACCTGAATCCAGACACATAAGATACGGTTTAATGCACAGGAGCATATGGCTTTATCTGGACATGACTGATTTTTTTTGTCTGGGACATCAAGCACAAAACAATACAACAAGCGGAACATGACTGAAAAATTGTTTGTGAGGTCATAGAGCCAAAACTCAACCAACTTTCAAACTAAAGTTTTTGGCCATCAACCCTGTTTATCTACTTTATTTTTTAGAAACCTCAGGAAGAGGCACCCAGGTAGGAGCAGGTGGTGACCTACTGTCTGTACTGTTGAATAAAGGGAACAAACTGCGGGAAGAAATGATCATATCGGCCCTGGACAGTAAGGCCAAGGCACAGCAGGAGGTTAAAGTGGACAATGTGGACAATACTGAACCCAAACAGATTCATGAACCTATACAGATTGATGAACCGAATATTTCAGTTAGGTGGGTTATTGCCTTTTCAATAATACAGGAATTGTAATGTACCAGTGTCTATTATCAATTATTCAGTCTGATGACAGTTTTCCTCAAAATATAAGTTAAGCTTTTTGCTCAAGTATTTTCCTAGTGGCATTTAATGATCTGTCAGTGGGGCCGCAGTTGTGAAACCATCAATCCAGCTATTTGCACCCAACTCTTGCATTCAAATTGTCCAGTCTGATCTGTCTTCACTGTATGTTCAGTGGATAGCAAAGTGCCAAAGCTTAACAGCAAAGTTTTCATAATGTTAAACTGGCAGACGTGTACTGTATACATGAACATTTAAATGACGATGTTTTATTTTTTCTGGCAGGAGTTCTGATGGTAGTTTCCTGAGACAGATCTTGAATGATGAGAAGATTGCCATGGTAACCAATGGTGGAATAGAGGACAGGGCTCTTGATCTGGTGCTGGGGGATGATGTGGATCAAGATTTATTGGTAAAAATAAAAACCGAAACCAGTTTCTATTCTAATAAAACATGAGCCGCCTCATGAGAAAACCAACAATCTGCATCTGTGAAACCAAAGACGCAGCTCAGCTTCACGGTAACCGCGAAGCTGATCAGCGCCTTTGTTTTCCCTACACGGATGGTACAATCCCTCCTCTAGGTAAATCCAAAATTTCAAGCTTCTAGCCTGCTTCTGTGACGGTACAGACCAGTTTGTGTCGGACCTGTTCGGAAACCATGTTGGTTTTCCCACGAGGCGGCTCATATTATTATTTTGTTAACAGGATACGAAAGTTCAGTCATAACCTTTCTGATAGATAACAAAGTGGACTCTTGATCAATCCTCATGTCTTGCTCGTTTCTTTGGTCGTGAAATTTTTTTCTATGGTCATCTTCCTTTGCTGACGTTGCAAGAAAAGCATTAGTCAGTTAGTGGTGGAAGAATACTCAAAGCACTGGACCTGGGTACTGGTGTCTGGGAGGCTTGTGTTGGAACAGTGTGACTAGAATAACTGACTGTCCCTAAATGTTTTGAGCCACTGACTGGATTTAAAGAAATGACTCAAACTAAACAATCTGCCCAAAAATATATTAGATTTTGATTTTGAAATAATTTTTTAGGTGTACAAAAACCTGATTGGTAGTCCACACTCCAGTATATCCAATGATGACATTGCAAGTGACCCGGGAGATCCTATACACAGTGAATCAATACTCAATGAGCTCTTCTATAAACAAATGGTAAGATTGTTTCAAATGTTTGGATGTGAACTTAAATGGGTTGCTACCTTTAAATATCAAGTCAGGATTAGCATAATTTAGCAATCTATCAGGCAGGGACCAACTAAAAATTGATCATGCAAGGCAAATAACATCCACTAGACCCACTGGGTGCTTCCTTGGTCCCGATATAAAAAGGTTTTGTTTGACTTTTTGGTACCAGATTTTTTTCTACTACATTAACACATCAGATTTCCATAAAACGGAGTCTGCAATAACATTGATTGCATTATTTATATCACTTCTAAACGAATCAAATAATAACTTACTTTAAAATTGCGTTCAAAGCACTATTTTATGACTTGAAATTCTTTCAATGACGTCATAAATGAGAATCAAATCAAATCATTTACCCAATTCTAGGAATTATTGTAGAAACAAATCTGATACCATAATCAAACAAAACCAAATCCTATCGGGACCTATAGTAAAAGTCCAACAAAACCTTTTTATATCGGGACGAAGGAAGCACCCAGTGAGACCACTGCATCCCAAGCCATCCCAAACCATCCAATATGTCTGAAAAATAATTAACTTGGCTGTTTAGAATACATTCGAATGGATATGAAAATGAGCATATTGATTGTATTTTTGCATCTTTTAGAAGCCCCTCTTAGATGTTTCACCAATCTAAAGGAATAATGTAATGCACACAATTATTGGTGAATTCCTTATTTACAAAATTTATGGATTATGTTTACAGGCCAGTCCAGATGAACTGAGTGACCTCAGCTGTGATGAGAAGACTTCAAAGATGCTTGAAGATCCCACAAATATGGTAAGTTTTGTCTAAGTTTTAATAATCTCTCTGATGTTAGGTTTACCCTTCCTAAAGTGTGCTTCGTTGTGTGTGATAATGATTTTTCGCAGATATTTTACAACTGTTCAAATGTAGAAGAAATATTTTCTTGGCATAATTGAGCATCTAGTTTGTCTCAAAATGTGCAGAAAATTTTTGAAAATCGGTTGACAAATAGAAAAGTTCTGGTTAAAAAACATTGAATAGGGATTTCCTGTACAAAAATCTAATGGAAGGGAGGTAAATATTTTCTCGCAAAAAATTTAAATTGTTATTCTTTAATCATGATTGCTCAAAATCATTATAAAATGACACAAATGACATACTTGAGACAAAACCTTCATGATCAAATAAAACTGAAAAAATAGCATTTTCACTATCATCAATTATCTCCCTTGCCAATGCAAAATCCCTATTCAAAATTTGTTTTGGCCATAAAAACTTTATTTGTTCACCGATTTTCAAAATGTTTGCAGGTCTTATTAGGACAAACTAAGGTCAAAATTTTGACATGGAAATATTTTTTATGTCGTTCCCCATACAAAAATTTTCTGTGAAAAACCATTATCAGGAGTTTAGTTGAAAGTAGAAGGTTTATACTTTTGTTGCGAACATGAAGACTTATCAGTGCAGTTATTTTGGTTGCTTAGCTCTCTCATCTTAACAATGAGAAATTTCAATCCTCAAGCTTCCTTGATTATCATGTATGTACAAGACTGTCTGAAAATTTCAAAAACTAGCTTTATTATGACAATCCTATTGATAAATAATATCACCAATTTCCAGAGACCTCCATCAAGAACCTCATCTGTATCCAGCCTCAATCTTGCCTTCCCTGAACCCAAAAAGCCCAAACCCAAAGCAGCTAGAACGCCAAAGAGAAAATCACGCTTAAAACTGCGACGGAAAGGAAGCAAGAAGAGGAAAGGGTCAAAGTCACGATCTCGGGGTAGTGCGAGTGATTTCAGTGACAGTGAAGCTCTGAGCACTGCTAGTACACCGAGGTCGGATTCGTCAAGGGTTTCGTTTGATATGGTGCCATCAGATATTGATGAGCCACCTACCAGAGGTAAATATAATAGCCATTTAGTTGTAACTGAAGTCAGTCTTGAAAATATCTGTCTCCTGGCATGTAGAGTAGAGAAGGAATGACTTAAAAATCATTTACACTTACTGTGCCTGCTTTCTTAAAAGCAATTATATCTAATATCCATACAATTATCCACCTATGAAAAGAAACTAGTGAGAAAAATTCTCAGTTGCAATTACTTTTGAGATTTGGGCTTTTAAAGTTTACAGTATACTTGATTTATTCATACAGTTTACTAGACAATGGCGAATCACTAAGAGATCTAACGCTATTATTTTAAACATGACCATGGGAATGTTTATCTATTTGATACTAAGAACATCTAACAAATCTCAGCTTTACAGGAAAATAATAATTTTAATTCATTCAATTTCTTAATGGGAGATAACTCTGTTGATATGATACCTCCTGCATTAGACAATGGCGAACCAAACTCGACAATGGCGAATCAATTAGCCTATAGCCCAAAAGAAACCATTTTAGAAGGGAATTTTTGCACACAAATGGTGCCATCATCATGCGAGACTAAATGGTGTTCGATAATATTGTGTTAATTTGCTTTGGTGCTTTACGTAACTGTCAACAGCAAATGCCATATCGGAAAGGTCAATTTTACTGATTTAAGCATGTCTTATTGCTGTAACGAATCAATGTTAGCCTAAAAGCAAGATGATTAAACCACGACTTGCACCAATATTAGTTACGCAATTGACCAAACCAAATGGTTCCAGGGCAAGCCTTCAAAAGGTAGATTATCAGTACTTTGTGCACATTCTTTTCACCACACAAAGTATGATTCGCTATTGTCGAATTTACATGTACATCTTTCTCCGCTTATATCTACCTTCAATGTTAAAACTTTTATCAAAAACAGGCATATTGCACAACTATGGATATTAGGCATTAAAGTAATGCAAAAGTGGCCATCATCAAATGCTAAGAAACGAGGTATGAAACGCATTTTATCTGAATGTTACATTTTGTGGAACAATAAACTAGGCATCTTAGTTAAGGGGTCAAGCGTTTCAGCAACCCTGATTTTATTGTCCGGTGGAATTTTGACTCCATTCTTTTACCAAACCCCAAGGCTTAGATGAAAGTAAATGACTGAGTTATAAAATAAATAATATTTTGTCTAAGTTTCAAGAAATTCTGCAATATCTTTACGAGTGGTTCGCCATTGTCGATGATTCTCTATTGTCGAGTTCACTGTATCCAGTCCAAAGAAAATACATTTTAAATACTGTCTGACAATTATGTCTTTACAAAGCATTGACCTATATTATGCTGTATTTCATAATTTAGATCATAGTGCTTCCAAGAAAGCCAGCCCTGACGGTCTGAGTGTCGAGCGGCTCACGTTGCTAGGGAGAGTCCATGTTGCTAGGGTTACCATAGAGAACCTACAGTTGATTAGTCAGGATCTGGACACCTCCAGCAGTAAACCAAAGAAATCCAAATATGGCATGAAACCACCCAAACCCTCACCAAAGGCTAAGAAACCTTGGTAATGAAATGTTTCTAATTTTCTAGACAATAAACTTTTACTGTAAACACTAAAATCTGGCTCAAGTGGTTTTACATGTGTGATGCATCCAGATGATGTAAAAGGTAATGGATAATGGGAAAAACAGATTTAAATCCTAAAATCGACATAAGTACATATGTAAATGAAGCTATTGTAGCAGTATGTGTTTCTGAGACTCTCAGAAGAATTGAATTTTCTGTCACACAACATAATTTCTGTACTCAAAATTCATTACTTTGTGGAAATGTGGAAAATGGTATATTAAATCCAATTAATAATGATATTCACAATGTCACCTCTCTTTTCATTTTAGTACATATTTCATTGAGTATCAGTTTCCAGTGGTAGCAACCTCAAGAGATAAATATTCTCCTAATGCCATGGCAACAGAGGTCATGAGGGTCGTCTCCAGGAATGTGAAAAATAATGGTGAGTTGAAGCTTGAGAAAGTTCTTTGAACTACTAAATAAGGTTTATAGTAGAACCTATCAATTTACTGTAATTAGTAACCTTGCCAGTCACATATTAGTTTATCACATGATGAATGTAATGTTTATGATATAAATATTAATTGGTGAATATTGTAATATTGATAATTCAAACTGAAAAACTCATGTTGCAATATATTTTTACCTGAGACAGGTATGGCATTTTCATGACCCTTATCTACATGGAAAGCACATATCAAAACAATGTTAGAACTGGCAATAACAGAAGGATAATTTTTCAGCATGGGGCCACCATGCTGAGTTCTTTGATTGAGAATCTATAGCTTAAAAGATACTTTATATAGGGCTATTAACAAATCGCTATGTTCTGTATCATAACATTACTGAATTGTTTTTCCTCTTCAGTTGTTGGATTCAGCCATCGTTCTGTATTCCCTGTGATGTTTGATGGCAATGCTGTAGAAAGATGGTGGAAATCAGCCCTCATTTTCAAAGTCTTCTCAAGAAAACCAGGTCAAAATGTGGTATGTATTGAATAATTGAGGCTTGTAGAAAATCTGCTTTAAGCATATACAAGCAATTGTGAAAGTCAGCCTGTACATATGTTTGTTGAATAATGAATTAATAGTAGTGTCTATTGTCATTGTTTCTATATATAATCTGAATTTTTAGGGGTGGTTTTGCCAGCATTGTTCTGTTTTTAGCAGCAGCGTCAAGTTTTTAGTGGACCTTTACTGGTATACAGTTATAATTCTCTTACAAAGATGCCTTAGGTTTGAGTTTCTGTCATATGAAAACCATTTCCTGCTATGTCTTGTTCCTTTGTAAATTGAGCCGCCCCATGGGAAAACCAACAATCTGCATAGGCGAAATCAAAGGCGCAGATCAGCTTCGCGGTAACCGCGAAGCTGATCAGCGCCTTTGTTTTCGCTACTCGGATAGTACAATTCCTCCTCTACTTAACTCCAAAATTTCAAGCTTCTAGCTCTTTTCTGTGACTGTACAGGTGGATTTGTGTCGGACCTGGTCGGAAACCACATTGTTGGTTTTCCCACGAGACGGCTCAATTGTTACAGCTTTTATCACAATGTTATCTATCACATTTCAGCCCAGTTTGATCGGTAGCTGTGGAATTCCTCTAAAGTCTATACTGAAGTCGGAGAGCCTATATGTTTCCCGTGACATGGAAGTGAGACAGTCTATGAATACAAAAAATACCTCAGTCAATGACTCAAGACAGTCTAAGGATGGCATCTTAGGATCTTTGAAGGTAGGTGAATGCATTTTGTCATGACCCGACATGCATTTTGAGATTGATTATGGTCATGGTTTTAGAGAGTAAAATATCTGATTGCTTTTTACAGTCAGACTGTTTAAACATTTTGGCTAGGTTCCTTTTGATCAATGAAACTTTTAATGATATTTTGTACTGCTGATTAATAAAAGAATTGCAAGGTAATACATTACAGGGAAGTCTGTATTTGCACATGTAACAAAAAAAAAAAGAAAAAAAAAAAGAAAAGAAAATAATATGTTTGTTTCCTTAAGAGCATTTCCGATTATCAAGTGAAAAAAAAAAATTCACTATCATTGTGACCCATCATTATTTATCTCACTTTGGCCTTCTTATAACCACAGCTTGTAATAGAGTTAGCATCGGACAGCAAGGAATTTCCTACAGCCCTGGCTAAGACCAAACTAGCTGAGATGACGGGCAAGGCCAAGATAGTGCCCATCCCTCAGGCCCCTCCATCCCCTAAACTGGCCCCTAAACCACCACCAGGGCCAGCTATCATGCAGAGAGTGGATATAGAGGAACCTGGTCAAGGGGCTCCAAGAGGATTAGGTAAGCAATTTACTTGTTTGAATTTTGAAGGCCACTCATTTCAGTAAACTGGCCCACTAGATCCCTGCTGGGAAGGCCCCATCCTCCCCGAAACCACCAGGTAGTTATGCAGAAAGTGGATATAGAGGATAGTTACATTTACTGGTCTGCTTAATATGCTGCCAATTGTTGTGAACCCGTCAGTTTGTGATCTTGATTTTTACTTTGTGTCTTTCCTGGTTAGAAACCTTGAATACTGGCCCCTCAGAACTCAACTAATGTATTTTGGGAGCACAAAGGCCTATAGGTATTTAGTTAGAATCAAAGGTTACAGCCGGAGAACTCTAACTATGGCCAACATAACACCTAAGTTCTTTCTAATGTTGCAAACAATCTATATAAATTCATTGATGAACTGTTGACTTCTTTGTGAAGTAGTGAAGAGATTATCCTATCAACTTGCCAACACAGAAATAATCTTCCTGACAATTTTCATGTGGTGATTGTTTTATAAAGCAAGTTAGATTGGTATACAATTAAAATCAGCAGATTTGGCCACCTTTTGTTGGTTCTCTTCAGGGTTGACCAGAGCAATTTGCAATTGATTTGGATTGTTGAAACGTAGGAAATTTAAGTTTGGCCACCCTAACCAATTTAAAGATTAAGAAGTAATAGTAGAACCATTCAGTTACTTTGCCCATAGTTTGTCTTCTCTTGGTATAAGGGGCTGAAACCCTTCCAATGTTGAGTTGTGACCTTGAGCAAGACCAATTTACTCCTCGTACTGATTTATACCATTATAACTGTCCTTCAATGACAGAAAAATTGTTGACTTGGCCATTAAACCACAACTTAAAATAATTGCTTAACACTTTATAATCTATTTCTTAGAGGGAAGACCAAGATCCAAAGAGAGGACAGAGTCAAGAAATCTTGCCCCGCCAGTACCCGTGTCTATACAGGAATATGATGGGGACCAGTGTATCTACCAGATGCCTAGTGTTACTAACAGGGAACCAGAGGTAGGGACCTTTCATTAATTGTCAGATCTGTTTCATGAAAAACAAATAAATACTGATCAGAATTTTCAGCTCTTGATTTTAGTCTGATATGAACATATTTCTTTTCAACTTTATTTATTCTCTCAAAACAATTTCTAAATTTCATATTTTAACCCATATTTGATGAATGGATTCTCCCATCATTATCAGTTGGACGAGTCCACTTCATTTTTAGGGGTCGCAGGTGTGATTTTAAAATTTCATTCCATTTTTCGATGAAATTCCTGTAAGCAAACAGAATAGCCCCAGATGGCACACCTCGTTCTGCCACGTCACATCTGGGGCTATTCTGTTTGCCTATGTCCCACAAAAGGGACACCAGGCTTAAATGAGTTAATTAATTTCAGGCGATGACCCTACACACACTATTGCTGATCCTAGATGGTAGAAATATCACCATGCAGGGTGTACCCTCACTGATGTCTGTGAAGAGACGACCAATTTTCCCACATCAGCCAACAGCTCATGCCGCACCAGGTTAGATACATGTAGTTATCTATCATGTCTGAAAGCTAATTTTAACCTTAGCATTAGTTTTCATGCCTGGACTTTAATAGTATTTATGCACATACATAAGTAGTTTTCCTCACATTTTCAGTGTATTGCTTTGATAATATACATGTACTCTGTCAAACAAGAAAATAATGTTCAAACTTAAATCACAAATGATTTGTGTATTTGGCTGACTGTAACAAATGTATTGTACATGTATATAGAATATGAGCCATGTCATGAGAAAAACGGATTTTGCCTATGCAACTTGGATAGTAGAATTCCTCTTCTTCCTAAATCAGAAATTTCATCCTTCTAACCATCTTCTGTGGCTGTACAGACGGGTTTGTGACAGACCTGGTAGGAAACCCCAAACACCAAGTTTCTCGTGTCATGGATAATATGTGTTCCTGGTTTACAAGTCAAAATTTTTATACAAGATTTCATGAAAGAATCAAAGATCATTTAGATAAAGTTTATTTTTATTGTGTTAATAATTTTGTGGACAGAACTTGCTCTTTTGTCGATCCAGTTTTCATTGCAAAGAATTGCTTAATTGTACAGCTTCCTTGCTTGAAGTTTAGGTAGAGCTCTCAATTCTTTTCATGCATGAAGAATATAGAAATTTCTATATATTCAACTATATCTGCTTTCAATAATTCAGGTGTACGAGCCAGAGATATGAATGTTCGGAACAGTTACCTCGTTTGTCGTATGTTCTGGTGTGACGAGTCTGTCCACTCCGCTGTCTGTTGGGGAACTAGTGAACCACAATTCAAATTCCAACAGGTAAATATTTGCCTTAGTCCTGTGAAGTACTGTATCTTAGAATATGTTCGTGAGAACTTGATTTTTTTTGCAAATTTGTTGCCTTGCACATCAAAGTTCTAATTAATGAAGAATTACTTCAAGCTTTGCCACTTCAAGACTTTGCTTATGATTCATAAATAAAACAAAAATTAAAAATAAAAAGCAGTCGTAAAAATTTCTGAATTTGCAGTATATAATGAAGGTTCAATTGAGTGAGTTTATGCCGAGCACACATGCTGAACATGACTGGTTATGCGTATGATAGCAAGCGCTTGCTTATCAAGCACTCGCAAAAAAGTTGAAAGCAGGGATAATTCTGGCTCAAAAATACTTTCAATGAGATTTTTGGCTAAAAAAAGAGAGAATCTCTCAAAATCTCTCCAGAAAATAATCCCTGAGAAAGGTGTTCCAGCTGGGTATGTTAACAATTTTGTAAATGCAATGAAAATCACACGCAGATATAAAACTTTGGCTGAAAAGTTGTTTACATGTATTAAAAATTTGAAAATTATATTTTAAAATAATAAATTGTAAAATAAAATGAACACAGTTGTTGTGGGAGGGCTCGTACATACATTTTCGCTATTGAACTCAGGACCATGTTAACAAAGAGATAATTATGTTTTCCAGGTGGCGCCAGTATTAGTGACGGAGTCTCTTCTTGAGAGACTGAAGAACAACTTCATGATTGTTGAAGTTTGGGATAAGAAAACTTCAGCTGATAATGACAAGGTAGATATTACATTAACCCATATTTCACAAATGGACTTTCCAATTGTTATCATTTTGATGAGTCCACTTTCATTTTGAGGGGCATCAGGAGTGATTTTGAATTTTTAACACATTTTTTCGATGAAATTCCTCTAAGCAAGATGGGACGCCGCGTTCTGCGGCTTCACATCTGGGGCTTTTCTGTTTGCCTATGTCCCACAGAAAGGACGCCAGGCTTATATGAGTTAAATATTTGTTTACTTTGCATTACTTGCTTAATAATTTTTATCGCACCTGCTTATAGCAGGGTGCGATATAGGAGTTCAAATTTCCGTCCGTCCGTACGTTCGTTCGTTCGTCCGTTCGTTCGTTCGTCCGTCAACATTTACGTCGAAGTTTAGTTTTCTCGACATCAGAGATAGCTGCGAGTCTGAAACCTTGCATAGTAATTGTCCCTGACATACCCTTCAAGTACGCACCTTAACCCGGTGCCCTTGACCTATATTTCATGGTCCACTGACTTTGAAAATTTTTACGTCAAAGTTTTGTCAACATTTACGTCGAAGTTTGGTTTTCTCGCCATCAGAGATAGCTGCGAGTCTGAAACCTTGCATAGTAATTGTCCTTGACATACCCTTCAAGCACGCACCTTAACCCAGTGCCCTTGACCTTTATTTCACGGTCCACTGACTTTGAAAATTTTTACGTCGAAGTTTGGTTTTCTCGCCATCAGAGATAGTTGCGAGTCTGAAACCTTGCATAGTAATTGTCCTTGACATACCCTTCAAGCACGCACCTTGACCCGGTGCCCTTGACCTATATTTCACGGTCCACTGACTTTGAAAATGTTTACGTCGAAGTTTGGTTTTCTCGCCTTCAGAGATAGCTGCAAGTCTGAAACCTTGCATAGTAATTGTCCTTGACATACCCTTCAAGCACGCACCTTAACCCGGTGCCCTTGACCTATATTTCATGGTCCACTGACTTTGAAAATTTTTACGTCGAAGTTTGGTTTTCTCGACATCAGAGATAGCTGCGAGTCTGAAACCTTGCATAGTAATTGTCCTTGACATGCCCTTCAAGCACGCACCTTGACCCGGTGCCCTTGAACTATATTTCATGGTCTATTGACTTTGCCCGATGCAGGTGCGATATCGACCTCCGCGGAGTTCTTGTATAAAGTAAATGATTGCCACATTCTTGTTCTACTAGGTGACTTTAAAATCTTTTTATCCAGCTGTACACATAGTTTCATGTACTGTTCCTCTGACATCAGGAACAACGTCTTTCAAACAGCTTTATTAGCTCACCTGAGCCGAAGGGTCATAGGTGAGCTTATAGTATACCCATGCTCCGGCGTCCGTCCGTCGTCCGTCCGTCGTCGTCCACAATTTCAAAGATCTTCTTCTCTGAATCCGCTGGGCCGATTGTTCTCATATTACACATACACCATCTACAGGTAGGGGGAAAGAATAATTGTGTTTTTTGTTTTGATCGGATAAGGACTCTGGTTGCTATGGCAACTTATGCTTCCCATAGACTTATAATGGAAAAAAGTGAAAATTGCCAGTTTTTGCTGTCTTGTTGGAGATATTTGAATTTTGTTTTTGCAGAAATGTTTATTGAGTAGTCCTCTACGTTTCATGTGACTTTTGTCCTAATCCTTCATTTTGATTGGTTGCAGGGGCCCCATATAGGGCAAAATTTAGAAAAACATTCAAAAATCTTCTTCTCAGAAACTGTCAAGGGGATGAAGCCTATACTTTGTATACATGTTCCTGACAGTGGCCTCTACATAATTTGTGTTTTTTATTCCAGGCGGATAAGAACTCTGGTTGCTATGGCAACTTAAAGTTTCCATAGACTTATAATGGGAAAAGTGGAAATCGGCTATTTTTCCGCTAAAATTACAGACATTTGAATTTTGTTTTTGCAGAAATGTTTATTGAGTAGTGTTTGACGTTTCTTGCAAGTTTTGTCCTAATCCTTTATTTTGATTGGTTGCTGGGGCCTCATAAAGGGCAAAATTTTGAAAAAAACATTCAAAAATCTTCTCCTCAGAAACTGTCAAGTGGATGAATCCTGTACTTTTTATGCATGTTCCTGACAGTAGCCTCTACATAATTTGTGTTTTTTATTCCAGTCGGATAAGAACTCTGGTTGCTATGGTAACTTTAAGTTTCCATAGACTTATAATGGAAAAAGTGGAAATTAGCTATTTTTAGCTCACCTGAGCCGAAGGCTCACAAGGTGAGCTTATAGGATGGCCATGATCCGGCGTCCGTCCGTCCGTCCGTCGTCCGTCCGTCGTCCACAATTTCAAAGATCTTCTTCTCTGAAACCGCTTGGCCAATCTAGTTGAAATTTTATGTGGAGCCTCCATGGGAAGTGGCATTTCAAGTTTGATCGCGAAATCCAGGTCACATGACCAAGATGGCCGCCACGCCCATATATGGTAAAAACCGCTCAAAAATCTTCTTCTCCAGAACCGGTGGGCCGATTTCCACGAAACTTGGTATGTAGCATCGGGGACTTCAGCCCATCATAGTTTGATAAAATGATGACCCTTGGATGACCTTGACCTATTTTACGGCAAGGTCAAATTTGGAAACATAGGCTTTTACATGGGAAAAAGTTAAAACTATGGATTTTTTGAAAACTATTGCAGCCTGAGGCCTGAAAAGTGGTAGATGCAAACAACTAATGGAGTAGATGAAGGTATGTGATTAATTTAGGTCAAGGTCATCTCTTGACCTTGGCCAGTCTGTCGTCCATACACACTTTTCAAAGATCTTCTCCTCTGAAACTGCATGGCCAATCTAGTTGAAATTTTATGTGGAGCCTCCATGGGTAGTGGCATTTCAAGTTTGATCGCGAAATCCAGGTCACATGACCAAGATGGCCGCCACGCCCATATATGGTAAAAAACGTTCAAAAATCTTCTTCTCCAGAACCGGTGGGCCGATTTCCACGACACTTGGTATGTAGCATCGGACTTCAGCCCGTCATAGTTTGATAAAATGATGACCCTTGGATGACCTTGACCTATTTTACGGCAAGGTCAAATTTGGAGCGCGGTGGCGTAGTGGTAGAGCGTCGGACTCCGAATCGAGAGGTCCTGGGTTCGAACCCCACAAGCGTCACCGTGTTGTGTCCTTGAGCAAGGCACATCTACTCCCTACAGTACTGGTTAAACCCAGGAAGCGTTGGCTCCGTCCCGACATGACTGAAAAATTGTTGACTGGGACGTTAAGCCTCAACACAAAAATTTGGAAACATAGGCTTTTACATGGGAAAAAGTTAAAACTATGGATTTTTTGAAAACTATTGCAGCCTGAGGCCTGAAAAGTGGTAGATGCAAACAACTAATAGAGTAGATGAAGGTATGTGATTAATTTAGGTCAAGGTCATCTCTTGACCTTGGCCAGTCTGTCGTCCATACACACTTTTCAAAGATCTTCTTCTCTGAAACTGCTTGGCCAATCAAAGTGAAATTTTATGTGGAGCATCCATGGGTAGGGGAAACAAAAGTTTGATTGCAAAATCCAGGTCACATGACCAAGATGGCCGCCACGCCCATATATGGTAAAAACCACTCAAAAATCTTCTTCTCCAGAACCGGCTGGCCGATTTACACGAAACTTGGTATGTAGCATTTGGGACTCCAGCCCATCATAGTTTGTTGAAATGATACCCTAGGATGACCTTGACCTATTTTATGGCAAGGTCAATTTTGGAAACATAGGCTTTTAGAGACCTGAAAGTTGCTAGATGCAGACAACTAATGGAGTCAATGAAGGTAAGTAATTAATGAAGGCCAAGGTCATTTGTTGACCTTGACCCAAGGTCATTTAAATATCAAAATTAAAAGTATGGTTTTCTCAGAAATCACTGGGTTTGGAAACTATTGAAGCCTGAGACCTGAAACTTTGCAGATGCAGACAACTTGTGAAGTCAATAAAGGTGTGTGAGTATTCAAGGTCAAGGTCATTTCATGATGACTTAATACTCCAAGATCAGGCTTCAGGTGAGCGTTCTCAGGACCAATGGTCCTCTGGTTTGAAAAATATTGCAGCCTGAGATCTGAAAAGTGGTAGATGCAAACAACTAATGGATTAGATGAAGGTATATGATTAATTTAGGTCAAGGTCATCTCTTGACCTTGGCCGGTCTGTCATCCATACACACTTTTCAAAGATTTTTTTTCTCTGAAACCACTTGGCCAATCAAAGCCAAATTTTATATGAAGCATCTATAGGAAGTGGGAACCAATGTATATATAAATAATCTAGGTCACATGACCAAGATGGCCGCCATGCCCATATACGGTAAAAACCCTTAAAATATCTTCTTCTCCAGAACCAGTGAACCGATTTCAACGAAACTTTGCATTAAGTATGGATGACTCAAGTACTACAATGTATATATAAAACATGACCCTGTGGTGACCTTGACTTATTTTATGGCAAGGTCGTCAATGCATTTGAATGGGGAAACCTTTTACAATGTCATTTTAAGTGAAAGGGCAGTAGGACTGAAATTTAATGATTCTGAAAAAAAAATGGACCCCAGGGGCTCATCTGCTTTTAAAATGTTATTTGAAGGGGAAAATCAGCAGGAAATTGACAAATGGACAGAATATTGATTATTCTGAAAAAAGAAAATGGCCCAAGGGCTTCATCTGTTAAATACCATAATATTCAAATATGTTTATTGGTATATGAAGCAGATCTCAGGTGAGCGTTTACAGGACCATTGGTCCTCTGGTATTACCTTATATCTGGTCAACTGGCCAAAGCTTTCATACTTTATTCTTTTCATTTCAGCTTGTTGGGATAGTAAAACTAAGCCTCCATCAGTTCTACATGTCGTTCCGAGACAAGAGAATTTCCTCGGCGCTGCTCAAGTCCCAGTACCCAGTCATAGCTGTAGAGAATTATCTCCCTGTTGTAGATGTATTCAGTGGGACGCAGTATGGTCAGCTTAATGTACTACTGGCCATGGGGTCTGCAGAACAGGTAAATGAATACAGAAAATATTTTCAAACTTTGGAAGGTTGAAGAATATTTTATTTTGAAAATAAAAAATATTTTGAAAAAAAAAAAAAAGTTTTTTATACATACTTAAAATTTTACTGGCTGTTATTTTATAAATCATTAGACTTGCGGTCATTGCACACATCTGACAAATTCTTTTCTAGAAAGAATACTGCCTTTTCACACTAATTTAGGATAAGCAAGTTGATTATAACTGACAAAAGAATGGACATTAAATACTTGTAAGTTGCTTCTTGGAAGTTTGGCTAGGAACTCTGGTCAAAGAATTGATAATCTTCACATGATTATTGTTATTCACTGTTTAGTGTAATGCAGTATTATAATCAAATAAATAAATTGATATCATATGTTAGCATAGAAAAGTTTCGGCTAGTATAAACAAATTAATGAAGTGTTATTTTCTTTATCATAACTAGGTTGCTCACCTGGTTCGTATGAAGACAGATGGTGCTGTGACAGCTGGACCAGAAAGACCACAACATTTCCTAGAGAGACAAGATCTGTTACATCAGGGGGATAGCATCCCGGCTCAGATAGGCACAGAATCTGTCGGTATGTCAATTATTTCAACTGCTTTGTTAAGTTTCATATACTGATGGAAAAAGTGTGATAAATAGACTGCTAGGATGAAGTCCTGAATTCATTTAAGAAGAGGTAGCAGAGATTTTATGTATGTGGAAGATTTTATAGGTAGTACCACATACTATTTGATCATGAACTTAAATATAAAAGCAAAACACAACAAACATAGATGGGGCTTTTCTTCTGAACAGGGTTTACTTTGCACATTTCAGTGTACTATTTTTAGATGCATGATGGTTTCTGTTTATCTGGTCTTTTTTGAATAAACATTCTCATGGTTACATTAAACTTGATAAAACAGGATTTTCAATATAGGTGTATTATTTGTCAAAGGCGACATTGCATGATTGTGTTTCCCCATTTCAGTTGAGCATGTATTTGAGATAGTGATAGAAGGTGTACGAGGCCTGATGCTATTTGACAACATGATCTGGGGTGAGGCGGACTGTTTTGTACAGTATTATTTCCCTGCTCAACAACAGTCACAGCCACCCGGTGCTCCTGTCATACGTCATGGTATGTTCCTAGATTTCTCCTTATAAGCCTTGTTAAGATAAACATGATCTGGGGTGAGGCAGACTGTTTTGTACAGTATTATTTCCCTGCTCAACAACAATCACAGCCACCCGGTGCTCCTGTCATACGCCATGGTATGAATATTTCATTGTGAGCAATAGCCAATTATTTAATTTTGAGACTCTTTAGCAGCGTCTAGTTGATAGCCTAGCAGGCCAGAAACTTCATTGAAGAAGCCTTTATCACTATTGAATAAAGTTTACTATATTCTAATGCAGTTTTCTGTAACACAGCCATATGAGCCACCTCGTGGGAAAACCAACAATGTGGTTTCCGAACAGGTCAGACACAAACCGGCCTGTACAAGCACAGAAAGGTGCTAGAAGCTTGAAATTTCGGATTTAAGTAGAAGAGGAACTGTACTATCCGAGTAGCAAAAACAAAGGCGCTGATCAGCTTCGCGGTTACCGCGAAGCTGATCTGCGCCTTTGTTTTCGCCTATGCAGATTGTTGGTTTTCCCATGGGGCGGCTCATATTATGGCTCCCAAATGGATTATTTTCCTACAAGTCTATGGAAGGTAAAAGCATTTTAACACAGAACTTTAACAGTTTCTATGAATACCTGTACATTAAAGTTTCTCACTTCTGATTACAGCAGTACCAGTTCTAAAAGCATTCCGTACAGCTACAACATTATGTATAGCTGACCCGACCTTTAATGATGTGACACGTCACAGAATTTTGTTACCTATGGGGACTCCAGTACAACGAGAACTACTTACAGGTAACCTATGCTGCAGTAAAATGTATCATTTGGGGTGGAGTGTTTTGGACTGTGGATTGAGTGGTTTGGGGATTGAATCCCACCACTGCTATGTTGTCCTTGAGCAGCTTCCATTGCACAGGTTAAGTTCATAGGGAGTGGTGGCTCTGTCCTGTAATGACTGATCTGAATCAAATCAGGCAAAACAAAGTACCACACAGTCTCCAAATATATGGGCTATATCATGAAACCCACATTTTGCATATGCGAAAAAAAAGGTGCAGAGCAGCTTCGCTGAAGCTGGTAACTTCGAAGCTGATCAGTGCCTTTGTTTTCGCTACATGGATAGTACAATTCCTTAACTTCCTAAATCCAAAATTTCCAGCCTCTAGCCGTTTTCTTTGTTTGTACAGCTTGGTTTGTTTCAGCCCTGTTCGGAAATCATGTTGTTTTTTCATGACGCGGCTCATATACATGTATTTCCATTTTCTCTGTTGCCATACAAATATCAATGAAGATAAAAACATGAAGAAAAGATCTTGTCTCATTTGATAAAACAGATTCTTAGCATATTTTCTTGATTAACATTTGGTGTTTTGATTTTATTTGTCAATAGATGTCAGAGACTAGAAAGTTTGCTCTACTAACCCTAGTCCTTTTTAAAAGGAGCTACCTTCAAGGTTTCCCACAGGGCCTGACACAAACCATCATGAATAGTCAAGGAAGTTTGAAATTTTGGATCTAAGAAGTTGGGATTGTACTTTCCATGAAGTGAAAACAAAGACACTGATCAGCTGTGCAGATACTGAACAGCTGATCTGTGTCTTTGTTTTCGCATATGCAAAAAGACTGTTTTCTGATTATGTGGCGCACATGTATTTCATCATATTTCAGCATGTGCGAGCTCAGCCAGTGGAGCAGGAGGTCTACCATTTGAAATCTGGTGTAGATACTATCATCCTAATGTCAGAGACCAATGTATTGCTAAGGTAGGTCAAGAATTTTTACACCCATAAAGAAATATGTAGCTTTAAAGAAATTTTTAAGAAAAGCTGGTTTAGATCTTAAGGAAATGGTCATTAGAGGAACAGAGGAGCTTCTATCAATCAATCATGGTGTACTCCTAATGTCCTTAAACCATCTGTCAGAAACTTTTTTTTTTAAAATCACATCTTTCCATACATTTTATGTGTAGCTAACTCGAGTACCCTCTGACAGAATTATTTTTTTCTTGTAGGGAAGTCTCCCTCTAGCCAAGCTATGTGCTATGATTACTATGCAGAAACGAGGGGAACCGTCCGTCCAGACATTCTGTGTGTCGCTAACTCAGGTTCCCTCTGACAGTGAGGAGAGAGAGAAGACAAAGTCACTAGAATCAGGCCTGATTGACGTCACTGTACATTATAAGACACAAACTATACAGGTAACTATGCTTAAAAATTGAGCCGCCTCGTGGGAAATCCAACAATGTGGTTTCCGAACAGGTCTGACACAAACCGGCCTGCACAGCTACAGAAGCAGGCTAGAAGCTTGAAATTTTGGAGTTAAGTAGAGGAGGAATTGTACTATCCGAGTAGCGAAAACAAAGGCGCTGATCAGCGAAGCTGATCTGCGCCTTTGTTTTCGCCTATGCAGATTGTTGGTTTTCCCATGAGGCGGCTCATATGTTGATGTTTTGAACATGAAAAGAAAGGCTAACCTTTGACAGATAATTTTTTCACCAGACTAAGCTTTTCCATACATAGCTTTATTTCAACAATTTCTTAATTGTAAGTACATTTACTGAAATTTCATCTGTGGAGCATAGACTCCATGTGTTCTTTAGCAAAATGCAATATCCGAATGCTTGACATGACAAAAAGTGATTGCTGAGACACTATGCCTCAACACAAATTAAACTTTAATTCAGTTTGAATTGGGAAAATTACTTCTTTCATATATTGATTCAGATTGTCTTTATGTCTTTATTATGACAAATTGAAATTGCCAAAGCTTAAGTTACATTTGAGCCTGTGAGTGAGAAAACCAACAATTTGGGTTCCGACCAGGTCCGACACAAACCGGGCGGTACAGTCACTGAAGATAGTTATCGCTTGAAATTTTGGATTCAGAAAGTAGATGAATTGTACTATCCGTGTAGCGAAAACAAATGCGCTGATCAGCTTCACAATTATTGCGCAGCTGATCTGCCCCTTGTTTTCGCCTGTGCAGATTGTTGGTTGTCCCATGCGGCGGCTCTTATGTCGTTTGCTGATTAAGTATTCAGGAAACAGTGAAGTGTCCCAAAATGACTAAAAAATTCTGACTGGGTTGTTAAGTTTTGAACAAATACCTCTTTCTACATCTACAGAACATATGACTGTGAAATCAACCTGCTACATGTGTGACACATATGATAGATTACATGGACATTTTCATTTCCAAACGATAAGTTACTGTTTTTGATTTTCCTAGGAGGATGTGAGCGTGAGTGCAGCACAGAAAAACCTGTCAGGAGCACAAGTCTGTATATCAATAGGGGTCATCAGAGCTTCAGGACTTAAGGTTAGTAGATAGTCTAGGAGGATGTTAGTGTGAGTGCAGCACAGAAGAACCTGTCCGGGGCACAAGTGTGTATATCAGTAGGAGTCATTAGAGCTTCAGGACTTAAGGTTAGTAGATAGTCTAGAAGGATGTTAGTGTGAGTGCAGCACAGAAGAACCTGTCCGGGACACAAGTGTGTATATCAGTAGGGGTCATCAGAGCTTCAGGACAAGGTTAGTAGATAGTCTAGAAGGATGTTAGTGTGAGTGCAGCACAGAAGAACCTGTCCGGGACACAAGTGTGTATATCAGTAGGGGTCATCAGAGCTTCAGGACTTAAGGTTAGTAGATAGTCTAGGAGGATGTGAGTGTGAGTGCAGCACAGAAGAACCTGTCCGGGGCACAAGTCTGTATATCAATAGGGGTCATCAGAGCTTCAGGACTTAAGGTTAGTAGATAGTCTAGGAGGATGTTAGTGTGAGTGCAGCACAGAAGAACCTGTCACGGCACAAGTGTGTATATCAGTGGGGGTCATTAGAGCTTCAGGACTTAAGGTTAGTAGATAGTCTAGAAGGATGTTAGTGTGAGTGCAGCACAGAAGAACCTGTCCGGGACACAAGTGTGTATATCAGTAGGGGTCATCAGAGCTTCAGGACAAGGTTAGTAGATAGTCTAGAAGGATGTTAGTGTGAGTGCAGCACAGAAGAACCTGTCCGGGACACAAGTGTGTATATCAGTAGGGGTCATCAGAGCTTCAGGACTTAAGGTTAGTAGATAGTCTAGGAGGATGTGAGTGTGAGTGCAGCACAGAAGAACCTGTCCGGGGCACAAGTGTGTATATCAGTAGGGTCATCAGAGCTTCAGGACTTAAGGTTAGTAGATAGTCTAGAAGGATGTTAGTGTGAGTGCAGCACAGAAGAACCTGTACGGGGCACAAGTGTGTATATCAGTGGGGGTCATTAGAGCTTCAGGACTTAAGGTTAGTAGATAGTCTAGAAGGATGTGAGTGTGAGTGCAGCACAGAAGAACCTGTCACGGCACAAGTGTGTATATCAGTAGGAGTCATCAGAGCTTCAGGACTTAAGGTTAGTAGATAGTCTAGAAGGATGTTAGTGTGAGTGCAGCACAGAAGAACCTGTCCGGGGCACAAGTGTGTATATCAGTAGGGGTCATCAGAGCTTCAGGACTTAAGGTTAGTAGATAGTCTAGAAGGATGTGAGTGTGAGTGCAGCACAGAAGAACCTGTCACGGCACAAGTGTGTATATCAGTAGGGGTCATCAGAGCTTCAGGACTTAAGGTTAGTAGATAGTCTAGAAGGATGTTAGTGTGAGTGCAGCACAGAAGAACCTGTCCGGGGCACAAGTGTGTATATCAGTGGGGGTCATTAGAGCTTCAGGACTTAAGGTTAGTAGATAGTCTAGAAGGATGTTAGTGTGAGTGCAGCACAGAAGAACCTGTCCGGGGCACAAGTGTGTATATCAGTGGGGGTCATCAGAGCTTCAGGACTTAAGGTTAGTAGATAGTCTAGAAGGATGTTAGTGTGAGTGCAGCACAGAAGAACCTGTCCGGGGCACAAGTGTGTATAACAGTGGGGGTCATCAGAGCTTCAGGACTTAAGGTTAGTAGATAGTCTAGAAGGATGTTAGTGTGAGTGCAGCACAGAAGAACCTGTCCGGGACACAAGTGTGTATATCAGTAGGGGTCATCAGAGCTTCAGGACTTAAGGTTAGTAGATAGTCTAGGAGGATGTGAGTGTGAGTGCAGCACAGAAGAACCTGTCCGGGACACAAGTGTGTATATCAGTAGGGGTCATCAGAGCTTCAGGACTTAAGGTTAGTAGATAGTCTAGGAGGATGTTAGTGTGAGTGCAGCACAGAAGAACCTGTCTGGGGCACAAGTGTGTATATCAGTAGGGGTCATCAGAGCTTCAGGACTTAAGGTTAGTAGATAGTCTAGGAGGATGTTAGTGTGAGTGCAGCACAGAAGAACCTGTCCGGGGCACAAGTGTGTATATCAGTAGGGGTCATCAGAGCTTCAGGACTTAAGGTTAGTAGATAGTCTAGGAGGATGTTAGTGTGAGTTCAGCACAGAAGAACCTGTCCGGGGCACAAGTCTGTATATCAGTAGGTGTCATCAGAGCTTCAGGACTTAAGGTTAGTTGAACAGATAGTGAAAATTGTGTATGATTGTACAAAGTGGTGAAAATATTTTTTTGCTTGTCAGAAAACCAGTGTGACTATGTTATGAGAAAAACATCCTGGTCTCCAGGGATTAGCTTAAGACTAAGCTGGAATCCAATGTCGCCAATTAGACGCCAGTTAGGATATAAGTTAATTTTGATTTCAGAATCCTCAAACCGGTAAAAATAACTTAAGTTACCAGTGACATTGGCAGATAACACAAGTTTTGTGTATTGCATTAATGTTGCTGAGAAATGGACTATGGCATTATGTAAAAGTATGCAAAAACTTGCTAAACCAATTTAGAATTATTTTCAAATATTTTCCTCAGGATTGACAACAAACAGTACTTGCATGACAATTAAGAATGTGATTCAAGAAATTCAAAAGTTGCTCATTTAATTTCTAGTTTGCTGCTGAGAAGGCTGCCAGTATGGACCAGGGTATGCAGTATCCAGCAGAAGTTGGAGTGAATGCCTATGTCAGAGTGAAACTGTCTTTCCTAGGACAACAGGTCAGTGATTGGAACTGCAAGGTTTGGAATCAATTCATATTGATCTATCCCCACACAGGGGAACTCAGTTCCCCCTTGCTGGTGTGCCAGGTGTTTTTTTCTCGGCTTCTGCTGTTTTCGTTCCACCTATTGATTGGCCCATCTTGTATTAGTTGATTTAATCTTAAAAGGGACTCAAAACTGAATAAAAAGTCATATTGAGGCACCTGGTCATAATGCACAAGTTATGAACAGTGGTTGAAAAAAATGATTCATACTTTGATAGGTTCACAAAACATTAAATTAAAAATGAAAATGAAATATTCTCCTGAACCTCAAATATGTTAACATTGTTCATGTGTTTAACATTGTTAATGAAAGCAAGTTTTGGACACCCATTAAAACTTTTAAGGAATGTATGCCTGCTTTTGAGGATTGTATCAAATCAAAATTTGTTAAAGATCTCTGTTCATGAGCAACCTACCTATGCTTTGGTCATTGGTTTGTACAAAAAATAAAACTTGATTTTAATAGCTCAAGTATGTAAACACCAACATCATATTTTACAGGGAGAAAGGATAACAAGAACAGTAGCCAGATCCTTTGCCCCGGAGTTCTCCCACTTTATGGATTTCCCCTGCCCCTTACTATGGACGGAGCCCAACTCTGATGCCCTGTGTCTTGCTGAGCTGTTGGAGACCGCCGAGGCTACGTTTGAAGTCTGGCACCAAGTACCTGGAGTGTCACCAGGTATATTGACTTGCCCTAATGTTCACTTGAAATACAACAGAATTTCAAATCAGAAATTAATTATAAAATTATCCTCCAAGTGGAAAATGAAATGATATTAAATAGTCTATACTCTAATCTGACTGTACATAGTGAAGACGTTTATGCTTTATCTGCACTGTTTACCCTCATGTATTTGTATGTAAACTGTAATAATTTTTTTGGTAAAAGAAGCTTTAGTATCTACAATAACTTGTTGTTTTTTTTTTTAGAAACAGGCAAAACCAATGTTCAGTTATTGAAAAATAAAGGCATACAATTGGTATACTTAATTTATTTTTCCAGGGTTTGATATGCAATGGAGCAGCCTTCAGACTGGGGATGTCTCCGCCCATAAACTGATAGACAAAATCAGTGATGTAATGCTAGGGACTACGACACTCCCTCTCAAAGCTCTTCTCTCGCATAGAACAGGTATTGTTTAAACTTTAAAATACAGAATTACACATGCAAGACTTAATTAATAATAATATTTTGCTTGAGGTGTTTCTGGAAAGTGTGATTTTGTAAATGGCAGTTTCTGAAAGATGGTGTATGGACAGTAGTTTTTACCAAGTATTTACAATATGATAAAAAATTGTTCAGGTTACAATGGCTGGTTTCCAGTCAACATCCCAGTGAGAGGCTGGGCCACTGAGGGACAGGACCAAGCTGGAAACAAGCACAGGGTGAGTGGGGAAATAGAAAACAGTATAAAAATCTGTTACTTTGTACATTGTGCTCACTATCTAAAATAAATTTCTTCAGGTTACAATGGCTGGCTTCTGGTCAACATTCCAGTGAGAGGCTGGGCCACTGAGGGACAGGATCAAGCTGGTGACCAGCAAGTTGATAATGGCCTGCACAGAGTGGGTGGGGTAATGGAAATCAGTATCAAAACTTCATGTTACTTTTTACAAATGCTCACCGTCTTAAATTCTTTCAGGTTACAATGGCTGGTTTCCAGTCAACATTCCAGTGAGAGGCTGGGCCACTGAGGAACAAGACCAAGCTGGTAACCAGCAAGATGAAAATGGCCTCCACAGAGTGGGTGGGGGAATTGAAATCAACATTAAGTTTGCCCACCATGAAGATAGAGAGAGAGTGATACATGCTGCTAGAGGTGTGGGCTGGAGTCCTGTGGATTTGGATGTAGAGCAAGATGGCTGGCAGAGTGAAGGTATGGGAACAAAACATAACATTGAATGGAACAAGCAAATTTTGTTATATATAACATGTCTCGGTGTTAAAAGAATGTAAAACTGATGTGACATGTATTGTGAGAAATATTTCAACCTTTTGATCTAGTTCACCACAAACCGGTCTGTGTAACCGCACTGACCAGGGCTCAGAATTTAGGAAGTGGATGGATGGAGAGAACAAAGACTTTAAGCTAAGCTCCCGTTTCCATATAACCATAGCTGTTGAAAACATGTTAAACCTTACCTTGTCAAGATTTTCTTATAAATCAACACAATTGTTTTTCATTGACATGTAATAGGCATATGTTTTCAATTTACATTATTTTATTTCAGATGAGGGCTCTAACAGATACCACCACATCAACATAACGATAGATCATGTAAACTTCCCACTACAAACTGCTCTCATAGCAGGCCAGACTACACTTGATAAGACTGCACAGTGCTACATCAGATACAAGTTCTATGATAAAGGTAAGTGTAAAATCTTGGTGCTTTTATACTTTGAAGATTTCTGGTCACCTCTTAACCCATATATGATGAATGGACTTGCCCATCATAATCATTTGTGTGAGTCCACTTTCGTTTTTAGGGGTACCAGGAGTGATTTTATTTTTCAATTCCATTTTACGAGCAAACAGTAAAACCACAGATGAGATGTTGCATTCTGCGGCGTTCTATCTTGGGCTATACTGTTTGCATGTATCCTATAATAAAGATGCCAGGCTTGTATGAGTTAATCTTCTTTCAAATATATAAGGTTAAATCAGTAATGTTTTGGCAAGGTGTAAAACCCAAGAATGCTGCAATTGACATATCAAACTTGGTTGTAAAGACTTTGATCATCTGGGACTTTACTGTTTTTCTGATCACAAGAAAAATATAGGGTTACACTGAAACCTTTCTCTTGGGTTCCTGTTGTGTCAAATGGGGCTATAGAACCACCGAAGATTGCTAGAGGCCGGAAACCTTGGATTTAGAAAGCAGTGGAATCATGTATTGAATGAATGGGTAGTTAACCTTTTAGCTGATCTTTCATCATGGAGTATTTATAAAGCAAATGAAGAATAGACAAACCAGGAATGATTAAGAATTTAAATTTCTAACTCGGACACCTGGCAGAAAAAAATATAACAGCCCAGACACCAGCAAATGTCTCATCTATGTTCCTGTTTTCAGCTGCTGTGATGACCAAGTTTTCGACTGTGTCAGTGAATGACAATGGATACCTCACATCAAAACCACACAACAGACATGATCTACAGATACCCGACAGCTCAACCTTCAAATGGTAAGTATTTCCAGATTAATATATGAGCGGCCTCATGGGAAAACCAACAATGTGGTTTCCGAACAGGTCCGACACAAACCGGCCTGTACAAGCTCAGAAAAGAGCTAGAAGCTTGAAATTTCGGATTTTAGTAGAAGAGGAATTGTACTATCCGAGGAGCGAAAACAAAGGCGCTGATCAGCTTCGCAGTTACTGCGAAGCTGATCTGCGCCTTTGTTTTCGCCTATGCAGATTGTTGGTTTTCCCATGTGGCGGCTCATATTTCATTTTGTTGTGGCAATCTGTATATCTGTTCTGGCCCCTTCTGTACTGCTTTTCTTATAGTTTTTGTCCATCTCAGTAAATGATGAAGAATACCTCGTGTCAAACACAAACATTAACCTCCAGTAACTGCACAGCTGATCAGCGCCTTTGTTTTTTGTTCCATAAATAGAACAGTCCATCTTCTCCAATCCAAAATCTCAAGCTACTTGCCTGGGTCTGTTACTGTACAGGCCAGTTTGTGCCGAACCTGGTCGAAAACACAAATTGTTGGTTTTCTCATGCAAAGGTTCACATTTTACACCTAGGTACCTGCGAGAAGAAAGACTAGAGATGCAGGTATGGATGAGCTATGGTTCTAGAAAAGGTGATGAGCAGAGACCCAAACATAGGGACAAATTGATTGGATCAGCCTACATATCTCTCGAGCCTCTCAGTGATGAAAGAAGGAAGCAACATAGAGTGAGGTATGTGGAAACTTTTGGAAACTTTCCCTAAGAGGTTGGAGCTTCCTACCGTATTTGTGCCAGGATGTGTCATTGAGCAAGACGCATTAATTCCCCGAAGTACTTGTTGATACCCAAGAAGTGTTGGCCCCATCCAAACATGGCTGAAACATTGCTGACTTTTGTTAGATGCAGTCGTAGACAACAAATTAATTCTGTTCATAAAACTAGATTGTTTACAACAGTTAATGTGATTGCAGGAAACCATTAATGAGCAGCCTCATGGGAAAACCAACAATCTGCATAGGCGAAAACAAAGACGCAGATCAGCTTCGCGGTAACCGCGAAGCTGATCAGCGCCTTTGTTTTCGCTACTCGGATAGTACAATTCCTCTTCTACTTAAATCCGAAATTTCAAGCTTCTAGCTCTTTTCTGTGCTTGTGCAGGCCGGTTTGTGTCGGTCCTGTTCGGAAACCACATTGTTGGTTTTCCCACAAGGCGGCTCAGTGAGCCCCTGAAGTCACATTGACTGTTTTCTATATTTCAGTGGTATGTATCCTCTGTTCAAGCCTGGTGCTACAGATCTTGGAGGAGCTTATCTCAGAGCTCATATTACAGCTAAACCACAGTTTGGAAAAACTGATCAGGTGAACTTAACATTCTTGTTTGCTTCATTAGTTCAACTGAGCCATAAGGTTTACCAATGTAGGCATATACTATACTTATGCTACAATGTCCATTCTTCATTCGTCCAACAACAATTCTCAAATAGCCAATAGCCAATAAAGGCCAAGATTTATGTAAAGCCTCTTTAGGAAGAACAAAAGTTTATGGTCAATGTCACATGGTCTAGCTAACATGTATGGCTTAACAGTTTGTTTTGTTTTTAAACTGATAGTTGTTGCACAAAATGCCTGAAATACACTATTTACTTGATTCTACCATTTACCATCTTTTTCCTCAACAGGGAGATGGCTTAGAAGGTATGATTACTCTGGATGGTGAAGACATTGACTATGACCCAGATGATAGTTTCCACCAGATCCGGAGTGACAAGCCCGCCCCACAGCCCACACAGGTGGACGCCCAGGAGCAGGGAGAGGCACTCATTGACCCAGGAGAGACTTTCCCTGTAGTGATAGCTGTGGAACGGGCACTCCATTTACCTCTTATCTCTAACAAAGCTAGGTATGTTCAGATATATTTTGCCACTTTATTTCGCCAATTCAATCTCTTGGCTATTTATGAGTTCTGAATTTGTGTGAGGGTATACATACAGTCTTTAAAACTTACATTAAGTTTTAATTACCAAGAACTTTGAATTCTACAGGCAACACATTTTTGAATAATTGAAGTCCTATCTTGTACACCTTGATTAAACTGCTCTCATGGATCTTTCTTGTTTGAGTTTGCTAAAGGTCTAGAAATTGCCATGAATTTAGTCACAGAGGCAAAGCATTATTCATTGATATGTATATAGAGCATATTACATTTCAGTTTAGACTTACAATTCAACAATAATGCCTGTATTTCCAGTGGTGAAGACAGTTTCCCGAACTCCTATGTCTCCTACCCCACTGCTGAGAGCACCATACAGACCTATACCAACATATTCCCGGGCTCTGATAACCCAGTGTGGGACCATGAGCTAGAGACGAGGCTTAGTAGGGACATGTTGACTCAGGACAACAAGAACCTTGTGTTTAAAGTTTGGCACAAGCCAGAGGATGCCCCAAAACAACCTGGTAAGTGGTAGATTATAAGAATCTTACATTAGTGTCAGGTATGGATAGACAAATCTGTCCCGAGGGTCACATTTTGGCATCACGAGTCTCGCCGAGTGATGCCAAATTGTGACCCGAGGGACAGATTTGTCTATCCATACCTTACACGAATGATGGATTCTTTTTCTTGCACGCTTTAATGCGGCGAAGCTTGATTTTCATACTATTTACCTAGAAAAACGCTACAATCGCAGCGTCCGCCATTTTGATTTAAAACGTTTTGACGTCATTGTGACGTGTGCGCTGAACAACGAAATTACGTGACGTCCTATACAACCAATGTTAAAAAAGAACACTGGAATGCAGAATGAACCTGGGGTGAGGTAACAAGGGTGAGATAAGAATTTCTCACATGGGGTAAAACGTAGGATTTCTCTATCTGGTGTGCAAGAAAAGACCATATGCTCCTTAAAGTGCTCAAGTATTATTGATTTGGATACATTTTCAAAATTCAGATATGTTGCTTAAGTGATTTATCTGCATGAACATAACCAACAAACATAAAATTGGTTGAGCCATCTAGTTCTTTTGGCTTAAATATATGAGCCACCTCGTGGAAAAACCAACAATGTGGTTTCCGAACAGGACCTACACAAGTCAGGCTGTGCAGTCACAGAAGACAGCTAGAAGCATGAAATTTTGTATTTAGGAAGTAGAGGGATTGTACTATCCGTGTAGGGAAAACAAAGGCGCTGATCCGCGAAGCTGATCTGCGTCTTTGTTTTCGCCTTTGCAGATTGTTGGTTTTCCCATGAGGCGGCTCATATGATGATGCCATCTTTTGGTGACATCTATTAAATGAAGAACTAATGAATGTCAAACAAAATTTATGTTAAGCAACAAGTCATTTGATTTTTACCGCAGGAATACAAAAATTCCTGAACCAAGGTCAGATATAAGATTTATTCATCTTATGTTCACAGTCTATATATATTCTGTTTCAGACAAGCTAACAGACAGAGTGCTAGGCTTTGTATCAGTAGACCTGACTCCACTAGCCTCTGGACTGCAGCAAGTATGTGGATGGTACAATATCATGGACTTTAATGGACAGATAAAGGGACAGATCAAGGTAAGTTTTGTTTTAAAGGTAACCATGTGACCTGTAGTTGAAATTTGATAAGCGCATGGACAGTTTTGTCTGCAATATTTAACAGCTTATTTCAAAATCAAATGTTTTGATTGCATAGTAGAGAGTTTGAAATTTCATTTACATGTTTTCTGCAAAAGATGCTGGAACATGGTAAGTCTTGCTTGGCTCGAGACTTTTTAATGCAAGATGTTGTTCTGATTTGCCTCTAAGCTGTGTGCAAGACCCAGGTCCCATTGAAAGGTTTGTTTTTCATATAAAGATTGAAATTCTCTATATAACATTTGATCATTTATACCCTGGTCTGAATTTGTCTTGTATATCTTATTATTTAGCATCACATTTGTCTTTACAGATCAGTGTGATTCCACAAGAACCAGTCTCATCAACTACGGAAGCACAACAAGGGGAGATAAATCTCCCACCCTGCTCCTCCTTCCTGTCTCTCCCTGCCTTTGGCCTGGTGCCGCCCACCACCTCCGACCATATGTCCCTACCCCACTTCCAGAGTCACTACGACAATGTGAAGCTACACCATGAAATGCTCCAACAACAGCTACAAGACCATATTCAGCAGTTCCTAAGGCAACAGGAAGAGACCCACGGAGGCTCGAACCTGGAACCACTGCAACCTCAGCAACAGGTCCAGGAGCCATCCCTCTACAGACCGGAGCCGTCCATTCACTGGCAACCTCCTCCTATGCCGGAGGTCAGACAAGATGATTCATCGTCCAGGAGCTACCTGTTTTCTTCTCTCAGGTAGAGTTAACATTTTAGTTTCAAAGTTGTTAAAAATATATCAGGTACTCTATACATGAAATAAAGTACTACTTGAAGTAATACAAAAAAACACAACAGAATAGTATACATTACAAGTTAATCATATATATGATTTCATTATTATTCACAGGAATGCATTATAGGGTTATACATGTGATATGACCATTTTACATGAAGCTTTGGCAGTAAAGTCATGACATTGTGTACATGATTGCTTGGTGTTTTCTATTGATATGATATCAGTTTTGAAGGTGTGAATCAACATTATAGAAATGAAAAAAGAATCTTACATACAAATTCATATGACAGTCTAAACGTTGGCTTGAAATATTATAATTTCCATTTTAACAATCAAAAAAGTTTTGGTGAGGCAAAAGATTTTCACTATCTTTTCACTTTTCAGGAGAAATTTACAAGACCTTGATGACATTACAAACAACCTTAAGTCTCGTCTACGAGTTACTTCCGTCCAAAGTTCTTCCCTGGCCAGACCTCAGGGAATGGATTTCCAGTCACTCCCAGAATACGACATTCCAGTGACCACTCGATATCCGCTCACTTCCACCCAGTCAACGATATCCACATCAAATGAAGGTATTCGTAGTCAGAGGGATACACCGCGAGACGATCTGGCATTGACTGGATCACATGGAGGTGAATCTGCAAGAACGATGGGTGATTCAGGGGCATATTCTGTTGAACGTTCCGATGAGAAATATGATTCTGCGCCAGACTCACAACGAAGCTGTAGTGATAGAATAGACACTTTCAAATATGGTAGCACTCCCAGAGATTTAGCTGGAACTCTTGGAGATAGTGGTATCATTAACACAAACAATAATTCTAATAACGACAACGAAGATTTGAGCCTGAACATAGCATCAAGTTTGACACCAAGGGCTTCCCATGAACTTGAGGATAGGTATGACCAGTCTGGAGGGTTCAGTTATAAAAGTAATGGAGATACACTTCATACCCCTAGAGATGCTAGACCATCACCAAGAGATATGATGAATGGTATGTTATCTTCTGATAGACTTATGCAAAGAAGTAATGGTGCTTCGAGAAATGGAGTTTCAAATGAGAATGATGATAAGAGAAATGGAGAAGGTCAGACTGAAGCAGAAAAACTTGATAAAAACCAGAAACAAATGAGCATTATTGAAGAATTTCCTGAAAATGATGGAAGTGATTCGGAGGATGACAGCCAGAGATACTATCATCAGTACAGAGATATGTTGGATAAAGATGACGACGATGATGATAAGTCGGATGCTGACAGTGATGCCACTGAAGATGATGAAATTGTGGTTCCAAGAAGGCTAAATGATACATCGGGAAAGTATAGTCCCACAGGAGAGATAATCATGTTGTGCGATGAGAATAATGATAGTGTGCCATATGAAAGAACTACTGTAAAGTCTGGTGAACAAGCAGATTCTGTGAACAGTGATTTGAATGACAATGCAAATGGTAGGGGTAAAGATGTCACTCCAAGATTAAGGAATCCTGAACAATCAATGGAGGATAGGATTCATTTCAGTGAGAAGGATAGTTGGTTGTTAGATTCTGATCATGAAGGAGAAGGAAATGATGTTTTAGCAGATATTCATAGATATAAACCTCAGAGACATGACTCTGATACTGGTTACAGGTCTGGTGATATTTCTGAAAGTTTGAATCCCGATGCACTAGGGACTAATTCAGAATCGGACATGTCGCATTTGCATGACCACAAACAATTTGATATGAAATTTAGTGCTAATTTAGATGATATTACTAATCCTAGGAGACTTTTAGCTAATGTTGAATTAGAATCTACTGCAGGAAGTCTAGCTACGAAGCTAGGTTCTAGAATGGGTTCTGCAGACAGTAGACAATTTCTAAGATCTTTATCAAATAGATCTGATGAGAAAAACGATCTTGAATTCCATAGATCTGTGTCCAATGATTCTTCTGAGAGATCTGATAGAGATGTTGATATTGTTATGGATAATGTTGTTACTGATTTGGATGTTAATGATGAAAATGTAGACAGTTTCAAGCCATCTTCGGCTAGATCTGACAAAAATTCTGAGAGTTCAAAACCTAATTCAGCTAGATCTGACAAAAATTCAGAATATTCAAAGCCTAATTCGGCAAGATCTTGCAAATATTCAGAAAATTCAAAGCCTAATTCGGCTAGATCTGAACAAAGTGTAAATGATTCAAAGCCTAATTCTGCTAGATCTGATGAAAATGTAGACTATTTAAAGCCTAATTCAGCAAGGTCTGAGGAACTTGCGGATTTTTTCTCAACAAAAGTGAGAAAGCCATCCTCTTCTCAATCGTCTAAAGGTTCTGAAGCCAGCACACCAAGGTTTCAAAGCATGGGCTTTAAACCGGGCTCAAAATCTGGTACCCCAAGATACGAGAATTTAGATGATAGCCAGGTACAGATGATGAATGGGGTTCTCGGAGAAGAACATATGATAAATGGTGATGTACAAGATGTTGGGAGTGAAAAGATGCCAGATTTCTTCATGCCCATTCAACATTTAGAAGCTTCTATGAGAACCCTACAGGTAATATTTTAGATTTGTTTAAATTAATGTAGAAAAACAATATTTTACTTTGAGTTGCTAATTCTAAAGTAGTCTCCCCTGATCTGTTTATAGACATCTTTGAAATTTTCCATAAAAAAAAAAATGAAGTATTTTATGACTCTGCGTACTTTAACAACTAGAATATTTATAATTTATGTCATATGCAAGAAAAGATCTAACAAGTTAGAATAACACAGTTTTGCAGTTTTGCTGAATTTTCATTTTCGACCAAGGACTGAATATATCCCATTTCGGTCGATATGGAGAGGTTTAACTGAATACCGATGGAAATATTCCATCTGCCTTTTTCATAATATTATTCACATGTTTTGCTCATCCTTGTGCATCAAAATATCCTGATAAAATTCAGCTTTATACTTGCATTGGTTAAGATGCTTGGCAAATGGATTCACAAAATAATCATGTCTGAAACTCCACATATTAAAAGTGATTAAGAATGGTGCAGATCTACTCTCAAAGAGCTTGCCAAGTGTATTATTAAGATGTAGAGCTCTCATAATAATTACACTAAAATTTCTATTTTTACTTCAGTCCTTGCCTCCCGACCAGACAGCAGGTCGAGTTGCTGCAGTATCAGAGCTGGCATCCAGACTAGCTGCCCAGGAAAAATTTGCTCACATCAACACCAAAGGAAGGGTACCTAACGCAGAAGAGACCAAGAGAATAGCAAAAATATTCTCATCTAAAATCTCATGAGGATTTTTTTTAACTTGTAGAAAAAAGCATTTTGTGATATATTTTTGGTAGTCTCAGTGAATAGCATTTACTTCATCGATTTTCAGACATGAGGCTTTGATAGTGCTATCATTAGATTCAATAGTGTGTTGTGAGGAAACCTGTTTTCTGTAGATGCAAAAAATAAACAAAGGCAAAGAAAACAAACGGGTGGAGTTCATCTGTATGGCTAGCTGCACAGCTGATCGACAAAGATTTTACAACATGTACCTAGTCCAAAATTAGACCTTTCTGGCCTGTACAGTCAGGTTTCTGGTCACATGGTTTCTGGTCAGAATTCTAGGAAACAGGTTTTCTTATGACATAGTTTACATCATCTGTCGCGTCATATTGCTTAATTTTTCGAGACTTGATCATTTAGATCATTTGATAGTGCTATAAGATATAAAAAAGCAACAATAATTTTCCATTTAGCATTGCACATTAGCCATGTATCCACAAATGAGCTGCCTCAAGAGAAAACCAACAATCTGCATAGGCGAAAACAAAGACGCAGATCAGCTTCGCGGTAACCGCGAAGCTGATCACGCCTTTGTTTTCGCTACTCGGATAGTACAATTCTTCTTCTACTTAAATCCGAAATTTCAAGCTTCTAGCCCTTTTCTGTGCTTGTACAGGCCGGTTTGTGTCGGACCTGTTCGGAAACCTCATTGTTGGTTTTCCCACGAGGCAGCTCAAATATTTATGGAAAATCTGTCTCACTACTCCAGTATTTTAGAAACCTTTGTGGTGTAGTAGGTAAGCTACTGACCTTGTAAACCAAGGCTAGTGTTTTCTGCACTGGGCTACTTCAGTCTGAGACTAAGTGCAGGTCCCGTCTCATTATGACCTTAGATGTTGAGTGGGACGTAAAACATGAACTCAGCCTATAAAACATGAAGTCAGCCAACAACAGTATTGATTCTGCTGCATGGAGGACTGACGACAAACTAAATCTACCATGTCATGAGAAAGCTGCCTTTTTCAGATTCAGAGAGAAGAGAGAGTAAATGAGCCACTTCGTGGGAAAACCAATGTTGTGGTTTCTGAACAGGTTTGACACAAATCAGGCTGTACAGTCACAGAAGCAGACTAGAAGCTTGAACTTTTGGATTTAAGAAGAGGAAGAGTACTATCCATGTAGCGAAAACAAAGGCGCTGATCAGCTTCGCGGTTACCGCGAAGCTGATCTGCGCCCTTGTTTTCGCCTATGCAGATTGTTGGTTTTCCCTTGGGGCGGCTCAAATGTTTGTCTACATTGTTGTTCTGTGTTACATGTATCTATATGAATCTGTTTTCCAACTGAAAGGTGTGTATTTGTAACTGATGTCTTTTTCTAGTCAATGTGTTTGTGATTATGCATAAACTATAATTTTCTTAAACTGGACATGACCTTGGCTGTTTGAAGTGGTCATCGGCAAAGAAGAAAACAAAGTTAAACTAATGTTCTATAAGCAATACAGCTGCCAAACTTTATATATTTTCTTATTTGTTAAACAGTTATGGCATCTACAATATTACTTAAACACAATGTCCTCTTATATCAAATGAAATATAGTGTTTATTACAATACACATCTGATACTTTTTTATCAAATCTCAGTAATGCTCATTGATAAATCTCATACTTTTTTTTAAATCCCATAGTTTATTTATTTGAGCTGCACTGTAATAGCCATATTTGTGATATTTGCTCATATGGTAGACTTCGATCATTTGCTGTACACATTGTACAGTTAGAAGCCTCTGTGGCTTAGCTGTTAAGCCACTCGCCTTGTAAACCAGGGGCCGTGAGTTTCCAGTTTTTTGCATGAGCTTTAAAACCCATTGCGAAAACTTGCCCATGCAATAAACAGAGATTTTTTAGCTTTAAAAACTGAAAATTTTTCAGCTTAAAAATTTTGATATTTTTATTTTTGCTCAAAATATAGATTGTGGGTACAAGTTAGAATCGCCTCTCCAATGTTAGAACCACCTCAACGAGGCAGTTCTAACGAGTACCCACAATCTTTGTTTTGAAGCAAAATTAAGTATATTTCTGCATACCCCAGTTTTACTATATAAAAGTGGGGTCCAGGAGGTGTACATTACACGGACATGTTTTCGTGATGCAAGGTCCTGAATTAAGTATATCCCTGCATACCACAGTTTTACTATATAAAAATGGGGTTCAGGGGGGTATACATTACACGGGCATGTTTTCGTGATGCAAGGTCCTGCCTCCATATGACCATAGCTGATTAGTTCAATGTAAGACAAGAAATCAGTTAACAGACTGAGCCGCCTTGTGGGAAAACCAACGTGGTTTCCGAACAGGTCTGACACAAACTGGCCTGTACAGCTACAGCAGCAGGCTAGAAGCTTGAAATTTTGGCCTATGCAGATTGTTGGTTTTCCCATGGGGCGGCTCAGACTGTATAGCTAAAAGTTGGTGTGGTGATCAAATTCGGTAAATCTGAATCTGCACTGGTGCATATATCACATTAGTTTTATCATTGTGTAGCTCTTTTGCTAATGTAAATTGAGGCTGTTCATGAGAAAACTTGTCATCGTGGTTTTCCAATAGTTGGGACAAAACCACCTCTTAGCTTAAAACTTGAACCTTTAAATTTAGGAAATAGAGGGGTTGCTCTAAGTAGTAAAAATAAATGCAGTTTTCCGCTACAAAGTTTAAACAGTTTTGCACGTGTTTTGTATGTGCAGAAACAGGTTTTCATCATGATGCTGCTCAATTTTAATGTTTTGTACAAGCTTGTGTGTATACACATGTATATTGTAGAAAGATAACTAATTTATTCAATAACATTTTTGTATACAAAATATAAAACTAAAATTTTGATAGTGAATATGCTTTTGTTTATTTTTCACCTTCCTGGCATGTATAAGTAAAACAAAACTTCAGATGCTACCTCGGTAGATACTGACTTGACTTTTTTGCAATCATTATAATCTGAACTGCTGCCATGTAGATTCCCTTAGCATAACACTAAGCTCCCATGTTACTGGTTTTCTGATAAAATATCTTGTCTCTATCCAACATGTAAAATATTGTCAAACAAACGTTTATAACACTGTTCTAGTGTATGATGCTTTATCACCGAGCAACCACACTAACAGATTTGCACGGGGCAACTTCATGTTAATGTTGATAATTTTGATTCAGACTATAATATGGTCAAAAGGTTTATTTAATGTTTGTTTTTATACCCCGCCACTTAAAAAAGTGCGGGGTATTATGTTATACCGTCCAAAAAAATTTGCGTTCGAGTGTCCGTCCGTCCGTCCGTCTGTCTGTCCGTCCGTCAGCGTTTCGTTTCCGGGCTCTATCTTGAGCATTTATTGACCGATTTTCTTCAAACTTTGTATAGGAGTTTATATCAGGAAGGAGTGGTTTGGGATTGAAGATGGGTAAATTTCGTCAAATAAGTACAGAGTAATGGCCCTTGATTTATGTTAAAATTTCGTTTCCGGGCTCTATCTTGAGTATTTATTGACCGATTTCTTCAAACTTTGTATAGGAGTTTATACCATGAAGGAGTGGTCTGGGATTGAAGATGGGTAAATTTCGTCAAATAAGTACAGAGTTATGGCCCTTGATTTACGTTAAAATTTTGTTTCCGGGCTCTATCTTGAGCTTTTATTGACCGATTTTCTTCAAACTTTGTATAGGAGTTCATATCAAGAAGGAGTGGTCTGGGATTGAAGATGGGTAAATTTTGTCAAATATGTACAGAGTTATGGCCCTTGATTTACGTTAAAATTTTGTTTCCGGGCTCTATCTTGAGCATTTATTGACCGATTTTTTTCAAACTTTGTATAGGAGTTCATATTAAGAAGGAGTAGTCTGGGATTGCAGATGGGTAAATTTCGTCAAATAAGTACAGAGTTATGGCCCTTGATTTACGTTAAAATTTTGTTTCCAGGCTCTATCTTGAGCATTTTTTGACCAATTTTCTTCAAACTTTGTATAGGAGTTCATACCAGGAATGAGTGATTTGGGATTGAAGATGGGTAAATTTTGTCAAATAAGTACAGAGTTATGGCCCTTGATTTACATCAAAATTTTGATCTTGTGCATTTATTGACCGATTTTCTTCAAACTTTGTATAGGAGTTCATATCAGGAAGGAGTGGTTTGGGATTGAAGATGGGTAAATTTTGTCAAATAAGTACAGAGTTATGGCCCTTGATTTACATTAAAATTTTGTTTCCGAACTCTATCTTGAGCATTTATTGACCGATTTTCTTCAAACTTTGTATAGGAGTTCATATCAGGAAGGAGTGGTTTGGGATTGAAAATGAATAAATTTAGTTAAATAAGTACAGAGTTATGGCCCATGATTTACATTAAAATTTCGTTTCCTGCCTCTGTTTTGTGCATTTATCAACCAATTTTATTCAAACTTTGTATAAAAGTTCAAATCAGGAAGTAGTGGTTTGGGATTGAAGATTGGTAAATTTTATCAATGTATACAGAGTTATGGTCCTTCACTTATGACAAAATTTTGTTCTGCTCTTTATCTTGAGAATTTATTGAGAAACAGTTTTGCTAAATTAAATTTGCGTGGCGGGGTATCATGCATGCCTGCAGCGCTTTTATTTGTATTATAGGGATCAAACATGATTTTCCATTCATTAACATTCGCTAGGTCTGGAGGGGAGTGTTGAAAACTGAGGGCATAGCCTGAGGTTTTCAACACTCCCTGAGGGACCTAGCAAATATTAATGTATGGAAAATCATTTTTGATCGCTATAATACAAACAATAAGAGCTGTCGCAGGACAGCGTAGCTCGCCTGACTTGTACTTTGTCACTAAATCTATTAAAGTCTATGACCCATGACCTTGACCTCAAGGCCTCTCAGGGGGGCCATGATGGTACAGCATAAAACTTTAGACCAATACATGTATCTACCAGCATGCAAAATATGAACTTGATCCATCTACATATTCAAGAGATATAGACTTATAAAAACTTTAAACAAAAACTTAAACACAAAATTTCTAAGTCCGTGACACTTGACCTATACAATGTATGTCGCTCGGGTGGGTCATGATGGAATATCTATCAACATGCAAAGTATCAACTTGATCCATCTACATATTCAAAAGATACATGTATCTAGACTTACAAAAACTTCAACCAAAAACTTTAACACAAAATTTCTAAGTCTGTGACCTTGACCTAAAGGGTCACTCAGGTGGGTCGTGATGATACAGCATAAAACTTCAGACCAATATCTATCAATATGCAAAGTATCAACTTGATCCATCAATATGTTCAAGAGAAATAGACTTACAAAAACTTTAACACAAAATTTCTAAGTCCGTGACCTTGACCTCAAGGTCACCTAGGTGGGTCATGGTGGTACAGAATAAAACTTCAGACCAATATCTACCAACATGCAAAGTATCAACTTAATCCATCCACATGTTCAAGAGATATAGACTTATAAAAACTTTAACATGATAGCAATGCCGGCGCAGGGGTGACTGCAATGGCCCGTCCTATACTTTCGTAAAGGCGAGTTAAAAATGAAAGAAATAATGGTGCACTATATTTTACAACCTCGTCACATTTTCATACGTGTAAAAGCCTTTATTCTTATGCTCGTTTTGGGTGGACTTCAGATTCTCATTATTAGCATGTGTTTTGCGTGGTGCCCGGTATCCAGCATAATTAAAATGCTGTGTATTAACAGCATATGCACACATGAATTGCCACATTAATAAATGATTTTTCTTCGTTATATATGGCTGTTAATATCGTGTGACATGGGTATTTATGCAATAATGAGGTTTAACGTCTAGAGCCACAATTTTTAAAGGAATAGGCTCACAAGCTATTGTATGTGCATTGTTTTAAAGACTTTAGGTAGCTGAACAGTTTGCAACAAATTTCATGAAAATCAACTAAGGTATAAGAAAACTTTAGCGGTTTAATTAAAACATTTGATGGTCCAAATCCAGAACGAGGCTGTGAGGGTATGATGTCACTCCCTCACAATCATGGATTATAAATATCTGGCATTTCCATGCAAATTAAATACTTTTCATTCTCTTAATAAAATCTTACTGATCTGTTTTCGAATGTTAAAACTAAGCCTACTAATGTAAATAAGAATTTTTCATTTTTGGTCACGTGACTAGCTAAACCAAATGGCGGCCATCATAGGCGGCCATTGTTAAATCTTAAAACTGTCATATCTTCAATACTGCTGAACCGATTTTAATAAATGTGGTGTCAAAATGTTTGTTTCGCTGATCTTTTTCTTTTGAAATAAAAAGATAATGTTTGTAAACTTATTCCTTTAAGTCAGGTATTAACCAGTACTGTGGGAAGTTAATGTGCCTTGCCCAAGAGCAAAACACGGTGCCACCATAGGAGTCTGATGCTCTACCACTATGAACTGCGCTCCCTTTAATACGTGCAAAAGAAATTATGAATGTATGTTGTGGAATGAAGTGTCAAGTGCAAAAGCACCTTTATGATCCAGTATCTATAAACATGCCTACCTTTGGACATGAAGTAAGGTTTTGTGTTCGGCCCGATTGGGAAACTGGAAGATATTTGGCTTGAAAGCTATTAATACAAAAACAAACAGTTTAAAATCTTAATTTATTCCTCAAGTTCATATATCAACAAAATCTAACAATTCTTTAACTATACCATGAGAATGAAGTAAATATACACTGAAATGCCTAGGTCACACTAGCACTTACGTACTCTGCGGACGCTGTGGATAGGGCTTCTGTATTTATCCGTCCTATCCGTAACGATTCATATCTTATCCGCAATGTCCGTAACTGTACGTGTATTATTTATAGGGCCTGGAAGATCCGCAGCCAAACTCTGATAATTGTCAAAAAAACGGGCACGGATGAAAAATCCGTAATGACAGGTAATAGTATTTGAATCTGTATCTAATCAGTATCAAGACCGTATCCCGTAAATAAACGTATCTTTCACATGCATTTGTTGCGGATCGATACTGTTTCATATGTGTTGTTTCATTCAGTTACTGTCTTTGTTGGCGTACAGTTATGTAATTAAAACTTTCATAATGACCGTAAACCGCTTGCTCACTGAATCGCCCGTGCGTCCAAGGCTCATAAATATGCACATTCTTTCAATGCGTTCTTTTCGTGAGTATGAAAAATATGGGTTGCTCAGAAGGAGATTTTGCATTGCTTTTACTAACTGAAGAGGCTGCAATACCTAAGAAAAATAGGAGAGCAAATAAACAAATACGCACACAAACAAACACACACGTTACTAATATTAAAGTATTATGAGAAGTTATTTCCGTTGCTTTGCGACTATCACTCGATTGATCAATTACTCGATGGATCAGTCAAGAGATCAGTCACTTGATCGATCACAATCGATCAATCACTCGATACATCAATCTAACGATCGATCAGTCAATCACTCGATACATCAATCACCCGATCGATCAAATAATCACTTGATCAATCAATTGATCAATCTGTCAATCATTGATCAATTACTTGATCAGTCAATCAATCAAAGCATGTTATGTTCTATAATTTATTCACGTGCAGATATGGATATTTCGTCCGTATCGAATTTTTTATATTTTTTTTTTTTCAAAATATGGGCGCGGACTCTACGGACCCTGTGGATACAACACATACAGCTACTGCCATATACGGGTATATGCTACTTTGACTGTACTTTGACAATAAACAGCGGTTGCTTACATCACATTGCACTGTTTTATACGCAAGAGAGCGTAACAAATGCATCTCTGAAGGTGTTTGTCCATATCTAAACATAACAGGTAGTATCGAAAGGTATGTAGACAAGTGTCTGTCCGGATGCATCCGAATATATCCGTAATTGTCCTGTATGCTTTCGTATTTATAGGTAATTATAATACGTAAATTCATTAAGAACAGCCCCGCCCACAAATTTCTACGGATTGCTACGTATAGTATCCGCAGTGAAATAAGTGCTAATGTGACCTAGGCAAAAATGAAACTTAACTATATAAAAAATTTCAACATTAGTATTCAGGGCTGAGACATTGCTTTCAAAAATTTTGTTAATGACAAAGTGATAGAAAATATGATTTTGAGAGTTGATGTGCACAACAAAGAAAATTTCATGAGAAAATAAAGGCTAAAAAATAAAATCATCAAGTAAAAATTTCAAAAAAGTTTCCCTATCACTGTAGACTACCAATGAGTTGCTAAGATGGCATTTTGCTCCCAACCAAGGCTATTCAAACATGGAGGATTCTTCCCCTGCCTAAAAGAATCCTCACTGTACATAAAAGTAAAGTTTTTCACTCATAGTGATGACTTTGATCAGTCTTGGCACATGCATTCAATAGTCAGGGGCAAAAAGCCATATTTATGAAATTAAAATGAGTGCGGCAGAAATGAAAAAAAAATCCACTTTTAGATAGTGCAGAAAGACAGTAGATCTAGTGGAAAAATTTGAGAAAAGATAAGTGAAAATAAGAAAGCAAATCCCCCTTTGTAAATTTTACCCCCTCAAAAAATCCCGGATCTGTTGTTGAATGATATGTATAAAAATGAGACAGTAAAATATCACAGTCAGGTTACTATAAAGTTGAATTGTAAAGAACATACAGTATATTAAACATGATGAAGTATATAAAAATGTAAAAGACCTGAATATCTTCTCAAGACTCATTCATAACTGCTGTAAAGACCCTAAAATCGAGCTGACAAATTGTATCTTCAAAAGATATGTAGAGAAAGGCAAAAGCTGTAGATGGGTCAGAATTTTGTCCAGAACAGTCTGATCTGTGTATGCACTATTTACCCATACAAGTATGTTAAATAAAATTTACTGTAAGCAAAGTCATGAGAAAATCTGATTTTAGCATATGCCAGCTGCATGTAACTGAACAGCTGATTGACACTCTTCGTTTTCACTACATAGATACTCATCTTCCTCTTCAATCCAAAACTTCAAGCCTATATGGCTGTTCAGCCCTGTTAATGTCAGACCCGCTTGTAAACCCACAAGTTTGTCGGCAAACTGGCTCATTTGTTTGTTCACTTCTGAATAATATTTTCATTCTTTACAAAACTTTAATGTCAAGCTCAAAACTAAAGACTTTAAACATAGATGAATGAAATACATATATGCATACATGTATGAAAAGAGACACATTTGAAAAATGACTTTACTGGACGGAATACAAAACAATTTTTAACATTATGAGACATCAAACCTCATTTTAAATACATGTACATATTTAAAACATATAGAACATAAAATTATAAAATGTGTAAAGTCCTTATAATAAACATCAGTACTGTGTCTTGGAGACAGTGTAAAAATTATATTAAAGAATTTATCACATACAATTCTACAGATCTATGAAATTATAGTTTTGTTATTTACAATATGAGGTAGAGGAAAGTTGAGTAAAAACTATATGGGCCCATTGTTAGATGAAACAAAGATTTGCTTGTTTAGTTTGATTTGTTACTTAATTAATGTCCCATTTGAGCCGCTGCATGGGAAGACCAACAATCTGCATAAGCGAAAACAAAGGCGCAGATCAGCTTCCCAGTAACTGCGAAGCTGATCAGCGCCTTTGTTTTCGCTACAAGGATAGTACGATTCCTCTACTTTCTAAATCCAGAATTTCCAGCCTCTAACCACCTTCTTTGACTGTACAGTTTGTGTCCGACCTGGTTGGAACCCAAATTGTTGGTTTTCTCACGCACAGGCTCATTTAACATCTGTAGTCATGTCAAGATGTAGCCTCAATCTAATGGGATCCTACCCAACAGTGTGATGTCATAGCATCCTAAATATGCCTCAAAATACAACCTTCCATGTAAACAACTAACTGTATATATGGATGACTTGATTGCACAACCTTGCCTGGATAGGCTCCGACCTTCCAAGCAGTTAACCAGTAGTTAGTGGTCAGTCAGTTGTCAATAAGCTTTTCCTGGAGGAACAAGCAGCCCATCTAAATCTCACGGCCTCAATTGGCATGGGACCTGAGATGATATTAAGAGACCTAGACCTAACATCATTAAATTTTAAAAAGAAGCTCTTCACTCATGAAAAATTGATCTGAAGTAGTTCTTTACAAAAACCTAACCAGTAAGGTCATAAAGAAAATAATCATGGGTATTTCAATTAAGTGCTTCTGTAGATTTTAGCCTGTAAGAGGTGAAGAGCTTATCTTGAAATCTGACATTGATTTAAGAGTTCAGACTTTAAATGATCTTGTATTGTAGGAGTACCTCTTATGAGACTCAATATCATGAAAAATAGCCATCAGGAGGCTCAAAATAAGGTAACATCGACTTTTAAGAGGCTCTTAGCAAGTCAAGGAATGTTACAAGGAAAACATTTAAAATATCACATTCAGTACGCAAAAAACATTAATTTATAAAGCTAAAGCACACAGTATTAAACAGGTACAACATATCAATATGATATGAGAATGAACATGTACGAAATGATGGCACAATACGCTATAGCATGTCCACTCCTTTTTTGACAGAAACATGCTAAGCAATGCATTGTTCAATTTAAGTAGAAAACTGCAACTATCTTCTAAAATTTAAAATAGAAATTACTTTTATAAATTGTCAATATGCCGCAATACCATTATTACATGACACTATCCAGTGAGCAACAAAATGATATTTTCACAGTATATCATAGAAAAATACAAAGATGCCTCAAAACCAGAAGCTAGTCCATAAAAAACTTCAACTTATGTCACATCCTTAATAAAAAATTCAAAACAAAATCATACCTGGGACAGTCCAGGTAAAACCTGATGAAAAAATATCACATATGGAGAAGTTATCACCAAACTGGCCACAAAGTTCCTTTCTTTATTAAAGTCATCATTTAACTTTTCTTTAAACACCCTAACCCACAGACACAATAACTAGTCTCCAGTTTTCGGCTTGTCACATTCTAGTGAGATACATGCTTTAGGACCAGAGGACCAATGGTCCTGTAAACGCTCACCTGAGTCTGCTGCATATACCAATAAACATGTTTGAATATTATGGTATTTAACCCCAGTGCAGGGGCAGATGAAGCCCTTGGGCCGTTTTCTTTTTTCAGAATAATCAATATTCTGTCCATTTGCCAATTTCTTGCTGGCTTTTCCCTTCAAATGACATTTTAACAGTTTTTCCCATTCAAATGCATGGGCATCCCATGTTCACCTTGCCATAAACTTGGTCAAGGTCATCACAGGGTCATGATTTATATATTTATTGTAGTACTTTAGCCATGGATGCTTCACGCCAAGTTTCATTGAAATCAATCTATTGGTTTCAGAGAAGAAGATATTTAAAGGGTTTTTACCATATATGGGCATGGTGGCCATCTTGGTCATGTGACCTACATTATTAATATATACATTGGTTCTCCCATCCTATAGATGCCTCACATAAAATTTGGCTTCAATTGGCCAAGTGGTTTCAGAGGAGAAGATGTTTGAATATTATGGTAATATACATGTATATTGCCCTGGGGTGTGGGCATATGAGCCCTTAGGTCCATTTTTTTTCAGAATCATTAATATTTAGTCCTACTACCCATTTCCTGCAAGATTTTCACCTTAAATGACTTTTTAAAAGTTTTCCCCATTCCAATGCATTGGCGACCTATGTTGACCTTGTCGTAAAATAGGTCAAGGTCACCACAGGGTCATGATTTATATACACATTGTAGTACTTCAGCCATTGGTGCTTCATGCCAAGTTTCTTTGAAATCGGTCCACCAGATTCGGAGAAGAAGATTTTTGAAGGGTTTTTACCATATATGAGCATGGCAGCCATCTTGGTCATGTGAACTAGATAATTTGTATATACATTAATTCCCCCATTCCATAGATGCTTCACATAAAATTTGGCTTGGATTCGCCAAGCGGATTCAGAGTAGATGTTTGAATATTATGGTAATATACATGTATATTGCCCCGGGGTGGGGGCTGATGAACCCCTGGGGTCCAATGTTTGTCAAAATCATTAATATTCAGTCCTACTGCCAATTTCCTGCAAGACTTTTGCTTTAAATGACATTTTAAAAGTTTTCCCTATTCAAAGGCATTGGCAACCTATGTTGACCTTGCCGTTAAATAGGTCAAGGTCATCACAGGGTCATGATTTATATACACATTGTAGTACTTGAGCCATCGATGCTTCATGCCAAGTTTCTTTGAAATCGATCCACCTGTTCTGGAGAAGAAAATTTTTTAAGGGTTTTTACCATATATGGACATTGCCGCCATCTTGGTCATGTGACCTGGATTATTTATATATACATTGATTACCCCTTCCTATTGATGCTTCACATAAAATTTGGCTTTGATTGGCCAAGCGGTTTCAGAGGAGATGATGTTTGAATATTATGGTAATATACATGTATATTGCCCCGGGGTGGGGGCATATGAGCCCCGGGTGTCCATTTTTTTTTCAGAATCATTAATATTCAGTCCTACTGCCCATTTCCTGCAAGACTTTCACTTTAAATGACTTTAAATGACATTTTAAAAGTTTTCCCCATTCAAATGCACTGGCGACCTATGTTGACCTTGCCGTAAAATAGGTCAAGGTCATCACAGGGTCATGATTTATATACACATTGTAGTGCTTGAGCCATCGATGCTTCATGCCAAGTTTCGTTGAAATCAGTCCACCGGTTCTAGAGAAGAAGATTTTTGAAGGGTTTTTACCATATATGGGCATGGCGGCCATCTTGGTCATGTGACCTGGATTTCTTATATACACATTGGTTCCCCCTTCCTATAGATGCTTCATATAAAATTTGGCTTTGGTTGGCCAAGCGGTTTCAGAGAAGAAGATCTTTGAAATTGTGGACGGACGGACGGACGGACGGACGGACGCGGGATCATGGCCATCCTATAAGCTCACCTTGTGAGCCTAACGGCTCAGGTGAGCTAAAAATGCAGAGACTCGATGGCATAAAGTACAATACACCAGTCACCGAGCTTCATGATGAGACAAAAACATCAACAATTTGAAACAATAATTCACAGAGATCTGTATGCTGCAGTGTCCTGGGCATAAATTGAGCTGCCTCGTGGGAAAACCAACAATGTGGTTTCCGAACAGGTCCGACACAAACCGGCCTGTACAACCACAGAAAAGAGCTAGAAGCTTGAAATTTCGGATTTAAATAGAAGAGGAATTGTACTATCCGAGTAGCGAAAACAACGGCGCTGATCAGCTTCGCTGTTACCGCGAAGCTGATCTGCGTCTTTGTTTTCGCCTATGCAGATTGTTGGATTTCCCATGAGGCGGCTCAATTGTTAATGCTGAGCAGTTAATTCATTGTAATCCAGTCACATGGCTTCATGATGAGACAAAAACTAGAACAATTTGAGACAGTCATTCATAGAGATCTGTATGCTGTAGAGTGGTAGGCACAAGTTGTATTATGCTGAGCAGGTCATAGTAAAATGTCATGGTACTGAGCATTCTGAAAATATGGAAAACATGCATCAAAAAAATTACATATATAATTCTCTCTGTCTCATTAAAAGCTTATGATGTCTATTCATTACAGAATTTTCTTTGACAATGTTTGTTTGTTTGCATTGAGGTTTAACGTCCAAGTCAACAATTTTAAATTTCATTCAGTCTGCATGGAGCCATCACTTCCTGGATATTAACCAGTGCTTTGAGTAGTTAATGTGTATTGGTCAATACCCAGCGCCTGTGGGGATCAAACCCAGGACCTCTAAATTCAAAGTCCCACTCTATACCACCATGTTCCTCCTTTTGGCAATATGTTGCAAGAAAGCTTTATGATGAATTTAAAGTACACCAAAAGCCTTTCACATCTTACTATCACTCAACTATGCTAAATTCTTATTTCAGTTCTTTAAGTTTCAACATCAGGAAAACATGTCCATGAAAAGTATACCCTTTGAACTAAAATTTTATATAGTAAAACTGCAGTGTTAAAGGGTATATGACTTTTCTTATTTTTGGTCCAAAACAATGTTTTGAGCAAAAATATGGAAAATAAATTTCAAAGCTTTTCCCCCTTTCTTAAAGCCAAAACAATCTCTGTATTATGCACAAACAAGTTTTTGTAATGAGATCCATTACAGGATTCACACCCACCCACCTGTGTAGTGTAGTGTCAGCATTGTGTCTCATCATCTGTGAGTGACCGTAATGCTGATGATTTACTTAGTTCTTCATCCCCTAGAAAGATAGAAATGAACTATCATCAGTTTACTGTGACAATCATGACTGCAAACCTACAGTCTCTTATTTAGCTTTTTTTGTTGTTGTTTTTCTTTTATGTGTTTATAGACATTGTCGACATCGTGAGAAAACCCGGACATCAGGGTTTCCGACCAGGTCCAACACAAACCGGCCTGTAGAGTCACAGAAGATTGCTAGAAACTTGAAATTTCAGACTTAAGAAGAAGGCTAATTTTACTATCCTTATAGCAAGAACACAGGCGCTGATCAGTTGTGAAGTAACAGTTGAGCAATTACTGTACAACTGATCTGCGTCTTTGTTTTCGCAAAGGCAAATATCCGTTTTTTTCATGACGAGGCTCAAGAATAGTCACATTTTGCAGCATTTTGCTTCTGCAAATTATTCTGTCTCGCAAAAATTATGAAAATGAATTGGATTACAGAATTAATATGAGAATGCTCAACTGATTCTTATCTTAGAACAATAGAGTTACAGCTCTATGCAAGTCATGATGCTGTGCTTTCTGATTGGGTTAGACATGTCAGGATGGAGTAACCACTTCCTGGTTATTAACCACCTCCTGGTTATAAACCAGGACTGTATGGTGTTAATGTGTCTTGTTCAAGGACACTACTCTAGGTGAGTGGGGATCAAACCCACTTCTCAATCTCCTAATCACTAGGCAACCACACTCCCCTATCCATTATGGATAGTTTTAATGTCTCAGAAAAATTACCACTACATCGGCACTAGACCTAATAATTATTATCTGTTAAAAAGCATTCTTTATCATTATCAATGACCTTTCAAACTACAACTGTATTACGATAAATACAACATGGCGATTTACTGCATTTTAATGCCTAAAATTTGTTATAACTATCACCTTAACAATGGCGACATCTGCACCTAAGCAAAGCTATAAAAATCAGGTGTTGTATTAAATGTATCTGAAAAAGTCACCTCATGTTAGACATGTGCAGAAAAAGTTAAAAACAATTTGGACCAACATAGATCTGAAAACCAGTCCAAGAAACAGTGTAGATCCTTATTATAGCATCTACACTTCTCCCTCATACAATTTCATACAGTCATTATCTTATCAGAGTGTATGCATTTTTCCTTCATTATATGTCTTACCTGGGCCTAAAATGTTAAAAAATGTTAACATTCTATCAATATACTCAAATTAGTACTCTAGAAATTTATAGAAATATACCAGTACACTTCATATATAACACGGCCATATCATGGCTCCCAAGTTGTATATTTTGCTATATGTATAAAGTAAATAACCTTATTATAAAACAGTTTCACCATCTGCTTCTATGGACCCCACAGATAGCGTTATGATGAGGTTGACCTGTACTCAACTCATAATTGAGTAACTTTACAAGTCTTACCCTCGCCTGTCATGGATGTGAGAAATAGAGAAGCTGCCTGTGCCTCCAGGCAAAGCTGAATATTGACTCACTGACCACCATAATTCACATTATTAACCGCTTTGAAGGTAAAGTCAAGGTTAAGTCATAAAAGCCTTAGTTGTTAACTGTATTGTTCAGTACATTTTGTATTTCATGACCCATAAAATGGGGGTGACATCCCAACATGACCATAGCTGTTGATTGGGATTTCAAGCTGAAAATCAAAACCTTTCATTGACTGGTGAATAAAATTCCAGCTGAGTAATTAGTTGCAACTATGTTACATGTACTTCTCAAAGGTTAAACATGCATAATCCTAAAAACTAATTTCATAGCAATGCCTTCGTATTTCTAGTTAATTCTATGAGCATTAATTAGTACCAACTGTAAAAGAACAGATTACATTTCATTCATAAAGTTATACGTGTAATGCAAAATGAAGCAAAGAAAAAAGTACATGGGTATTCTAAAACTATAGCAACAATGAAAACACATCTAATACATTAAAAATGGAAAATTCTGGAACAAGATCTATTTTGAACAAAGAAAAAATGAAGACGAAAAATATGTTTTTAACTTGAGACTTAAAATGCTAAACAATACAAGGTATGGGGAAAATGGGGGAGATTTTTTGAAAAGCAGGAAATACATAGAATTTCTTCCGAAGCAGGGAAACATCACATAAATGACAAAAAAGTCTAACAAAATACAAAGAATTGTGCTGGTACTGTGTTTGTGGTCCTTACAACCATCACTCATCTTGTTAAAGATTTTAATAAGTTTTTAGATTATATTTGTGTTTAAAGTTAATATTAAAAGTATATTAGGCTGTAATGACCTTTAATGACTGCTGGTTAACAACAAGCATTTTTGCAAGTGGTGAATAAGCACATTTAAAAGGTAAAGTGATGATTGAAGGAATGCATACAAAGCAAACTACTCTAAGAGTTGGCTCATGAAAGCTCAAATCTTTCAGTTTATTCCTTATATCAATAGTAACATATAGTAGAAGTCTTGTCACTATAATGTCCTGCTTTGGAGATTCTGATGCTGCGCAATGTATGGTTTATAATGACTATGTATAATATTGTAACCCAACTTATTTTCCTGGCTATCATTTCGCTCCAAGCATACATTTATTGCAATTTATATCCACAAATTCTTCTTTCTGGTGAAAATCGCAACATTAAATTGCTCAAGAAAAAAATAATGGTTTAAAGTACATAACTATAATTAAGACTATGTTATCATACTGCTAAGTGTACTTATTATGATCATTACATAATACAAACAAAATTGCACGTGGCTGCAAATAACTGGTTTAATGAATTTCCTGAGCTGACCCTTTGAGTTACAACATGAGAAAACCTGTTTTGGAACTTTTTCACCTACTTTAAATTGCTACAATTCCTCTACTTCCTTCATCTCAAACTTCAAGACAGCTATACAGCCCAACATCACAGAAAGATCTTCGTGCGATAGTTACTCCTGATTTGGACCTAACTTATAGTAAAAATAGGGAAAATCAGGGGTCGGTATAAAAATATCTTTTTAAATATATCCATAAAATCATATATTGTGTGTTTCTGTCAGAATCGACTTGATAAAGCGATCATAACAGATACTAAAAATGTATGATATTATGAAGATGAAGTGTAATACATGTAGTTAAAAAAAAAATCAAAATTGGATTTATTCCAGAACAATGCGAACGAAGCTGTTTCCTCAATGTTTGTGTCTCACAGAGTCAAAATTTCCATGTACAGGTTTTTTCATGGCATTATCCTAGTCAACTGTTAAAACAAAAGCATTCTCATGGATAAGTTTAAAGCTATACTATTTGTCATACATACTGACTACTGCATAAGGGTCTACTGTCACTGAAAAAATAATTAAAACTAGAAATAAGTGTTTGTAAAACACTATGCCCCCAACTGTATGCTTGCCACTAACCTGGCACAGTTTTTTCATTATTTTTGAAAATCATGTCAGCAAACAGAGTTGACCTGGGCACAAATAGCAAACTTGAGGACTAACAGTGATAACAGATGCACACTTAAATCCGAAAGTGGTAAAATTGATAAATTTTCAAAATTCCGTAATTTTGTCAAAATTTGACAAAAAGTTCTCAAAAGTTAATCAGGTGATCTACTCCTTGGCCCCAATCAGCATACCAAATATGAAAGCACTAGCTCAAATACTTTTTGAGATATCTTGCACACAAGATTTTCAAGATTTTTTTTCAAAGGGAGATAATTCAGAAAGGGGGCATAACTCAGAAAAGAAAAAAAATACGGGTCATCTTTTTTTTTCATGAGGAATCCATATGAAAATTCAAGACACTAGCATCCACCGTTTAAAAGTTAAGAAAAAAGTGGTACGGACACACGGACAAGCCCAAAGCAATATGCCCTACCAACTTTTTCAAAGTTGGGGGCATAATTAAAATAAATCATCAGATACAAATAAGTCAACGTGCTAGCTATATCAGAACAAAAATCAACAATGTGGCACATGCTATTAAAAAGATCAAGTTGGCATCAGTAGTTTACAAAATCTCAAAATAATCTGTGGTTAGCTGTTAAAATTTTAAATGGCAATATTACAAATACACTGTTATTTTTTGTTGATAAAATGTGAGAATCCTTTGCAACGCAAGGGATTCTCACATTTTATCAACAAAAAAATAACAGTGTATTTGCTTATGTAGTCATCATTTTCTTAACAAGTTGATGTCTTAATGATGACGTTAAGCTAATGAAGTTTTGAACAACTGGCCCCTGGCCTTGGTATGTGCTTAGAATAATATCTTCTACATTTCAGTGCCTCCTTTCTTCCAGACAAAATGCTGATAAATTCTCTGGTTGTCCCCCACCACTAGCAAGACAGTAAGACCTAGGAAACAGATTCACTATGGCTGTTGGCCACCTTCAGGAAGTCAGTTGTGAAGCAGTATGCCTTGGTTTATTTCAGACTTTCAACATGCATCGACATTTTTTCCAAATTAATCCATTTCTGTAAGGAACCAAATGTTACATACTCCAGTCTGACTGCTCTTGTTTGTCTGTCTGTACATCCATGGCATCATCTGTTTTGTTGCGATGACGTCGAGGTAATTCGTTAGTCCAGCCCTGGCTGATATACAATTTCACTCTGAAAACAAAGGAACACAGAAAAACTGCAATTTGGTTGTCCTGTTCTTCCCATTCAATGAATAGAGACCATCCATCATGATTATGCATGAGTTTTTCTATGATAAAACTCGAAACATGGTTTAATACACTTAGCATTGAATGTTTGCTTACTAAGTTATTAAATTAAGCAAGTCTTTATTTGTGCATAATTTTTGTTTGTTTGTTAGATTTCATGCTTTATTTCTATGGAAAAAGAAAGTAAGGATGGTAAGTTGTCCCAACAACAATAGTAGACAGGCTTAACATGATCTGCATAGCTGATCAGCACTTTTGCTTTCACTACATAATATCAGCCACGCCGTGAGAAAACCGGGTTTTTGCCTATGCCAAAACAAAGGCGCAGATCAGCCTCACAGTAACTGCGAAGCTGATCAGCGCCTTTGTTTTCACTACACGGATAGTACAATTCCAGTTCTTCCTAAATCCGAAATTTCAAGCTTCTGGTTGCACAGGGCGGTTTTGTGTCTGACCTTGTCGGAAACCCCGAAGACCAGTTTTCTTACGTCGTGGCTCATATAGTAAGTACAATACCTTTTTGTCCTTATTAAGATTTATTCATGCCTCTATCTATCTTCTGTGGTTGTACAGCCTGGTTTATGTGGGACTGAGTTATTCAAAATGCACATAATTATTTTCTCACCTTTCAACCAGCTCTTCTTTTGTGCCCTTCCTGCTGGCCCCGCGCCGTCTTAACCATCTCTTCAACTGCTTCGTTCTCATCTGGTCTGGGTCTATGTCACCTAATTCTGATTCTAAACCAGGTCCACAGGGTTATAAAACTTTTTTATGCTCAACTAAAGCAAGCATCAACTTATCCTGCTCAAAAATGTTGAAATGGCAACAATAATTTATTGCCGGCATTTTAGTATTAATTAGCAGGATAAATGATGAAATAATCACTGCATTTGGACTTTCCAATAGAGCATAAAAGTTTTACAACCTTGAGACCTAGTTCTTAGCTTGATTTTCTACACTCATCTAACTATTCAATAACTCCTGTTACATAAGCAAAACTTAAAAGCATGCATGCATACAACAAGAATTCTATTACATAATCATAACTTGAAAGCTAAAAGAAATATCACCAGAGGAGCCGAGCAAAGATAAACGCCATCAATGGGTTGAATAGTCACAGAAGCTGACTAGAGGCCTGTAATGTTCAGATTCAAGTAGAACATGAACTGTACAATTTTAGTAAAGATATGTAATAGCTATCACCTCATGGCTCGCCTCCTCTGGTTAGTAAAAAAGGAGAGAATCACATCTATAACATAAACCATTTTCCAGAGTCTTTTAACATGTAGTGAACAATATGAGCCGCGACGCGAGAAAACCGGTCTTCGGGGGTTCCGACAAGGTCTGACACAAACTGACCTGTACAGTCACAAAAGCGGGCTAGAAGCTTGAAATTTCGGAAATAAGAAGAAGAGGAAATGTACTATCCGTGTAGCGAAAACAAAGGCGCTGATCAGCTTCGCAGTTACTGAGAAGCTGATCTGCGTCTTTGTTTTCGCATAGGCGAAAATCCCCTTTTCTCACGACGCGGCTCATATGTGATACTTTAATGAAATCTAAATATGTATTCAAATGTGATATTAGAAGCCCTTGAAGTGAACAACACAACAAGTAAGGGATCACACATCTAATTAATGCTTAAAACTTCTACAAATACAGTATGACAACATTCCTATTCATTCATCAGTTTGTACAGTTTAGAACCATATCAAGGAGATAGTGATAATGAGTTCTTACAATGTATGGTTTAAAATGGAAATAAAAAATGTCAATCCATGTAACTGAATATTGTTCTGTAAAAGAAAGATTTAAGGGTTCTAACTCACACAAGCATGTTGGCATAATGTGAAACAAACATGGCTGACACACATTGAGGACAAACAAACAGTTGGAGAGCAAAGTGAAAAAAATCCACCAAGACAAAACAAAAACCCACCTGTCAATTTCAAGCTATCCTCAGTTTCATGTCTGAGCAAGGGGACACCAGGCTTTGGTGGGAATGGTGGGACCGACCCACTCCCAACTGTGGAATCTTCTCTGTTCACCACAAAACCAGGCTTCTGTATTGGCTTGGAAATCTTGTTGTGTGTTGATGCGTCAGGGGTTGGTGGTGGGGAGGTATGGACTCCCTCTGGATTCACATGACGAAGACTTGTTGTAGTTTGGCTGTCAGCAAAACTGAGAAGAGAAGAATTTGAATATTCATAATAAGGTTGATGATAGCAATTTAAGTCTAGCATTTGACAAATAGATGTATGTTTTGCTTTTTTCAGCAGTTGGGCTCTAACAGTCAGGAAACAAACACTGATGTGACAATGTCAATTTGTGGTGACATTCATTGAAAACAGTTGCTATTTCTTACAAATGAAGACTGTTCTTCCTTCTATTCTTCCTTGTTTGGTAAAAAACATGCATATGCAAATGTTTATATACTAAAGTGATCAATATTCAAAAGCCACACAAAATTGCATGTCAAATTTATATTGTGAGAATATGAAACAAAAATGAAATGGTAAATCATTTTCAGTGCAAATTACATCCTAAGCAGCTACCAACAGTGTTCTATTTCAAGAACTGAATCATAACAAAAAGTAATAAAGTGTTAGGATGACTCAGAATGTAACTCTTGAACAACAAGATCAGAATAAACAAATATGTATGTTGGTCTGATTAGGCGTTGTCCATATTATTGTTTATTCATAGTCATATATAGAGGATATTCAAGTTTTTGGAGTGAATATGAGTTTTATTTCATTGAGTGAAGTGAAAATTTTTTATATTTCATGAGTGCCGAAGGCACGAATGAAATATATAATTTTTCACTTCACGAGATGAAATAAAAGTCATATTCACGACAAAAACTTGAATTTTCTTTTTATTATATTGCATGTAGTCATTGTAACGTTGCGCGCTAAAGCATATGACGTCAAAATCGTAAATGACGTCATTACGTCACGTCATTACGTCGCTATTGTGTGTGAACGTTCAATACGTCAACAATAGCATAGATTATAAAATTAAGTTATGTATAAATTAGAAATGAAACGGTGGAATCGTAATTTGCGTATTCCCAAATCTTATATTTTCACATGTGAAAATATAACTTTTTTATATTTTCACATGTGAAAATATAACTTTTTCAAATATTGGTTATATTTAATACATATTTCTCTATATTTCATCACTTGCCATATAATAAAAATGCTTTGTTCATATGAGTCATGCTTTGAGAAAATTTTATGCATATGTGAAAACCAAAATCAGATCAACTGCTTTGTTAATGCTAGTTTTGTTAGCCGCATAGACAGTACAAACACTATTACTATTAGTCTACTTCCTATATGCTAAATGTCAAGCCTCTAACTACCTCGGCTCCAATGTCTGTGCTGTTTTACGTCATCTTGTCATGGGCCAAAAGATAGGCTTTCTCATCATTCAATTTATATTTTGTTAATTGCCTACTTCTAGTGCATATATGTTTCAATACTGCTTGTTTCTTTTGGTAAGAATTTAGACTCAGACCTAAGATGCAAGTATTCTTGCAATATATTTGATTACAGTTTTACATCACTATTTTTCCCCATTTTTCATAACAATACTGATAGTCCGGCACAGAAACCTAGAATATCAGCAAAAGCGTGCTATACCGTCTATAGAAAATGTTTTAGCATTTTTTGAAAGAGGATATATAGTACATTAAAAAACCAAGTGATGCCACTCTGGCATCCTTGGGCAACTCGCTGAAATCAAAATGGCGTCCAAAATGGCGACCAAACGGGTTATTTAGGCCTACATGAAATGAACCCATATAACACTCGTCTTATTTCTAAATTGCTCTTTCATGGTCAATAAATTGTAAAATTAAATTATATGAATCATTTCATCATTGGACAGTTTGTTAGATACAAAATGGCGTCCAAGATGGCGGCCAAAGGTGTTATTTACATGAAATATACCCAAATAACACTCATATTATTTCTAGATTGCTTTTTTATGGTCAGTAAATTGTGAAAATAAACGATATGCATCATTTCATCATTGGACAGTTTGCTATATATACGGCAATATGGCGGCCAAGATGGCGGCCAAAATAGTTTATTTAAATGAAAGTAACACAACATACACTTCTGTTGTTTATGTATTGCGCTCAAGGTCACAGAAATGGGAAATTAAAGCATATACAGTCTTGAACATAATATTACAACATATCAATTTGATGTATCCCTCATAAGATTCATAGAAGACGTTGTGTAAGGCCTGTAGTGGAACAACACATGACCAACCACATCAACAACTGAGAAACTGACCAAACTAACAGTGCTATAGTAACAAAATGTTAGTCTCTCCAAACCTCCGGTTACTGAGTGCTACTACGAATGCATATCACTAGAAATGAACTTTCTGTGGAAGAGTTGTTTGAAGTACTGATGCTTGCCAAATCACTGGGATTCTTCATTGCATTGATATAACCCATAAAACATTTACAGCCCTAAACTCACAAGATGTTTCATTTTCACTTTATTTTAATATAAGTGGTGGTTTCAGTGTTTCTGTTCTCACTTGAAGGGGAAGAAGAAGATCGCGATCTTGTGATTGCTAAGGGCTTGGGACCAATAATAGAATTTCCCCATTGGCATTCAGGGTGGTTTAATAGTCATTTTGGCATTTCATGGGTATTACACCTTTTTGTTTAAAATTGCCACAAAGGCAAGTTTTCATGGTATAAGTACTTGATTGTTAATTTAGTTTTTTCCCTCCTCGGTTTTTAGCTCGCATGTACGAAAGTACAGGAAGTCACCCCGGCGTCGGCGTTCGCGTTGCTCAAATGTTAAAGTTTTTGATTAAAGTTTTTATAAGTCTATATATCTTAAACTTCTTCATGGATCAATTTGATACTTTGCATGTTGGTAGATACTGGTCTGAAGTTTTATTCAGTACCATCATGGCTCACCTAGGTGACCTTGAGGTCAAGGTCACGAACTTAGAAATTTTGTGTTAAAGTTTTTGGTTAGAGCTTTATTAGTCTATATCTCTTGAATATGAAGGTGGATGAAAGTTTTTACTTTGTATGTTAGTAGATATTAGTCCGAAGTTTTATGCTGTACCATCACGACCCACCTTGGTGACTTTTAGGTCAAGGTCATCAGGGGTGTCCAAATCATTTTCTCTTGTAGCAAAATTTAAAACCCTTGTAGCAAAACCTCAAAATAAAAAATTCTGACCATTTCGACACCCCCAACCCCCCCCCCCCCCCCCCCGCAAAAAAAAAAAAAAAAATAAGGGGTGGCTGAGATCAGCTGGGCTTTGACTTTTGCAATCCCCCCTCCCCCGACATGTAATACATTTTTGGGCTTTCAGAAACAGTAGGGAGAGTTTCGACAACATTAACATATAGCTGTTCTTAATATGAAAAATAAAAGACAGTTTCACAAGTCTTTTTATAAAAGATGGCAAGTAGTCTATGCAAAATATATTTTGCAAATTTATTTATTTTGCAAACAGTAAAGTGAAAAGATAATGAAAACACTAATTATAACATTTTTTTTCCAAAAGCTGTTACTTAGTATCTAATGTCTCTCCTATTGATTTTGCATTAAGTTGCTTCCCTTGTAGTAATTTATTTTATATGAAAATGTGTTTGCCATTTTCCTTTTTTGCTTATAAACTTTTAATAATATCCATAAAAACGAACAACATACTGTTTGTCATAAATTGAAATTGAATCATTCTATTATAATATTTAATACATGTTTCTAAAAAATAAATTATAATTTACAAAACGCAAGCATGCACATATAGTAAAACTTGTATACATCGTTAACAAGCACAGCGAAAAATCAATCTCTGGTGCTCCCGGAACAACAAACCCACAAAAAAAAAACCTCCTATAGTACTGGTCTCGCTCAGAAAAAAAAAAGAATCATTTGCTCTATTACAAAAAATAAAGAAAGAATTAAAGAGTCACTTGCTCTCAAAAGTAGTGAATACATGAATGATGGTACATGTTTAACCTAAAACTGAATGCAAAAAAAAAAAGAAAAAAAATGCACCACAGGCAAGTCAAAAATTAACCATCCACGCTCTCTTTTAATTCCCGCCAAAATGTCATTTTCTGTTTATTCCCGCCAAAATGTCATTTGTGTCAACAAACTTGACCTGAATTAAATTAGGTCAGTTCATTCACTTATCGTAGTTACTTATAGCTTCATTACACAAAAAGATAAAATACAAACACAGGTAAATTTGCCCAGGGCATGAAGATTAAGTTAATTGTCTAAAGTGACAGGTTGGGGTATGCTATAATCCCCTGATGTGTTCAAGCGTATCGATCGCCTGCTGTTAAGTGTTGTGTCTGTATAGGTGCGAAAACAAGGTGTCAGTAGGGGTTTATACTGGTTCCCGCATTACGATTAGCAAAATTAATACACTTTATCTGAACCACAGTACCAGTTTATTATAATCAGAGGCTCAACACGGGATAAAATACCGAGGTCAGGTAGCAAAATTGTCACATTTTTTTTTACATAATCGCATGAAATTCGCAAAACCATCATTCGCATTTTTTAGAATTCAATTCGCAAAAAAATGCGAAAATGCGACAGATGGACACCCCTGGTCATGGACTTAGAAATTTTGTGTTAAAGTTTTTGGTTTAAGTTTTTATAAACCCATATCTCCTGAATATATAGATGGATTTAGTTGATACTATGCATGTTGGTTGATATTGGTCTGAAGTTTTATGCTGTACCACCACAACCCACCTGAGTGACCTTGAGGTCAAGGTCATGTGTCATAGAATTTAATAGATGTAGTGGCAAAGCACAAGCCAGGCGAGCTACACTGTCCTGCGACAGCTCTTATTGGAGTGGAAATCTTTTTCTGATTGCGCCTTTTCCTGATCGTTGCCTACTTGTACCTTTTATTTCCACGTTCGCACACAAAAGTCACTTCTCTACTGAGACAGTGGTCAGCCGATCACAATCCATTAAATTCACCATACAGTTACCAGCTAGATCACACGTCTCATTTTACACCCCCATCCTATTCCTGCTGTACCGGGCAGTTAGCAGTTTTCAACTGTGTTAGATTCATACGCAGCTGTTACATGAGACCAAAAACATGTCCTCTTATGACTCTGAGATTAGTATCAAAAGAGTAGTTGCTCTGTCACAAAATGACTGAATATTTGTTGACTAGGGAGTCAAATCATAACCAAAACAGATTAAACCTAATAATCCCCACATTATCGATTGTTACCCTATCCAGTCCCATTGCAGGCCACATCAACCCATATTTTAGTCTCTACACATATCTTACACAGACAATCGCCTTTTAACACGTCGTCATACTACGTGAAACCCAATCCTACCCATATCACTCTATTCTACCATATCTGACTGCCAACGCATTCTACCTATACCTTTGAAACAGTCAGGTGAAAGATAAATTGTTTCTAGCATTGTAATTATTTGCAATGCTTTAATAGACAGGATTGCTTCACAGAAGATCTTCTACAAATTATGGCGGTTATATTGGCGTTTTGGCACTTTTTGTTGAAAGTTTGTATAATAAAACACAGAAATGGAATTTTCATTTCATTTTTATATACCCAAACACATTCTATCCACTTTCCGGTGACCATGTTGAATTTTAGCAGCCATTTTTATTTTAGCTTTTGCTACATATTTATGAACAATCTTAAATTTATGACTTCTGCACATACAATGTCATGTTTTTAATATTTTATCACATATATTGATGAAATTCTATAAAAAATAACATTTTGTCGACCATCTTGGATTTTAGTGGCCACCTTTACTAATTTTGCTTTTGCTGCATACATATTTAAATGGGAAAATGTCTTAACTTGAAGTTTTCTCCACTTTAAATGCCATATTTTAGCATTTAATGACATACAATGTACACGTAAGACTTCTATCAAAATCCCTTACTTCGTCGGCCATCTTGGATTTTGATGGCCATCTTGATTTTTTTTATTTTTATTTTGTTGCATTTTGATGAAAAAGACTAAATTTTATAAATTCTCTAATTTTAAGGCAAGCATTTAGCATTTCATTAGATATCTGTGTGAAATTTTATCAAAAAACCCTCTTTTGTCGGCCATATTGGATTTTGGCGGCCATCTTGAATTGCCCAAGGATGCCAATCTGGCATCATCTGGATTTCAAATCAGGATACCAATACCAACTTATTGATGCAAAAACATTTTCTATAGACGCTATTGCATGGTCATCTTGGGTTCATGCCGGACTATGAGCAGCTCAATATCATTTCCTTATTATGTGACTTTAAGTGCTTTCCACAATACATGTACATGCTTATAGGATGATACAATGGACAGTGATAGACAGACGATGTACAATGGACAGTGGTAGACAGACGATGTACAATGGACAGTGATAGACAGACGATGTACAATGGACAGTGATAGACAGACGATGTACAATGGACAGTGATAGACAGACGATGTACAATGGACAGTGATAGACAGACGATGTACAATGGACAGTGATAGACAGACGATGTACAATGGACAGTGATAGACAGACGATGTACAATGGACAGTGATAGACAGACGATGTACAATGGACAGTGATAGACAGACGATGTACAATGGACAGTGATAGACAGACGATGTACAATGGACAGTGATAGACAGACGATGTACAATGGACAGTGATAGACAGATGATGTACAATGGACAGTGATAGACAGACGATGTACAATGGACAGTGATAGACAGACGATGTACAATGGACAGTGATAGACAGACGATGTACAATGGACAGTGATAGACAGATGATGTACAATGGACAGTGATAGACAGACGATGTAACCAAGAAAGCCAAATACACCATACATGCTAGCAGACTGTAAGAGTGTGGATCAGTGTGAGATAAATCAAATCTCTTAACAATTCTTTTTTTTAGCTTTTCAACTTATTTGAACTTCTTACTTCTTTTTTCAAATATTTGTTTTTCACTTTTTTTTTCCAATATAGTACTAGGATCTGCTCCAGCTATATCATGTCAAGTATACAAACAATTTTGTGCACAAGAGTATATTTGTCCATAACATTTAGGTACCAAAATTTTCCTTAAATGAAACTGACCAGAGTCGTTTGAAGATAAATAATAGATTTAAGCTTGTCTACCATCATATAAATGTGGGTTATAGTTTAGCCTTCTATTTTTATTTACTTCAAGGATGACTAATTTTATGTTTTAATAGCTATACATGTATGACAGGTTATGTCACTGATTTATTCTAAGATTAACATGTCAAGTACACAAGACCAACAAAACCAACACACTCTGCAGGCAAATGCAACAAAGAAGCACATTTCACTATTCACTAAAATAATGATCTTTTGTTTTTTGTTTTGTTTTTTTTTTGTTTTTTTTTTTTAATATTAAAACTTTCCTCGACGTTATTTTTTTTTTTTTCTTTTCAGAAAAGTTAAAACATTTTCACAGTCTACAGACGTTTAAAAAATCTTCTGATTTTTAAACTATTTACCACACATTTAATCTGAAAGCAACTACATCTGATAGCAAGTATAATACATGTACTTTCAAAACATTCCCACATTTGGTCATCAATACATTTTTCAAAACAAATCCCTTACAAAATAATTTCCACACATAAAAGTTTTTACAGAAAAGTAGACACTTATTCTTAATACTTCCTTAACATTCTTAAACATCAAAGATAAGAAGATATTTAAATTAATCCCCTAAACATAAATATTTATTCCCAAGAACGTTGAAAGATAAAGCGGAGATAATATAAAGTAGAAATTCCCTCAATGTCCCATCTGAAAAGCAACCATCTTGCTAGCGAAATATTACAGGATGATCCTAAGTTTTTGGAAACACTCTCACATACAAATGATTGCAGACTTAAAGCAGATTAATCATTGTTTTCAAAGTTTTCCATGATTTAACTTCGTTTGATTTTTATAATAACTAGAAAAAGTGCCTTGAGAGGTACGTATACCCCCGGCTGGTAGCCACCAAGCCCCCTTCCCTACCCCCTACCTAAACAACCCGGCACATGCTCATCCCCTGACATTGAACAACCCGGCACATGCTCACCCCTGACATTGAACCTCACATCACCAATGAAAGACAGTACCCTTATCAAGTACATTTTAGAAACTAGAAAAAGTGCCTTGAGAGGCACGTATACCCCCGGCTGATAGCCACCAAGCCCCCTTCCCTACTCCCTACCTAAGCAATCCGGCACATGCTCACTACTGACATTGAACCTCACATCACCAACGAAAAACAGTACCCTTATCAAGTACATTTTAGAAACCACCAAGCCCCCTTCCTTACCCCCTACCTAAACAACCCGGCACATGCTCACCCCTGACATTGAACCTCACATCACCAACGAAAGACAGCACCCTCATCAAGTACATTTTAGAAATAAGCAGTGTAAAGTACTTTACATACAAACATGGGGAAGTGTAGTTTTAGAATGACATATCTATTTTAGAGCGGTATACAGAGCTGACGTGTATACCCAATCTAGGACATAAGCGCGGACATTTTGGGTCAGGTCCTCAGTCCTAGATTGAAATGAAATTAGAATGTCATTCTTGAAAAAAAAAAAAAAAAAAAAAATTAAGATGTCCTAGATTTTGACCTCTAGCCCCACCCCCAGCATGTACCCTAGTGTCTAATGTCATTAGAAACAAGGCAAACCTTATAGAGTACCTATGGGGCAAGTATGAATGATTTCTTAACATGATAGTAAAATAAAGTACAGAAAATACAATTATTAAAGAAGTTCTAGATTTTGACCTCTAGCCCCCCCCCCCCCCCCCCCCCTCCGCACCCTAGAGTCTGAATCTTACAATTTGGTACCTATGGTCTAAGTATGAATGTGTTCTGGCAAGACTTAGTGGATGTCAAGAAAACAGACTCACAGAAAGTTTATCATGGTATATATCATATAAAAATGTGTCCTAGATTTTGACCTCTAGCCCCACCCCTGGGGACGGTAACCAGGATTTGGTGACATTGAATATGAAAGCAAACCCTAAAGGGTATCTATGAACTATATAAGAATACATTCCTATGATTGTTTGTTAAGATATGAACTTAAGAAACATTAACATTGTAAACAGCACATTTTAAAGGTGACCTAGTTTTTGACCTCCAGCCCCCTCCCCGGGCATGGACCCTGGGGTCCGAACTCATGGAAACAAAGCAAACCCTATAGGGTACCTATGGTCCAAATATGAATAGTTTCTGACCATTGGTTCATGAGATATACACCTCTAGAGAAACTTTAACCAAAACTTTGACATAAATTCTACGAACATTCCGGAATTACGAACGAAGAAACGAACTAACGAACGAACGAACGAACGAACATACGAACGGACGAACGGACAAACGGAAAAGCGAAAACTATATACCCGTCGGCATAAATGCCGGGGGTATAATAAGCAGTGTAAAGTACTTTACATACAAACATGGGGAAGTGTAGTTTTAGAATGACATATCTATTTTAGAGTGGTATACAGAGCTGACGTGTATACCCAATCTAGGACATAAGCGCGGACATTTTGGGTCAGGTCCTCAGTCCTAGATTGAAATGAAAGTAGAATGTCAATCTTAAAAAAAAAAAAAAAAAAAAAAAAGTCCTAGATCTTGACCTCAGGTCCCACCCCCACCCCATGCATGGACCAGTGGGCCTAGCCCTTATGTGGTACCTATGTTGTGTTGTAAGCATGAACACTTTCTAATACATGGTTGTCAAGATATAGACACACAGAATATTAATCTTGGTAACTACTGTATTTTATGTGTCCTAGACTTTGACCTGGAGCCCCACCCCTAGAGTTTGGTGCCATGGAATTCAATTCAACCCTAAAGGGTATCTATGATCCAAACAGGAATACATTCCTATAAGTATTTGTTAAGATATGAACTTAGAGATGAAAACACTATGTAAATGGCACATCTTCAAGGTGACCTAGATTTTGACCTCTAGCCCCACCCCCGGGCATGGACCCAAGGTCCGAACTGACAGAAACAAAGCAAACCCTATAGGGTACCTATGGTTAAAATATGAATGGTTTCTGATCATTGGTTCATGAGATATACACCACCAGTGAAACTTAAACCAAAACTTTGACCCAAAGTAAAGGTGACCTAGTTTTTGACCTCTAGCCCCACCCCTGGGCATGGGCCCAGGGTCCAAACTCACAGAAACAAAGCAAACCCTATAGGGTACCTTTGGTTAAAATATGAATGGTTTCTGATCATTAGTTCATGAGATATACACCACCAGAGAAACTTAAACAAAAACTTTGACATAAATTCCACGAACGTTCCGGAATAACGAACGAACTAACGAACCAACGAACGAACCAACGAACGAACCAACGAACATACGAACGGACGAACGGAAAAGCCAAAACTATATACCCGTCGGCATAAATACCGGGGGTATAATAACAGAAAACATATCTGGTATCCAAAAATTTAGGATGCTTACAGTATTACCGCACTGGCACTGATACTTGTGAGATTTACTACAGGCGTGCTATTACCTGACTTGAGGAAAATATTCAATGTTAGTGCCAACATCGTACCATAAATCTGTTTTTCCTTCGCTGAAAATAGTATTTGAAGGGTTCTGTTTTAGTAGTTTGCTTACTTTAACTTACTCTTCTATTACACCAGGCAGGGACCAAAACTGAACTACTCAGGTTCTGTTCTAATGGCATTTCAGTAAATATCTAGGGTCAAGCTTCCTTGGATGTCAGGCTATTAAGGTAAAGAAGTACAAAAAGCTGTCACGCATGGCGTCAACCTTGGATACCAGCTTTGTATTGGATTCAATAAAACGTCGCTAAGTAAGCATACCTTGGGTTAAATATTGTTATACAGCACCAAAACTAATTCAGTAGTCAATGACTTTTATTGTATTTTCTGGTTTGAAATAAAATGGTGTGAAGAAATTCAGTTTTTAATCAGTTCTATGGACTAGCTTTCACAAAACTCTAGTTTATGACTGAAAATCAAAGAGAATTTCCCAATTTTCCATTACGTTACATCAAAATGACCGTGAAATCTACCATTTCTAAGCTGTTTTCCCGACAAAACCAACTTGGTACCGATGGTTTTTTTTTGTTGTTTTTTTTGCGTGAATCGACAGAAGAACATGATAAGTTTACAATAACAAAAAATAAAGAAAATCTATGGATAGGTCTTTTTGTGGTTCTTTACCTTAAGGAAAATCATATAACACTTTTCTCTGGTTGATTTCTTATCACATGTTTTACTCATTATTTCACTCACCCTGCCTGAGTATCTGGGACCTCCGCCTCCTCTGTAACTGTAGGTAACTCATACTCTGATGGTTCATGTTTAGGCGACTCCTCCGCCATCTCGGCTAGGACCCGCTCCAGGATGGGGTCATCAAATGCACTGTAGTTACCAGAGTTCTCATGTACTCTGAAAACAGAGAAGACTAGAGGACCATTGGTCCTGTAGCTCACCTGAGAGATTATCACATTGTAAGCTCATGAGATTTAAATTAATTGAGAATCAACCAATGAAAGTCTATGCATGGACACTATTGACCCCCGGGGCATGGCCAAATTTGACCCAGGGGCATGACTGGCACAATTTATAATGGGGACTACCAAACATTGCTACATACAAAATATAGAAGCTCTGGGCCTTTTGGTTTCAGAGAAGAAGTTTTTTTTAGTTTTTCCCATTGTAAGTCTATGGAGACTATCTACCCCCGGGGCGTGGCCAAATTTGACCCCAGGGGCATGGCTGGCACAATTTATGTAGAGGACCATTAGCCATTGCTACATACCAAATATCAAAGCTGTGTGCGCTGTGGTTTCAGAGAAGAAGATTTTTGAATTTTTTTCCCATAGCAAGTCTATTGAGACTATCAACCTCTGGGACCTGGCCAAATTTGACCCCAGGGGCATGAATGGCACAATTTATGTAGAGGACCATTAGCCATTGCTACATACCAAATATCAAAGCTGTGTGCCCTGTGGTTTCAGAGAAGAAGATTTTTGAATTTTTTTCCCATAGCAAGTCTATTGAGACTATCAACCTCTGGGGCCTGGCCAAATTTGACCCCAGGGGCATGAATGGCACAATTTATGTAGAGGACCATTAGCCATTGCTACATACCAAATATCAAAGCTGTGTGCCCTGTGGTTTCAGAGAAGAAGATTTTTGAATTTTTTTCCCATAGCAAGTCTATTGAGACTATCAACCTCTGGGACCTGGCCAAATTTGACCCCAGGGGCATGAATGGCATAATTTATGTAGAGGACCATTAGCCATTGCTACATACCAAATATCAAAGCTGTGGGCCTAGTGGTTTCAGAGAAGAAGATTTTTTTAGTTTTTCCTATTGTAGGTCTATGGAGACTATCGACCCCCGGGGCGTGGCCAAATTTGACCCCGGGGACATGATTGGCACAATTTATGTAGAGGACCATTAGCCATTGCCACATACAAAATATCAAAGCTGTGGGCCCTGTGGTTTCAGAGAAGAAGATTTTTTGAATTTTTTTCCCATAGTAAGTCTATGGAGACTATCAACCCCCGGGGCGTGGCCAAATTTGACCCCAGGGGCATGAATGGCACAATTTATGTAGAGGACCATTAGCCATTGCTACATACCAAATATCAAAGCTGTTGGCCTAGTGGTTTCAGAGAAGAAGATTTTTTTAGTTTTTTTCCTATTGTAGGTCTATGGAGACTATCGACCCCCGGGGCGTGGCCAAATTTGACCCCAGGGGCACGATTGGCACAATTTATGTAGAGGACCATTAGCCATTGCCACGTTCAAAATATCAAAGCTGTGGGCCCTGTGGTTTCAGAGAAGAAGATTTTTTAATATTTTTCCCATAGTAAGTCTATGGAGACTATCAACCCCCGGAAAGTGGCCAAATTTGACCCCAGGGGCATGACTGGCACAATTTATGTAGAGGACCATTAGCCATTGCTACATACCAAATATCAAAGCTGTGGGCCTAGTGGTTTCAGAGAAGAAGATTTTTTTAGTTTTTCCAATTGTAAGTCTATGGAAACTATCCACCCACGGGGCGTGGCCAAATTTGACCCCAGGGGCATGGCTGGCACAATTTATGTAGAGGACCATTAGCCATTGCCACATACCAAATATCAAAGCTACGGGCCCTGTGGTTTCAGAGAAGAAGATTTTTGATTTTTTTTCCCATAGTAAGTCTATGGAGACTATCGATCCCCAGGGCGTGGCCAAATTTGACCCCAGGGGCATGAATGGCACAATTTATGTAGAGGACCATTAGCCATTGCTACATACCAAATATCAAAGCTGTGGGCCTAGTGGTTTCAGAGAAGAAGCTTTTTTTAGTTTTTCCCATTTTAAGTCTATGGGACCTGTCTGTTGCCATGGAAACCACAATTTTGATACAATCTGCTCCAAAACCTAATGCCATCAATCCCCCAACCCAATTATGGTTCACATTAAATTTGACCAAGATCCGCCTACTAGCTTCAGAAATATTCTTCTTTGAAATTGTGGACGGACGACGACGGACGACGACGACGGACGACGATGGATGCCTGCCTATCCTATAAGCTCACCTGTGAGCCTTCGGCTCAGGTGAGCTAAAAAGTTAAAGGATGTATGATAATTTAGGAATAATTTCTGCATAAAAAACAATGTTGTGGGTGGTCAATAGAATCACCAAATCCATGTTATTCTAAAGATGATTCTAAAGAGCACCCACAACATATGATTTTATGAAGAAATAACAAAACATGTCTTTCAATTATCATCAAATCTCACTTTAACAGGAGAAATTCTAAAATTGGGTTATGTATGCCCATACTACACACTTAAATGAATACTCAAACTTATAGCATATACACCATAGCAAACACATGAGCTGCTAGGACTTTGATATTAAGTTAACAAAATCACTAAATCAGGAAACAAAGTCTGTGTTTGCTATCATTTGTGTATACATCATGTGATAGAGAGTGTGTATGAAATGCACCTTACTTCTGAAATTGTAGAATGTTTTGCCAATAGGTGATCATCTTCAGCATAATGTGTTCATTTTTTAGCAATGCATGCTTTCTTCACAACATATGTAATTAACAAAATCACAAAATAGGGAAACAAAGTCTGTATTGCCATCATTTGTGTATTATGTCATAGAATAGTTAGTGTATACACCCTATTTCGGAATGTTTTGCCAATAGCCTATCATGCGTAATGTAATGTGGTCATTTTATTTAGTAATGCATGCTTTCTTTACAACATTTGTCTACATTTAGAACACCTTGTGACAATAAAGTTCTCAAGTGTTCTCGGTGACTAGATAAATGCTATTGAAATATTTTGTATATTGTATGCTGCATATGATAGGTTAGGTCTAGAATTTCAAAAATAAATAACACAAACTACACCACACTTTGCAAACTAAGTTTCAGTGCCAACTGTTAAATTAACCTATGATATGTACGCAAAGTACATAAATGATAGCTTATACAAGAGTTTATTTCCTGACAGTGAGAAAAATTAATGGGGACGCTCACATAGGCCATAGATAAATTTCATGAGCTTCAAAGTAACTAACGAAAATTCAAATGAGGCTGCCCCACACACATGATATAATGGAACACTGACAAGATTTTTCACTAATTTGAGCCGCAACATGGAAAAACCAACAATCTGCATAGGCGAAAACAAAGGCGCAGATCAGCTTCGCAGTAACTGCAAAGCTGATCAGCGCCTTTGTTTTCGCTACTCTGATAGTACAATTCCTATTCTACTTAATTCCGAATTTTCAAGCTTCTAGCTCTTTTCTGTGCTTGTACAGGTCGGTTTGTGTTGGACCTGTTCGGAAACCACATTGTTGGTTTTCCCACAAGGCGGCTCATTTATTTCATGCATCAGTGATATCGCTACTTATATGATGGAAACCTGTCAATAACATGGGATGTGTTTTATTTTCGGAGAAGATAAAGTCATGTGCAAAATTGCAGAAAAAAAGTAATGTGATATGTGCATAGGTGTCTTGGATTACATGACAATTGGTTTTTAAAAGCAAGAAATGAAAATACATCTTCATTTAGCTATCTATAAAGATTATTTGAAACTAAATGTAGCATATGTTTATCTGAAAATATTGTAGACAATGTGTAAAAGCTCATATAAATCTCCACCCAATATTAGCATAGATGTACTGCCCTATACTCACAGTACCGTCCGTGTGTGTAATGTAAAAGTTAACACTATAAACTAATGACATGACTTTTTTTGTCATTTTAAGACTAATTTGGCTATTTTTTGCTCTCTGTGAGTATAACTTGAAATTTTCTGATTACGCCCTTTGTTAGCAGTAACAATGCAATAATGGTATTTTCAAGTTTTTCTATCTATGAAAAATGATTGTGTATAATAACCGATGGAAAATCATTGCCATATAGATAATCATACTGTTAAAGTGATTAACAACATGTTATAATCGCTGGAATAAAAACATGTTAATGAATGATATTTACCTCTTCTTGCTGTGAGGTTAAAATAGTAAACATATTTAAATTCAAATACACATTCACCAAATATGAATATAAATTTGTATCAAAACACAAGCCAACATATTCTGAAAGTCAATGATATACGTATCAACAATTTGCATATGCGAAAACAAAGGCGCAGATCAGCTTCGCTCGTACATAATTATATAATGCAACATACTCATTTTTCTCTCGATAAGACACTTTTATCAAAGTGCAACAAATCAACCTACAACTTGTAATGTCCAAACATAGGAAACCTGACGGTTTAGGCACAATTTTATTTCAATAGTTTGCTCAGCAGTATTACAAAACTATGTGTAAGTCTGTTTGCTCAAGTAATGTCAATGAGAGCCAACACTTCCTGAGTATTACGAAATATTATGGGCTGTAAATGTGTGTGCTCAAGTACAAAAGTTGGGTTTAAGCCCAGGTCTTCTCAATTTGGCATCCAACATTCTACCACTATGGGGATCGCCATCACACATCCTAAATGAGAAAGAAAAGGAGAATTGATAATACTTACTTAAGATTATAAGTAGTCTCAGGTACCAACTCAGTATAGTCCTTGATCTGACCTTTATCTTCCATCTTTCTGAAAACTTGGTATTTCTCCTGAAACAGATAGAAGTCATGACATAAAAGAAGTTTCATGAGTCAAGAAGAATTTTCAGTGATTTTGTTCTTTTATGGTGAACAGCAGATACTGGTCCCCAAGTTATAAAACTTTTTTCATGCTCAACTCAGCTGAGCTTGAAATTTATCCTGCTGATAAATGTTACCAGAGGACCAATGGTCCTGTAAACGCTCACCTGAGATCTGCTGCATATACCAATAAACATGTTTGAATATTATGGTATTTAATCCCAGTGCAGGGGCAGATGAAGCCCTTGGGCCATTTTCTTTTTCAGAATAATCAATATTTTGTCCATTTGCCAATTTGCTGCTGGCTTTTTCCTTCAAATGACATTTTAACAGTTATTCCCATTCAAATGCATTGGCAACCCATGTTGACCTTGCCATAAACTGGGTCAAGGTCATCGCAGGGTCATGATTTATATATACATTGTAGTACTTGAGCCATCGATGCTTCAAGCCAAGTTTCCTTGAAATCAGTCCACTGGTTCCGGAGAAGATTTTTGAGAGATTTTTACCATATATGGGCCTGGCGGCCATGTGACCTGGATTATTTATATACACATTGATTATCCCATCCTATAGATGCTTCACATAAAATTTGGCTTTGATTGGCCAAGTGGTTCCAGAGGAGCAGATGTTTGAATATTATGGAGATATACATGTATATTGCCCCGGGGTGGGGGCATATGAGCCCCTGTGGTCCATTTTTTGTCAGAATCATTAATAGTCAGTCCTAATGCCCATTTCCTGCAAGACTTTCACTTTAAATGACATTTTAAAAGTTTTCCCCATTCAAATGCATTGGCGACCTATGTTGACCTTGCCATAAAATAGGTCAAGGTCATCACAGGGTCATGATTTATATATACATCACAGTGCTTTAGCCATCGATGTTTCATGCCAAGTTTCATTGAAATTAATCCACCGGTTCCAGAGAAAAAGATTTTTGAAGGGTTTTTACCATATATGGGCATGGTGGCCATCTTGGTCATGTGACCTGAATTATTTATAAACACATTGGTTATCCCTTCCTATTGATGCTTTACATAAAATTTGGCTTTGATTGGTCAAGCGGTTTCAGAGGAGCAGACGTTTGAATATAGTGAAGATATACATGTATATTGCCCCGGGGTGGGGGCACATGAGCCCCTGGGGTCCAATTTTTTTCAGAATCATTAATATTCAGTCCTACTGCCCATTTCCTGCAAGACTTTCACTTTAAATGACATTTTAAAAGTTTTCCCCATTCAAATGCATTGGCGACCTATGTTGACCTTGCCGTAAAATAGGTCAAGGTCATCACAGGGTCATGATTTATATATACATTGTAGTGCTTTAGCCATCGATGCTTCATGCCAAGTTTCATTGAAATTGGTCCACCGGTTCCAGAGAAAAAGATTTTTGAAGGGTTTTTACCATATATGGGCATGGCGGCCATCTTGGTCATGTGACCTGGATTATTTATATACACATTGGTTATCCCTTCCTATTGATGCTTCACATAAAATTTGGCTTTGATTGGTCAAGCGGTTTCAGAGGAGAAGACGTTTGAATATAGTGAAGATATACATGTATATTGCCCCGGGGTGGGGGCACATGAGCCCCTGGGGTCCAATTTTTTTCAGAATCATTAATATTCAGTCCTACTGCCCATTTCCTGCAAGACTTTCACTTTAAATGACATTTTAAAAGTTTTCCCCATTTAAATGCATTGGTGACCTATGTTGACCTTGCTGTAAAATAGGTCAAGGACATCACAGGGTCATAATTTATATACACATTGTAGTGCTTGAGCCATTGATGCTTCAAGAAGATTTTTGAAGGGTTTTTACCATATATGAGCATGGCGGCCATCTTGGTCATGTGACCTGGATTTCTTATATACACATTGGTTCCCCCTTCCTATAGATGCTTCATATAAAATTTGGCTTTGATTGGCCAAGTGGTTTCAGAGGAGAAGATCTTTGAAATTGTGAACGGACGACGGACGGACGGACGACGGACGGACCGACGCCGGATCATGGCCATCCTTTAAGCTCACCTTGTGAGCCTAACGGCTCAGGTGAGCTAAAAATGCCAACAGTTGTTGGCATTTTAACATTTATGAGCAGGATAAATTACCAGTTCTTGAGGTATGAACCTAAATTTTCCACTGATTCTGACCATTTCAGCATTTATGAGCAGTTGAAATTTCATGCTCAGCTGAGCTGAGCTTGAAAAAAGTTTTATAATCACGGCATCTGGTCTTCGACAGATCACAGACTGTGATTCAAATACAGCCAAGGCAGATGTACAATAGCCACAACATTCAAACCATGATATCACAGAGTCACACCTACGACTGTCACAATTGGCCATGCAAATCTCAAGACTGTCGAACAACATTGAGTGGGGTAGAAATTGGTACAGCTGCCGCAAGGCTGTTGGGAAACGCAATGAAGGAAATTACATTTTGAGAAACACCAGGGGCCAGTTGTTAAGACCTAAACTCATTAAGGCTGACTACATAAGCAAATACACTGTTATTTTTTGTTGATAAAATGTAAGAATCCTTTCAAAAATAATGTTAAAATCCTTTGCAATGCAAAGGATTCTCACATTTTATCAACAAAAAATAACAGTGTATTTGTAATATTGTCATTTCAAATTTTAACGCATTGTTAACTAACAATGTTGTTTTTGAACAACTGGGCCCTGCTTTTTAAATATACAGGCTCAGATCAGCTGCACTGTCACTGTGCAGTTGATAATAATCTTTGCTTTTGCTAGAATTGCTACTTTTAAAATACATCTAGTAGAAATTCTTCATCTTTTTTAATTTAAATGTTAGGATGCAGCTATATCCTATGACAATACAGTCTGCTTTGTGTCTTGACTGGTCAAACCCTTAGAGACTTCATGTCATAAATCAACCAAACTTACCCTTCTTATTGCTAGTCTCACTTCTTTTGGAACATCTGGTATAATATAGGCCAACAAGAACTTGATGAAAAATACTATATGCTGAAATAGACAACAGATGCATTTGTGTTCACAGTTCCTGGGGCTAAGATTACACTTTTTCTGAGGCTAAATTCACAGCGTGTCTGCCAAGAACAAGGCTACGGAGCCATAAAGGACAACAGCCCTGTCTAGACTACTCAGTCATTTAATTTTCTTTAGTTTCTTCCGCCAGTCTAGACATGGCTGGGTCCAGTTGTCTAAACCTAGAAAACCCCACAAAGCAGCTTTAGCGTCTCCAATAGCAAAACTAGCATAATATCTCTGGCCAAGGTGTAATCAGCATCATATCACCATGGCCGACACTGCCAACATGAGCAAAAGAGATAGTGCTAGCCTAACGTTACATGCGTTGCTATTGTTAATGCACCATAACTGGATTCGCTTGGAACACTGAAACATGGGTCAGAATGTATTTGGATGTAAGGGCCGCACCCCAGCAGTCAATATATCATAAATTCACAGAAATACTTATATTGGCATTTTACGGAGCTTACTGAATTTGCAGATGGATATATAAATTATGAAAAAGTTAATACAGAAGCATTACTCAATGTTGACATTGTGTGACTTCAAAATATAACAAATTAAGATCATTGTGATGTAAAGGAAAAACATATATCTAGTCCCATAAAGAATTATCTAAACTTATGAATGCATGTTTGCATCATTTCTGCCATGTATACAAGGGTTTTTTCAAAAAAAATATCCCAAACACCTATAAAAGTAAAAATTGTTTAAAAACCTCAAAGCCTAAATATATCCAAAGCCTAGTAGTCCTCACTATAACATGATAAAACTAACACCAGGACCTTTTTTTTCTTCAAATATTCTTTACCACCAAATAAAGCAAATAATTCCACAAACCTCAAAGCCTATACATATCCAGAGCCTAGTAGTGAGGTCGTACTTGAGCCCCCACTGTGATGTGAATGCTATGAGGAATCCGTTGGAGATCACACCCACTAGGTTCACCAGATTCAATATACCATACCACATACCTGCAAGTATAAAAGTTTGAGTTACATGATATTCTCGTAACACTCACACAAACGTAGCATGACAGTTTCTTGATTCAATTAGCAAAACAGTTGCAAGACTTTTGCATGCCAGTCATTTAGGGGCTTTAGAGCCTATTTATCTCACTCTATGAAATTGGTAGTTAGCAACACATGAAAATTGTCTAACACTCGTACAAACATCACACAACAGTTTCTTGACTCAATGACCAAAACAACCACAAGACTTCAGCATGAAAGTAAGATAGACTTAATTCAATCACAGTGTTGCCAACAATAAAACCCGATATGCATATACCTGATATACATGTACCAACAATAAAACCTGATATGCATATACCTGATATACATGTACCAACAATAAAACCTGATATGCATATACCTGATATACAGTCCCGGTAAAAAATCAACAACATATTTCTCTTTTCTCGGAGGACCCTAAGCTATTTTTCTCGGAGAAACAACGCTAAATTTCTCTTTTCATTTAGGTATTTCGTGTTTCGTTCATTTCGATTTCTCGGAGAAACACCGAGAAATTTCACCGCGACGGCAGGTATTTACCGGTGAACACAGGTAGATTTACCTGTTTGCGGAGTTTCTCGGAGAAATATTGTGCACGATTATGAAAATTGATTTTACCTTATTTTTACTAATTAAAGAAGTTTTAAACATTTAAATAATCAGTATAAGTGTTTTTGTATATGACACCTCTAACAGTTTGACACGTTTTAATAAGTTACATTAATTACTGAGCAAACATTCCACAATCTTCTTCACTGGTTTCCGTTACAGTTGGTCAGGCATGACTTGACTCGCATTTGACAAACAAATTAAGTAGTACTTTGTTTTATCTCAATTATGCCTTTCTCCAAGTAAATGACGTGTTACAGTTTCATTTGTTTGAGTTAGGAAACATAAAAGCAATAGGCCATTCAGTAACATGTACGAGTATAATAGGTGACCATTTTGCGCATTCTTGAATTCATATTGTAATGAAATAAATGTTTTCTGGTCCGGGTTGTAGTGTCGAGCTATGGAAACGTGCATGTAGAATGAAATGGCATAATTTTATCACATTGTGACGTCAACTTATGGAGCATGCTAGCATGCTATTTTTGTAAAATTTTATTGACCCGATCAACCTGCAGATAAGGGTTTTAAATAATTACTAAATGATCCACTGCATACCACCAAAATTCTTAGGCGAAAACAAAGGCGCAGATCAGCTGTGCGGTAACTGGACAGCTGACCAACACCTTTGTTTTCACTACTCGGATAGAACAAGTCATCTTTCATTTCTAGCCAAAATTTCAAGCCTCTAGCCTGTTTCTGTGACTGATCAAGATGTATAGATATGATTTTTTTTTCACCGTATTCGATCTAATAAGTGCACATGTTCCAAAAATCGCACATCCTGATCGTTTCCGAAAAACATGTGCAGCTCGACTAGAACACAGCTCAACTGGCGTATGGATATCTTACATCTTATTTACACGTTAAATCGCATTAAAACTTAACCATTATTAATGTTTTCGTAAAAGGCAGGAACGGATACACTCATTGTACACGAAAAAAAATGCATGACCTTATATTTTGGTGTCAGTTTTAAAAATTACCGGGACCGTCTAAGTATAGAAACTATGCATGTGCATGAATAGAAAAATCGGGGTGCAATATTGCTGTTACTAACGTTCTTGTCCTCAGCCACGGTTATGTCGTTACGTTTCCGCCGCTTTATGGTACCGTACAAGCTTGGGATGTCCTGACGTTCTACACAACATTCGTATTTGTAAACCCGTCAGTTACAAAAAGTACCGAAACAGCATCCGACACGCTATAAACTGCAGATACTTGAGTATGTATGTTTGATGCATCCACATTCATATCTCGATGTTGTTTCCTAACGCGTAAAAGAAAATTAAAATAAAATACTATCATAACCGACATTGCCCCCAATTCATGTACATGTAAAGAAAAGTTAGTATATTTCAGCCACTTAATTTGATGCAGTGTGCGACATATCCAAACAGTTTTTCCTATACAAAAGTATTTGTTGCACATAATGTATTTTTCGTCTAATGATATCAATCAGATCTAAAGAAGGAGCGAAATAAAAATTTAAGACAAATAAATTTCTTGACTGTATATACTCGTACATGTACATTTACAATGTTCCACACAACCGCAATTCTAGACAAGGTATAACAAACATGTAGATGTATATTTTGAAGAATATAATGTGGATTATAAGCCATTTAAACAAATACGTAACATCTACAAGTTGCATACTTGCAAATGCTTATTTTTTAATTAATTGTTTTATATTTATTCAAAAATTATAGACATGTACTTGTCTTTTAAATTCCTCCGAGAAACTCCGAGAAAAAGAGTTTGATCGATAAATCCAGGTAATTACCTTTCTCGGAGAAACACCGAGAAATTTCACTAAGAAACACCGCGAAATTTCGCGCAGACGATTTCGTGTACCTGGCTTATTTCGCGGTGTTTCTCCGAGAAATAAAAATTTCGCGTTTGCCATGGTTGTGGAGAAAAGCGAAATATGTTGTTATTTTTTTACCGGGAGTGTACATGTACCAACAATAAAACCAGATAAGCATATACTCACCAATATCTTGACTTATGAAGGCCACCGGTCTTCTATTCAACCATAGTAATCTTTTAGCATCTATTCTGATGTCTACTGCCAGCCATACCATGGCTATCAATGGAGCAAGAGGAAAAGATGCTGCAAATAACTGCGGAAAAGAAAAATAGCATTTTTAAAATTAAAGGATTAATGAACAAAATAGGCATTTAGCTCCATTAATTTTCAGACTCAATATTATGCTGTGCTAAAATTAAAAACCTGTATACAGATAAAGGCTCAAACTCTCTAATTCGATTAGGGGATAACTCTATTAAAAATTTTCATTTTGGGACATAAGTCATATGTACAATCAGAAATTTTGAATATGGCTATCCTCATCATAATGTGCTTTTCAACCGTTTAAACACTAAAATCCCAGTACCTTCCATAACCGAGTGTCATCACTGATGTAAAACCATGATGCTGACCTATCACCAGCAATATTATTCATGTCGGGTTTCTGACTGTATATGGCAGAATCATATTACATGTAATGCAAATTTGATGTCAGATGCTGATTTTATATTTGCAAGCGCATTTCAATATGATTCTCGTCATGAGAAGTTTTGCCTATGTGAAAACAAAGGCGCAGATCAGCTGTGCAGTAACTGCACAACTGATTAGCGCCTTTGTATTTGTAAATGGACAGTACAATCCCTCCTTAAATCCGAAATTTGAAGCTTCTAGCCTTTTTCCAAGGCTGTACAGGCTGGTTTGTGTTGGACCTGGTAGGAAATTTCAAATTCCAGGTTTCTCACATTGTGGCTAATATAATTTGAATAAAGTTTAGACTTACCATCAAAAAGCCATACATGATAACTTTTTCAGTATACTCTGGAAGCGTGAAATCCTCTAGTGGAGGTTTGAGGTAGTTACGTTGTATAAACTCATGGCCGTGTTTCAGGCTGAAGGTATCTTCATCTTTCTTCGTTACGTTTTCTTCGTCATCAACTTTGTTCTTGCAACAGTTGCTACGGCAACACTCGGGACGTTTACGCCATAGACGTTTTATGAATCTGAAAGGAAATATTGCAGATTGATAGTCACTAGTTTCAGTAGGATAGCATAAACTTTTTTAACACACAATTATATGAGCCTATGCATGAGAAAATCTTGTTTTCCAGCCAGGTTTGACACAAACCAGCCTGTACAATCATAGAAGCAGGGTAGAAGCTTGTAATTTTGGATTTAAGAAGAAGAGGGGATGTACTATCTGAATTGCCAAAACAACGATGCTGATCAGCTGTGCAGTTACTGCACAGATGATCTGTGTCTGTGTCTTGGCATATGCAGATTGTTGCTTTTCCTATGCAGTGGCTTATATGGGACTTTTAATGATTATTTTCTTATCAGCCCGATCTGACAAATGAAACCAGGAAAAAATGTCAAATTTTACCAGTAATTTTACTTACAAATTAGCTTGATTTTTAAATTTTGGATATAAAAACTTGAGGTATATCATATCAGAGGAATGGTAAGAAACCTGCTGAGCCGACTTTATAGATGTGCAGGCTGATTTTAACCAATCAGACCTACTTCAACAGGCCATTAGCATGTCTCAAAGCCAAATACACATGAAAACCAACTCACGGTATAATGATATCTTTGAAGAACTTTGGGAATGGTTTGGCAATCATGAGTATTAGCACTTGAAATGACAACTGCGACATACAGCTACCTCCATCACAGGCATCTGAGTATTCTTCACCGAGCCCAAACACACCAAATGCATCAAATCTCTGAAAATATAAATAATTTGATGATTAAAATATACAGTGGTCTGGTTAAGGTGCAAAAGCTTGTATCTCAGGCAATTCTACATGCCTTGATTGGACCATTCATATTGCCACATTGTGAAATAAATAAGCCGCCTCGTGGGAAAACCAACAATGTGGTTTCCGAACAGGTCCGACACAAACCGACCTGTACAGTCACAGAAAAGAGCTAGAATCTTGAAATTTCGGATTTAAGTAGAAGAGTAACTGTACTATCCGAGTAGTGAAAACAAAGGCGCTGATCAGCCTCGCGGTTACCGCGAAGCTGATCTGCGCCTTTGGTTTCGCATTTTTCCCATGAGGCGGCTCAAACATTTTGCCCATAAATCAATTTATAAGGTACTGACTCCCAAACAATGATATAAAATTGGAGCCACGCTATAAAAATACATTGAAAAAACGTTATCATAAATTAAGGGTGCAGCTCGACTTGTGTTTCTATGCAGTCCAATATTAGAACTTTTACTGTTCCTATCTTAGACTGATTACCAACCCTAGGTTCTAGTCTTTGGCTTAGACCAGCTAAAATTGATTAATTTATCAAGCAGTAGCAAATATGTTGTACTTACACCTCTAAAGAAAGCAATGTAGAAACAAGAAGCATAACTGTTGGCAAATTGGAAAGCAAACAACTTGATAATGAGAGCATCATCATACGCAGTCTGGGTTCTGTGGTTCTCTGTAATTACAGCATACCATATTCTTTCTAATAAGCACACACTAACAACTACAGTCTTCACCAAACAACCTAAGTATAAGACTTAACTAAATAAGTGCACACTGGCCAGCTGGCATATTGGTAATGTACACCAGTTTTGTCACTGGAATAGCTTAGTAGGAGTACAATGGTTTGAATAGGTACAATGCACCATCATTCAAATCTTGGATATGTTTCCTTACGAAATCTTTGTGTTCTCTCTGGATTTAGTTTGCTCTGTACTAGAAAGAAATTTTATTGAGCATTTTTGAGGCAACTCTGAAAAGTACAGCATGCACTAAATTGAATGAAAAAATCAATTCAAATTTACATTGTCTATTATTAATATTAGCAAATGCAAAAAAATAATATGATTATTTTAAGATTAGCATCACTTACCCCACTCTGTGAGCTTTAATGCTATCCAATCATATACCTGCAATTGAGAATGTAAGCTGCAATATCAGAAATTCTGTCTTCAGTATTTCAAACCAGTTCTGGGCCCAGTTGTTCAAAACTAACGAAGTCGTTAGTTAATGTTTCGTTAAAATTTCAAACAGTGTACTGTTATTTTTTGTTGAAAAAATGTGAGAATACTTTGCACTGCAAAGCATTCTCACATTTTTTCAACAAAAAATAACAGTGTATTTGTTACTTTAGCTGATATTTGCTTTAACAAATTTATGTCTTAATGATATTGTTAAGAACAACTGGGTCCAGATAAAAAGAACCATCAAGATCAATTGACTTGTAACTTTTCTTATTTTTCTTCATAATGTCTCTGATTCCAAGAAACTTGTGCTCCCTCAAAGGTGAGATACAGTCTCCACATACTCCTTGTTCAAAGTTACACATTATGTGTATTAACAAACATCAAACACAGCTTTAAAGCTATGAAACATCTATTGATTGTACGGTAAAATTCATAGAATACTTACCCTGCCGAGCAGTAATATGGACACAGCGTTGAGCAATGCAGAAATAATGGTTGTAGAGACAAGGCACTGTACTGTTGTCATGGTCCCACAGTAGTCTACACTGATGATAACACGGTATACAACCACAGCTGCTACACTGATCAATACCATACACACCTGAAATTGGTTAAAGAAATGAAAATGGAAGTCACTAGTAAATTTCACAGCAGCTTGATTTAAGAAATAGTTTTACTTTACGGTGAATTATCATGATTGACGCGGGGTGTTGGAGGGCAAATTGCCATGTATTAATATACAAAGGCGCAGCCAGAGTGAATTAAATATCGCATTTGCCTGACAACATCACGTGTTAATCAAAGATAATTCACTGTAAAGTAGAATTATTTTGATTCTAACATGACTAATAAATAAATTATTGCATTTTTAAATGTTTTCAAGTGGACTCATTCTATGCGGACATGAATGTTTATGTGCGACATCACAAAAACGCCACCTTAATTTTGTTGACAATGAATTATCAGTGACGTTTCCATTAGGTTCAATGGGAAAGACGATAACATCTTGTTTGATTTATTCATAATTCCCCAACTGATGTGTAATACCATCATTTTTACAAGGACAGTGGCTGATTAGTGGTATTACAGTTTTGATGTCTCACTTTTGGTTGTATTCTAAGATATGCTATGTATTAAAATGTTTGTTTTTTTTTTGTTTTTTTCTTGTTTTTTTTTCTTAGTTAGATGTTTTAAATCATGAAAAAGAAAATGAAATCTTACCATAAATATTAATGCTGATGCAGAGAGGAAAAATTTTACAACTTGTCTTTTGAAAGGGTAAAACCAGTTATCTTCCCTTGTCACCGGGTCCTGTAATACATAGACATTTGGTATAAAGCTACAAGAACGATTCACAATCATTACTTTGGTACATTGCCTTAGTGGACTGGAAGCAATTGTAAACAAGCAATTTATAAGAATTGTTCTCACTTGCCAACAAATGAGCCGCCTCATGGGAAAACCAACAATCTGCATATGTGAAAACAAAGACGCAGATCAGCTTCGCGGTCACCGCGAAGCTGATCAGCGCCTTTGTTTTCACTACACGGATAGTACAATCGTTCTTCTTCTTAAATCCGAAATTTCAAACTTGTAGCCTGCCTCTGTGCTTGTACAGGTTGGTTTGTGTCGGACCTGTTCGGAAACCACATTGTTGGTTTTCCCACGAGGCGGCTCAAATAGGTATTTCATATTGTCAAAACTGCAATCGTTGAATGTAGATTGTCAAAAATTCACATATTGACAACTTTGAATGTGTTTTGGCAGGTCTCTTCCAAAACTCAAGAAATATTGTAGGGGTCATGGGCCAATAATTCATTAAAATACACACCTGTTTAACATTGGTGCCAATGAACTCAAGTCTGTCCGGTTCATTCACTTCATAGTTGTCTACATCCCATTCATACGTGAGGTCAGAGACCATTAAACAAGAGGACCAATGGTCCTGTAAATGCTCACCTGAGAACTGGGATATACAACCTATGCTGACCTTGCCGTAAAAAAGGTCAAGGCCATCCCAGGGTCATGATTTATACAAACTTTGTAGAGCTGTATTCATTGATGCTTCAGGCCAAGTTTCAAAATCAAAGGCCTTCTGGTTATGAAGAAGAAGATTTATAATGTTTTTTTATTTATAGCCATGGTGGCCACCTTGGTTATATGACCTAGTGGACCATTTATATTAGCTTTCACTCGCCTTTCCTAACGATGCTCCACATAAATTTTCGCTTTGATTGGCTAAGTGGTTCCAGAGAAGAAGATCTTTGAATATTATGGTCATATACATGTATATAGCCCAGGGGCAGAGGCAGACAACTCCCTGAGGACATTTTTTCCATCAACATAAATCTTCTGTTCATTTGCATATTCCCAGCAATATCCCCCCCCCCCCCACACACACACACATTTAATTACATTTTACTAACTTTCCCCATTCAAATGCATGGAAAACCTATGTTGGCCTTGCCATAAAATAGGTCAAGGTCATCCCAAGGTCATGATTTATATAAACTTTGTAGAGCTCCTCTCCCTGATGCTTCATGCCAAGTTTCAAAATCATAGGCCTTCTGGTTCTGGAGAAGAAGATTTCAAAGGTTTTTTGCTATTTAATAGCCATGGCGGCCATCTTGGTCATGTGACCTTGACCATTTATATAAACTTTCATTCTCCCTTCCTAAAAATACTCAAGACGTTTGGCTTTGATTGGCCAAGCGGTTTCAGAGAAAAAGATCTTTGAATATTATGGTAATAAACATGTTTATTGCCCCGGGGTGGGGACAGACCTGCCCCTGGGGTCCTTTTTTCAGAATCATAAATATTCAGTCCATTTGCCCATTTCCATAAATTTTTTCCCGTCAAATGACATTTTGACAATTTTCCCTATTCAAATGCATGGGTGACCTATGTTGACCTTGCCGTAAAATAGGTCAGGGTCATCCCAGTGTCATGATTTATATAAACTTTGTAAAGCTCCTCCCCTGATGCATCATGCCAAGTTTCAAAATCATAGGCCTTCTGGTTCTGGAGAAGAAGAATTTTAAAGGTTTTTGCTATTTATAGCCATGGCGGCCATCTTGGTCATGTGACCTTAACTATCTATATTAACTTTCATTCCCCCTTCCTAAGGATACTACATATAAAATTTGGCTTTGATTGGTTGAGCGGTTACTGAGAAAGTTAAGTTTAACATTTAATTTGTAAATGACCTTTGGCCAAGGTCAAGAAATGACCCTGACCTTTAACACTCACATCACTTCATTAGCTCAACATGTTGTCTGTATCTACCAACTTTCAGGTCAAGGGCTACAAAATTACTGAAAATTCAATTTTTTTCACTTTTTTCCATTGAAAAGCATATGTAACCAAAATTGACCTTGCAGTAAAATAGGTCAAGGTCAACCCAAGGTCATGATTTATATAAACTATGATGAGCCAGAGTCCTCAATGCTATATACCAAGTTTCGTTGAAATCGGTCCACCGGTTTCAGAGAAATCGATTTTTTTATGGTTTTTACCATACATGGGCATGGCAGCTATCTTGGTCATGTGACCTGGATCATTTATATAAACTTTCCTTCCCCTTTCCTAACGCTGCTCCACATGAAGTTTGGCTTTGATTGGCCCAGTGGTTTCAGAGGAGAAGATCTTTGAAATTGTGGACGGATGACGACGGACGGACGACGGACGGACGACGGAGCATGGCCATCCTATAAGCTCACCTTGTGAGCCTTTGGCTCAGGTGAGCTAAAAATGAGGGCACTTGAATGGCATTCTATCTCTTCAAAACTTCAGAATTATTGAACAGGTCCGCAACTATCAAACCATGGCAGACATACCAGTTTAACTTTGGTACCAAAGAACTCTGGTCTGTCAGGCTCATTTGCTTCATAATTGTCAACATCCCACTCATACGATAGGTTCGCATTTTGCCTCTTCCAAAATTCAAGAAATATTGTGCCTGTAAACAGACATAAAAACTCACTTTATGCAAAATTTTGTAATACACCACAACCTCTTTATAACACTATTGTTGGAGTCCAAGACAATTTCCGTGTTAGCTATACAATCCGTGTTATAATGAGAGTAAAATGTATAGATATATAGCATAATTAGACCATTTAGGGTCCATGAATGGTCCGTGTTATATCTAAAGCTGAGCTGTAATGAACCGTGTTATAAAGAGGTCCAGGTGTAGTAGATTTTTCAGTCAAACATTGAAAAGAAATGTCAGTTGCAGATTTTTCACTTGTTATGTGCATTTGTTGGTTGGATGGTTGTTGTGAAGTTTTATGACCCAATCAATAGATAAGGTCATGTGGAGATGGAACCTCAATTTGAAGTCTCATCCAAAGAACTGTAGACACCTGTGATTGAACCAAGAACCATTCTTTTACAAGGTAAGTGGCTTAACCAGTACGCTATGGAGGCTTTATTGCTTTTAAGATGTTTCCACAAGACTTTCAGTCTAAACTGTGTAAACCCTGGCTGCCATTTTGAATGCCAAAGATCATTATACTAAACAGACTTACCCCATAAACAAATAACAAGCGCAAACCATGGAGTAATATCATTGTCAAATGATCCTCGAACATTCTCATACAGGTTTTTCAGCTGCCATCGAAATCTGCAGAAACAAAATAATCATAATTATGTGATTGATGCCTTTGTTTTCTGATATGCATAAATAAGGCTTTATAATGCACCAGTCATTTGTAACCACTGCTCTCCCACCTATGGGGAAGGGCGGGAATTATGACTTTTCAGCGTTCAGTGCCCTGCTATAAGCCCCACCTCCAGGGGGCAAACTGGAGGTCAAAACTTTGCTCTTCGCAATAGAAAATCTCCCTGGGGTAGGGATCCTAATGTCAAAACCCTGTCATATCCCCTACAATGTGGGGACACTCGAAAAGTAACTGTCCCACACTTTAGCCCAGCTATCCCCCACCCTTCGCCATAGGTGGGGGGGTGGGCAGAAGTTACAAATGACTGGTGCATAATGTTACAGCTAATAAAATATCATGATTGTGCATTTTGCCATTTATTCCATGACTTGTAAAATTAATTCAAGAGTTGGCCGTCAACATGCTTTGTGCTTCAAGATCAATGGAAAATTTGAAGGGTTTATTTAGCATAAAAAGTAATATAAGGATAGTAAATACTTACTCTTCTGCAGCTGTCAGGTTGGCTGGCATCTGTATGTTTTCATTACTACGAGCCACACTGTAATATAATATTGTCATTTGTTAAATATTGTTAAAGTTGAAAGTGAGACCCAAAACATAAATGTTGATAAAACTTTTAATTTTTATTTTTATACTGTATCACTTTACCAATAAATCTCTAATTTAGTCTTTATTTATCTTTAACCAAACTGAACATGAAATACATTCTATTCATAAATTGTGAACACCTTTTCTTGACAATTTAAGACAGTAAAGTGAGATGGATGAGTAACACACTGCAATAAAATTATAGTAAGAAGGATTTCAAATTTCACGCTCAGCTGAGTTTGAGCATAAGCAAGCATGAAAGTACATTAAAGCCTAATGTCCAGTATAGAAAATTTTACCTGATAGTGAGTCCATAAATAAAACAAGCCAACCCGAACAATGTCGGCAACCAAAGACTGGTCAACAACATCCCTGCCCAGGCAAAATACAGCCCGATCTTCTCCCCAAAATAATTCCTGATCTTCCACAGTGGCTGAAACTTCCACCAAGTACACCAGGTATCGTTCAGTTCTTTCCGTGGATCTTCTATGAGGTCTTTTCTTTCCTTCTTGTCAGTTTTCTTAGGGTTATTGCTGTGTTCATCATTTTCTTCCTCATTTTCGTTGCATAAGTTTGAGTCTTCATGTAAAATGTAAGCATCGTCATAAACCTCCTTCATGAGCAAATATGGCAAACCTGGAAATGCATATACCATGTAATATGACTCTACTTCTAGTTGCATGATGCAGATTGTTTAAGAAGTCAAGTTACACAGAAAGTGCAGTGTCAATAAGAGCTGTCGCAGGACAGCGTGCTCGACTGCTTCTGACCTTTGTCAAACAAAAGGCCAAACCCGACCAGTAACCCAAAGCATTATGCTCATACATATTTTTGCCCCCGACCAGTAACCCAAAGCATTATGCTCATACATATTTTTGCCTTGATGCAATAAGGCAAAATCACTGAACCATAAAAGTTAACTATAACTACCTAAGATTTAAAGGTCTCACTCATATTGTGAAAGAAGTGTGTTCATATACCAACTGAGTGCCAAGACACAAGGCAAAATCACTGAACCGTGAAAAAAGGTCACACTGACCTATAAGTATTGCAGGGTCAAAGGTCTAGTGATACTTACTCATAATGTGAAAGAAAAATGATCATATACCCATTCAGTGTTGAGATATAAAGCAAAATCACTGAACCATGAAACCTATAAGTATGTTTGGGTTAAAGGTCTGGTCATACTCATTCATAATCAGAAAGAAGTATGAAAAAATACCAACTGAGTGTGAGATAATAAGGCAAAATCAATGAACCATGAAATTAGGTCACAGTGACCCAGGAATACTTTACAGTCAAAGGTTTTGTCATACTCATACATATCGTGAAAGAAGTATGTTCATATACCAATTGAGTGCCAAGATATAAAGGAAAATCACTGAACCGTGAAATTAGGTCATATTGACCTAGGACTACTTTAGGGTCGAAGGTCTTGTCATACGCAAACATAGTGTGAAAGAAGTTTGTTCATAAACCACTTGAGTGCCGAGATATAAGGCAAAGTCACTGAACCATGAAATTAGGTCACAGTGACCTATAAGTATATTGGGGTCAAAGGTCTGGTCATACTCACAATCTGAAAAAAGTATGAAAATATACTAATTGAGTGTCAAGATATAAGGCAAAATCACTGAACCATGAAATTAGGTCACAGTGACCTAGGACTACTTCAGGGTCTAAGGTCTTGTCATACGCAAACATACTTTGAAAGAAGTTTGTTCATAAACCATTTGAGTACCCAGATATATGGCAAAAATCACTGAACCGTGAAATTAGGTCACAGTGACCTGTAAGTATATTGGGGTCAAAGGTCTGGTCATACTCACTCATAATCTGAAAAAAGTATGAAAATATACTAATCGAGTGTCAAGATATAAGGCAAAATCACTGAACCGTGAAATTAGGTCACAGTGACCTAGGACTACTTCAGGGTCAAAGGTCTTGCCATACGCAAACATACTTTGAAAGAAGTTTGTTCATAAACCATTTGAGTACCGAGATATAAGGCAAAATCACTGAACCATGAAATTAGGTCACAGTGACCTATAAGTATATTGGGGTCAAAGGTCTGGTCATACTCACTCATAATCTGAAAAAAGTATGAAAATATACTAATTGAGTGTCAAGATATAAGGCAAAATCACTGAACCATGAAATTAGGTCACAGTGACCTATAAGTATATTGGGGTCAAAGGCCTGGTCGTACTAACTCATAATCTGAAAGAAGTAAGAAAATACACTAATTGAGTGTCAAGATATAAGGCAAAATCACTGAACCATGGAAAGTAGGTCAACCGACCCTTACCGTCATGACACACAAGTCAGTGTCACAAAGTCAAAAGATGAATGACCAACCATCCTCCTAAGTTGTTTCTATTAAGAAATAAAAAGAAAAAAAAAATCGGAGAGTTCTAGATTTTGACCTCTAGCCCCGCCCCACTGACTCCGACCCAGAGGTCCGATGTCATGGAACCTAAAGTGTATGAAGTATGAATGCTTTATGATAAGTTGTTGTCAAGATATGCCTCCTTGTAAAAGTTACACAGCAGTACATTTTTTTTTAGTGTTCTAGTTTTTAACCTCCAGCCCCACCCCCCCAGGCATGGACCCAGGGGCCCGATGCCATGGAATGAAACTCAACCCTACAGGGTACCTATGGTCCGAGTATGAAAGCCCTCTGATAAAAAGTTTTCAAGATATAGACTTCTAGAATACTATATCACAGAAAAGCCATTATTATTAATGGTGTTCTAGATTTTAACCTCTAGCCCCACCCCCTGTCATGGACCCAGGGATCTGATGCCATGGAATGAAAGCCGACCCTACAGGGTGTCAATGGCCCAAGTATCAATGCTTTCTGATGAGTGGTTGTCAAGATATGGACTTCTAGAAAACTTTAACATAAGAATTGCCATTTTTGAAGGTGTTCTAGATTTTAACCTCCAGCCCCACCCCCTGGCCTGGACCCAGGGGCCCGATGCCATGGAATGAAAGCTAACCCTACAGGGTATCTATGGTCCAAGTATGAATGCTTTCTGATGAGTGGTTGTCAAGATATGGACTTCTAGAAAACTTTAACGCAAGTGTGACGCGCACGCGCACGGGAACGGGAACGGGAACGTGGACGACCGGGGTGACTGCAATAGCTCTATGCACTTCGTGGAGTCGAGCTAAAAATTATGATATTTTCATGGTGGAAATAAATGCTTTATACATTGTACTTTTTAATTTTATAAGTCTAACCAACATCATTAATATACTCATCAAAAGAAGTTTTGCACCATTTAGATTTTTTCATATTTTTAAGTGACATTTTAACTAACAAATTTATAACCTAGGTTTTTGAATTTGCACAGTCTAAAAGAGTTTGATAATGTGTTTGATAAGACCAAAAATCGTTGCGGAAACAATTTTAGGAAATATTGAAAATTCCCATTTTCTTTAAATGCTGAAAATTGGAAAATGGAAAAAATTCCACAAAAAATGCCACAGCATTAAGAACACATTTTTGTTTCCAAATTTACACACAAGAGCTCCAAAGCTAATGATTAAGCCTAAAAACAATTTTAAAAATCTCAAAATTTTAGTAAAAATTCATTTTTTGTCAAAACTGCAATTTTTGAGAAAAAATGATAAATATTGGAAACAATGAGTAAAATCGAAATTCATTTCAATTTTGGATCACTATGAGATGTTTTGACACCAAAACCTGCCGCCTGTGTTCTTTCTGTTAAAGGCAATTTCATGTCAAAGATGCTGCATGAGTACTTTTTTGATATGCAGCTTTTTAAAAATTCTGAATTTGGATGGATTGAAAACCAGTATCTCCAGTTAAACATTAATGGGTGCTGCATGCTGTGTTTGAAAGAAAACCAACCCATTTTATTGGAGAGATGAGTTACTAAGCATTATCTTACAATTTAAACAAAATCTCAAAAATCGTTATTTTTGTTCAAAAATAGTGTTTTTGTCCAAAAAATTCAATTTTTAGTTTTTTGCTTTAAATGATTGCTTTCAGTATCTCGAATGATGATGTGAAAAGAATTCGGGTTTGGAAGCCCAGAAATAAAGATGTGGGCTTTTTACTGCATCCCAAATTTTGGTGCTTTCAAAAACATGCATTTTTGCATATTTTTATTTAATCTTTTTAGGAAAAAATATTGACTTGTTATTCAGGAAGTCCAGAACTTTAAGCTGGTATTACGTTTTAAAAGTTCTCTTGAAAAATATCTACATGTATACTAGACATTATTTTAAAATGAGAAAAATATTAACTGGTGCAAAACTTCTTTTGATGAGTATATTTATCAGCAGATATGGACACAGGTTGGCTATATTGGGATAAATCTTTTTTTTTCATGCAATGCTGGTAATTGCGCCTTATTATTACATAACATGTTTTATGAGCACAACCATCATTTTAACAAAGACAGAAAACTGATTTTTTTTTCTCACATCAGCAGCCAAGAGTGAGAAAAGAGAATCAATGAGGAATCTGAAGAACCACAGACAAATAGAATCTATCATGGGTGTTCAGTGGAGATAGGAAAATCCCAACCCAAGGGTCCACCCGTTCCAGTGGGAAATGAAGCTCGCCCAGTTTCCCACAGGAATGGTGGACCAGAGGGTTGGGATTTTTTTTTCTACACTGAATACCAATGATGGATTCTTTTTCTTACATACTCCTTCTAAATTTATTTTACCAGTTATGTCACTTGGTATTGTGCTTTACCACTAGTGACGTTGTGTATATTGCGGAAATGATGTCAAATGTAAATAAATTGTTGTCACAGTTGATAGAGATGTAGTTTTTATTTGTTTTTATCATAAAACGAACGTGAATCAAGAATATTCGACGTGAATTCACGCCAGTTTTGTCTGTTTTTATTGAACACCATTGCTGAATGCAGTTGCTTTGGCTAGAAATGATCCAATTTAGCCCCGTGTTTTTCTTATTAGAAACGTGACAGCGGTGTAAGATAGATTTTGCTACTTGTAAGAAAATCACTGAAAATCAGGGAATAAATCATCTTTTCACAAGTGGTATGTAAGAAAAGACTGTCTCTCTGTTACCTGCTCCAAATTACTCAGCAACCCCTATATTTTGTATTCTTACCTGTTTGCTAAATCAATTCACCTTCTTTATCTTCACCTGGTGAAAATCACAGACACAAGCTACAGATACCATCATAAAACCTACAGACAGATAAATAAATCTGTCCCTGGTGTCACCATTTGAGCCACCTCATGAGAAAACAAACAATATGCATAGGCGAAGACAAAGGCGCAGATCAGCTTCACGGTAACCGCGAAGCTGATCAGCGCCTTTGTTTTCGCTACTCGGATAGTTCAATTCCTCCTCTACTTAACTCCAAAATTTCAAGCTTCTAGCTCTTTTCTGTGCTTGTACAAGTCGGTTTGAGTCGGACCTGTTCGGAAACCACATTGTTGGTTTTTCCACCAGGCGGCTCATTTAGAATCGCTTGGTGACGATCCAAATTCTTACCTATTTTCTGAATCAATTTATCTTCTGTATCTTCGTCCGGTGAGGGCCACAGACAAGAGCAACAGAAACAAAAGTCGTTGATGAAACCTTCTACTGCTTGTAGTGTACCAGTTCCTGTGCTAGCTGTGAATTAGGGGAGAAAACATATGTTACTATGTGATATGAATGCACATCAAACTGTGCTTTTAGGGAGCAGACTGTTTAAAAGTTGACTGTTAGCCTAAGGAATTGCTTTGAAGTATTCTTTCTCTAAGTAAATGCTGACTTTTTTGTCTACATCTTGAGACTTGCTTTGTGCAAGTATGCTAAAACAAAAAAAGAACATCAGCTGCACTGTAACTGCACAGTTTATCACTGATTTTCTTTTATTGCTAGACAGAAGTATAACTCTTGTTTCTTAATCTGAAATTTCAAGCCTCTTGCCATCTTATGTGGCTGTACAGATGGGTTTGTGCTGACCTGGTCAGAAGCGATGAAATGTGTTCTGAGTACATGTTAATAGCAGCACAATTAGGTTAATTTCATTGGGTTGAAATACATATTTCAGTTTCAGTTACCTTTACTTTTACCTGTAATAAAACGACGTAAAATATGAATTTGTGTTGTGCCATATGAAAACAATAAATGAACACCTACATAAATATGCTCATGTCTGTTTTTTTAATCAAATACACATAATTTAGCAAGTACTTTGCAAAGCCAGTTTCTTATCAGCCTTGCCAGTTTTTGGCTGTACGATTTTGCAGGTGTTGCATGCTGTACGAAGATCGCAGACAGTTTTGCAAACATTCCCATGTCATAGACACACAAGGCAGATGCACAGTCATTTCGCTATTCATATGATTTTCAGCAAGAATCTAGGAAAATGAAAATGCAGAAGACTCGACTATGTTTCATAGTATTCTTGTGGCCACCATACGACAGTCGCAAGATGTTTGCTTGACTAACGTACAGCCTTGGTGAGACAAATGCAAGCATCGATTGACATCTACCAGGCCATAAAAATCTTACAAAACACCTTCCATAGTCTGCAGATTGCAATGGAAATGAACATGCTCAAAATTCACGGTACGGCATTGCTGCAGCCTCGCGACTTTGGGATGGTCGTACAGCAGCTGCATGAATCCTCCAAACGTTGCGATCTAAGACGTCCTATAGCTGCTGCAAGGCTGGTGTGAAACAGGCTTAAATGATTGCATGCATAACTAAAGCCCGTAATGTATATGACTTTGATGATTACTAAAAGCAAGAATTTTGTGTCCACTGAAACAAGGCTATTTATGCTTTGCATGCCATAGTATTTATGCAATCATATCAACCGCAACGCAAACTACTAGTAGCTTGTTTTGGCTGTTAGGCAGCTACGTATGAGTGATTACAGTAAGCAGTTACAATACATGTGTGTACATGAACAACAGAGCTGTATCATTGCAAAACCTGCTTTGTGCAAAATGCAAAAGCAGTGTAGTGAATCATCTTTGTGATCCTAGGCAGCTAATCAGCACCTTTACTTTTGATACTTAAATCTGAAATAGATCTACTAAGCCTCTATCCATGTTATGTGGTTGTACAGCCAGGTTTGTGTCTCATCTTGTCAAAAACCCTGAAGCCAGGTATTTTCATCAAGTGATTCAAGAACGAAAATGTCATACAACAACAAGACTAAATAGATGGTATAATTTATCATCAACTGGATATAAAATTGGACTATATAATATGTGCATTTGTGCCAATACCTGAAAATTCAAATTCATCATCTAGGAAGAAACAAAAGTAACATAACTGATAAACATTCCTTTCACCAAAACTTTAAAAATGTACATATTTTTACTGTTTTTTGTGACCATTTTTACTGTATTTTGTGGCCTGTTAATTCTTTCATTTTGTGTCATACCAATTGTCAGTTCGCAGAATGCCCCCTCCCCCCTTCAAAAAAAGCTAAACATGACAAAGTCGTGAGATACACCAGATTTTAACAATCTGCCACTCAGCTGGATTCATTTTTAATTCAAAGTTCTTGTGTTCAATATTTTTCAGCATTAAATATATCTGCATGGACAAACTGGTCTATTTAATACTAATGTCTACACGTGTAGATTTAAATCATGCATTCCCACAACGTTCTCATTAGATCTGTGTCAATGATCAATAAACAAATATTGACAAGTTGAGCTAATGGCTTAATGTCCAAGTCAACAATTTTTCAGTGATATATAGACAGAAAATGACGAAAATATAATACCTCCTGTAGTATTGGTGCCACTCTCAGCATCTTTCTTTTCCCTGATATCTATGTTGATGAGTATGTGATGAGTCTGCAATAAAGAAAATGAGCCTTCTGCATGAGAAAACAAACAATCTAGACATAAACCAGGCTGCACAGACACAGAAAATAGCTAGAAGCATGAAATTTCAGATTTAGGAAGAAGAGACATCATCCTATGGGGCGAAAACAAAGGCGCTGATCAGCTGTGCAATTACTGCACAGCTGATATGCACCTTTGTTTGCATATGCAGGTTGTTGGTTTTCTGATGTGTTGGCTGAAATGAAAATATATTTAACAACCCTGTTAACAATGCTCTTTGTAAAAGGCAATAGATATGCTTTGCTCAACTGTGGTGTTTTACATGTATGGTTAAAAACTGGGGTCATGTCAAGACAGTCAATTATTCTAGCAACACTTTTCCTTGCCAAGCCTCTTTGAGGCAGACTATCAGTATGTAGCGCACATTTTTTTTTCAATAAACTGACAACTGCACTGTTTGAATCAGCAGAAGAGATAGTACATTGTTAAGTCCAAATCTTCATAAAGAACTTGAAAAGCAGTCTCATGACCCTTATCAAACAATCATTTTCAAGATAATTGAGGTAGAAAAAGAGTTATTATACCAGTAAAGATCGTAATGACGGTCTGAAGAAATGTGTAGGATTATCATAGCCTTCAAACATCTCAATCTTGTTCATCTTGAATGGAGCGCTGATGAAGTCCACTGAAAATATATGGATACATACATGCAGTTTAACCTCATTATAACACAATATGGTTTTCAGTCTACATGCTTAGTTCTTAACCCAATCATGGTTGATAACTATGCTGCCTTCTTTAATTGCACGCTGGTGGGTCAGGCGTCAGACTCTATGATGGCCCCGACATAAAGCTATTCATTTTAGTTGGTTGGGGCCGAAGCTTCTTGTCTGTTGCTTGGCCCACCGAGGTTCAACTGGCTTTTGCTCCAGGTTTCAGTAAGTTATTCGGCACCGAGGGATCTCCATCTTCGGGCAGCTTACTGAATCTGTCGAGTCCTCGTTTTTTATTCATCAGGGTTATTATCATCATTTATTCATTTGTCCTTGATGATTCATTGAGTAGTTAGAGATTCACCATGAGGACCAAACAACTAACTAAATGTTGTGAACCACTGCAGAAGATGAGGGTGAGGTTAGGACCCTGTAAAACCGGTTTAAGCCCCCCAGTAATTTTATATTACTGATAGTTGTTCCAAGGTGATACTTCTGTTGTGGTTCTAATTGTTTTGTGTTTTGGAGTCGATTTTTTGTGCTGTTTGAGCCTTATGTACGTTTTCATATTTTTAGTTCAGTTCGGGTAACTGAGTGGCCGCCTATTGGGGAATAGCTGCTCACTCGGCTTACGATATGTTTTCTAAGTACCTAAGCGTAATTTTAGTTTTTTTCCCACCCCTCGGTTTATAGAGTGGGAATTTCTTTCTGATTGCGCCATTTCCTGATCATTGCCTACTTGTACCTTTCAATATGTCATGGCTCCAAAATGCTAATTTTGCTATAAAGCTTTTGAAAGAAACCTCATTATAACACAGTCTTGCAGGCGCTGGTATTCTTTATTCATTTACCATGTCACTGATTTGCCATTTCGAAAACTTGCCCATGCATTATACAGAGATTTTTTGGCATTGAAAATGACAAATTTCAGTTATTTTTTTTTTTTTTTTAAATTCTGTATTTTTTTTCTCAAACCATTGACTGTGGGTACATGTTAGAACTAACTATAGGCCGTTCTAACAAGTACCCACAATCTGTTATGGAGCAAAAAAGTATTTACCCATGTAAACCCCATTTTACCTATATAAAAGTGGGGTATACGGGGGTATTAATTTCACAGACATGTTTTCCTGATGCAAAGCTGTCTCCCAAAGCTGCCTGCAAATCAAAGGCAAAGAAGCTATGTTTCTGATTTCTGTACAATAGTAATCATTTGCACCTTTAATAGGATGAGATGCAGTTTAGTTTGATAAAAGAATAACATATTTATAGATAAATACTCTTCAAGCTCTTGTAATCATTAATAACTTGATTCCAGGTCACAGTGCCTTATAATCAATAATTATTTACCGGTATAACTAAGTCACATCAAGAGAAAAACCATGATCATCCTTCTGTATTTGCTACATATTGGCGCCTATTTTTGCAGCATAGATCAGTGCAACCCCTTTTCTTTCAAAATCTGGAGCCTCTAACCATTTTCAAATTCTGTGAGTTATCAGCCAGGTTTGCGTGCAAGTGGAAGCCTTGAAGACAAGTTTTCTCATTCACGCAGCTCAAGTAATTCAAAATGATCTAAAGTGCAATATTGTCCATATAATTCCCAAATGCAATTACCTTTTTCAATGGGAGGCACATTCAATCAATACATTGGATCAAAGTAAAGGTATTCAAACATGAAATGAATGCAATGAATTCTATGAAATATTCAGGGCATTGACTGCATGGGGCTTTGGAAAAAAAAAAACAGTTCAAAAACTAGAATCTTTGATCTGTTCAGTATGACAGAATCCATAACATTTAATCATTTTTTTCCAGCAAAGCAAATTTGGTGGAACAATTTTACAATGTTCATAATTTTACAGTCCCTGGGCTCTGTTACATAAACTTAAGCTGTCATTAAACCTTAAGCTGCCATTAAGTTCAAGAACTCTCTTAGCGAAGATGGCATTAATTTTCTGCTGCACTCAAAACAATTTTAAAGTACCTTTGGAGCTACATTTGCAAATGACAGCTTTAAGTAGACACTAATGTCAATTTTCAATAACAATAATTCAACAGGAGCAAAACTGGCATTAAGTTAACTGGAACTTTAACCTGTCATTAAGAGTTAATAAAGTTTTATACAACAGGGCCCTGATTTACCTTTCTCATACCCTGCTGATAACTATGATGTATCAGAGGCTCAACCAATATTACTTCCTTGATGTCAAATATGGCTTTAAATAATAGAATAAATGTTACATATTTTGATACCTTTCAAATATAAGTCACTGTTAAATCTCAAACATAGCAGGCTTCAAAGCTTTAGAGTATAATAAATTCTTTTTGTGAAAAAGCTGAAGCTCATATCATAAGACATTATTCTATACAAACATATCTTTTTACGTTTTTTTTTTCTATTGTTTTTTTTAAGCATATTCAATGCTTTAGCAAACCTGTTATAAGCATGAACATCAAACCAAGCCAAGCAAGAGATGTTGCAGCAAATATTTATTTTCAAAAAATAATTACCATATGGTGTATCTGAAAAATTTCACCATTTTAACTTGTTTTATGTTTTATTTGTTGCAAACCCCTGGTAAACAGAAACAGACATGGTCATATTGAGACATTTATTGCCTTAGTTTTTGTAAGACTTCTGTCTGATTTTTGCCTACACAAAAACAGGCGCAGTAACTGTACAGCTGGAAAGCCCCTTTGATTTCGCTTCTCAGATAGTACAATCTCTCTTCTTCTAAATCCAAAATATCAAGCTGTGACTGTACAGCCCAATTCGTGTAATGTCTGGTCAGAAACCCCCTGTTTTCTCATGATACGCCTCAAAAAGGTCACAAGTCTTTATTCAACAAGGCCTTACTCATATAGAAGATAACAAGAGCCATGAACATTTAGATCTGGAAATAGAGGGGTAGTACTCTCAAGATAGCCAAAAGAAAGAGGCAGATTCACTGCTAGGGAACAAAACAACTGTTCAGCACCATTTCTCTTGACATGACCAAACAAGTTTTCTCGGTATGTAGATCATATCTGAAAAGCCATTGTTTTTTGTGTTTGTTTTACTGCTTTAATTCCATGGTCAACAGCTAATGTCATATTGGGATGGTCAGTTACCATAACTACATGTATTCTATTTCTGGGCAAGCCTCTCACAGGCAGATTACCAGTACTTAGTGCAAATGTGCATATTTATCATCACTAACTCACAAATGAGCGACCTCGTCGGAAAACCAACAATGTGGTTTCCTAACAGGTCCGACACAAACCGACCTGTACAAGCACAGAAAAGAGCTAGAAGCTTGAAATTTCAGATTTAAGTAAAAGATGAATTGTACTATCCGAGTAGCGAAAACAAAGGCGCTGATCAGCTTCGCTGTTACCGCGAAGCTGATCTGCGTCTCTGTTTTCGCCTATGCAGATTGTTGGTTTTCCCATGAGGTAGCTCATTAATGCTCTTTCTGAATCAGCAGAATCAGCAGATGAAGTATACTCAGTTCCACAGTCAATGCAACTTTTTTTTTTCATTTAATCTTTTAAATTGGTCAATTATCTTAAGACATTTGTGCCCAATCAGTTATCAAATGTGAGGTTTTATTGTGCATGCGCGGGAACATGCCTCAGAGTACAAAAAAGCATTTTACGAGCCTCAAGCGCGCGGGCTCGAAATTTTTCAAAACAATGCATACAATTCAAATCTTTGAAGGTCGTCCGATGAGTGTCCGATGAGTGTATGGCAATTTCAATGTTGAAACCTACGGCTTAACATCAGAAACTGCGACTGATTTTCAGTACCCAAAAATTCCTTGCTTTTAAGAATTCAACGTCACTTGGTCACGTGGTCGACGTCACTGCAGATGTCAACCGTATGCATTATTTTGTGTTGACAACCTAGCCTTGTTGAATAAAGTGCACTGTAATTATGAGAAATTCATTTTTCATTGCGTTTCGCTGCTTAAGAATAGGGTGGTTTACACAGTTTAGCAAGAAATTTGTCAAAATCGCTGGTTTCCTTTATTTTTTAAAATGACCCCTTCATCTGTTTTTAAGCAATTGTAGGCCAACGAGACAAGTCTGATAACTGATTTTCACAGGTCTTTGAAAATGAGCCACCTAATGGGAAAACCAACAATCTGCATAGGCGAAAACAAAGACGCAGATCAGCTTCGCGGTAACCGCGAAGCTGATCAGCGCCTTTGTTTTCACTACTCGGATAGTACAATTCCTCTTCTACTTAACTCCAAAATTTCAAGCTTCTAGCCTGCTTCTGTAGCTGTACAGGCCGGTTTGTGTCAGACCTGTTCGGAAACCACATTGTTGGTTTTTCCACAAGGTGGCTCACATATTGGTATGCAGAATTTCGGATGGATTGACTGAAAGCACAAAAAGTTATTCTAATTTTAATGACGAGTTGTGTTGGCTGTGGAACTCAGTACAGAATGGCTATATAAACATACTTTCATGGCTAATCTTTATAAAAGGAATGTGAATGACATAATGATCTGAGCCGCTTCGTGTGAAAACCAACAATGTGGTTTCCGAACAGGTCCGACACAAACCGGCCTGTACAGTCACAGAAGAATGCTAGAGATTGGAAATTTTGGATTTAGAAAGTAGAGGAATTGTAATATCCGTGTAACGAAAACAAAGGCGCTGATCAGCTTCGCTGTTACCGCGAAGCTGATCTGCGCCTTTGTTTTCACCTATGCAGATTGTTGGTTTTCCCATGGGACGGCTCATCTGTATTCTGTTGCCGGTCTGCTTCAATACCAATCAGACATGAATGCAGCCATTTGAGAGCCCAGTTTGACGCAGCTTACAAAGTATACTTACATTCATTGTCTGTTTCAAAATGTTCATCAAAGAATTTGGTGATCCACCATTGTCGGGCTGGTGGGTACTTTTCACACTGAAATAGAAGCATTCATCAATGTCCATATATTCAGGCAAGAAAACATTATAATCTCTAAAACTGCTACAGACCTTTACATCATGTCCATCTTTGAATTATAAATATTTACTATTTTCCAGGCTGAGAATTTTTTACCCACTGTATACAAGTAAATGTTTTCTGCGAGACATTATAGACTGTAAAACAGGCAGGTTCAAATTAAGTAACTTGTATATTCATAAGTTTTCTTAATGCTCATATTAAAGACAGACATTAATTTTCATGAACAGTTTTAGAAATAAGACCCATACAGCAAGTTTGATGTCGGTTTCATTACTATTAATCTACATGTAATAAATTAACACCACCAACTCTTCATAGCACTATTGTTGGGGTCCAAGACAAATTCCATGTTTGAGATCCAATTTGACAGTGTATGTGTGTTTCAAGGAGAGTAAAATGTATAGATAGCAAAATAAGTTTCAAATTACCGTTTATGGTCCCGTAATGGTCTGTGTTATATGCAAAGCCATGCTTTAAAGAACCATGTTATAAAGCAGCTGAGGTGCATAAAAGAGTTCAAAGACTCACCCCTTCTAAAGGCATCTCTAGTTTCACTCGTTCAGCCTCTTCACACAGTCTTTTGAATGGACAATGAAGTTTCTTGTAAACTTTTTTCTCTATTTCCACGACTTTGATAGAAAATCCCTGATGTCTGAGAGCATCTTCAAATCTTTTCCTTAATCTTTCCTTTTTCTCCAAATCTTTTTTCTTGCTTTGACTCTGTGTGTCTTCTGGTTTATCCCTACTATGAACAAGAACATAGTCTATTCTCTTATAATCAGGTTTAAAAAGAGGTCCAAGCTCCGTGTATCGCCTTTCAAATTTTGTGATTTTTCGTTTTTCTCGTTTCCTTCTGTTTCCTCTGTGTTTGAGCGAACCAGCTGCCTGAACAGCCCTGATCCGACCGTTCAGAGTCGGTGATTCTTGTAGGATATTCTCCTCCATGTTTCAGGAGAGGCTATTTTTCAAATCTATGCTATTGCCATCCTGAAATCAAATATGAGACGTGTCATGTGGAAAGCAGTCTTGGTGTTTCCAACCAGATCAGACACAAACTGATCAGACCTGGTTTAATCTTAATCGTTAATCATGATTACTTTTATTCAATTGAAATTTTTTTCAATCAAAAATTATTCTGTAATCGTAAATTTTTTCGATTGAAATTATTCTTATTCTTATTTGATTACTTTTCAAAATTGCCTGTAATCGTGATTAATTCCACGAATAAATTATGATTGATTTTGAAATTTCTAAAAAAAAATGAGTATGGAGAAACATGATAAAAGATCAACAGCTCAACTTTGCTGCTTAAATTAAACAAAGTATAACACTGTGTCAAATTTTGCTAAGACCAAATAGGTCCATCACATGATAATATATTGCAGTACCTAATCATTAGCTTTATATACAGCAGCATTTTCAAATGCACAATGATACGCATAAGTTGCTTAATAGAGAAAGACCCATATACTGTATTGATAATGATTTACATTGATTTTGATATTTTTACATGAATATTTGTAAACAATGCATTAGCACTATTTACTCTGACATGGCTAAAACAAACAGAAATACCCTGTCCCCAGGTAATGAGCAGAAAAGTGACACATGCTAAATTCTGACAGCCAATACATAGGAAAATCTACACAGGTAGAAGAAAATTATGAATAAACCGCACAAATTATACCTATGTGTGGTATTCAGTCTGATCAGCACAAAAAATTATGTGATTCAAATTAAGATGACCAAATTCAACACTTTGAACTCAACTACCATGCATTTTGTGGCCATGTAAAATTAATAAGACACATTTTCTAACAACAAGGACAGTTAATTGCCTACAAAGTCAAAGACATGTTTATCAATTTGTATATCCCAGGTAAAATTCTAAAAACAACATACATTCATACTGGATATGAATGCTCCAAAATATTAGGCTGCAAGATATGACATAAGAAAAATTTATTTTTCTAGTTTCAATGGTTATAGATGTGTTGTCTTCATTTATTCTTATTATGTTCTCATAGATTTTGTTGTTCCAAATTTCACCATTTTTCACTACCTGAATATGTGATAGTGAACAATCTTCATAAATAGTAACAAGAACTCTCTTTAGGGGGTGTTTTAGTTTCTGTTTTTCCAACATTATTTTTGAGGATTGATAGCAGGTATTGCAAAATTTGTGAATTGAATTAGTCACTCCCTACATACTGAACAGTTTTTCATCTTGAATGACAAAATAATCACTAAATGTCATTAAAATGTCCCATGCCACCAAGAGGGTTCCTATAGGCTGTCTAGCTATTGACTGTTAAATATGACAATAAGCAATGATCAGGAACTGACACAATCATACATGCCTCTCAGTCTGTGAAAGCCAAAGCAAGATTTATAATTTATTGTTTAAATGTAACTTCTTTACCGAAGATACCAATACACAAAGCCTATATGCTGTCTAGATAACAATGACCAGATTTTTTTTTACCCTGTTCATGACTGCATGAATATTCCTATGGCCAACAGATGTGAAAATAAGCAATGATCAGGAGCTGACACAATCTTAGACACACAAACACACATCTCAGTGAAAGCCAAAACAAGATTTATAACTTATTGTGTTATGCAACTTCCTAAACAAGACACCAAGAGGATTCCTATAAACAAAGAAAATACATGCATTGTCATCTTATGTAAAGTTATATCAAGACTGGCTAGCCTAAGAAGGAAAAAGTAATCGAATAATTATTCGATTACTTTTGCAAATCAATTGTAATTGTAATCGATTAGATTCAGTGAAAAATTATTTTCAATTGTAATCGTTAATCGTAAGATTGAAAGTAATTGTAATCGTTAGTGATTAAATTTGAAAGTAATCGCTAACAGGTCTGAAACTGATTCAAGAATGTACAGTCATAGAAGAAATCTAGAAGCTTAAAATTTCTAATACATGTATAAGTAGAAGAAGAACTGAACTATCGGTGTAGCAAAACAAAAGGTGCTGATCAGCAGTGCAGTTACTAAACAACTGATCTGCATCTTTCTTTTGAGCAAACAAGCTGCCTGAACAGCCCTGATCCAATTAACGAATATATGATAAAATACACTATAAAAATTGTTAATGGAGTCAATGAATTTTTCATATACAGTTGATAAAAAAATAAACTTACTTAAAGTAAGACAAAAATGACAAAAATGAAGATGCGGAAAATATCCACACATTCATGGAAGAAATTGTGAGGTGTAGGAAACAATTATAAGTTTCAACATGTCTATATCATTAGTAGACAATATCAAACTGAACCCAGCCCAAGTACCCAGGGCTATCTTAGCAAGAAGTATCATTCATTAATTCAGTCACCCTGATGTCATTTTTATTCATACTAGATAATTTACTCAGACTTTAGCATTGAGGTCTTACAAAAAAGCATAAAATAAGGAAAGATGCAAAATAAACATTTTCATTAAAGCTTCTTCTTCTTAAAAGGAAATAATGGTACTCCCTCAGTACTGACGATTATCTTCTGCCATGTGCTAAAATGATATTTACAATGACTTTGGAAAGAAAAGATGGATATTTCAACTACTTGTGCTACAGGATTATTCAAAGGAAATTACAGAATGAATCATAACTTTGCATTAAAACTATGTACATGGTTTTGCATTTAATTTTAGACCTATCTATCTCTTCATATGGCATACACCCTCAGCTGAGTATTACATGCAGACCTTTCATTTTACTTCATCTCAAGGTATAATTTAATATTTATGGAAAATTATGGTTTTATTAGCATCTAAAAATTATCAAATCACAACGACATTGATCAAGCTAAATTTAAAAAGACAGGAAAAGTGACCAATATTTATTTCTTTTCACAAAAAAGAGTACCTAGCTGAATCTGAATAGTTTACTGGTGACACGCCAAATGACATTATTTCACCAGCTGACAAGGTCAATTGTGAAAACATGTTAAGTGGCAGTATAGGAACAGAATTGTTTCCAGATTTATAGACGACAGACTTATAACATACAGATTATGTACCCATTATGGAAATACTTCTTTGGAAAGCTACTACTTGTACCAATTATTTTATTACAAATTTCCCCATGTTGATTATAACGTATTCATTAAATGATTCTTTCCCAATAAAGACGTATACCTTGGTTTTGGTAGAGTAATTATGAAGGTTTTGCGAATGCATTACCTCTTGCTTCCATAATTCACACAGAAACAATCAATTAGTGAAATTACTAAACTTAATTTTCAGTTTCTATTTACATAAGGGACGTAACTCTTCAGGAGGGCGCGTTCAATTAGCAAATGCAGTATTCCGTGTCTTCTCGACCTAATACGATTGTCCTCAGACCTTTCTACTGTGTTTAGGTTGAATGCAGTAAAATTTGAGCTGGTAAAAGTCAAAGCCCAGCTGATCTCAGCCATCCCTCATTCGGGGGGGGAGGAGGGGGGGGGCGAGGGGGTGAAATGGTCATTTTTTATTTTGAGGTTTTGCTACAAGAGTTTTTAATTTTGCTACTGATTTGGACACCCCTGTGGTTCTATTTAATTTACATCTAAATTGTCCATCGCTGACGTCGAAAAAAGATCCGATACGAGAAACCAGTCCAAATTCACTGTACAGGATCCAATACGCTGCAATACATTTCCTGTAAACAATTAATGGAGATAAGACAGTTCACCAACAAGCCGCACCTTTCCTTTCAGTCTGTATTCCCCTCCACCCGATTGGAGTACCTGCGATCACTCACAATAGATATGTTGTTCTCTAATTCTACCACCACCAAAACTAAATATCTGCAATGTTGTTTGGAGAAGGCAGCCACTATTCCCTTTTCTGTTTTAACCTTAGTCTTTTTACATGTATGTTATATATGATGTCTCTGGAAAGATTTTCTATTTTCGAAATAACTGGAACTAGTTCTGGGATTTCAACCCAGATAGCAAATATCATTGGGCCAACATTGCATATTGATTGGGTAATTGGCATTTGGTTGCGGTCGCATGTACATGATTGGGCCAATGTTGGTGTGGTAGTGCATTCACATGCAATATTTGCCGACGTTGGCCCAACTTTGGCAAACGATCTGTTACTGCAACGGATCATGAGAGTGATTTTCTTTCACAGATACAAGAGTGGCCCAATATTTGTTAGCCATTGTAATAAACGATGTACTTATACCCAGCAGGCACACAACGTTTGTTGATACTGTGTGCATGCTGGAATAGTATAGGAATTTCTTTTCTTTCTTTTTCTTTTTTTTTTTCTCCTTTTTTTTCTTTTCTATATAGTTTAGTAATTAATGCATTCTAGTTTAAGTTCGAATTGAGGGAAAGTATTAACTGTAGTGACCATGTATGACAATGCTCATACAAAGGAGCCTGAGAAAATAAATAAAAACTTGTCGTGTACACTTTCCGTTGGCCGATGGTTGGCATATCATTGGCCGAGTCGTATATGATTAAATACTGACCGGTGTTAATTTGTTATCGATTAATTACTGTCTTTAAATCTTATTCAACAAAGAGACAGTCCGGTTTCCTCATAGTTTCAATTTATATATCAATCATAAATAATTATTATGATTTATATGTAAATCACCATCAATGATTTTAAAACCATTATCTTGATTAGCAGTTACTTCCTTGACCAGGCCATTTTAACTTACTGTATATCTAATCTATAAATATTTAGTAAGCAATGGGAGCAAAATTGAAGTTAATCACTTTTTCACTGTAACACGTCTTTTGATAATATTGTGGTTTATTAATTGCTTCGCTGCTCCATCCAAAGCACAAGAGTACATCAGTTGTCATAGCAACGAGAAAATTTCTCAGGCTTGTGAGAATTATTAACAGGTGTTTCGCTTGAAGTTTTCGGGAAGTCAGTTTTACATGTTAGGAAACAGACACTCTGAGGTTTAGAAGGTAAGTTTTATTTATTTTATTATTATTATTATTTTTTTTTTATTTTATTTTATTATTATTATTTTTTTTTTTGCATTAATTATTAAGCTCATTTCTCCATCTTATTAAAGGCAGTTGCGTAAATATAATTGATTTTATATAATATAATTCAATGCTTTATTTATTTCCTTTCGCCATCACACTTCGTTGCAACAAAGAGGTTTTAGTTTTAACATGTATTTCTTAAACAGCTATTCCTTTATGAGCTAAAATGCACACGTTAAAATGTTACATAAATGAGGCTAGTTTATGTTTTTGTCATGGTGCTGTGTGATAGAAACGGTCGTAATGTCTTAACGAGAGGCGCTTAGAAAATACTTTTCTTACGTTTCGGTCCGTTTTCAGTCAGTTAGGTTTCATTTGCATCAAATTATTGCCTTAACGGTCTAAGAGAGGCTACTCTATGCCGGCTGAGTGGTTTCCCTTGGATACGTATGAGGTAACGAATTATTATTTTTACATTGCCTTTCGTTAAATTCTTAATTAGTTTTGAAAATAGTGTTCAATTGTGATTCATACTGAATTATTAATTATATTCCGAAGATTCCATTGGAATTTCATTCAAAGAGGATTCAGGAAACCTCAAGGACAGTTCTCATCAGCGCTCGACTGCTGTGTCAATATCTACGGACAAACACACCGATATCTAATGAAATTCGGTACTATATACGCAGTGACCGTTTAGAGAACAATTTGTCAGCGATCACTGTCATTGTTTCTCTTGGAACACCCGGCAAATCGTTTAAGGTGGGCAAAATATACTCCCCAGGTACATGGTGGTAGTGCATTCAGTCCAAAAACATAGATAAAGTACAAGTTCAGCTTTTTAAAGCATAATTCAGCTTCTTAAAGCACACAATTAAAACTAAGGAAATCTTCAGAAAAACACAAGTAACAAATAATTGTCTCATCTGTAAATAAAACCATATTGTATTTTTCAATAGTTCTCAGATCTCTTGACCATCACCCACGTCCAGAGATTCGAACCAAGTTCGTGCACAAACCTTTCGAGTCTGCGAATCTGCTTAATTGCTTGTTCGTCCGTTCGTACGTTCGTCCGTCCGTCTGGCATATACAAACGACATATTCCAATAAAGAAAACACAACGCGAAGTCCAATAGGCCACTTAGTGTCGTGAAATATTACAATACTAAGCCTGGCCTACTACAGCTGTATTTATTCGTTTGTTTTCAGAAGACCAGTCGTCAAAGTTACCAGGCACAGAGAAAACGAAAAATGAAGAGTACCTTCTCCAAAGACAAGAGACCATGCAAGCTCGACTGTCACCGTGGTGCTGCAGATCAAGAAACTGTACCGGATGGACATATGCGATAGAAATACATCGTCGATAGCTTGTACATGTAATGAGCACATTCAAACAGTGATGGGCCAACAAAAAATGCGAAAACTCCCGGCATTGGCCCAATGTCGAAACAATGTTATGGGCCAAAGATGGGCCGATGAGCAAACGCTAGGTTGGCCCATTCAATATTTACAACCATGGGCCAATCGTGCGGCGTCCGATGGGCCAATGGAGGGCCAATGTATACGTGCTATCTGGGAATATCTATAAAGTCTGGACATACAAGGACTCTCAACACAGTATCCCAGGCAGTAAAGTGAAGATTCCAAGTGTTCAAGCTAGCTTCTTGCACAATGATCTGTTTAAGCCGTCCCACAGTTGATGCCCTATCCCCGTGATATGCCGGACAGCGGCATAACATATGTCGTAGATCCTCTGGTTCCAGTTGAAAATATGGACAGGTAGGGTCCACAGTTCCACTGAAGACATTACGCTGAGCCTGTAGGGTGTATGTTCCTGTGATAACTCTGGCTTTAATGATACATCTTTTTACTTGTCTGACCTCTTCTATCTCTTTCCAGACCGAATGGACTGTACCACTCCTCAACTTATTAGTTGGTAGATAACACAATGACTTTTTCGACTTGATATCCCTCACAAACTGGCCGGTCCAATACGAATTGATTGCCTTGTGTATACAGTCCTTTCCACTGAGTTTTAGAATAATTTGAAGTCACAATTGTATTAAGGTTGGGAAGTTCATACTTAATGAGCACTTGGTTAACCATATAGATGAAGCTCCGTTGAATGTTGAAACTACAGGCCAATTGTCTTTCTACCAATTCTTGTAAACATTTATTGTCACTACTTATTACACTATGGAGTAAGCTCAACTGTCTTTTGTGAATTTCTGCTTCTATTGGGAGTGCTCCCAATAGCATATAAACCGCTGATATAGCTGTTCTTTGAGGTAGGGATTGGAGATTTCTCAGAGTTCGTAGATGATATCTGGAGAACTGCTCCAGCTGAGTTTGTGTAAGTGGTATAATTTCAATTCCAAATAACAAACGTGGCAATACATAAGTCCGATAGATCTGATATGACACTTCTGGACTTAAACCATTTGCACCGTGTAACACCGTGTTCATTAATGAATATGAAGTTCGCCTAGCGACCGAAATTCGTTCTGTAGTGTTGATATTGGACTCCTTTTTACCAGATCGATATATGCCAAGATGCACAGCACTGTCTGTAGTTTCTATCGAATTTTCCCCTAATCTCCAATTTAAACTATCTTTCACTTTATGTTCATTTGCTGCTATTACAACGTTTGTTTTGGTTGGGTGTATTTCGTATCTATGTTTACTTGAATATCCATTTGCTTCGTTAAACATGATCTGAAGTTCATCTTTGCACTTGGTCAGGTATGCGACATCGTCACAACATGCGGGACTACCCGCGTACACTGTTCCTATTCGAAGCCCCAGGCGTTTGTTTTCAAGAATTTGTAGATGCTCGTCGATGAACACTTTTTGTAAATGGGTCGACAATATTCCCCCTTGTCTGACCCCTTGCTTCACCGGAAAGCTTTCACTGCAGTGCCCGATCCATTTTACTTTTGAAGTTAGTCCTTCATACAGATTTTTCACAATTAACCATATGTCTTTATGAACTCCTTTTTGGGCCAGTTTCTCGAGTAGTATCACGTGACGAACGACGTCGAATGCTTTTTGGCTGTCTAACGTCGCAAGAAATAATCCTTCCCGACCCTGACACTGAATTTCAGATTTGGTCGATGAATTGTCTCAAAAATCATGTTGGTGAGTTGTCTTGAGATATATTATATAATTAAGCGACATTAAGGTTCTTTCAAGTCACCTCATATTAATCAAATCTGTAACTAATAATCGGTCTCAGGCTAGTAATTACCCTTAATTGCTCATGATTACCGATGACTATCATCAGTTACAAGTCATTAACTTTGAACAAAAGTGTCTGTGAATTGTCTTCAGAAGTGTCGGTGAATTGTCTGAAAATCTGTCGGTGAATTGTCTCAAAAACCGTGTCGGTGAGTTGTCTTGTCGGTGAATTGTCTTGATTCCGCAAAACTGGGTTATGCAGGGGTTTACCTAGTTTTCTTATTTTTGCTCCAAAACATAGATTGTGGGTACTCGTTAATACCGCTTCGGTGAGGCGGTTCTAACGTGTATCCACAATCTATGTTTTGAGCAATAAGAAAAGTATCAAAATTTTTCTGATGAAATTTTCAACTTTAACAGCTGAAAACATCTCTGTATATTGCATGTGCATGTTTTCGTAATGTCTTGTATATAAAATCTTCTAATAACATAATCAACCATTTCTTTTTGTACAGTATTTAAAACTTCAATGCGCCTCTAAGATGCAATCCACATGCATTTTATACTCGTGAGGAAGTAATTTTTTTGCTTATGATGAATCCATTGCTGAGTCGTGTATCTATTGCAGTGTCAACCCCATGCTATTTATTACGAGAAAGTGAAAGAGGAACATTTGTTGGTCCAAGCAGGCTTCCCTTCGTGTCATTTGCAGGAATGACATGATACAGTGCGCCGTCCTTCGGATCGGGACGTTAACTGGAGGCCCCCTGTGCAGGGACAGTCACCCCCCTGCACAGGTTAAAGATCCCTACACAGGTTCTATCTCCATGCATGTAGGCTCATCCTGCAAACACACCGGAGTGTACAATGTACACCTCCCAAGAATAATCAGAAATTGATTGATGTGAGTAACAAGAAAACAAAACATACAGTAAACTCCAAAGAACGTCAACAAATTTATGCCAAAGGCTCCACTTAGTAAAGCTCAATAAGTTGGCTGTGTGAGTGCGGCATTAGAAAATACTTCCAAGTGTACATATGTGTACAGAAACGGATGTGTCAATAATTCCCTACGCCTACAACAATGAACTTGTAATGTATATGCGCTCAAGAAAATCAGAAAAAAAATTGAACACCTACACTTTACAAGACTATATAATAGTGCAGATTATATTTTTCTTTTGATCCTTTGGGATCAGTGAATATATATGAAGTATTTCAAATTTTTATATGTTAAGAATCATCTTCTTAACAGTATTTTGATTATTTGGCCCCTTTGGGAATTTGAGTCTTTGATTTAGACTACACAGATGTAAAATTCTTGAAATTGCAGCAAAATGTCTGGCTTTCGCTGTCAGTTTTATAAAGGGTCACTGATGAAGGTTCATTACCCGAAATTGTACAATATGGCCCATCTTCTAGCTTTGTATTTTACTGCTTCCAAAGGATCTAACAATTATTTTTATTCATCTTGGTGTTCATCTATATACGTATATATACCTTGATATACCTATGACGACATCTAATTAGGCCTATTGACCTCTTCTGATGCATTCTGGTGATGGATTCTGACTTCTCTGGAATGTTGTCCGGCTGCGTAGCAGGATGGGCTGAACTTGCTTGGGTGTTCTCGCCCAAACCGGTTTAGTCGGCTCTTGAACGCGTGTAGGGAGGGTGCATTCACTATATCCTCTGTCAGAGAATTCCAATTGTCCACTACTCGATGTGAAAAACTATTTGCCCTGACCAGTAAGCATGACCTTCTTTTGAACAACTTTAATGAATGACCACGTGTTGCTCCATAAGTGTGCATTGTGAAAAATTTGTCTTTATCAATTTTGTCAATGCCATGTATAATCTTGTAGACTTGAATCATGTCCGCTCTTTCTCGCCTGTATTCTAAAGATGGGAGGCCCAGTGCCCTCAGTCTTTCCGCTTCATATGACAGATGTCTTATGCTTTTTACAAGCCTTGTAGTACGTCTCTGAACATTTTCTATTTGGATTTTGTCTTTCTTGAATATTGGAGTCCAGATAGTTGACACATACTCAAGGTGCGGACGCACAACTGATTTAAACAGGTTCAAGAACATATTTTTGTCCATGAATGTATACGTACGGAAAATAAGGCCTACATTTCTGTTTGCTTTGTTAACTTTGTTGTTTATATGTTTTGTAAATTTCAGTTTTTGATCAAAGGTTTCTCCGAGGTCTTTTTCTGATGTTACTTTTTTGGACTTTAACTTGACCTGTATCTGACTGCATTGTGTATTCAAAATTGATATCATGGATGTTTATATTTCTTGAAGTGGTAATTCATTTCCCATATATTTGCCCAGTTCACAGCATTATGAAGGCTACTCTGTACTGTTGTTGTTTGCATGATGGAGTTTACTCTACCGAAAAGCTTGGCATCGTCGGCAAAAAGTTTTATAAATGCTAGGATAACGTCAGGGAGATCATTGATGAAAATAAGGAACAATATTGGGCCTAACACACTCACTTGAGGAACTCCACTGGTGACATTTTCTGACTTTGAACTTTTTCCATTTATCATAACGTTTTAGGATCTTTCTGATAAAAAAACTTTTGTATCCAACTATGTAATTTCCCTCGAATACCGTAACCCCAATGTTTTTTCAGAAGGCGCTTGTGGGGGACGCGATCAAACGCCTTACTGAAGTCCAAATAAATGATATCTACATTTTCATTGGAATCTACTAGGAGTTAATACAGACATAAAGAAGAAGTATATTTAAAAAAAAATACAAGAAAGTGTGGACGAAGTGTTTAACATGGTGGTGGTGATGATGTAAAAAGATACAATATTTAAAGTTTTGATGCTCTTTGTCATTTTCTTATCTATGCGAATAAGTAATTTTGATAGATTCGTATTCGTTTTCAAAAGAATAGTGCTAGCGCACTCCGTGACAATTCGCGAGATTAAGTTTTCTGGAAATAGTCTCCCTTATAGTACTAAGACCAGTCACAGCCTGGGAGAATTCACTTCTGGACTGGCCACTGTTACATTCTAATTACCACATCATTTCTAATTTTAGTAAATGTTTTAGTTTTAGTTTCATGATCAATTATTTAATCATTGCCATAACATCATCCATATCAATAATTTTCCAGCTGTTCCCGACAGCGTCTCCTAGAAATAACCAGCAATTGATTGTTAGGAGTAAGAAGTTGGAGTGATGTTACTTTACTAAAGAAAAATTACATACAATGTAATACAATATTGGCTAGCTTAGAGAATGTAAAAGTTTTGAAGTGGGGAGTGTATCACAACAAAATACCTTAGTCTATACTAAGCACCCAGAGAAAGAGGAATTCCACATGAACATAAACACCAAAAACATACAAGATGGACAATCAAGTGACTTAAATCAATTCTTTGTGCATTAGTATTTTGAAAGAAGCAGTAAGCAAATCGGCCATAGTTTTCTTAAAACTAAATGAAATTCCATGGGGTAAAATGCACATACACCAAAAGGCAACGCTCTAGTCTGTTATAAAATAGTCACTTTAATGTGCATGTGCATTGTTTTCTTTAAAACAAGGGAGATTTACTATGATACAGACTTTAAAAAATATGCATCACTGAGCCGCTCTATTGCTATACAATCTACCATGCTTCCAACCAGTCTTGAAATAAAACTCAGAATAGAAACACGCTTGTGTTACTCTCAATTGAGATCCTAATATTGAGAACTGAACAAGACAATACAAAATATAACAGCCCCTTGCATTTTTTTTTGCTTCTGAACTGGCGTTCATTTCCATGTCATCAGCATAGAGGAGCCCATCGAGCACATCTTTCTGCACCTTATTTTTGGCTTGCAACCTTCTTAGCTTGAAAAACTTACCATCAAAGCGGTACCTGATTGAAAAACCAGAATCACGATCCTGAAAAGCATCCAGGAGCATGGTAGAAAGCATCTCGCTGAACAGTGTTGGTGCCAACACACAACCCTGTTTGACCCCATTTAATACCTGAAAGGGTTCAGAGAACTTTCCATCATTCTGAACACGAACCCGCATGTCATCATAAAATTGCCGTACCATTACTATATATCTGGTTGGGCAGCCTAACTAGCTTAACACCCAAAACACATGTACTCTTTTGTAGGATAACCAGCATTTTCTTCCTCCGCCATTTATTTCTACTGAACTTAGGCACACAGTCATCGATCTGATATTTTAGAGGAAGGAATTAGATAATCATGGGTGCCATTGCAGTTCCCTATGGTTTGAGGGAAATGTGTAAGAAGACTGTTTCAGCTACTGGAACATCTGAAATGTCATTGAGTTTTGATTTAAGCCCTATTTTGTCAGTAATAAGCTGTTGTTATTTAGAGCATAGCATGCTGTCGATGATGAAAGGGTATAGAAGGAGATCCATATACAGACAATTCTATTTCAAAGACGAGTGTTTGAATTCGGGTTGCAATCTAAGGCCTGCAAAGTTTATGGATTTCGAGTGAGGAATTAAACTTTCTATAAAGTTGCTAGTGATACAGGTTGTGAAACAACCACAATCTAACCTCAAAACCGCTGTCTTATATCTAGCAGTCTAGGGATTAAATCGTATCCACATGGACCAAAAACTTGCAAAATGTTTTGAACCACTGCAGAAGCTATGGATGAGGTTAAGTATAAATGAATAAGACTCTTCTTTGTTTTTGGTGTTGTTTAATTGTGTACCGTCACAATCTCCAACATCTGAAATAATATACATACATATAATGTGTTTTAATTAGGAGAAATACTCATACTCATCTAAAGTACTGTAAAATCGATTTGCAAATGGATTTGTTTCTTCTAAGATTTATGATAAAAGCGATGACTTTGATTTTGATATAGTAAATTTTCTGTTTTTGGGTGGTGACGTTGCTCGCCGTGCTTCTTATGGTGTATGCATTTTGCAACTTATTAGGTTCGCTAGAGTCATCAATCATGTTGCGGACTTCAACGCGCGAAATAAATGTTTAACAGCCAAACTTCTCCAGCAGAGCTATCGGTATCATATATATAAACTTCTAAAAACTTTTTTCTGAATTTTATTGCAGACACTATGTATTGATATCCGAATTCAATGTTGGGCTAAAGACGCTTTTACGTGTTGGTCTTTCGGAACCAGAATTTTATGGTGACTTGGTTTACAAATTTAAGAAACTCATAGGAAGAAATGATTTTTCTTTTCAGTTCAAAAGAATCATTACACTTTACAGACGTATAGGGTATAACTTAGATGTCATGCGACAGTCTGCATGCTTAGTTTTTAACCCAATCATGGTTGAATGACTACGCTGCCTTCTTTAATTGCACGCCGGTGGATCGGGCGTCAGACTCTATGATGGCCTCGATTTAAAGCTAATCATTTTAGTTGGTTAGGGCTTCTTGTCTGTTGCTTGGCCCACCGGAATTCAACTGGTGTTTCTCTTTTGCTCCGGACTTTCAGTAAGTTATTGGGCGCCCAGGGATCTCCATCGTCGGGCAGCTTACTCAATCTGTGAGTCCTCGTTTTTGATTCATCATGGTGGTTTTCGTGATTTATTTGTTTGTCCTTGATGATTTATTGACTAGTTAGAGATTCACCACGAGGACCGAACTACTAACTATGTGTTGTGAACCACAGCAGAAGCTGAGGGTGAGGTTATGGCCATGAAAAACTAGTTTAAGCCCCCGGTTATTTATAACTGACCGTTCCAAGGCGGTACTGCTATTGTGGTTCAAATCTATCCAAATTATTCCAATTATGTTGCATGACTTCGTGGCCACCCGAATATCATTTGGCTGTTCACTTAGCCCTCTGCATTTTAGTTGTTTTGTCCAAGCTAGCACTGTGACCACCTTTCTTCAATAGCTGCTCGCAGTGCTTTCCGTTATACGTGTTACATGTTGGTACCTATGTTTTATATTTTCTTAACATGATTTTCCTTATTGCCTGTTTATATTTGTGTATAATAGTACCGCTGCAGAAGCTGAGGGTGAGGCTATGGCCGTGTAAAACTAGTTTAAGCCCGCCAGTAATTTTGTATCACTGATCGTTCCAAGGCAATACTTCTGTTGTGGTTCTTATTGTTTTATGTCTTGGTGTTGATTTTTTGTGCTGTTTGCGCCTTATGTACGTTTTCATATTTTATTAGGTTTAGGTAACTGAGAGGCCGCCTATTGGAAAATGGCTGCTCACTCGGCTTACAATGTGAATTCTTAGTACTCGTATCTAATTGTCAATTTAGTTTTTCCCACTTCGGTTTTTGGAGTGGGAATATCTTTCTGATTGCGCATTTTCCTGATCATTGCCTACTTGTACCTTTTTAAGCTCCCAGTAATATTATTACTGACCGCTTCAAGCCGATACTGCTGTTGTGGTCCTAATTGTTTTATGATTTTGCTTACGATGTGTTTTCTAAGAACGTATACCTGATTGTCTATTTACATTAGTTTTTACCCATCTCGTTTTTGGAGTGGGAATTTTAAGATAATTAAGTAGTCAAATGTGAATTAAATTGTGTTTTTCGGTAACTGGGGAATTCTTACGAATGTTTATTGCTTTAGTTTTATCTTGTGTGTGGTCAGAGTGCCTTTAAGTATACGCGAGTTTTGTATAATTTCTTTTTGTTTGTAACGTTTCTTTATCATTGCCTGCTTTTGCCTCTTTATTTATTTCTATTGTCAAAGCAAATAGTTGTTTTCTTAGTTTTTGAGGTGCCTTTTGCATGTTACCATAATCATCTTAAAAGATTTGTAACATAAATACATTGAAGTTTAGTGTCTCATTTTCCCGAGGTTTAATTTTTTAGTTTTTTCCCACCCCTCGGTGTATGGAGTGGAAATTTCTTTCTGATTGTACCATTTCCTGATCATTGCCTACTTGTACCTTTCCCGTATCTCAGCAGGTGATGATCAGAAATTGATCGACTCAGTATCAGAAGATAGATATATATATATATATACAGCAAAGGAAGAAACAACCAGGGATCGAAGTGACCACGAATTTCGGTTTGCCGTTGTACCAACATTCTTTCTCCTCCCGGCTTATGAAAGATCTAATCGATACGATCATGCTTTGTTAAACCGAAAGTAGAAAATCGATTCTCACGTTTTATACTTTTAATATTAACGTAATAGGAACCAAAATGAATGTGACTGTAGTGCGTCCACTCTTCTGTTTAAGATGTTTGTCGCGAAATCAGAAGTTTATTCACTTCGAAGGCAAAACAAGGCTAGCAGCTTGTGTCAAACGCAAACTTTCAACACAGGCTGCCAAAGATGAGTGGGTGAAACCGCAAGGTTACAACACTGGTATTATGGTTTTTAATTCAGCAACAAACAAGAAAGAAGAGCTGATTTTGCCAAGAGGAAAACACCTGTCATGGTATGCTCGGATGTTGGTTGGGAGTGGTTTATTTTGTGATTAACATCCCACTCAACAGTTAGAGTCATATTGAAATGATATCACTACCTTAGCCTTACAGGCAAGGTAGTGATGAATCCCTATCTTACTTATGTATGGTGACTCACCCGTTAACCATGGTATACCGTTAACTGGTGTAAAACGCAAATTGCCTATATTTCATATGTCTTTTAGTTCATGGTTGTTAATTCAGGCAATAGACATGATGCATTGTTGCAACTCAAAACAGAATTACTGAGTACTGACTATCTTTGTCATGAAGTCTTCTCACAATCATGTGTTCTATCAATCATGGTTTTGGGGCTTTTAAGAAACCCCACACTATCATTGCATTGTCATCGTACAAGTGATAGCACTCATATTTTAATTTGAAAAATAGATTCTTCAGATATTCGTGTTCAGGGGCGGACCCAAGATTTCTGGATGTGGGGTTCAAATCCCTCAAGAGGGGGTTCGTTTTCAATATTTTACCTTATTTTGAATAAATTTCCGCATGAAATTGAAATAATTTGGTCCCAGAGCGGGGGTTCAAGCGAACCACCCGAACCCCCTCTAAATCCGCCACTGTTGTTTCTTAACTGACAACGTCTGACATTTGTTTTCCTCGTCAAGTGATTTATCTACATTTATTAATCACTATTATTTATTACATTATTTTCATCATAATTTCCAAATGCGAGAAAAAGATAAATTGTTTAGGAGCTTCTAATTCAAAATAAAATAATGAAAGTGAATGCAGAGGGGGTCGTGAGTGTGTTTAATAAAACCAACGACGAGTTGTAAGTAATTTAGGATTTTATTTTAGCTTTGGGAGAAAAAGAATAACGTGGCTGTCTCTTATTCTCCTCTACCCCCTCTTTCTTCTGGCAAAGACAGAAAAACTCAGGAAAATGCAGCATACCATTTACTTTGAAGCAGAACTCCATTTTATAGATGACAAAGGGAACATTCTCACTTTTGATAATTGCTGGTTATCTTTTCTTTTCCTTTTGTGTCTTTTATTTATACAAAATGAACACCAATAAGAAAATTACGTAAGCATATATAAATACACCGGTTAACGTTAGCTTTTCATTTTTACCAAACAAAATGGATGAGACATACTATGCTTGAACAAAATCACTAGCAACCCGACACCTGTTACTTTTCTAGTGTTTTACATGCCTTTAATATGTGCACTTTGTGATTTTGAAAACACATAAATGTCATATAATTGAACTCTGTGCCCTACTATTGCCAAAAACATTTAGTACCATGGTTATAGGGTGAACCAGCATAATACTAGATACATGAATCACATATCACTATAAATGCTGCCTAGCAAATATTCTCTCAAGAGTTTTTTTTCTACAGTGTTTTTAAAAGTATCACATTTTTTCATGTTTGAAACCAGTTTTTTTTTTTTTGTTTATACTTTGGCTTTAGACCATATTTCATAGCTATGTATGGCCCAATGTAAAATTACAAAATGGCAGGCTACCAGTTGGCTGTTTAAAAAAAATAGAAACATAGTCAAATTAATGGGCAAATTAACTATAATTGTGGTAAACTTGATAGATGGAATTGAGATATTGAAGAAAACTTCATAATGCCATCACAAGCCAGTCCGAAAAAAATCCAAAATGAGTTTACTGGTGAAACATCAAATTGACAGTACCATACCAGCATCAAATAACACCAGCTGACCAGCATAAGTTGTATGACAAACAAGAACAAAGTGCAACTGTACCTGAAAAGTCTGAAAATGCATCAGCTTTTTCAGAACTTAAGGAAAATAAATGTGACTTTTCTTGTGGGTTCAGTGTACTTGACAAGACAACTTACATATAGCCCTACATAACCTCGCTTAACCAAATACAGAGAGTGTGGTGCCACCAGACTACAATAAGAGAGGTCCTGGGTTCACTATCTTGTGTCCTTGAGTAAGACACATTTACTACCTAGAGTACTGGTTAATACCCAGGAAGTGGTGGCTCCATCCTGACAAAGACAGGCATGATTGAAAAATTGCTGACTGGGCCGTCAAACCTCAATACTAACAAACAAGCTAAACCAAATACAAATGCATGCATTGAACAACCATTAATTATAATATTACAGGTATTCCTGTGGCCCTACAGTATATGACAGCTCTCATATCGGACATGCCAGCAACTATATTCGCTTTGATATCATCAGGAGAATCCTTCTGGAGTTCTTCGACATTAATGTCACCTATATGATGGGCATAACAGACATTGATGACAAAATTATCAGGAGATCTGAGGAGGTTGGTTCAATCATAATTTAAGCCGCGACGCGAGAAAACCGGTCTTCGGGGTTTCCGACCAGGTCCGACACAAACCGGCCTGTACAAGCTCAGAAAAGAGCTAGAAGCTTGAAATTTCGGATTTAAGTAGAAGAGGAATTGTACTATCCGAGTAGCGAAAACAAAGGCGCTGATCAGCTTCGCGGTTACCGCGAAGCTGATCTGCGACTTTGTTTTCGCATAGGCAATAATCCCGTTTTCTCACGATGCGGCTCATTTAAGCAGCATTGTGAGAATGCATTAAGCCTATCACAGACAGAAGGAGGGTTGAAGTTTCTGATTATGAATTATTGTATACTAAGAGAAATTCTACTAAAGCTTAGTAAATGCAAGGATTTTTGAGCTTAATTAGACTTTACAGCATACCTGATTTTTACATGCACTTTCTACTATTTTACAGGGAATTAAAATGTTTCAACACCAACTTACATGATTGTACATTTTACAAAATGTGGAATAAAATGTATTTTAGTGCAAGGAAGGATTACAAAAAAACTTATCCAAGCAATATACAAAGATATTTTAGGTTGTAAAAATTGAAAAAAAAGAACGATGTTTTTAATATTTTTTTCAAAACGTTGATCATGGGTACAAGTTAGGCGGTTCTAAGGAGTACCCACAATCTATGTTGTGGTTCAAAAAATGTGAAAAATAGGTGTACCCCTATACACCCCAATTTTACTTTACAAAAGTGTGGTTTAAAGGAGCATACTTTTCATGGACATGTTATGCTGATGAGATTTCTTGTCTTTACCATTACGAAATCTTGCCCATGCAATACACATAGATTTTCTTGAGTTTTAAAATGAAGGTTCTAATGAGTACCCACAATCTATGTTTTGGAGCAAAAATAAGAAAAATAGGCATACCCCTGTAAACCCCAATTTTGCTATATAAAAGTGGGGTTTAAGGGGGTATACATTGCACTGGCATGTTTTCCTGATGCTAACAGCTAGATGAAGAATGTTCAGCCATCACTAGTCACTATGAAAGGGAGTTCTTTGAGGAGATGTTGGGGTTAAACATGATGGCGCCTTCCCTGACCTCTAGGGTCACAGAATATGTCCCTGTCATCATACAGTTTGTACAGGGAATCATGGACAAAGGGCATGCTTATGTTGGATCAGATGGTAAATAATTTAAACTCACTTCTCTTTTTCAGAACATTTAAATCAAAGTTGTTAACTTCTTTTTCAAGTAAGCTGGTTGTTGTCATTCAAGGAGCATAAAAATGTGTACATGTCCATTTGATCTCCTTGGGAGTTTGGATACTAGAAACTTTGGTAAATATTTTATATAATTTCCTATATCCTTTTCGAGTCTGGCTGGTACAGCCTGGCTTAATTTTGACAAGGTTGGAAACCCCAAAGACAGACTCTAATGACATTCTCTAATGACATTCTCACTGATTTCAGGAAGTGTATATTTTGATGTAGAGGCCTATGGACAGTACAACAGATTTGTGCCGGAAACTCGACAACCTGATAGAGAAACAAAGGCTGGGGGTAAGTTCAGGGACCTAATTGAGCCGCCTCGTGGGAAAACCAACAATGTGGTTTCCGAACAGGTCCGACACAAACCGACCTGTGCAGTCGCAGAGAAGAGCTAGAAGCTCGAAATTTCGGATTTAAGTAGAGGAGGAACTGTACTATCCGAGTAGCGAAAACAAAGGCGATGATCAGCTTCGCGGTTACCGTGAAGCTGATCTGCGTCTTTGTTTTTGCCTATGCAGATTGTTGGTTTTCTCATGGGGCGGCTCAATTGTTCAAGTGGATAGCTTGTGATAGTTCATAGCTCATTAGAAGCAGGAATTGAAGCAGGAGTTGAAGGCTTCCTTATTAGAAGAAGGAGTTGAAGGCACTTAACAGATGCCTCCAATGAGTATCTACAACATACGCTTCTTATGAGCATCAAAGATGTCTGTACAACTTTCATTTTTCTACAGAATAAGGTCACTCAACAACAACAAAAGTAAAAGATAAAAATCACCGATAAGATAGAGATTTTGCTTGTAAATTAACTTACTGAAATATGTTATAGACACTATTACCACAGATATGTGACACAAAAAATGGTGTATACTGAAGATTAAAACTGCTTCATACATTTCAGGTAAACCTGGCAGTATGAAATTACTGTATAACTAAGGCAGAAAGCGGTAATACTAAACTCTATGTTCTTTATTACAGTGAAGAAAAACAGTCAAGATTTTGCCCTATGGAAGGCTATGAAGCCTGGTGAACCTTACTGGGAATCACCCTGGGGTAAAGGTCGACCTGGCTGGCATATAGAGTGCTCGGCTATGGCAAGGTATAGTTCTACCACTTAATTTGTTTGTACTGAAGTTTAACATCCCAGTTATCAATTTTTTAGTCGTGTCAGTTGGGTATTAACCAGTACTGTGGAGACTTACTGTGCCTTGTTCAAGGACACAACACAGTGCCGCCAGTGAGAATGGAATCCAGGACATCCTGATTTGGTGTTTGATGATCTACTTCTATGCCACTGCGCTTCCCTGCTCTACCTCTTTATAACATGCATCACCATTATGCAATTTTAGTACAACATGGCCACATCAGTAAATAATCACATTCAATATAACATACACCTGTACCTCTTTATAACATGCTTCGTTACAACATGGTTTTGGATATAACACTGATCACTGTGGGACCCCAATTGGTCATTTTAGACTATTTTTGCTATGTCTATACATTTCACTCTTGTTATAACACGGGTTGGATAGCTTACACGGAAATTGGCATGGACCCCAACGATAGTGTTATAAAGAGGTTGTGGTGTAGTTATAACTTTCACACTATAACATATCCTCTAATCTCTATATTTGGACCCTAAACAACTTTAGTCGGTATGGTTGAAACAGACTAAACAGAGATTTTGCTCTTCTTATTAGATTCACAACCATGATTAAAAACTGCCACATCTTATTAATAAAGAATATAGAGACTATAAGCATTTGGCTTTTAGTGATCAAGATATCTTAAATCTTTCAATGAACCAACTTACTGTGAAAAGAATTTTTAAATACAATTTTAAAACATCACCCTTCTCAACCCACAAAGTGTTTTACAAAGATTATGAAACCTGTAGCTTTTTATTATAGCCGAGTGTTTGGAAGCAAGATAGACATCCATTCAGGAGGTGAAGACCTGAAATTTCCACATCATGAGAATGAACTTGCCCAGTCAAGATCACACTATGGTTGTACACAGTGGGTCAACTATTGGCTACATACAGGTTGGTCCGCATTTGCAACTTATTTAGCATGTTCAACCTATGGAAACGGTGTATTAGAAAAACGGTGAATCAACGGGGGTTAATCGGAAAAATGTGAAGCATCGGCGATGTGTCGGTGAGACATCGGGATTTGCACTAGATAAAAGGTATGTTGTTTGTTTACTTCTATTTTGAAGCGAAAGCTAAAAATACTGCAGAAAATAAAAACAAATTGAACACTTGCAGGAGCTGTAAGGGTCTTTGATGCAGCCCCGGAAACCCTAAAATTGTTGAAAATGTATTTTGTTTAATCGCCACAGTGCGCCCCATTTTACTACTCAAACATTTCAGTTGACTTTTGGTTGTATTTTTTGTTTATTTTTTATGCTTACATCGAATTACGAATGTAAACAACCTTAATTCAGATTGGTGAATATAGAAAAGTAAGCTCCTGATTATCAACCTTCAGAAAATTTGTAAAAAAGACTGGGAAAATCGAGATTCAGCCGGGTGATTGATTATTTGGTGAGTCTCCGGGCAAGTTGTGTGTGTCGCCGGGGAGCAACCAAATTTTGATGGAATAAAACTTTATTCTCTTAATTCTAGCCAGTACATGATTGTTGTTTTTTAACTTTAGTTTGAGTGGGATCATATCTATCCCAATTACGGATGCTATAAACACACGTTAATCGCCGGCAGTGATGAGAACTCGGACATTCCTCGTCCGCAGCGTCCGTCATATCGCACTGTTCGCATATATATAGTTTTTTTTTTTCGCTGGTTAAATGAAGCTGAAGCAAATGAAAACGTGTAAGAAATAATTGGAAAAGATACTGTCTCCAATTCTTAAATTTCTTCGGTTGCCGATTTGAAGACTGGGAAAATTATAGCAGTAAACGCAGGTCCAATCGTTGTTTATCAGGGCCTGAAATGCCCCCTCTGATGTCTACCGCTGAGGTGCCAGATGATTGCGTGTCGAAGCTTAACGTTTCTTGTGAGATCTAGGGACAAAGATACCACAGTCACAGCCCCCGCTAGAGCGCCGTAGCCAAAGCGGTAGAGCGTCAGACTGTCACTCTGGAGCGAGAGGTCCTGGGTTCGATCCCCACGAGCGCCATGTAGGGTTCGAGCCCCGCACGGGTCACATGTGGGACAAGTCAAGTTCTGCTTGCAGGTGTGTCAGGTGCTTTTTCCGCTGGAGTACTCCTATTTTCGCCCCACCTACTGATTTGTTAATGAGTGAAATAATTGGCTTTTAAGGCACGTAAAACTTAATCAATAATAATAATAATAATAATAATAATAATAACAATAACAATATCAATAATAATAAACTGATTCGTAAAACATGACATTTCGACAGGTTCCCAAGTTTGATTTGCTTTACAATATACCGGGACAATGCATACCTGACGGTATTAATTGATGTTAACTTTAGGTTCGGTCTCCTTTTGTTGCTCAGTTCACACGACCGGACATTTATTTTCTCATGGGAAAAATGAGGATTTTCGACATGACTATCCGAGTAACACAAGTATAAGCGTTTCCAAAACGCTTGCGATCTCTCAGCACTAATTTCACTGTATGACCACGTATAAATCCACGGCGATAACCACAGACCGAAAAGACTCTGACAGCTCGGTTCAACGTGAGCTTTCATACCCGAGCCGGCATGCGCTATTTAGTGTGACCCAATCGAAGCTGCCTTGTCCAATCAAGTACGACCGGAAGTGTGGTCGATTTACAACAAGATTCCAGCCCTGTTCAGTTATAAAAGCGCTCTCGCCGTGGCGAGATCGCAAAAAGTAACTCGAGTAACAAGGCCAAACAGCACGAGTTACAGTAATGCGCATACGTATCTACGTCATGTGCTTGCGTATAACTGTACATGTAACTCTCACTTAACTCGTGTTGGCATTCAATGTTACTCGAGTTACTTGTGTTACTCGGAGTGCTGAATGCAAATGGTGATTTTATCAGGAATAGTGATAGTTCTTTCCATATTTTGTATGTGCAGTTGGAACATCAGACACAGATTAATTTGTGCCCAAATATGCACTTTTAGAGGTCTCAGCAAATTGCTTATCAGCCATTTTCAAGTTGATTCCCGGTTTGCTTCAGTTTCCATTACTGTGGAATAACCTCCACATGGTGCACTAGGTCACTCACTATAACAACAAAGAGATAAATGATTTTGAAAGATCGAAAAAATGTCCACCAAAACTATCCTATGTTGCACCCCTTGATATTACCATAATAATTAAGTACTGTGTGAGATTTGCCATCTCTTGTGTAAATAGAATAACAAAGGTTACATTTTTGCCAAACACATGTACTGGATTTCCCATTTTCGTTGGATATTCAGACTTGAAGGTAAAATTATATATGTATACTTTTTTGTTTTGTTTTTTACTTCATTGATCATAAGTATGATGAATTCAGTTTAATTGGCTAGCATGCATTATTTTCGATTTGCCGTATCAACCAGAACATCAGCATACATAGAACTTTTTTTTAATCACGGAAACAGCTCCGTAAAAAGGAACGTATCGTAATCTATAGTTTAGTTCTTTGACTCAGTTACCTGGGTCCAGTTGTTCAAAATTGCCGACTGCGTTAGTTAACAATTCGTACAAAATTCAAACATAAGTATTCAAAATACAGTAAAAACTGACATTACGAAAACACGCCCATACAATACACAGCGATTTCAATACACAGCGATTTTTTCCGCTGCAAAAAATGAAAATTTTCAGTTGAAAAAGTTTTATAATGTTCTTATTTTGGCTCAAAACATAGATTGTCGGTACTCGTTAGAACCGCCTCGCTGATGCGGTTCTAATTAGTACCCACAATCTATGCTTTGGAACGAAAATAAGAAAAATAAGGATACCCTTGCTACATAAAAGTGGGGTAAGATGGACGGGCATTTCTGCATGATGAGAGAGGATTCTCACATTTCTTCAACAAAAATAACAGTACATTTCATTATGTAGCTAGTTTTGTTAACAACGATAGCGTTAAGCCAACAATGTTTTTAACAACTGGGCCCTGATATTTCTGTATTTGTTATTCTAGAATAGTGTATGAAGGTATTTCCACCAAGATGTACGTATGTATTTCTAGCAGAAAACGTATTATTCACCATTTTTGCTGATAATAGGAAACAGCAATATGGTAAATTTTAAGCTTTCTACCAGAAAATTGTAGCTTGGTGTGGAAATACTTTCATACATTGTAGTTAGATGACTGCAGATCCTGATTGTGGTAACAGTTTTGTCTAAAATTTATCCAGCATTCCACACAGATGTGAACAGAATCAAACAAGGGAGCAACTTGTAAATGGCTGATAAGCAATTTAGTGAGACCACCAAAATACATATTTGGACATAAATTAATCTGCATTTGTTGGACCAACTGCACAAAAGTATAGAAAGAATTACTATCAGTATTCCTGATAAAATCACAATTGAGCCACCGCATGAGAAAACCATTAATTTGCATATGCGAAAACAAAGGCACAAATCAGCTTCCCGATAACCGCGAAGCTGATCAGCATCTTTGTTTTCGCTACGCAGATAGTACAATTCCTCTTTTTCTTAAATCCAAAATTTCAAGAGTCTAGCCTGCTTCTGTGACTGTACAGCCTGATTTGTGTCGGACGTGGTCGGAACTCCAAATTGTTGGTTTTCTCATGCACAGGCTCAATTGGTAAATTTTATAACAAGCATTAGATTTTAAGATAGGCATCCCCTTAAACACCGACTGTTTTTCGCCTCGGAGGTAAAATTCCGACACGTCCCCGCTCTATGGGGGTGCACATTCTTTCGTTGTTAAGTTGTTAAGTGACAGAATAAGTGGAAGAAAGGTCATTGTACCAAAGCATGACAGAAGTTCGTGTATTACATTAACGATCATACATTAGTGGTCATTTCATAGGCGTGTATCATAAATTTCATATGAAATGTAAGATTTTTATTATAAGAGTGTAGAGATTTTTTTTCTTTGATAAAATATCGTTGTCACGGACCTTACTAATTAATTTGTTATTACACATGTGGTCATCTCATTTTATGGCATGACCACATAGATGTGATGCGATATATGAACGTTCGTTGAGCTACGGGCGTGGCAGCTACTTCGGTCATGCAGCCCAAAGACGTTTCTTTTGGGTCACATTTTTATGTATATACCGTAATTTTACCAAATCTGTCATTTGTCCTATATCTGTCATTTGTCCTATATAAATGTATACACCCTATATACTGTCGGATGCAACCAAATTCTTACAGCGCAGATTGTTGCAATATCACAAGACACATGCCGAAAGGGAATGTGTTGACTGGAAGCCGGATAAATTAGGCAACAACCTACAACACAGCAATGAATTTTTCACTGTAGGTTGTTGCTCAATCGATCTGACTACCAATCAGTAAACTCCATTTTTGTCAGGTTTCGTGTGTCGCTGCATCAATCTGCGCTGTAAGAATTTGATTGCATCCAGCGGTATACGGCGGGGTAAATTAAGCCCAATTTGACCTTGCTGTACCATAGTTGGTTTGTCTGAATTTAAGGCTTTACGTCCCAGTCAACAACTATTCAGTCATGTCTGGACGGGGCCACCGCTTCCCGGGTATTTAACAAGAACTAAGGAGAGTTAATGTGCCTTGCTTAAGGACACAACCCGGTGCCACCGGTGAGGATAGAAAGGTAAAGAAATAACCTTTAATAATCAAGAAAGTCAGACTTTAACGATGGTCAGTCCTAAAAGGGAATAAGTCACGATTAACGACCGACATTAACATTGTCACATTTTTTAAACAACAAATCACTGCCAGCACGAATTAACAGAATTCGAGGCTAACGCACAAGCAGGCTGAAAAAACAAACAGATCCACTGTTGATACGAATAACATAGAATGCAGAAATGCGTATCAGTCAGAAGGTTTATTTTCATAAATCTAAAGTAGTTCCCCTGGGGGTGTTACTACCCAAGCTCTGGGCCTATAAACGAGGACATATAAGACAGTATATAAAGTTTCAGGTGAGCGCTGCCGCGCTCTCATGGCCATTGGTCCTCTAGAATATACCTGGTAAACTGAGGCTATGTGGTAACGCGTCGGACTCCAGAGCAAGAAGTCAAGAATTCGAACACCATGATCATCTTGTAGTGTCCTTTTGGACGTGACACTTAATCTCCCCAAAGTATATGCCAACTACCCCGGAAGCGGTGGCAATGAAAAATTATTGACTAGGACGTTACACAACAACACCATTCAATCTCGATATTGGCAATTCAATGTCAAAACATGGTTATGACTTGAACCACTTTCAGATCATGTAACAACTTTGAGTTCTGGAGAATATTTTTAAAGGATTTTACCAATATATGGACGTGGCGGCCGCCTTTGGCATGGGTCATTTATATACATGCCAGTGAGGCTTCATATTTTTCTGCAATTTGTAGTTTCACGGCAATCACTAATATTTCCTTAGAAGCCTCCGTGGCATGGTGGCCAAGCTACTGGCCTTGTAAATCAGGGGTCGTGTGTTCGATCCTTGGCTTCTCCAGTCTTTCGGGTGAGACTTTAAACCGAGGCCCCTTCTCCATATGACCTGACAGCTGTTGAGTGGGAAGTAAAACACCAATCAAACAAAGAAACAAACTAATATTTCCGAAAATATTTCCAGATGTCGTTAGCAGTTAACGGACGGCTCATCGGAACTAAAATTGCAATTTGGTGATGACGCTATGTAATTGCTCAAAATATTACTGGACTTTACAAAATTACTACAGTTGGGGTTGAGTTTAAAATGAATATATATACATGTACATATTTTAAACAACAAACGGTAATCCGTTTGGGAACGATTTTCACACAAGTGCGTCTGGCACTGGCAATGATTCAGGTGAAGGCTAGCGTTTTACACTTGTTGGTCTAGCAGCAGTGCACTTTAATTTCCCAACAAGAAAGGGTCGAAGATGATGCGGAATATGAAATTACCGGGTCGAAGATGACACGGAATATGAAATTACCTTGATCAAAAATAGCTCTAGAGTGTTTATAATCGGAAATTAATGCAATAAGTTTTGATTGCCCGATGTCATGACTCACAAAATTCGCCCCGTTGTCTCACACAACTTGCCCGATGCCTCACATTATGTAAATGCACCTAGCATTAAATCCCTTTGCAATGCTTGACGAGATTTTATTTTTTGTGGGAATTTTCCAGTATAATATTATTCATTTGCAAATACCAACGTGACCTTCTTGGTCCATTTCTTTTACTAAAAATCAAACGAAAATGTGTTTTCGTGGCCTTGAAAGGCATGCCCTCTAAAATGGGGCGCACAACCACGCGTTTCTTGGAATATTTATTTACAAACTGTTTACATAATAAAGAACAATAATGATTTCTACAGCTCCTGCAGCAAACAGAATTTTGACATGCAACGTCACCCAGCCATGTCGGAACAAAACAAAAAGAAGATTAAAACTACGTACCGTGTCGCCATTGTAAATCCCGATGTCTCACCGACACATCGCCCGATGCTTCACATTTTTCCGATTAACCCCCGTTGATTCACCGTTTTTCTAATACACCGTTTCCATAGGTTGATGTTCTCTGAAGAACAATACATTTTTACTGAAATACGAGGGAAGATCCAAAATAACGTTGACATTTGCTGTCACTTCAACATGGGTAGTTCAATTTTAGAAAAATTTATATCACGATACATCAAAACATCTGCTTATCGAGATAAGGTAAAACAATTACAGATTTTGTATGTATCGTAAACACGCCGTGCTATTTTAAAACCATGGTTAAGCATAGGCGGCGCACGCGAATTTTCGGAAATGTACTTTTTCATATATGTGTCGATGAAATGTAAATTGCGCATGCGAATCACACAAAAATAAGCCCCGTAGAAGCATTAAGTTACGAGAATGTTATGCAGAAATTTGAAATGATTTGGTGTACGCGTTTTTGAAATATCAATGTAATTTGTGAGCCTTTCTACTGCTTTTAACGTTAAAAACGTCGTCGGCAGGCCTGGCTTAAATCTGTTGGATTTCAAAAATTGCCAGGATCTTTTAAAATGCCTAAACATAGCGCTTAAAGGAATCGATTCGGAAACGCATATTTGGCCCTGTACATATTCATTTAGATGTTACAGTACGTGTTACAAATCAAATTCCAACGATTTACCCCATAATAAGTACAGAATCATCGATTGAAAAATACGCTAAAATGCGTCTCGAATCGCGAAGGTTGTCGCCATATTTGTTTACCTGTGACGTCACTAACTCACTTTCGGTTGAGAGCCATTTACAAGCGTTCGTTTTCCTCTTCATTTTATCGATAAAATTCGCAGAGAACAAAAAAAGAAATAAAAACAGAAAAATGTCATCTGTCATAGGGATCTCGCGGACGCAGGACCCGGGACGAGTAAATCTGGGCTCAGACACATGGTTTTCCTCAGTAGTGATTCCCGGGGCGCAAGTTGTTTTTGCCGCGATATGTCCCTATATTTTACCTGTGTTTTGTTGTCTGTGAGCCAAAAAAGCATCTTAGAGACATCCATCCGAGTGTATTATGCACCTTTATGATGTAAATCCAATCAAAATTATGTAACGATAGTTAGGTAGTCGATAACCTTTCATACGATTAATGGCGATCAAACGATTTAAGGAACGGCGGTCGCATCTTTTGATGGCGCGTGTCTTTATGTAAACAACTTATAATGGCGATCAAACGATTTAAAGAATGGCGGTCACATCTTTTGATGGCGCGTGTCTTTATGTAAACATCTTTAATTGCAGTCATTGTTGACAGGTTAACTGACCGTTTGAGGCGTGTTAAATACCGTGTCACATGCTAAAAATAATTATCCGCATGAATGAAAATCTTTTCTGGATTGGTGGCAAACAAATTAGAAACGCATGCGCATTGAAAAACAATTAGTAATGGGCGGTTCATCTCCAATTATAAATTAAATAAAATAGATAGCTGAGGCAAATTAATCAAATAAAAAAAGTGAGATTAACCCTGGAGTGTGTACCGATTCCGTTTTGGAATAAAATGGATGAAATACTTGCGAATTCATATTCTTTTTCTATTGTGCGCGATTCTTTGACGAATTGTATGTGAAATACCAAAATTCGGAATAAAAACTACCGTGCGTAGATACATGTAACAGTAATTCCATTCCGTTCATACTGGATTATTAATAAGAAATAGTGAAAATGTCTACACCTACGAATTTTTTATCGCTTTGGGGGAAGCAAAAAGCCAACGACAGGTATCTGAAAAAAAATCTTTTACCTCCTTTCTGTGGCTTCTTTTTACAGTTAATTGCCTGGCACTAAGGCATCTTCGGTAAATATTATTCTCCGGTATTATCACATAAACACTTCTATCAAGTTTAACGCAGAAAATATCCACAAATACAAAATAAAATAACGAAATTATCGCGAGAATATTTGAACGTCTTGCAATTGAATTGAGCGGCTTAAAGAGAAAGTGAGTGAGTGACGTCACAGCTTTATACTGGTTACCGCGTTCACCGTGTAATTATCGATAAACCGGTAACCATACCCGATAAAGATGGCGATTCACTCAGATGCAGGAAAAAACGAAGGTTTCCCAACTTTGAATACGAATATTTTGCGTAACAAACCCGATATGCATTCTCTTGTACCAGGAATGAATTTATGATGGTATTTTACGTATACATACTGCGTCTTACGATGCGGCTCCATTTACCCCCAAATTTCTTGTTAGATACCAAGAAAGCATTTGTTCTGAGAATTTCTTACCCAACATGACTAGAGAATAGGGATGATAATAATCAAGCAATTAATATTAATGTTTTGCATATAAGGTTACCTACATGCAGAGTATGATCCAGAAAATATGAGCCGCCTAGTGGGAAAACCAACAGTGTGGTTTCAGAACAGGTCTGACACAAACCGACCTGTACAAGCACAGAAAAGAGCTAGAAGCTTGAAATTTTGAATTTAAGTAGAAGAGGAATTGTACTATCCCAGTAGCGAAAACAAAGGCGCTAATCAGCTTCGTGGTTACTGCGAAGCTGATTTGCGCCTTTGTTTTTGCCTATGCATATTGTTGGTTTTCCCATGCGGCAGCTCATGTAAGGGGTTGTACATTTCACGGTCATATTCTAAAGATGGGCAGATTAGTTGGTGTTTGATTTGTACATAAAATTGGATTTCTCTTTATGAGACTTGTTTTACATACAGGTTACCTACATACCGAGTATGACCCAGAAAAGATGTCCAAGTCCCTGAAGAATACAATATCTGTAAAGGATCTACTAGACAACTACAGTGCCAATCAGTTTAGGATGTTTTGTATGCTAACTAACTACAGAAGCCGTAAGTGTGATCTTTGAAAAAATCTTTATTAGACTCTAACTTCCGTGATACAGGTAGTTTGGATTTCTCAATTGAAGTATGTGTGTAATTGAACAAGAAAAAGAAACAGAAACTGAACAACATATAGACTATACAAAGAGAGCATAGGATAAACCCAGCAAGGAGCTTTTTCCCAAAAGATGGCCAAACACAATCATACAAATATACATGTAAATGAGAAAAGCAGTACCAATACTGACATTAGAACAAGGTATACTATTTACCACAAAAGAATTACTTTCGTGAAATAGTCAGTAATAAGACCACAATATGTTGATAAATACAGAGGAATCTTTCATTTTCAGATCTGGTATACACTGATAACAAGATGGAACAAGCAATAATCTTAGACAACCAGATAGGCAACTTCCTACGGCAGTGTGATGGCTATATCAAAGGGCAACAACTCTCAGGGGATTTTAATGAAGCTGAGGTCATTCAGAGGTAGAGTTTAGTTTTAAAATAAACTTTGTATGAGTTCTACGAGGTATGGCAGGAAAGTTTGTAGACACCATTAGTATTTTCAACAGGAAAAGAAATTCAGTCAAAATGAATATATCTGGATTTGCAAAAATATTTCATGAGCAAACAGACGAAATTTTATGAAAATCTGGCCTACACGACATCTTCTACAGCCTTTTATGTACACCTCCCTAACCGGGAGCGGGGCAAGGGTCAACGTCTCAGTGACGTTACTTGAAGTTTATTGCTGTCAGTGCTTTATATATTTGTAACAAGTTTAACCGATGTTTCAGAGTTATTCCACATATTTTCCTTGGATATCGGTACAATTTTATTTTGTGTATCCAGCTGTCAAATGCAGATCTGTGCCAACTGTCCTCAGGTTCTCTGATGACCGGTTGAACATATGAAACCATTTTCATTCGCTGAGAATGTAAGACGAGTGCCCTCCCGCCGCCGTTTATCATCTTAGATGATCTATCGAGCATCCAAAAATCAACTCTGCCACTTGTAAACCAGTGACATACAAGCTGATAGCTTTTATGTTGTTGTTTATATCATTTCCATCGTGTTTGTTGGCCATTTCCATAACAAAAACACACAATTTTATGGTTATCGGCTGTTCTCCAACGTCAAAATTACGCCATTTTTTTCAAACAATTTTTTCTGACTGCATCTGAAATTTTATTCACAGATGTCAAACTGTACTGCCGCCAAGGCCCAAACATTCAGAAAACGTTGTTGATTGAACATTCTTTCAGGATCAAAATATTTTAACTTTACAGCACACTTCCGTGCCGTTTCACAAGCAAAAACAGAATGTGAAAATCGTCACATTTTATCACGTTTTGACACCTGCCCCGCACGGCCCTACCCTCAAGCAGAAAAGTGGCCATACCAAGCGTGTTATTACTTCAAATTGCACAAAATTTCTGAAATATACTCATAAGATATTGCTGCTTGAAATTATGCTAAACACTTCTTCAACAACGCGTTACTTTTTCTGATAGCTGAAGTGTCTACGAACTTTTCTGCCATACCTCGTAAATGCCTATTAAAAGAAAAATTGTTTTAAGACTTCTAAAATTCTAACAAAATTGTTCAAACATTGACTATGCTTGAGAAAGAATACAGTCAAATTGCAGTGTAGCTCCTGTCAGATTAGATACCTAATATACTATAATTGGGTCAGTGTGATTTGGGTCTTTTTAGATTTTTTCGCTTATAGAAAGGCTTAATCTTAGTTTAATTATTATATATAGTGTAAAACATTATTTCTTTTACAAGTGGATGCGAGGAAAAATAATGTAAAATCCTTGTACATGTACATGTAGCAGGATATGGTGAATGATTGAAATGAAGGACTTCATTTAATATTGTGCTTTTTTATGATACAGAGAAATGTACAAAGAATTTCAAAAGCTGCTCTACTAGAATACACTGAAAAAAAGTTATAAGAGGCCACCTCATATTTTTTCTTCTAGTTCAGAAAGTAAAATACGATCAATTAAAATTCATGATCATATGAATAAACCAATGTCTAACAGTGACTCTGTGAGTTTCTGCATTCCAAAACGCGTGATACTTCTCACACAGACGAAGCATGTGTAAAGGTATCCTCATTTCAAAAAGTCACACTTTATTAACATCAAATTAAATGTCATATTATGACGTTGTGTTTTTACATTTTAATTTATTTGAAAGTGCTACTGACTGCCATGATGCAAGATAAGATTAAGTCAAAAGTGTTGCTGCAATAAGAATCTTTGTTTCTGTTTTGTACATGCAAGAAGACAACAACCTGAATAACAGGAATTCAGCTTTTGTATGCAATTTGCATACCAACTTTGTTTTTCTCCAGTTGCATTATTATCAGCAGCACGGCATTGAAATTTTCAGCGATTATTTAGGTCAAATACTAAACTCTGATAAACTTTGAAAATTCAAAAAATCGTCCACCAATTTTGTTATTTTGTTCATTAAAAATTGGCATTGAAACCGGAAGTGTGTGGCAGCCTTGACCTTTTGGTCCACGAAAATGGTCTAAAACAGTTCAGTCGAGTTATATCTCTCATTTCCAGGCCTCATCAAGTGAATTTAACAGGGGTCAACATGTTTAAGAGGCACATTTATGAATTTTCCAAAAAATCTCAAAATTGGCGATTCTTAAAAATGCATAAAAATTCTACCAGTAGAGAAAATTCGAATGTTTGATGTTTTTCCGAGCCGTAACGACCCCTTTGATGACACCCATTCCTAATTTCAATAAATGGTGTGCTTTATCCAATTTTTTATTTAAAAACATTGATTTTTGCATTTTTACTCCAAAAACGCTTTTAGTGAAAGAAAATTATTTCTTAACACTTTGGAAATTTACTTACTTGAAAGACACGTCTTTCGGCAAAAAATCGTGCAATTTTGAACATGGCTTAGAAATAGGGATGTCAACGAATGCCGAAATTGGTATTCGAATATTCGCATAGGATATTCGAATATATTTGAATATTCGAATTATATACACATCTATGCCCAATAGACCCATTACGATGACTTACTTGGTGGTACATGTATTGAAAATATGAGGTACATGTATATGCATGGTATCGTATCTGGGCTATACCAATGGCGCCATGTAAGAAATCAACAAATTTTGCACAGAAAACTAGCCAATCTGGAGGTGTTTAATAATGACAAATATCTGGGGTTCTGTCTGAGAAAGCAATGACACACCATCATTGTCAAGCCAAGATTAAGTTCTGCATGCATGTCGTTGATATCCGCCACCAAGAATGCTTAGGGTCTATTGTAATCGTGTAGCCTACATGTACTTTGTGAAAGTGTTGTTCCTAAAGGATTGAGTTGTCAATCTATCCAGCCATCTTAAGTTTTCAAATGACACAGCTAAAATTGTAGGACTTTCACACCTTAAAAACATTTATTGAAAGCAAGCAATGCTTTCTTCTCAACTTGAATCAACAAAGTGTCACTTGAATCAACAAAGTGTCTCTTGAATCAACAAAGTGTCAAACTGTTAATTGAGCAATCTCAATTTGCAAGGGTGTCAAAATGTTGACCATCTTGAATTACTCAACAGACAAGCAGGATTACTGGTCATATTATTTTTCGACCTTTGGCCTTAAATTTGAGTCCTCCTTTAAACTGATACATGACAATATTGCAGGTTAGAAAATTATGCGAATATTCGAATCCAGAAATCGCATTCGAATATTCGTATGAAATGCGAATATTCGAACATTCGAATATTCGTTGACATCCCTACTTAGAAACAAAAAATGAGTTTGAAAAGTGGTCTCTTATAACTTTTTTTCAGTGTATACTGACATTTTCAGATTGAATGAGCATAAAGAGACCACTATGGCAGCATTTAAAGATGACTTTAAGACCTCTGTTGTGATAGCATCCCTGATAGACTTGATACACTACATGAATGTACAGTTTGATAAGGTAGCTCATACAGTTTTCCATTCTGAAAACTTGCCCATGATTTTTTTTTTCAGCTATAAGATTTGAAAATTTCATTCAAAAAAAAATATTAATTTTAACATTTTTGCTCAAAACAATGATTGTTGGTACACGTTAGAACCGCCTCAGCAAGTACCCACAATCTATGTTGTGGAGCAAAAAAAAAAAAAAAAATGTACACTGCTGAAGACCCCAATTTTACTATGTAAACGTGGGGTATAATGGGGTATGTATTTCACTGAGATGTTTGCCTGATGAAAGTTTCTGATCATAACAGTAAGGCAGAAAATTTTAATGTGTTGTATATTGACAGATTTTTAGTAGATGGAGAATCTTCATTGCGAACTCTCACTATGCTGTATCACACAAGGGCCCAGTTGTTCAAAACTTCGTTAGCTAAATCGTTAAGACCTCAACTTGTTAAGTAAATGCCGACTACATAAGCAAATACACTGTTATTTTTTGTTGATAAAATGTGAGAATCCTTTGCAATGCAAAGGATTCTCACATTTTATCAACAAAAAATAACATTGTATTTGTAATATTCAAGTTTGAAATTTTAACGAATCGTTTACTAACGATGTCGTTAATTTTGAACAACTGGTCCAAGCATTATATCTCTGCAAATTTTTTATGTTAACTATACCTTTAGCTTGAGCCAAAAGCAGTGGGTTATAAAGATTGCTTTTAGGTGCAAGCTGTTAGAAAGTCCCTTGACAAGAACGTTGAACTTAACAATATGATTCTGTAATTGGACGGTGACATAAGAAAACCGGTCGTCGGGGTTTCGGACGAGGTCTGACTCTACAGCTACAGAAAAGGGCACGAAGTTTGAAATTTTGGATTTAGGTAGAAGAGGAATTGTACTATTCATGTAGTGAAAACAAAGGCGCTTATCAGCTGTGCAGTTACTGCACAGCTGATCTGCACCTTTGTTTTCGTATAGACAAAAATCTGATTTTCTCATTCCACGGCTCAATTAATGTTTAATATTCACCTCAAACTTGCCATTTTAGGCCATATTTATTAGTTTTTCAACGTCTTTTACAGCCAGCTGGATCAACTCGTAGCCCTGGCGTTGTAGCAGCAGTCTCAGTTTATGTGAAGAGGTTGTGTAAGAAACTGGGCTTTCATAAAAAAGGATGGAAGGTAAAGTTCACATCACTTTTCTACTTGTTCGTTCACATACAAAAATTATACTGTACATTCAGAAATGTTCATGAGAATGTAATTTTCATGAATATTTGTGAATATTTGATACCTCCTGAATTCAAGGTTCTCCCTAATCAAGAATTTATGTAAGCCATAAAGACTACACAAACAGTCTTTCATGAATTCAAGACCTCGGTAAGGTAATCCAGAAAAAGAAAATTCACAAAATAAAAATGCGAAAATTTCCAAACTTACAGTATTCAGTACTGAGCTGCTTGGTCATAGAACCTGTCCACAGAGTTGTTTTTTTTTTTAAACCATGTAATTTGTCAAATCTATAGGGTCACTGAAGAGGCTTACATGTAAGTAGCCAATACCGCGGTATGGCCCATCCCCTTTCTCATTCATATTTTCACTGCTCTTAAAAGGATCTCAGTTTTATAAAACTGTGAACCATATTGAATAAAAAGTCATTTCAAACTCATCACATGCCTGCAGTTTGTGCCGGTAACCTTGAATTATGTTTAAATTATGTTATTATATTTATTAAATTATGTTCAGATAAAGTAAAGTGCTTATTTTTTATTTCAGATGACTAAAGAACCAGATAACCTAAAGCTAAAAGATGTTCTAGATAGCACTATAAAGTTTAGATCAACTGTACGGCAGTTTGCACTTAATCCACCACTTAGTTTACCAGGTAAGCACAGGTTTTAAATATAACGTGGACCATTAGTTTACTCAAACTGACATTTTAGACTGATTTTCCTATACATCTAAACATTTTTTTTTTTTTTTTTTTTTTTGCTGCACAAAGTGGTAATTAACACAGAAATAGGCTTGGACTCAAAGAGGTTGTGGTGTATCTCCTCAGCTATGTATTCAGATTTCATTGGAATGCAGATGGAACAAGCATATGCATGGTTAGATTGATTTACTCAAGATATCACTGCCTTTTGTCCCATTTAATAATTGACAAAGTTCTTTAAAGTGTGAACATCATATTCTTTGCATTGACCAATATCTAAATATGCAATGGAGTTTTGCTAAGCAAGAGAGTAGAGTGGTGTGGTGTGATAAATAATGTAGAAAACAAAACACTTCTGGATTGGTATACAAATGTGTATGTTTCAGACAATCTATCTAAAGCTGAGAAGAAGAAAGAAAAACAGAAGATATCTGGGCCCCTGCTAACTGCTTGTGATGAAATTAGGGATGAGTTTGCTCACTGTAACATCAGTATACGGGTAAGACTCCTATCGCAAGTTTCAAGACATCATTATGCCATTTAATACTATCTTGAAGAATCCTATTGGTTATTTCTCATATTTACAGCATCGATGCCATGCCAGAAATCTCCCGTTTTGTGTCACCAGTGGTCAGATTGACTATGCTCAAAATAACTGTTGGAAAAAGTTATAATGTTATTGAGACACAATTGAAGGGGTTAAGTATTAAGTATTACTGATGTTATTTTCTTTCAGGACCATAAAGAATATTCCTCCTGGGAGTTTGTCCATGCAGGGCCCCATGAGGAGGGGTCGGAATGGGACCAGACAGATGATGATAAAGAAGGGGACAGCTCATAAAACACATACAAAATCCAAGACACATGGACAGTCTGATACTAGTGACTCCAAATCCAAAACTAGTGCTCCTAAGCATGATCCCTCAGATCCAGACATGAGCAAACCTAAAGACACTTGAAAAAGTAGAATTTAGGAACGCTTATAGGATTAAAATTACTGTGATATCAGGGTTAAAGTCTAGGTTTTGTTGCTTGATTGTGCTAGTGATGTAATAGCTGTGCCATGTGTGAACACCTTACAAATATAGTAAATGTACAGTTTTCGTTACTGAAAAGGTTGTCTCTGATGAAAGGATGTGCTCTTTTCCAAAATTTAAAGATAACAGCCTATAAAGGCTAAGGCTGCCCCATCAAAGTGTCAGAAGGATAAATAATATGAGCCTGTGTGTGAGAAAACCAACAATTTGGGTTCTGACCAGGTCTGATACAAACCACGCTGTACAGTCACAGAAGCAGGCTAGAAGCTTGATATTTTGTATTTAAGAAGAAGAAGGATTGTACTATCCATGCAGTGAAAACAAAGACGCTGATCAGTTACGGCACAGCTGATCTGCGGCTTTGTTTTTGCCTATGCAAATTGTTGGTTTTCTCATGCGGTGGCTCATATAATAAAATTGACACCCCAGCTATTCAAGAAATGAAACAAAATAAAATCATGCATTAATATTGTCTATACCCAGTTACCCATATAGCCTACTCTATTTATTATACTTTTGAAGAACCCTCAAGATATTCATGAATTTTCAAACAAAATGTACCAATTGCGTTAAGCAATGCAAGAACATCAAATTATATGGGGATTTGTTGTTGATATAATAAAGAAATTTTGAATTATTTTATAACATTTTGTGAAGACTTTAAGGTGCTAGATAGAGTCTCTGTCTTTGAACATTGTAGATTCAGGCATGTACCCATGTAGAATAATATTTTTCTTAATCATTATTTGAGCCATGTTATCGGAAAACATATGAGCAGCGTTATGAGAAAACCAGGTTTTTGCCTATGGGAAAACAAAGGTGCTGATCAGCGCCTTTGTTTTCGCTGCTGGGATAGTACCATTCCTCCCCTACTTATATCTGAAATTTCAAGGTTCTAGCTTTCTTCTTTGAATGTACAGGCCATTTTGTGTTGGACCAGGACTAGGTCGGAAACCCCGAAGACCGGTTTTCTCACGTCGCAGCTCATATATAGCTTGAAGCTATAAGCTCTATAAAAATCCAGATATCTCATTCTACTTCCCATGATCCCCTGTGGTGAAAACTGTAAGCTAAAGAAAAGTAATAAAAAATGAAATGTGCAATGTATATATGTATGTGTATTCACTTATTTCTGTCCCTGTAAAAAAGAAAAAGTAGGCAGTGATCAGGAAACGGGATTCCCACTCCAAAAAACGAGATGAGAAAAAAACTAAATTGGCAATCGGGTACTGATATTAAGTTGTTAAGTTAACTATCAAAACCTGATGTACATGTATGATGTTTGTGGATGATTTTCTTGAGTGGTGCTTGACAAATGAGCCGCCTCATGGGAAAACCAACAATGTGGTTTCCGACCAGGTCCGACACAAACCGGCCTGTACAAGCACAGAAAAGAGCTAGAAGCTTGAAATTTCGGATTTAAGTAGAAGAGGAACTGTACTATCCGAGTAGCGAAACCAAAGGCGCTTACCGCGGTTACCGGTTACCGCGAAGCTGATCTGCGTCTTTGTTTTCGCATATGCAGATTGTTGGTTTTCCCATGAGGCGGCTCAAATGCAGTGATATACCATAGGCTGTAGAACTTGATGAGTGTTTGTGTGCTGTAACTTGTACAATTGCCTTTATTTTCTTTCTGCTAGATGCTCATAATAAAAGAGACCTAATTAGTTTTATGAATCACTCCAACTCAATAAACTAAGGTTGCTGTGTCTACAGTTAAAAAATTTGGCTTATTTCCAAGTTAATATGTATTATGAAAGAGTAGAACCTAACACTCGAGGGAAGAGTAAAATATACAAATGGGCCAAGATCTGAAAAAAGGGGTCTTATGGCATAAAAATCAAAATTAAGTAATTACACATAAAAGACCAAGTTCTGAAAATGTGAAGAGATTATCTTTTCAAATAGCAAAGATATGAACATTGAAAGGTATGCTGTTGATGCAATCTAAACATGACGTCACAAAACTGTTGATGACGTTAGGACGTTGATGACGTTAACGTCTTTAAAATTACTGTAATTAAAAGAAGGTAAGACTAAAATTCTCGAAATTCTATGTGTTTCTTGAAGTTTAACATCTATACTACTGCACAGACTACGCAAAAAGCACGAACCCACAAACTGTTTGATAAAACATGCAATACAAAGGGCATACCTGCTTTTTAAAATGAGAGTAGTCCTTATGGCGCAATGGTTGCCATGGCAACATACATGATTTTAATAACGTTTGACCATAAGAAAAGTAAGTGTCTTGGATTGTGTTACAATATTACAGCTGTATGAAATAAATATCAGAACATGCCAAATATTTCAAATTTGGATGGTTTTTAAATTTTAATAGCATAAAATGTACTTGAATGCCCGAAGATACCTGTTACCAGATCCGCGCTCAAATGTATATTAATGATGCCTGTCATGACTTCTATCAGTAAAGCATTGATACTTGGACCATAGATACCCTCTAGAGTTGGCTTTCATTCCATGGCATCGGATGATTCAGATCTCAGGGTTCATGCCAGGGGTGGGGCTAGAGGTTAAAATCTAGAACACCATCAATAAATGGACCCAAACATGCTTACAGGTCACTGTGACCTAATTTCATGGTTCAGTGATTTCACAAGTGAGTAGGATCAGACCTTTGACCCCTAAGTGATAATAGATTTCTATCTCTTGTAGATCACGGTGAACAGTTAGGTGTTTAAATTGCTAAGGATTGGGAATAGAATGTAGATAGCAGCAATGTTTGTACTAAGGCTAACAGAACCACTGCTTTACTGAAACTAAGTACATTTATGTCTTCCCAAAGATGCTAAAGGTTCTCTGGTCCCTGGGGGGTGGGTGGGGTGGGGGGTAATCTGAACTTTTTCATATACATAGGCTCGGCCCCAGTAATAGCTCCATTGGCAGATTTAGATGGGGTTCGGGTGGTTTGCTTGAACCCCCCTCTGAGACCAAATTATTTCAGTTTCATGAGGAAATTTATGATAAATGGGGTAAAATGTTCAAAACGAACCCCCTCTCGATAGATTTGAACCCCTTCCCCACCCCTTCCAGAAATCCTGGATCTGCCCCTGAGCTCTGTACCCCAAAAATACCTGGAACACCCCCCAAAAATACCCGTAATTTCTAGCACACCCCAAAAATATGCAAAATTTTAGTAAAAAATAAAAATAATGCCTATTTTGTTAAACTAAAACCTGTAAAAATAGTCAAATTTTAAGTGACCCCCAAAACATTCTCCTCCAAAATAATCTAACCCAAATAAATATTCAAATTTTATGACCCCATCACCCCCCCCCCCCTCCAACACACACACACACACCCAAAATGACTCCCAAAATTTCAAAAATCAAAATTTTGACCCCCAAGAAGTCAGCCTCTGGTATGTATCCAAAATATTTTGGAGTACACCCCACCCCTAGAGTCATTGGGATGTCCAGTTTGGCAATCAGGTCAGTTCAGGTAGAGGAACGAGTCTGCCATAGATGAAAGCGGTTCGGTACGGCTGTAATACGCGTTTCCGGTGACGTCATTCTCCCGCAATATGCATATGCCGTGTAAAGATTTTTTACACGTTCTGAAACGAGGCTAATTTTTGATTCGACGACGAGGGAAAACACCTCTGTGTAATCTATTTGTTTACGACGCTTTCGTTATGTAGGGACGGACATAGATTTTGATTTTTCACTCGAAGAACTGAACATGTCGATTTTAAATCATGCAGCAGTTGAGGCTCTTTGTTCGGCCACGTATTTAGAGAATTATTTGGAGACGATGGAAAACCTTCCCGACGATTTACAGCGAGTTGTTTCGCAGCTGCGGGAGCTCGACATAAAGTGTAGAGGTAAAACACAGAGATATTTGACATATTGACTAAATTGAATAAATTTCATTCATTATTCTTTAGTCTTCTCCAACCTATATAAGGCCACTTTCTTCCGGAGATTTCATTTCTTTAACTTCCAGTAATATGAAAATGAAAGGGAATAAATTGGTGTGAAATTTAAATATATTCAACGGCCGACTGCCAACATTTTTTGAGGGCAAAGCAAATTGTATGGAAGATCAGCAATGTCGCAGGGGGATGTTTTTGTGATACTAGAGATCGTGTTTTTACTGGCTGTAATTACCAAGCTTCATTTATGTGACTTCACCGGGGGCTGGATCTAAGAAATCCTCATATCCTAGACAGCTTTGTGAGCTTCATAATATTTGTCAGACTGGCGTTACAAGACCGGTCATTGGAAAGTTAATGAATCCCGCCCCTTGGTGCAGAGGATAGCAAGGACATAACCGGGCTTAACTGCTGTATTTTGATTTCACAATTGTTCCTGCAGCGCTATGAAATATTAGGGGATTTCATTTCTTGATATCCAGAATTTAAGGGTCATAAAAGATGCATAAAAATGCATTTGCAAATTTTACATGCCAGATTTGAGCAGGGCCTTTGGTAGAGCTTTGATTGTAAGTGTGTGTGTGTACAGCTTTTGTCCGTAAGTCAGGTCAGAAAACTAGGCCCCTTGGACTTGACACATTAGGCACAGCATAGTCTCCAGTCTTGTCAAGGTATGTCTTTGTCAGCATTTTGTCATGGGACCTCGGTTCATAGTCTTCAGGGGTCAATGGGTGTGTGCAATCACCGGATCGGACCAATTAACGGACTGGACCTACATGTAATTTTCCATTGATGTTAATACTTATTTTAGCAATAATCAAGTGTGTTTTCAGTCAGTTTAACATCCTATCCCTTTTGAGCAACTCTGTGGGTGATCATAGTTGTTCTTTCCCAATTTAGAGCTATGTATTTGGTGGCAAGCTGCTAGGTTCATGTTTGAAGATTCCAAAATTATCAAATATGTACAAAATTTGCCAAACCATGCAAAACGGACTCAGAACTACCTGAAAATATTCAACTGACCATTTTAAACTTTTCTTGCAGTAACTGTATCAAAACGATTTATAAACATCAATTGATTACACAGCATTCGATCTTTTTTCATACTAAAGAGAAACTAACAAATCAATGGTAGGTAGGTTTTTCTCCAGTATGTGGAGATTTGGAGACATGGGTTTTCGGTCCTGTTATCCCTATAAATTCATTTTTACCTCCACATTAAACACTGGATATGTTTTGAATGATGATATGCCATGAAATATTCAAGTGAAAGCATGTGAAAGTCATAAATAAAAGGGAAATTTAGGTCCGATCCGGCCCGATCCTGTCCGATTCGGTGATTACACACACCGGGGGTCAACCTAGCCAAGAATTTTAGGGGGAAGTTTCTTCTTCCCAAAGAAAATTTTAGAGACGTTTGGACCTGAATTTCAGGCTTGCCTATATATTCTGTAACGAACGGCCGAGCCAAGCCACAGCAAACCCTATCGGTGGAATAGCATGCTCATCCACCAAGGGTGGTTTACTGCGCTATATACCTAACACTTACTCTAATCACAAAGTTTCGAGTTTCTAATTTGCATATTACTACCCGCTAATATGCCGCTAATACGTCGCACCAACGTATTCTACAAGGGAGACTATCCCGTTACATTACTTCCCCCTCCGAGAAGACTCGTCCCGAGTCTTGGCCTAGGGACTACATGGGTAAGGCAACTCCATTCTGGCAGTTGTCATCATCCCACTTCTGACACCAAATGTAACGAACGGCCGACCCAAGCCACAGCAAACCCCGTCGGTGGAAAAGCATGCTCATCCACCAAGGGTGGTTTACTGTGCTATATACCTAACACTTACTCTAATCACAAAGTTTCGAGTTTCTAATTTGCATATTACTACCCGCTAATATGCCGCTAATACGTTGCACCAACGTATTCTACAAGGGAGACTATCCCGTTACATTTCTATACATTTTCACTTCTCCCTCAGCTTAAAATAGGGAGAAGTTTGTTCATTTAGGGAGACTTTTTCTCCCTAGTCGCCATGTAGGTTATTCACTGGTCTCAATCAGAAGTACTGGAGAAGACCGGGATCGAACTTGCGAAAACCTGCGACTCCTGGTTTACAAGGCAAGTGGATGAACCACTGTACCATCTAGGCTTAATTAATGTTCTCACTAATAATATAATAGTCTGTATTTTGTCCTGGCCTTGATGGGGGTTAGATTGCAAATGGCTGGGCATCAGAGAGAAAAAAACAATATGACAGGCCATATATTGATGAAAACATTCAATTATACTGTGTCCAGCATTTTACAGTTGCTTGATTTCTGTTGAAGATTTTTTTCTTCTCGTAGATATCATTCATGTTAATCAGTTTATTTTTTGTTTAGAAAATATATTATATTCAAAATATTTTATAGATTTATATTCACTCAGGACTCGGTATACTTTCGGACCCATGTTGGCCAATGGCCTGAGCAGCAGTACTACTAGAATGTTAAAAAACTTTGAAGTTTTCTTTCCTTTTTAGCTCACCTGAGCCGAAGGCTCACAGGTGAGCTTATAGTATACCCATGCTCTGGCGTATGTCGTCCGTCCGTCCGTCGTCCGTCCACAATTTCAAAGATCTTCTCCTCTGAAACCGCTAAGCCAATCAAAGCCAAACTTCATATGGAGCTTCCTTAGGAAGGGGGAACGAAAGTTTGTATAACTGGTCCAGGTCACATGACAAAGATGGCTGCCATGGCTATAAATAGCAAAAACCTTTAAAAATCTTCTTCTCCAGAACCAGAAGGCCTATCATTTTGAAACTTGGCATGAAGCATCAGGCAATGGAGTTCTACAAAGTTTATATAAATCATTACCCTAGGATGACCTTGACCTTTTTTACGGCAAGGTCAACTTAGGTTGCCCACGCATTTGAATGGGAAAAAATAGAAAAATGTCATTTAATGGCAGAAAACTTGCTAGGAATGAGCAAATGGACAGAATATTCATGTTTATGAAAATATTTTGGGCCCAGAGGGTTGTTTGCCCCTGCCCCGTGGCTATATACATGTGTATGACCATAATATTCAAACATCTTCTTCTCTGAAACCGCTTGGCCAAACAAAGCCAAACTTTATGTGGAGCATTCTTAGGAAGAGTGAATGAAAGTTTGTATAAATGGTCATGGTCACATGACCAAGATGGCCGCCATGGCTATAAATAGCAAAAACCTTTAAAAATCTTCTTCTCCAGAACCAGAAGGCCTATGATTTTGAAACTTGGCATGAAGCATCAGGCAGTGGAGCTCTACAGTTTGTATAAATCGTGACCCTGGGATGACCTTGACCTTTTTTACAGCAAGGTCAACTTAGGCCGCCCATGCATTTGAATGGGAAAAAATAGGAAAATGTCATTTAATGGCAAAAAACTTGCTAGGAATGAGCAAATGTCCAGACAAAAGATTTATGTTTATGAAAATATTTTTTGGCCCAGAGGGTTGTCTGCCCCTGCCCTGGGGCTATATACATGTGTATGACCATAATATTCAAACATCTTCTTCTCTGAAACCGCTTGGCCAATCAAAGCCAAACTTTATGTGGAGCATTCTTAGGAAGAGTGAATGAAAGTTTATATAAATGGTCAAGGTCACATGACCAAGATGGCTGCCATGGCTATAAATAGTAAAAACATTTAAAAATCTTCTTCTCCAGAACCAGAAGGCCTATGATTTTGAAACTTGGCATGAAGCATCAGGCAATGGAGCTCTACAAAGTTTGTATAAATCATGACCCTGGGATGACCTTGACCTTTTTTAGCTCGCCTGTACGAAAGTACAGGAAGAGCTATTGCAGTCACGTCGGCGTCGGCGTTGCTCAAAATGTTAAAGTTTTTGGTTAAAGTTTTTATGAGTCTATATCTCTTGAAGTTGGGGATGGATCAAGTTGATACTTTGCATGTTGGTAGATATTGGTCTGAAGTTTTATGCTGTACCATCATGACCCACCTGGGTGACCTTGAGGTCAAGGTCACGGACTTAGAAATTTTGTGTTAAAGTTCTTGGTTAAAGTTTTTATGAGTCTATATCTCTTGAAGTTGTCGATGGATCAAGTTGATACTTTGCATGTTGGTAGATATTGGTCTGAAGTTTTATGCTGTACCATCATCACCCACCTGGGTGACCTTGAAGTTAAGGTCACGGACTTAGAAATTTTGTGTTAAAGTTTTTGGTTAAAGCTTTTATGAGTCTATATCTCTTGAAGTTGTTGATGGATCAAGTTGATACTTTGCATGTTGGTAGATATTGGTCTGACATTTTATTCTGTACCATCATGACCCACCTGGGTGACCTTGAGGTCAAGGACACACCTGTGGCCAAGGTCACAGACTTAGATTTTATGATATAGTTCTATATCAAATATGTAGATGGATCAAGTTGAACTTAGCATGTTGGTAGTTATTGGTTTTATGCTGTACCATCACGACCCACCTGAGTGACATTGAAGTCAATGTCTTTGGTCATAGATTTAGTATTTTAGTGGCAAAGCACAAGTCAGGCGAGCTACGCTGTCCTGCGACAGCTCTTATTACAGCAAGGGCAACTTAGGTTGCCCATGCATTTGAATGGGGAAAATTGTTAGGGCAAAACTTGCAGTAAATTGGCAAATGGACTGAATCTTTATGATTTAAAAAAGAAATTGCCTCCAGAGGTTGCTCTGGGGTTATATAGATGTATATTACCATTCTAGTCAAACAAGTTAATTGGTTTATATCTCAGGTCTCAGGTGAGCGTTTACAGGACCATTGGTCCTCTGGTTTTACCAGCCCCCGGATAAGTTTGACCTATTATTAATGTTTCAGATATAATAAATGACTCAGAAACCCACAAAGAGACATACATGAAAGAAGAGAGTGGGCCAGCTAAGAAGAGGGCATTTATTGCCCTTCAGCGCTGTCTGGTCAGATGCCAGGAAATAGGGGATGAAAAACTTCACCTTTTAACTGTGATGAATGAGATCATAGAAAACAGAACACGGCAGCTAGAACAAGACAGGGAGAATTTAGGTTAGAATGAATTGTGCCGCAGCATGGGAAAACCAACAATCTGCATAGGCGAAAACAAAGGCGCAGATCAGCTTCGCAGTAACTGCGAAGCTGATCAGCGCCTTTGTTTTCGCTACACGGATAGTACAATTCCTCTACTTTCTAAATCCAAAATTTCCAGCCTCTAACCATCTTCTGTGACTGTACAGCCCGGTTTGTGTCGGACCTGGTCGGAACCCAAATTGTTGGTTTTCTCACGCACAGGCTCAATTAGTTTTAAATGAGGCAGACACAAGAAAACTGGTCTTCGGGATTTCGGACCAGGTCTGACGCAATTCATATATAGGTCAGAACTCCACATTTCATTTACTTTCCTTGGTTTTAAGATCTTTAATTCATAACTTGATGGTTCTTATCATGGCTCGCGCACCAGTGTCTGTAAAGTTTAAAAGCCATGAAATGCTATTAGTCTGGCAGATTCGGGGGTGGACCTGGATTTGCGGTGTATAGAAAATGTTTTGACTGATTATGATAGCCAACACCTTCAGAAGCAAGAATCCACTTGATGCCACCTTGTCACCCTTGGGCAACTCCCATAATTCAAGATGGCGTCCAAGATGGTTGTCATCTGTTAAAACTTAAAAGTACAAGACCTGTAGAGTGCAAAATTCAATTTTTTCTCATCAGATTTTATCCAGTCATGTTACAGATGTATCATTTTGTGAAAACATTGTACTCTCATAGGTCTTTTGTGAGTATAAAACAAAAATGACCTCCAAGATGGCCGCCTAAATTTAAAAAAAGTTGAATTTTCAACCAAATTTCATACTTTTTCATGTTTTTTAACATTATAAGTAGTGTAGAAGAAGAATATGCAACAAATGAACACAACTGACACCATCTTGTCACCTTTTTGGCAATTAAATTTATTCAAGATGAAGTCCAAGATGGTTGTCATCTGTTTCAGCCGTACAGTAGTAAATGCTCGTAGTGCAAAATTTTGTGTTTTCTGATCAGATATAGTCCAGAAATGTCATATATGAATCATGTTGTGTAAATGTTGCACACATACGGGATTTATGTCATTGTGAAATAAAAATAGAATCCAAGTTGGCTGCTAAAACTTAATAAGAATGGAATTTTCGATCAAACTTTAATCTTTTTACACACTTTTTTTTATCAGTAGTGTAGACAAATGATATGCAGCTCAATTATCCAAAATATGTTATTCTAAGGTAACTCCCATAATCAAAATCGCAACCAAGAGGGTTATCATCTCTTAAGACAATACAGTTCTTGTGTACACTTTTGAGGGAAACCTTAACGTCATTGACAATGTCCGTAACAACAATAACAGGGTGGACAAAATGGCGGGGTAAACTTTTCTGGTACCCTGATAAGTAATACATGTAGTGGTACACTACAGTTTTACACTATTTTATCATATCTTTACAACTGATGTCAAAGTGGCATGCAACAAATAGATCTATTTGATGCCACATTGTCTTCCTTGATTTACTATCAAAATTGAATATCCCATCCAAGAGGGTTGGGTTTGACACATTTAACGTATATAACTATTTATAATAATAAAAGCTTCTATATATTGCAAAAGGTGTTTTCTGATCATAAACTTAGTATGTCACCCATGCATCTACAAGTGCTTCAATGGAGTTGCAGGTTAATAGTGTTTAATAAGTGTGAAATTAAATGGTATTGGATATAATATCAAAAGTCTTATTTGCTTCTGGTATTGCAATCACTATTTCTTTATCAGAAATGCCTATTTCTATTGATAATTTCATATGTCAGACGGGGTCATGAGCTGTGCGTTGAATTTTCTTTATTCAAATAACATTTCTCTTTTGTTCAGGTTTCGAAAGTGCTTAAATCATCACATGGGGCTTTGTCACTTTTCTAAGATGCTTGCATTGTGAAACCATAGAACCGATAAAAGATGGACCACAAAGAGTTCAAATCTTAAGAAACTGCAGAAGAATATACAGTAATAACATATATTGCAAGCTAAAGGCATAGACTGATGATGACACTTTTCATTTCATACCCATAGATCATGTGTTACAATAGACACATTACATATGCACATGGAACAACTATTGAAATATACATGTGATTGACTGGCCAAATTTATCACCTATATGAATATAAATAGAAGGCATCAATCAATCATGCCCACATTTTCTTCAGGACAGATAGTCTGTTCTGAGGGCTTACCTAAAAAAAGACCAAACACATTCAGGTAGGTGGCGCAATGTGTGTTTGTATAGGTCACTTAGAGTACAGAGGCCAGTTGTTCAAAATTAACGATGTCGTTAGTTACATGTAACAATTAGTTAAAATTTCAAATGGCAATATAACAAATACACTGTTATTTTTTGTTCAAAAAAGTGATAATCCTTTGCAATGCAAATGATTCTCAATTTTTTTCAACAAAAATATTGGTGTATTTGCTTTTGAAGTTGATATATAGTTAACAAATTGAGGGCTTAACGACAGCATTAAGCTAACGGAGTTTTGAACAACTGGGCCCAGATGTTTAGAAAGTGCTTATTAAGGAGACATGGTATAGATTTCCCGTATTCTTGTATACTTAACATCATATCTAACATTTGCTGGGTGCTAATCCTTACCTATCCCATGAATATTTGCATTCACTATATTTTGTCAACTTGTCTTGGCACTTACATACTAGGATATCCCATTTTGGATCTACAAAGTCTCACTGACACAAATATAACTTGCGCCACCTATCTGGATGTATGTGGTCGTTTGTAATGTTAACAAATTCACCACTAGACATACAGCCTGTGGAAAAGTCATATATAAGGGAGTTAGATTGAATCCTTCTCTTTTAAAATGATAAACTGGTGGAGTCAGTGGTATCTGCAATGTCAGATGTCGTTCAATGCTCGTATGTGATGTTAATAAAACGTGATATTTGGTTATAAATTGAAATGTCACTGTCACCTTCAGTCTTTGCATTAAGGGCATGATATATAGGGCGTCAGTGTATATTTTTCTACAGTTTATTTTGGTTTGAACTCTCTTTGGTTCAGCCTTTGCCAGTTCCTTGGTGGTCTCACCACACTATCATCTATCAATCTAAGCAAAGAAACACTATTCCGTAATTAGGACTTACAAGACCTAAACAGATAAACGATATTCTGCTGAAGTAAGAACAACACACAGCAAATAGTGACCCCCATATGACAGATGGCATATATGCAACTAATGGTCTAAAAACAAACAAACAAAAATAATAAAGAACTAGCAGTTGTAATATCAGACATGATCGTGATATTGTTACTTTAGATGTTTGAAATTTCATTTACTTATCTTTATTTATTATTTGTTGCTTTACAGTCCAGTCAACAGCCATAGCTGTTTATGGATGTTGTCTACATGTCTAAGACTCCTACCGAACCATAGGATGTCATGACATGTGAAATATACTTCAAAATCCAACCATCCACATAAACAGCTAAGGCTTACGTATACATGTATTTATGCATGAATGGTTTTACGTATCCGCCTTTCCAGAACATGTTCAGAGCTTTGCCTGGAGGCACAAGTAGGCACTCTTTTTGTCACATGCCTGGGTTTGATCCCGTGCTTCTCTGGACTTTTGGCTGAGACAATTTTACAATGACGTAGTACCCAAGAGGGTATGCAACATGTGCTGACTAAATCTGATCAGAAAACACAAGATTTTGCACTATAGGGGATAATTATTGTATTGATATAACAGGTGACAACCTTCTTGGACGTCATATTGAATAATGTGAGTTGCCAAAGGGTAACAATTAAATCCGCTGGGTTCATTTGTCACAAGTTCTTCTTCTAAAGCACTTAAAAAGTTAGAGACAATGTAAAATTATGAAATACGGTTGAAAATTCAACTTTTTAAATTTTGGCGGCCATCTTGGATGCCATTATTATTATTATTATTATTATTATTATTATTATTATTATTATTACATAATACCCATTAGGGTGCAACTTTTTTCCGAAAATGATACATATATGACCTTTATGGGCTGATAATGCACTATATTGCACTATAAGGGCCAAGTACTGTATGATTGTTACAGATGACAGCCCTCTTGGATGCCATATTGAATTATTTTAAATACCCAAGGGTACCTACTGGGTTCATTTGTTACATATTTATCTTCTGCAACACTTGTAAAGTAAGAATCTAAAGTTATGGAATTCGGTTGAAAATTCAACTTTTTTTTTTATTTTGGCGGCCGTCTTGGATGCCATTATTATTTTACAATTACACAATACCCATGAGAGTGCAACTGTTCCACAATTTGATACCTATTCAACATTCAAGGACTTTATCTGATGAGAAAACACATGACTTTGCCCTATAACTGCTTAGATCTGTAAGGTTTTAACAGATCGCAACCCTCTCGGACGCCATCTTGAATTATGGGAGTTGCCCAAGGGTGACAAGGTGGCATCAAATGGATTCTTGTTCCTGAAGGTCTTGGCTATCATTATCAGTCAAAACATTTTCTATACACCGCAAATCCAGGTCCACCAAAAATATGCTGTTTCTCTGCCGGACTATATTGAATATATGATAAGTTAATTGAACAAAAGACTAGTATGTATATATGTTTTGTAATTGACATGTTTTTAAATTGATTTATATCTTAAAACAGATCCCACCAGTTCCACCAAAGAACCAGAAAGAGAAGAAATCATCACAGTACCTCCGCCAGTTGTGAACAATGTCAAGGTCACAAAGCCGGCAGTTATCGTAGAAGAAAAGCCAGACAGACTTATAGCAAATAAACGCCAGAGGAGAACGAAAAATCATGATAGTATATCACGGGAAGAAGAAAAGGTAATGCAAAGTCCCCTGGGACGCATAACCAAAGCCCCCAACAAGTCTAGGAGAGTAGTGGGGATTTTTGACTTTCCTAAAATCTTTGCCCAACAGTCTGTTAGGTTTTCATTGCACTGCCATTTGTGTGTAGAGCAAACCATGGGTAATTCTCCCGCACTGTGGGGACAAATAAGAAGGTAAACTAAACTCCCAGCTCATTTCCACGTAATTGCAGGGGGGGGGGGCATGGTTACAAATGACTGGTGCATAAATGATTATACTATTACAATCAAACTTGTTTTCAAGCTTTGGACCAAGGCAGACACAAACAGTGAATCAATAGCTTGAACTATAGCATGTCCAATTCTTAAAGAAGTGGGTCATTGAACATAATGCATCTTAAAAACGAACTTACCCCTAAATTCTGTTTGAAATATATTTTCAGGAGGACAAAGACAAAATACCAAAGAAAAAGAAGAAAAGAAAAGTAAAGAAAGAAAAAGAACAGTCCCCCATTGACCCCCCTATTGACCCAGATGAGCCCACATACTGTCTCTGTGAACAAGTTTCATACGGTGAAATGATCGGGTGCGATAATGACGCTTGTGTTATAGAGTGGTTCCATTTTAACTGTGTCGGACTGACGACAAAGCCAAAAGGCAGGTGGTACTGTCCGAAATGCCGGGGAGATACATGTAAAGTTATGCGGAAGATGTAGCGTTGTCTCAGGGATCCCAGCCGGAGTAACAAAGTATTTTAACAAAAGTGTGTGTTCAGACAAAATCACAGTAATGGCAAATAGTAGAGTAGTGATTAACATGAAAGAATACTCGTATATTCTAAGAAACATGACTTAGAATGATGAGACTTGTAGCATCATTTGTGCTAAGTATGAATGTCAATGTCTATGGAAACGGATAAAGAGGCTTGTGTTAGCCAAGCTCAAACCCCTGTGTTTGATCAGTTCAACTGACAGTCCTAAAAGTGCTTGTCACTGACACACTGACTGTGTTTGCCAAGCGGTATCAGGTGGGGCTATTTGGCTCTGCCAGTTAAGTATCAGCTGGGACTATTGGGCTCTGCCAGTTTATAGACACTGATGTGAGGTATTCAGATGGGAGAGAAACGACTGAGCCGCGACATGAGAAAACAGGTCTCAAACTGGTCTGTACAGTGACAGAAAAAAGGCTAGAAGCTTGAAATTTCGGATTAAAGAAGAGGGATTTTAATATATGTATAGCAAAAACAAAGGCGCTGATCAGCTGTACAGTAACTGTACAGCTGATCTGCGCCTTTATTTTCGCATTTGCAAAAATCCAGTTTTCTCATGCAGCTCAACTTTGGATACATGTCATGTAGTGGTGAATAGCAGCAAACAGTCCATGAATGTATTTTAGCCCCTGGACTAAACATTTGTCATTTCATGAAAAGCTGAATATCTATCCTGTTTATTGAGGCCTTTAAACAGTCAGGGACATAACCTAAACAGGTTATAAAGACAATAATTGAATCAAGTTATAAAAGCATATAAAATTATCTCCCTTTCTTGGTTGTGAGAGTTAACTTTTCTTTGTTTAACTCATTTAAGTTATTTTGTAAAGGTTGCAAGTATTACAAAATAACTTAATAGGTATTAAAGTAATTTTTTTCATGCACTTTAGACCCCCTGCGTAGTACTTTCAGGACGATGCGTAGTAAATTTTATTGGCTGGTCATAAAGTTATGTAACAGATCTTTCATAGAAAATTGTCCACTTGCCCATGAAAATTGTGCTAAGGCTACAATTGGAAGATGAAAAATGTGTGAATAGCTTAAACAAGTTATTTAAGCAAAACTTTGAAAAAAAATATAACTTGATTCAGTTATGAGTCAGTTATTATTTTTATAACCTGTTTAGGTTATGTCCCTGACTGTTAAATGTAGAATTTCAGAGATAATATGGAAGGTTTAAACTGCCAGTATTCATCATCAGGTTAATATGTCCATGTAATGTATACTCCCTTATACCCCTCTTTTATATATATAAAAACTTTATAGTTAAACTGGGATAAACATGGTTATCATACAATTTGAGCCTGTCAGGGTTCCCACGGGCACTGGAAAACATGGAAAATGACTAAAAAAATCCATGCATGGAAAAATCATGGAATTTGAAAAATGATGAAATATCATGGAAAAATCATGGAATTTTGTTATGAAATGCCAGTTTGGATGTCTTTGGGATTCATTTTTTTCCTCGCTCGCTTCGCTAATTATTGATATATAAAGTTCTGTTTTTCAAAAGGGCATTCAAACTAATTTGTCTTCATCAGAAAACAAGATAATACCTTGAATTAAGTTACTTTTGCAATATAATTATCTGTTCTTGCCTTTTAAAGAGCGTTATTGGACAAAAAAATAATTAAGTAAACAGAAAAATTATTCCTGGAAATTTAACTCCGATCATGGAATTATCATGGAAAAGTCATGGAATTTTATTTTATACTTTCCGTGGGAACCCTGCCTGTGCGTGAGAAAACCAACTATTTGGGTTCGGACCAGGTCTGACACAAACCGGACTGTACAGTCACATAAGATGGTTAGAGGCTGGAAATTTTGGATTAAACAAGTAGAGGAATAAAATCCGAATTGTGCTATGCTTGTAGCGAAAACAAAGGCGCTAATCAGCTTTGCAGTTACTGCGAAGCTGATCTGCGCCTTTGTTTTGGCCTATGCAGATTGTTGGTTTTCCCATGCGGCGGCTCATTTATCTTATTTTTGATCCAAAACATAGATATGGGTACTTGTTGGAAGTGCCTTGACGAGGCGGTTCTAACATGTACCTACAATCAATGTTTTAAGTAAAAATGTTAAAAATATCAAAAATTTTCAACTGATTTTTTTTTTACATGGATCCCTGAAATTCTCTGCATGGGTATGTTTTGGTAATGAAACATTCCTGGCCCTGAGGTTATAATCCTGTTTTCAAGAGCAACTCATTTGAGGTTAAAACCTTCTCCTCACCAAATATGCCAAAATCAATGAAATTTTTATCTTAAATTATCAAAGCCAAATCTTGTATTATACATGTAAATGTTTGATGGAGCAGGATAAATCTACACAGAAGAGTTGAGCTTGAAAATGTTTTATAAACCTGGCTATGGGTCTTGTGTTGTGGTTTTTGAGACTCGTGTACATGGTTTAGTATGATTGGAAAACAAGGTTTTGGAAATTAACATCAAAGATTGTTTGTTTGCGATTTACCGTCCCAGTCAACATTTTTTCAGTCATCAGGATGGAGCCAACTCACTGGGTTTTAACCAGTTCTGTGGGGAGTTAATTGGTCTTGCTCAAGGATACAACATCGCGCCCTGTGTGGGGATCGAATCCAGAACCTCAGATTTAGAGTCTGATGCTCTACCACCAGTCCACCCCACTCCCCCTGACCTGGTATGATACAATGTGGCCTGTACAACCACAGATGGATGCCAGAGGCTTGAAGATTGTTTTACTGAAGAACAAGGATTCTGTTAAGCAGCGAAAAGAACTGAGCCGCCTTATGGGAAAACCAACAATCTGCATATGCGACACAAAGACGCAGATCAGCTTTGCGGTTACCGCAAAGCTGATCAGCGCCTTTGTTTTCACTACACAGATAGTATACTTCCTCTTCTTTTTAAATCCAAAATTTCAAGCTTCCAGTCTGCTTCTGTGACTGTACAGCCTGATTTGTGTCGGACCGGTTCGGAAACCACATTGTTGGTTTTCCCGCGAGGTGGCTCAACTAATGCTAGACAGTTGCCAGGTGGCACAGCCTTTTTGTATTCACATATCAAAAATCGGGTTTTTTCATGAGATGGCTAACAGATACACAATGCAGGCTGTCTTATGTATGATGATGTAATTCATTTTAAATGAGCCTTCGCACGACAAAACCAACAATTTGCAGTTCCGACACAGTCCAACCAAATTGGGCTTTGTACAGTCACAGAAGCAGGCTGGGAGCTTGAAATTTCAGATTCAAGGAGAATGATTGTACTATCTGTGTAGCGAATACAAAGGTGCTGATCAGCTTAGCGGTTACCCCAAAGCTTGTGTGCGCCTTTGTTTTCTCATATACAGATTGTTGGTTTTAAGTGATGGCTCAAATGCAATTGTATATTGAAAGATGAGAATCCTCAATAATTTTATTGTTTTCGATGAAAATATTAATGAATGTAATGTAAAAATCTTGTTTTGGTTTTCTACTTACTTCTTGGCCATATACACTGATAGTACAAAAAACTTAAATTCGACCATGTCTGACACAAACAGGCCTGTACAGTCATTGAAGAAGGCTAGATGTTTGAAATTTTGGATTTAAGAAGAAAAGGAATTGTACCAACCGTTTAGCGAAAACAAATTCACTCTAAAGTGAATGCAATTTTGTATCTCTCAAGAAAGTTTTTGAAATCCTGTCATTGGGCAATTCATACCAGTGATATCTTGTGACATTTAACAGGACTTAAGGACCGCTGAGTAGGGTGTCTTTGCATACTTTAGTACAACCAGGCTGCAAACATCAGTAGCTATTGACTTGACATTTAGTGGAGTTTTCTATTACAGCAGAAAGCTTTCTGTTCACATTGGAAAAGATCCACATTCCAACATACAAGGGGAGCACGGTGGTGTAGTTGTAGAGCATCAGACTACAATTAAGAGGTCCTGGCTTTGATCTCCACTGGTGGATCTAAGTTGTGTCCTCGAGTAAGACACCCCCCACCCCCATAGTACTGGTTAATACCCAGGAAGTGGTGGCTGTCCTGACATGACTGAAAAATTGTTTACAAGGTACACACAAAACAATTCATACAGGTGAAAAATCTACTTACATGAAACTCAATTCATATCAGAAAGATCCAGCAAAGAATTAATCATAATTCATAGCAGGGAGAAACCATTTATATTAATCTTTTACAATGAACAGAATAAATTTTCTTGTTGAATCAACAGAACATTAGTGCAAAGTCAGCCAACACCATTTGTTTAGCTTTTGGTGGATCTTCTTGGGCCTGAAGTGGTTTTGTGTCCCCACTGAACTGTCATGTACACGTAAATTGTATTTGTTGAATGTTTGGTAATTCTTGAAATTGTAATTCATAACGTTATTTACTGACATTGGCGGTGCGTTTTTGGCATGGAGCCTTAGCAGACTGATTGTATAGCAATTAAAGGATATGGCGAGTGTATGGACATACTAACAGTTTGTTTGTACACAGGATCGAACTCAGAACCTCTCAATTCAGAGTGATGCTCTACAACTAAGCCACCATGCTCCCCTAAACTATCAATTTGACAAACCAACCATCTGCTTCCATAGTCATAAACTTTATGCATGTTAATTGGCTGTATACCGAGTATGCTAGATTGTGATGTACAAATACCCTTCGCCAAAAGTTAAGCATTATTATAAGGCGGCCCCCATGGCCGAGTGGTTAAGAGCGCTGATATTTCATTACCGCACTTAACCATTCGATCATCTCACCGCTGTGAATGGTGTGGGTTCGAGCCCCGCTCTGGCCACATGTGAGACAAGCCAAGTTCTGCTTGCTGGTGTGTCAGGTGGTTTTTCTCGGGGTTCTCTCGTTTTCGCCCCACCTACTGATCTCATATGAGCTGAAATAATCTTGAGCTGAAATAATCTTGAAAGGGACGTAAAACTGAATAAAAAAAACAACAAAAAACATTATTATAAGTCTAAAATGAAGAAAAAACCTCTGGTAAAAACTAACCCTGGTTAATATATATGTTAACACAAAAATGCCCCTATTTGATACCATGGTTACAGCAAAAACAATCAGGGCTTTTTGGGATTCAAAATCGACAGTTATTTAGATACTGAATGACAAAAGATAAGTCTACTGCTTTGAAAGAGTGATTTTCAACACATATTTAAAATCTTTTAAAAAGGTACTCAAATTCAATATCATAAGATAAAACTTATTACAATCTTTAGTCCACAGATAGAATTAAAAATTGGTATAGACATTATTATCATGTCATTTGAGATGTAGACATTTGATATCTTTAACGACAAAATTGTTTTGAAAATATTTAACATTGCAATTTTGCTATTCTTTCTTAAGATTTTCGTTCTTTCCAGAAATGTCAGGATTTGACTTCAGTTCTTCAATTTTTGTGTTCAACAGGTTGTTCCAACATACGCTTCCTTGACTTGGGGTGATTTTTGTACAGAAGTGACATATAGGGTGCAGAATTCAAATTTAATAAATGATGTTTATTATTAAAATAATGCATATTAAAGCTGTGCATAAACTTTAAAAATTGGATAGGCAGAGACAATTTTATTAATTGTACTTTGCTACGACTTGCCTCATTTCTAAATACATGAATTTCGAAATTGTATTATGGTTTAGAAATGTTTTTGGGGACATTTAACTTTTGCACTTTTACAGTAGAATATGCTAAACTTTTGGCGAGATGTATATAAGGGACTCTTGGATCAAACCGGTTCCCAGCCCAAGGTAATCATGCAAGGTGTAGAAAAGAAAAGGCAAAGTAATAAAAGAGCAAAAACATTTTATTAAATTTCTTCAATGTAAGACCAGATGTACTTGGGACATATGGGGCTGTACAACCACAGAATATGGCAAGAAAAATGTCCATTTTAGACTATATCAAACAACAAAGGCTCAGACCATTGCAGTCTGATCAGTTTTAACGGAATCAGTAGTAAAGCCTAATCTGTAGTCTTGTCCTTGGCTATGTACATAAAAGGTATCTAAGAAACTGACATGAGCTGAGAAGATATGAGTCACAATGCAAGAAAAGCAGTCTTCAGGGCTTCCTACCAGGTCCGACACAAACCGGCCTTTGCATCTACAGAAGATGGCTAGAAGCTGGAATTTCGGATTTAGGAATTGTACTATCCATGTAATGAAAACAAAGGCGCTGATCAGTAGTGCGGTCAATCCTTCTAACTAGGACTGCTTTTGAGGTGGATCTTTTGATTCAATGGACATTATTGGCTAAAATAAAAGTGTGATTTTAACAGCAATGAAATAGACATTGCATAGCATAATTATATTGCATAGCCTTAAAGCCTTAGTCTTGGAATGGAATGTTAGTAGTTCAGCTTTGTTTCATCAAACAGGTGCTTCTCTGGGTTCTATAAGGATTTCATTCACCCCTACATATTCTGGCTGTGACACAGCATACACAACAGCGTTGGCAACATCACTGGGTTCCAGGATCTTACACTTGCTGCTGCCGTCATATGCCTCTTGGGCCTGCAGTGTAAAACAATAATATCAATTCGAGCATGTGTAAAAATGCATCTGACTTTAGAAATCAATGAAGGTCCTAAAATGCATTGCTTTCTAATTACATGTATGTGTTAAATGTATGTGGTAAAATGTTATACAAACATTGGGTCTTTGAACAATTACTGTAGACATAATTAAACTAGAAGTGACCTAGACTGCTCCCATTTTGCCAATTTTGAGCCGCCTCATGGGAAAACCAACAATCTGCATAGGCGAAAACAAAGACGCAGATCAGCTTCGCAGTAACCGCGAAGCTGATCAGCGCCTTTGTTTTCGCTACACGGATAGTACAGTTCCTCTTCTACTTAAATCCGAAATTTCAAGCTTCTAGCTCTTTTCTGTGCTTGTACAGGCCGGTTTGTGTCGGACCTGTTCGGAAACCACATTGTTGGTTTTCCCACAAGGCTGCTCATTTTATCATATGTTAAATATACAGGTGGGTGTTAATTCATACATTCTGATTCTGACTGGCCATTTCTCAAGGTTATCTATACCTCTTTATCTGTGGTGTGAGACAGTAACTCTGTCCTGACATCTCCGGGTTGTATACAAGTCACCCTCACCCCCGACCCACACACCTCCTGTCTTAAGGCCTGAGACAGACCCTCAACATAGAACTTGGTGCCTGAGTACACTGCCAGTCCGGGGAAGCCCTGAGGAGAAACAGATTGTTAATGGATACAGAGCTATGTTTTTTATGTAAATGCTAGCTCATTGATTGATAAATGGGGTAAAAGGTAGCACATTAATTTATAAAAGCTGTAAAAGCGTTGACTGAAAAACTTAAGAACATTTGTTAATACACTTCAACCTCACTATAACGCGCCTCATTATAATGCGGTTTTCAATACAACATGTTCATGTCATGGGTCCCAAATTGATTATTTTACTATATGTCTATAGTAAATAACCTCATTATAACACGGTTCACTTATAACACGGTCTGTTTTATGGACCCCAAAGATAGCGTTATAATGAGGTTGGCCTGTATAGCTAGTGTAAAACATTTTAAAAATTCTTCCACAAAAATCAAAAATCTATGTACACATGAATGTAAATTTGTATTAAAAAAGGACTAAGCTCCCAAAGTCAGTCCTATAAAGCTGTAGAAATATTGTCATTAACACTTTAAACTTGTACACAAACAATATTATTGCGGTTTCACTTTAGTCTTGACCAGCTCAATTGTCAACATGATTGCCACCTAGGGAAGTTAGAAAAGAAGTTCCTAACCATGTTCTCAAATTCATTCAAATCTAAATTGCTGCCTTACAAATTGATGGTGTAATTTCTGTCTTCCTAGTGTAGAGGCAAAGCTGATAATGACCCATAATCAAGGTATTATCAGTTGCACCATGAAAAAAATTGTCTTCAGGTTTTACTATCAGTTCTGAAACAAACCTGAATGTGCAACAACAGGAGATTGCTACAAGCTTGAAATTTCAGAATTATTAACAAGAGGACTTGAAAACTGGTTATCCAGAGACAACCAACATGACGGAGAATAACCAACGCAGATGAAATCAATTTATGACTATAGCATTCAAATACCTGTCTGTGGAAAGTTGTTCCCATACAGGTATTTATTACCTAATGTTGTGCATTGATTTCATCTGTGTTTGTTTGTCTCAGCTGTGTTGGTTGTCTTTTGGTACTCACTTTGACTTGTGTAATCTATTAAGCGACAACAAAATGAAATGTATACCCCCTTAAACCCCACTTTTATATAGAAAACCTGGGGTATACCTAATTTTCTTATTTTTGATTCAAAACATACATACTCGTTGGAACCGCCTCTTCATATTGCATGGGCATGTTTTCATAATGTAACCAACAATACGTTTTACATGGGCAAAGCGATTTGATAAAGAGAATGTTGCACAAATTGCTCCTTGGAGGCTGGATTTATTTATATTCAATAAGCTCATTTCTAATTTATTAGGTGAGCTAACAAGACTTTGCTCAGGTGAGCTGACAATGATAGAAAACAATTATTGTTATGTTTCATTACATTGTGTGTATATTATAATCAGTGAGAACATTATTTATTTGCCAATTTAATTGGTCAGCTGCTGAAAAAGACACCTGATATATTCATCAAGTTGACCAATATCATTGGGTATTATATTGGTTATTCAAATGGTAAATTTGCCATATGTCTTGCTGCTCCATGAGCAAATTATACATAAGAATGATGACTTGTATTCTTACAAAGTTTTCTGAAAACAAGAGGTTTCAACGTGCAACTGGATTTATCCATCTTCAGCTCAGGTGAGCTAACAAGCATTTGCTCAGGTGAGCTAACATTGACAAAAAGTGTTGCTTTTCAATACATGGTGTATATTATTATCATGGAAAGTAGTACCTGGTGTAATTTTTTTCATATTAGGCAATTTTCTTCCCTTTGACAATGATCTCTTCACACCTCCTATTGTAAACTTGTACACTAGGAATATATTATTGGGGAATTATCTCTAGACCAATTCAATTGATTTACCAACTCCTCAGGTCAAGTTGTGAACAGGACACCTGATGTATTTCATGAACTTGACAAGGTAATTGCCAATTATATTGGAAACCCTTATTGTGAAATAGCCATAAACAAGCAACACATGAAGAACACCCACCTTTCTGCCAGCATCAGATGACATATTCACAATGTGTCCTCTACCCCTCTGCAACATGCCATCTAGCACTGCTCCTACGCAGTTTGTCAAGCCCTGTACAATAAATGGACATGGTAAGTTTGAATGAAGCATCAGAGAAAGTTGAATGTATATGTTTTTTTTTTTTCTATCTTTTAATGGAGATTTAACTCATTTACTTTTTATATGAAAATATGGTATATTTCAAAGCAATTTTCTGTAGTCTCCCTGACAAGCTAGGAGGAGGAGGTATCACATGTATGTAAACAGTATGAAAAATTATGATTTGATCTAGATCATTGTAACTTGTAACTATTGTCTTTAAGTATTTTTGAACACCAATCCCATGATGGTGTAAAAATTGTTATTGCTGAAATATAAAAGATCATAAAACTGATTGCCATTCAGCAGACATGTTTCTTGAAGATACAGAATTGATAATCCCACACAGTGTAGATCTTGATCAGATTGTTTCTCAATCTGAAAACAGTAAAATTACAGTACTGTACCTTTACATTAACGTCTATCTGTCTTTCCCATTCATCTTCATGTAAATTCTTCATCATGGTGTAATACATGACACCAGCACAGTTGACTAGAATATCAACAGGACCCAGAGTCATCTCAGTGTGTTCTATCAACTCCTTCACCTAGAACATTTACAGTAAGATACACATATACAACGACAGTATCTATGTAAATTCTTCATCATTGTATAATACATGACACCAGCACAGTTGACTAGAATATCAACAGGACCCAGTGTCATCTCAGTGTGCTCTAGCTCCTTCACCTAGAACATTTATGGTAACATACACATATACAACAACGGTATCTGTCTCACGTAAATTTTTCATCATGGTATAATACATGACGCCGACACAGTTGACTAGAATATCAACAGGACCCAGGGTCATCTCAGTGTGCTCAACTAGCTCCTTCACCTAGAACATTTATGGTAACATACACATATACAACAATGGTATCTGTCTCACGTAAATCCTTCATCATGGTATAATACATGACACCAGCACAGTTGACTAGAATATCAACAGGACCAAGGGTCATCTCCATGTGCTCTATCAACTCCTTCACCTAGAACATTTACAGTAACATACACATATACAACGACGGTATCTGTCTCACGTAAATTCTTCATCATGGTATAATACATGACACCAGCACAGTTGACTAGAATATCAACAGGACCTAGAGTCATCTCTGTGTGCTCAACAAGCTCTGTTACCTGTAAAAAATAAAATAAATTAACTCATTTAAGCCTCACATCCCTTTTATGGGACATAGGCAAACAGAATAGCCCCAGATGTGACGCTGCAGAATGCGGCGTCCCATCTGGGGCTATTCTGTTTGCTTAGAGAATTTTCATCGAAAAATTGAATAAAATTTAAAAATCACTCCTGATGCCCCTAAAAATGAAAGTGGACTCACCCAAATGATAGTGATGGGAAAAACCATTCGTCAAATATGGGTTAAGCTAATTCAACCTGCTGCCGATGTTACAGCATTTAATTATAATAGTTAAAAGATAGAAATGAAAGTACCTAATTTGTGAACAAATTCTTGAACATGAGTTAATCTTGTGATAGGCTAGTGTAAAATGGTTATAAAGTGACCTGCTTTGTGAACTTGTGGTCATGAGTTCCATCCCAGGCTTCTCAAGTTTTTCTCATGAGACATTAAACTGCGGGTGTGTCTTCACATGACTTTTAATAGCTAGCTGTTGTGACATGTTAAACATGAATGCAAAAGTGAACTCTTGTAATAGCTCATAGTCTTGAATAGCTTGTCTAATGTATTCATGTCAGGTTTTTGCCATGGTCATTCTTTTATTTTTAAAGATACAGAATCATTGAGACGCATCATGAGAAAACAAACATTTTGGATATGCGAAAACAAAGGCGCAGATCAGCACCTTTGTTTTCGCTTCACGGATAGTACAATTCTTCTTCTTACTAAATTCAAAATTTCTAGCCTCTAGCCATCCCCTGTTCTTGTACAGCTCAGTTTATGTCTGTTCGAAAACCACATTGTCAGTTTTCTCATGACGCGGCTCATTACCTGAGATCTGGCTACCACATCAGTTTTCACAGATATACACACACCACCATCATTGGTTATTTCTGATTCAACCTCCCTCAGCTGGTCGACTCGTCTTGCTGCCATGGCAACCTTCACCCCTGACCCAGCTAATGCCTTAGCAACGGCTTTGCCAATACCACTGGATGCTCCCGTTACTATAGCAACTTTCTCTTGTAAGGCAGATCCTGTTGAAATAAAATAAAAAATCATGATCCGATTAATTTGACCTTGACCAAATTAATTTCCTCTATCCTTGCCATCATCACAAATATCATTATATCAATGGAACCAGCATGCTTATCAAATCAAAATGTTGTTGTTGTTTTTCCAAATTATCATGTTTCATTATTCTGGAACAAACTTATGGAATGCAACTGTAGTAAAAACTTATGAAAGGCTTCTGTATATTAAGAAAATATATGTACCTACCTTTCATGAAAAGATGATTACACATTGGCCTGCCTTGCGTAGTGAAGTAATGCACTGACTTTGAATTACTAGCTTTCATCAAAATATTGCTTCATTATCATTAAAATATTGATTTATGCTGTATTCCAAAAATAATTTCATACCATTTTTGCCTGTCTCCATTATCTCCTATCTTTAAAGTTCAGTCACCAATATCAGAATCCTTAAAAATTTCAATTTGGGTTGTCTCCCTTGTTGAAGCAAAAAGTACTTTACTGTATTAGATCTAATTAGCGCACAGTGCAGCATGAATTTTAAACATCAAATTTCTTACCATCTCCTGGCTACCTTGTTGGACGCTAATGACCCATCAGGGTTGATGCGTCGTTTAAAAACAAAGAAACAAAACCATCTGCTGTCGATGAACAGTCTGATTCAATTTGGCATTTTTGACCTATCAGCAGGGTTTTTTTTTTCTTCTTCTAAAATTTCATTTTTATACCCACCTGATGAGAGAAATCTTGATTTTCTTCTTTTGATGATATTTCTTTGTGAGAGTTTTGAGAAATAAATTCTCAGAAGTTGTGAGTCAGTATAAGGGTAGGTAGCTCCAAGCTGTTTCAGGTTGTCGTGGAAACAGTCACATTTGTAGGAACTCAGTTGTGTGAAAAAGTTTTCATCCCTGAAAATAGTGATGGTATATCCGTGAAAAACTTCCGTGTCAGCATGCTAGCTTGATTTGTTTTGGTTATGACTTAACATCCCAGTCAACAATTTTTCAGTCATGACAAGACTCCCTACCTGAATGAGCAATATGCTATTGAAGAGGAAATTAGATAATTGTGACACATAAACTTGTATTTAGAAGTTGAAGGTTTAGTTATGGCACAGACATGTCACAGCTGATCTGCCGCTTACATGTGCAAAAACAGGTTTTCAAATGACATGGCCATGATTTTGCAAAGTTCTAATAAAGCAATTTCGCTTACCCAATGTAAGATTCAACAACATTCTGTAAGAATGCACTATCACCACCATTCAGTTCCATGACTCTGAAAGACATGGATGATACAGTTAATCTACAAGTTTCATTTCATGTGAAATCACCATTTACTTGTTTAAGAAATATAATGGAAGACAAGACTCAGGAATGCAGAATTCATCAGCTACAATTATGGCAGGGCCAAAAGTATAGTCATAAAAATATTGCATTCAAGGTTGGCTTTTTATAAGAAAAGTAAATTGTCAAAAGCGCTGTCGTGATGCTTTAGCCAAACACTTCTTTTTAACTCATTTAAGCCTGGCGTCCCTTTTGTGGGACATAGGCAAACAGAATAGCCCCAGATGTGACGCCGCAGAACGCGGCGTCCCATCTGGGGCTATTCTGTTTGCTTGGAGAAATTTCATTGAAAAATGAGATGAAAATTAAAAATCACTCCTAATACCCCTAAAAATGAAAGTGGACTCATCCAATTGATAATGGTGGGAAAATCCATTCGTCAAATATGGGTTAAAATAATAAATCAGATACAATCATGTACATGTAATATTACAAACCTTGCCTTCCATTCTTTAAATGGAACAATCTTTAGAGGATAGCCATTAGCATTCATCCATTCAAAGATCCATCTGAAAGAAAGAATGTAAAATTATGGCCTATTTTAATCCTTTCCTTAGGTCTGCAGCCATTCACTAGCCTTCCCAATTCTTATATAAGAAGTGCCAAGATTGACCATCACATCGGACAAATTTCTTTCATAAAAGTTTGTCATGAACACAGTTCTAAATTGTTTCTCTTCTACTCTTTCAAGAAGAACAGTTCTCAGAAAATGACAAAGGAACTGACAATTACTTTCGTTTTGTGTAGAAATAAAGATGAAAATAATTTTCAATCAAATATTGCCATTTTTAGAACTGAAAAGGCAAAATATTGTTAAACCTACCTTGACTTGAGGGGTTTATCATTTATAACATGGAATGTTTTCCCTATCGATAATGAAGATTTTCTGGCCATCTTGACAATAAAAGCCGCTGCAAAGTCTACCGGGGTCATCTCGACCCCCCAATCAACATCTGGGGCCAGCTCTGTCTGACAGCAGGCTTTCAGGATGGTCAGGGTAAAGTCCTGGAGGTTCCAGTAGGCTGAGTGTTGATCTCCGGATAAATTACCTAGGACAGAGAATACAACTTTTGATATATTCGGTAAATAACTTTAAGTCGGTAAATAGCTTTTCACAGCTAATGTTATATGTGATACATAATCAGACCTTAAATAAATAAATTTTGACTTTGACAACTTTCACTTCAGTACCATTATGTTCATTTGTATATTAAATGATTTTTAACAAAGTCTCAAATTGATTCTACTTTTAAGCAACATTGTGATAGCTTCTCTAACCAGATCCACCACATATTAGGGTGGGTAACCATTTCACATTTGCAAAGAGCAATTTTTCCTCTTAAAGTGGCTTAAAATGATTCATCTTTTTCACATGCAGTATATATGTAGGACTCTAATCGGTACCCAGGCTCTGATCTGTACCCACTCTCTGATCTGTACCCAAGCATTCTCTAATCCATACCCACAATAATATACATTCTCCAATCTGTACCCACACCTCCTCTGATCTGTACCCACAAGAATTTATGTTCTCTGATCTGTACCCATGCTTTTTCTGATCTGTATCTTTCATGTTTACACCCTAACACATACCCAGATACTTCTTAAATGAATTTTGTGGTAGATACGATAATTTAAAGTGGTTATAGATTAAAGATATGTGTGGGAACCGATTAGAGGACATTGAAAATGTGGATATAGATCAGGGACGTTGTTGGTACAGATCAGAGAGAGGGTACAGATCAGGGACCTGGTATAGATCTGAGCTCTACATATACACAACATCTTATGCTTCGCTTACCCAGTCTATAGATAGTAACAGGTACCCCTCTCTGTCCAGCTCTACGTACTAGTTGCTCGGCAACCCATTTTGACTGCGAGTACCCATCATGCAACAGTGAATGGTACCCTGCTGTGTCGTCTGCTTCTGAACAATCCTTCATTCCACTGGGAAACACTGCATCTGTGCTAGAAAAGGTTGGAGATTATGACAGAAGGTATATACTAAAACTTGAGTTATAAAGACAGCCTGTTTTCATCATAATCAAAATATGAGCCACTTCTTGGGAAAACCAACAATGTGGTTTCTGAACAGGTCCGACACAAACCGGCCTGTACAAGCACAGAAAAGAGCTAGAAGCTTGAAATTTCGGATTTAAGTAGAAGAGGAATTGTACTATCCGAGTAGCGAAAACAAAGGCGCTGATCAGCTTCGCGGTTACCGCGAAGCTGATCTGCGCCTTTGTTTTCGCCTATGCAGATTGTTGGTTTTCCCATGAGGCGGCTCATATAAAGGTACCAAAGGTACAGTTCAACCTAAGCATCACTTTCTGTGTGAAACAGAACTTTGCACTTTTATTCATTTGCAGGATTTATTGGTGTAATTGTTTAACCACCCTGACAATACCAAATACAGCTTGTCAAATGGACAAATCATGTTTAAGATACAATGATAGAGGTACCTGATGAAATGAACTGGCTTTATTTTCCCAGTACAAGCAAACAAGATGACATTGGATGTCCCGAGAACATTTGGTCCATGAAGAGCCTAAAAAATACATATTAAAGAACAGAACTTAGATTTAACCATGGTTTTAACTATCGAGCATGTTGTCTTTAAAGAATAAGAAAATGTTAAAATGCTGTGTTAGTCTAATAGTAGTGCATTCGCTTAACAATCAGGAGATTGTGGTTTTGATACCTGGGTTGTACATGCCTGTCATATGGTGACAAATGTTCATCCTGATGTAATATAGGCCCATAGGGTGTAAAATTTTAACAAATTTTGAATGCTGAATGTGTTCTGTAGTTTCATTATTTGAATATCTTAAGGGCTGTGACATGAGGAAAACACTTATGTACGCCATCAAGGTAAAACAAAGATGAAAAGCCTACTGTATATGGGTAGATTAGATTCACAGTGGCAGCAGCATGAATAATGAAGTCAACATCAGTGCAAACATAGGTATACTCCTCTTCCGATAAACCAAGATTTATCAAGGCAACATTACCTAAAATATAATTTCTCTCTTATTAGTTTTCAAATTATGCTACAGTAAAAAAGTAAAGTTGCATGGTACTGTGACATATGTTACATAATAGGAAACCTAAAGCATATAGTCGTAACTTTAATATTGCTACTCATTTCAGTATAAGTTAAACTAATAATGAACTGTGGACTTAAAAGTGAATGGTAGTAAAACACACTCTCATGGTCATTATCCGAAAGCAAATGTACACAAATAATTGTCTTTGTGCTTGTTTGATGCACTCAGATGCATTTCTTATTATCTATAACTTTTATACTAGTAATTTAACTAACTTTTTTCACAGAGAAAACCATAAGTAGTGACCAGCTGGTGATAAAAATGGTATTCTATCATGCTAAGCAGAATATAATGAGTTATTTACCCTTTAGTGGCCTGACCCTTTTGGCTACAAGTTGTTCCAGTTGTTTCTGTTCTTCGCTAGGTATAGTTCCATTTGGAGCTAGCATGCCATATTGCTGTAGAGTCTTCTGGAGTCTTTCTAGAGGGCTTACATCTGGTAACTCCCTGACAAGGCAAAATACAAACACCTGAAACAGTTACCAATGTACAAGGTCTGAACTGCAGTCTGAAAATTTATGTATTTCGCACAAGTGAAAATCAATTTTTGCAGTAAGGGGGGCTGGAAGATTTTTTGAAAAAAAAAAATTCCAGGACCGAATTTTGTCTGAAAAAAATATCTAGGACAGGGTAAATTCTATTGTACATATTTTATTATATACAAATAAAAAGTGTCGCGAGTAAAAATAATATCCAGGCACCAAAACATCTTCCAGCCCCCCAACCCCCATAAAAGTCAAATGGTTGCTCCCTAACTGTTGTGAAAATCACTCTTACAGAGTACATCTCACTTTGAGCTACGAACCAGTTGTGTATATAATGCTTTTATTCAATTCTCAAAAGGTGAAATTCATTTTTGGTCTGAATGTAATTGTTATGTCTGAGAGGAATAGTTAAGCAATATCTGTATCAAGAGCATACATGTGATGAGTTTGAAAGAGGTGCCACAGAGATTACTCTATTGTTTGAAGGCGAGTTCTGAAAAATACATTTTAAATAATTCTTGATTCATTTCCGTGAGATTTTAATCTTTAATGGCTTATTTCTAAGAGTCAGGCACATCTGATCAGGGTGGTATCATATGTATGCAAAAGGTAATACCTTAGTTTGGAGCAAAAGTTCCTTGAGTAAGAAAGCACCAAGAAACCCTGTAGCCCCAGTCAGTAAGACCCGACCCTTCACAAACCGTGTCTCATCATAGAAGGCAAAGGTTCTCCAGAATGCTCGAAGTTGCATATCTATACTGAAAGCATATGAATTTTTATGACATTATATCTGCGTATTTCAAGTCCAGTGGCCAATTAACAAAGTGTCTGGAACCATATTTTCAGCCTTACTTATAATTACTGTTTTCTAATGCATGGGCATTTTTTATTACAAAATTTATGTAAAGTTAACTTTTTAAACTGAGCAGATTGTGCAGACATAGTTAAAACTGCTTCTGAAAAAGAAGTCTGATCTGGGTCTTTGTTATTTGCCTTGCCATCTCAGTATTCTTAAGCTTTATCTTCAATGGTATCTAGGAATTTCAAAGCAGAATTAAGAAAAAATAGGCTTAACTCATACATACTTTACAATCCCTTGGTCATGTTTGTTGACCTCGTCGACAAGATTTACAGATGTCGTCATGGCAACTGGCTGGTTCTCCTCCTTGGAGAGTCTAGAATCTATCAGTTTAGCTAGGTTGGAGATTGTGGGGTATGAGAACAAGTCTTGAACTGCGAGCCGGATACCAAATGTTGAACTAGCTTGATTCATCAGCTGTGTGGCCAACAAGGAATGGCTGTAATAATATTAACAATTAGCAGTAGATTTGATAATAATTTTGATGTTAGAACAGAATAAATTGTCTTTGTGATCCAGATTCATTGCCATTTACTTAGACTAAGCACAACTGTAGCATCTATTTTATACAGAGGAGAAAACCATTCATGTAGGAGATGTTTTCTATTAAGATACATGCAGTTACAGGAACCTGGAAACAGTAATGTGGGTGACAATATTGACAAATAACGGGTTACATTTTGACTTACTTTGTCTCATATTGTACATTATTATGTATTTTATTCACACTTTAAATTTAACATTTTAGCATTACTCTCACCCTCCAAGATCAAAGAAGCTTTCCATGATATCCACATCTTTGATCTTCAAAATATTACTCCAAATGGTTGCCATGGCAACCTCAGTGGGCGTGGCTGGTTTTCCCTCACTGGCTCCCTCTTCTTCTGACATCTTATCAAAGGGAGGTAATGCTGCTTTGTCCAACTTTCCTGTTGCTTGTACTACAGGGATTCTGGAAGTTTCAATTGAAATTTGGTTACTTATAATATTAAGACTCCTATTTCTTATGGTAAATCTAGAGTTAAAGGAGCTCTACATGTTATTTTTGCTCATAAAAATGATTGTACATGTAGCTACAAATTAGATTTGTTTTACAATACAGAACTCGACTAAATCTGAAATCTAGGACAAACATTTCAAAACTTTGACCATCTCTTTATACAAAGCAGTGTAAAAACTCTTTTGACTCACTTAAGATTTCTCATTTACACATACTTGGTAAGGAACACAAAGAATGACGGTATCATGTAGAATGGCAGTCTTCTCTTCAAGGCTTCTCGGATAGTTTTCTTTGTCGCTTCACCATTGGGTACAATATAGGCCACCAGAAACTTATCTTCTCCCTCTTCGCCCTTGACTAACACCACACAGGCATGAACACTGGATAACTCCATTAGTGCAGCTTCTACTGCCTATAAAGAAAATCTGAATAATGTTGCATTGAATGACAAAGTTACAAAGTTTTGAACTTTTTGGGATGTAAAGTTAAAAAAAATTCACAAGTATTGTAATGTAAAAGTGCATAATTTTGTATAAGGTAACCCCTTGCTAGTCAAACCATTCTGTTGCTAAAAGAGGACCCACTGTCTCAAAGAGAATATTAAAAGATGGAGATGCACCAGTTATTTTACATCTCAAATACATGCACATTTATCTCTGATTTGCATGGTGCTTGGGCTCTTTTTAGATTTTATGCAGTACCTGTGTTTCAATAGAGTATCCTCTGATTTTCACCATGGAGTCACATCTACCACAGATCTCAAGGCTCCCATCTGACAACATGTAGCCCCAGTCCCCACTCCGGTATAGTACTGGGCCACAGCTGGGAGGAACAGTCTCAGGGCGGGGCACAAACCTCTTGGCCTGAATCTCAGGGCGGTTGAGGTAGCCTCTCGCTAACGTTGGCCCACCAACATAGATCTGAAATATATGAATATGTAAACCCTGAAGGAAAAACTAGATGGTATCATGTTACTATGCTTTTGAATGAGACACAGGTTTTTCATCATCCACTGAAAGATAAAAATCTGAATTTCCATTCTTATCTTGACGTTTTATTATCAAACTTTCGCGGTTAATGCCATGGTAATATGCAACCGACATCACATCAAGGTCTGTAAATAAACAACATAATTGATTGCTGTTGACATCACTCCACTGTGGCCTAGATCATGTGACTTTTATAAGCATGACGAAATTTAAGAATGACGCTAATTCATTTAAGGCATTGCAATGAAAATGTAATATGTATCTAAATAGAAACAACATTTTCTAATGTTCCCTGAAACTTACCTCCCCTGAGCTGCCAACAGGTTGTGGTTTCATATCTTCGTCCAGTATAACAATCTGTACACCAGGTATAACACGACCCACTGGGCAAAACTTTCTGGAGGTCAGAGCATCCTGGGATATAAAATATACGAACATGCATTCCGTTAAACCCCACCTTATAAGTAGTCTCATATTGTTTCATATTCTAAAAGAAATCTGGAATTCTAGTTGATAAAAATATCAATGACAGATTGAATCAAGTGCCAAATGCAATATTTTCTGCTGACAGAAGCAGTGCTGGGTGGTTTGCCTTTATTATCATAATTAAGTCAGGATGAAATTTGCTAGACATTACCAGTATAAAAGAAGACAGGGAAGGGCCCAAGAGTAGAGAGAATACACAAGGCCTCAATGGCAGTAAGACAGAAAAACATTAGTCATCAGCATGATTTGCATGTGCCAGTGCTTGCCTTATAATGCTGTGTTCCTAGCAAGATAGCCACTGGCACCATTTTTAAAGCCACTGGTATTGCACACACCCACAACCTACCACACCCAAGGTGAGAAGCCTTGATCTCTGAGCTATCACGGCTGGTCAGTAAATTACCTTATTATCTTTGAAGTAAGCATTGAGACTCTCATAAGCAACATCATGGCACTCCGAGACACTGTAGAGGTTGATAAACTGCACATGTGGCAGTGTCTTCAAACATTTCTCAAACAAGGCTGTGGTCACCACTTCTCCACAAAATATTATGGTTCTACAAATGAAGTAACAAACAGATCAAAGAATTTTCAGCTACCGTACATCTTTAGTGAACCGACAACAATTTGAGCCGCCTCGTGGGAAAACCAACAATGTGGTTTCCGAACAGGTCTGACACAAACCGGCCTGTACAAACACAGAAAAGAGCTAGAAGCTTGAAATTTCGGATTTAAGTAGAAGAGGAATTGTACTATCTGAGTAGCGAAAACAAAGGCGCTGATCAGCTTCGCGGTTACCGCGAAGCTGATCTGCGCCTTTGGTTTCGCATATGCAGATTGCTGGTTTTCCCATGAGGCGGCTCATTTCATTCAGCTGCCAGATACATGTAACTGTGCAGCATGTCCATACTTTTTATAATTTTTTTGCTTTATAATTAGTACAGAACCACCAATTTCTAACTCTTACATTTCAAGTATCTTGCTATATTCTTTGACTATCCAGCCCAGATTGTGCCTAACCTAGTCAGAAACTTGACATGTTTTCTCTTCCAGCAAATGTTTTTGTTGCTGTGTCGAAAGTACAGAACTGTAGACCTATCCAGCTTACATTGATTCTTTAGCACTCAATATTTACCAAAGACTAAATTTTTAATAAATATACCTTAAGTTCTTGAGTAGTTCTTGTAGGTTAAGATCAGACACATTGAAAACAGCTTCCAGTAGGGAGGGGGTGAAGAGTATTCGGGTGATTTTGTTGTCATGTAGAAACTGGCAGAGTAGAACTGGATCATATATCACTGTGCTGGGGATGATGTACATTGGAATACCTGGAAAGTGGCAAATGAATTTTAAAATGAATAGTTTGAAGTTGCATCTAACAACATAGGGCTACATGGTCAGTAATGTTTATACTTTATTCAAATACATGTACATGAAATTCATTTATGTAATGATATCACTCTTTGCCATTTAAATTGTATCATAACATGAAGCTTATGTATGCTAACACTGAGCAAAATGTTTTACCTCATGTGCTTAGGATGCTATTTCTGAGACTATGCCAGAAATGACCAGGTCCTGAGGTTACAAAACTTTTTTCATGCTCAACTCAGCTGAGCATAAAATTTAAATTGCTCATAAATGACAAAATAGTCCAAATAAATGGAAATTTCAGCTTTAGATCACCAAAGCCTGTAATTTATCCTGCTAATAAATGTTAAAATGCCAACAATTGTTGGCATTTTAACATTTATGAGCAGGATAAATTTTAGTCTCAGCTGAGCTGAGCATAAAAAAAGTTTTATAACCTCGGGGCCTGATTGTCAGCACGATAAACCCATTACCTTTCAACAATGGTCTCAACATTTCCCAAACAAAGAACACATTACATGCCTCTCTGTCAGTCTCTGTGTAAGGATAGGCATTATGCCGGTAGTGGTAGGAAAATATGGCTCCTCGATGTGGACACGCTATACCTATTGACAAACAAGAGGACCAATGGTCCTGCAAACGCTCACCTGAGATCTGCTGCATATACCAATAAACATGTTTGAATATTATGGTATTTAACCCCAGTGCAGGGGCAGATGAAGCCCTTGGGCCATTTTCTTCTTTTTTTTTCAGAATAATCAATATTCTGTCCATTTGCCAATTTCCTGCTGGCTTTTCCCTTCAAATGACATTTTAACAATTTTCCCCATTTAAATGCATGGTCAACCCATGTTGACCTTGCCATAAACTGGGTCAAGGTCATCACAGGGTCATGATTTATGTATACATTGTAGTACTTAAGCCATAGATGCTTCACACCAAGTTTCTTTGAAATAGGTCCACCGGTTCCGGATAAGAAGATTTTTGAAGGGTTTTTAACATATATGGGCATGGCGGCCATCTTCGTCATGTGACCTTGATTATTTATATATACATTGATTCCCCCATTCTATAGATGCTTCACATGAAATTTGGCTTTGATTGGCCAAGCGGTTTCAGAGAAGATGTTTGAATAGTATGGTAATATACATGTATAACGCCCCGGGGTTGGGACAAATATGCCCCTGGGGTCCAATTTTTTTCAGAATCATTAATAGTCAGTCCTATTGCCCATTTTCTGCAAGACTTTGGTTTTAAATGACATTTTAAAGGTTTTCCCCATTCAAATGCATTGGCGACCAATGTTGACCTTGCCGTAAAATAGGTCAAGGTCATCCAAAGGTTATAATTTATAAACACATTGTAGCACTTCAATCCCCGATGCTTCATGCCAAGTTTCGTTGAAATCGGTCCATTGGTTCAGGAGAAGAAGATTTTTGAAGGGTTTTTACCATATATGGGCATGGTGGCCATCTTGATCATGTGACCTGGATTATTTATAAACACGTTGATTCCCCCTTCCCATAGATGCTTCCTATAAAATTTGGCTTTGATTGGCCAAGTGGTTTCAGAGAAGAAGATCTTTGAATATTTTTGTAATATACATGTATATTGCCCCGGGGTGGGGGCAGACCAACCCCTGTGGTCCAATTTTTTTTTCAGAATTACCTACCTTCAGTCCATTTGCCCATTTCCTGCAAGTTTTGCCTTTCAAAAACCATTTTAACAATTTTCCCCATTCAAATGCATGGGCGACCTATGTTGACCTTGCCATAAAATAGGTCAAGGTCATCCAAAGGTCATAATTTATAAATACATTGTAGTACTCCAGTCCCCAATGCTTCATGCCAAGTTTCGTTGAAATCTGTTCAGTGGTTCCGGAGAAGAAGAATTTTGAATGTTTTTTACCATATATGGGCATGGCGGCCATCTTTGTCATCATGTGACCTGGATTATTTATAAACACATTGGTTCCCCCTTCCCATAGATGCTTCATATAAAATTTGGCTTTAATTGGCCAAGCGGTTTCAGAGAAGAAGATCTTTGAAAATGGTGGGCGACGACGGACGGACGGACGACGACGACGGACGCCGGATCATGGCCATCCTATAAGCTCACCTTGTGAGCCTAACGGCTCAGGTGAGCTAAAAAGTGAGTTAAATAAACGAGTGGTCATTTTGGTGAGTTTAATAAATGTGGTCATTTTGGTGAGTTTATGAAATGACCACGAGTGTAAATTTTGTTTTATCATAATATTATGACCTTTAAAATAGGAATTTATCGCCTCCAAAGTGGACACTTTTTCAATGAAAATTTACATTGATGTTACATATAGACACAGGGGTGATAATACATATGTGGTAATAACACTTTTTTATTACATATTGTTATCCACTGGAAAACAGCAATGTCATATGATAAACGATATAAGTAGTGTTAATACCTTTAGGTTTGCCTGTAGTCCCGGAGGAGTATACAATATAGGCCAGGTTATCCAGGGTCAGGTCAGGGGGTGGGGGTATCTTGTCTGTAGACTGGTTCTCTTTCTCTAGTCTCTCTTGCCAGTCCTGGTCCAGAACTATCACTTTATCAACATCTAGAATAAATCATATTTTATGAGTTTTAAATATTTTTTGAATAGTGTCATCTGCCCTGACTGACTTATCAAATCAATCTTTAAGCTATCTGAGTGACAACCATTTTGGAAATAGCTGCTACCTTGGTTGGTTTATATTATATTTTTCATCATTTATATTTATTTATTTTTTGTATTTATTGTTTCTGTTATTTTCCATTTGCATACTCATGACAGGATTTTGGTTTTGATTAAGCCAGTTCCTGAACATTGTTTACTTTTTAAAGACAAGCCTGTAGTAAATAGGAAAACACATCAATGCGATATACAGATATTTTAAAGCTGTAAAAATTGAAAAGAAAAAGCAGAAAAATTGGATATTTTTCTTATTTTTGCTTAAAACATTGATTGTGGGTACATGTTAGAACTGCCTCGCTGCTGAGGCAGTTCTAACGAGTACCCACAATCAGTTTTGAATCAAAAATAAGAAAAATAGGTATACCCCTACAAACTTAAGTTTTTCTATATTAAAGTGGGGTTTTAAAATTTAAAGGGGGAATACATTTCATGGACATGTTTTCCTGATGTGTGGTCAGGCTGTTAAGTGTTCTAGCTGATCAGATTTTTCCATGGGAGCTAAACCCAAGGCAGTAGATTTATCATACATGTAGCTGCATCTGCTCACATACCTTCCAGTCTGTGTGCAAGGGAGCTATCAGTAACCACAGCAACTGGTGAGGAATCTTCCAGTATAGACTTCAGCAGTAGATAGTGGTAGGATATGTCCAGAGTCAGATAAGCCCCACCCGCCTTTAGGATAGCAATGTATGTCACTGTATAGTCCAGGCTCTTGTCCAGATAGATCCCCACACATGTATCAGGTTTGACACCTTTGAGGACCAGAGTATCGGCAAGTATGTCCGAGGCTCTGTCGAGTTCTGCAAATGTCATCTGACAGCCGGTAGCTTCTATAACGGCGAGTTTATCTGGTGTTAGCTTTGCCTGCTTCCTAAACATCTCATGAAGCAGACCCTGGGTCTCGTAGTTATCCATTGGGGAACTCTTTTACTGAATTAAAGAGGTTGAAAAAGTAATTGTTCAGTGCAATGTCATAAAACAGCAAATTAATACTACAATTTTTTCTCAGAAATATGTTTTCTGGATAATTACTGATGTTTCAACCAAAGAAGGAGTAGATACAAGCATACAGGAAAAATTATGCTATAAAATGTTCTAATTTAATAAGTCCAGGCCCCGAGGTTATAAAACTTTTTTCTAGCTCAGCTCAGCTGAGCATGAAAATTAATTTCAACTGCTCATAAAATTAATGTTGAAATAGTAAAAATAAGTGGAAAATTCAGATTCAAAACTCAAAAACAAGTAATTTATCCTGCTCATAAATGTTAAAACGCCAACAATTAAACGCCAACAATTGTTGGCATTTTAACATTTATGAGCAGGATAAATTTTAGTCTCAGCTGAGCTGAGCATGAAAAAAGTTTTATAACCCCGGGGCCAGAGTGTGCTACCATTATTAACAATTATTCACCTGCATGACTTAAAACTAAGGTTATAATAGAGATGCATACCTGTTATTACTTTTGAATGAATAATACTACAAAGAAGTAAAAGGTAAATCCAGATATGTTAGACTGTGAATGAAATCTGCACTTTTATCAAACAATATGTATCAACTTAATAAATAGTGATTTTGTACAGTACTTTTAGACTTTGACCAGTGCAAACTCTCAACATCAAATAAAAAGAAAACTGTATCTTGAACTGATCAATTGATAACCAACATTACATCATATCAGCCTCGTACGTAAAAAGAAAACCTGTCTTTGTGTTTATGTTCATGTCCAACAAAACCATGCTGTACAGCCACACATGGTTAATTGGTAAGAGGCTTGATTTTAGATAGCTAGTAAAGTAATACATGTTGTACTGGGGCCAGTAAACTGCAGTAACAGTACAGCTAAATCTGTGGTGTCTGTTCAGGTAATAGCCAGGTTTTTTAATGAAATGGCTCATATAAAGTCATATCAAAAAACTTCAATACTTTTCCGATGAGGGTGCATACTGCATAGAGACATCTAGCACTCAGCCGCACACTAAAACTTGTGTTTCCAAACAAGACAGGTTATAAAACTTTTTTTATCCTCAACTGAGTTGAGCATGAAAGGCCTAGGGGATTTAAGGCCTGATTTCGGCCTCATGTGTTGATAGAAAACTGAATTTTGGAATTTTTAGAAGAAATGTAGTGCAAATAGCAGGTATAGGTCCTGCTTATATACTCTAGCACAACTATCACATTAAAATTACACGTTGCCATGGCAACGCTCCGAAAAGCGTAGAAATATCACTTTTTGCAATTTTGGGTCTTTTTTACACCATTCAACATCATTTTCAACTACCGGCCCACGCGACGAACAATTTCTTATTGTCAAATAATTATCAAGTGTCATCCAGAGATATTATATGCTAAGTGTAATTTTGTTCAGAGTGTGGGCTGGCACTTAAAAATTTAAAGATATGTTCAAAAATGGTCAAAAATAGACCAAAAAGTGCAGAATGTGCTCTATCTGTGGTTCTTCTGGGCGTTGCCATGGCAACACTTGTAGGATAAATGAAATACTTATTCTTGTTTTTAATAGATGAGACATATGGCTGTTTTAAGGAATAGTTTTCTCACCTAAATTCCAAAATTTATTTTTTAGCGAAATCTGAGGCCAAAATCAGGCGTTAAATGCCCTAGTCCTTTATCCAGAATTGTTGGCATCTCAGCTGGCTAAATGACTTGACACCTGAAATATTTCTACCAATTTTGGTTACACCAGTATCTATTATGCAGTTTAAAGTTGATCATGCTCAGCTGAGTTGAGCATCAAAAAAAGTTTTATAACCTCGAGGCCAGGCCTAATAACACTGAGCATAAAAAAGAACTAAAATAAAGCAGAAAACAACTTACCTACAGTAGGAACCAGTCTAGTAAGGATCAACGAGTCACTGGTTGTTACTGTTGTACCATAATCTGACTAATCTCCTAGCTGACATCCCTGGCATTGGTTGGCTAATTCTGTGTGGTATAAGGACTTCCTAGATAAGACAACTCTGGTATAGACTATTGCGTCAGTGGTAACTACATTTGTACCATGGCATTAGGGCATATTGGTTGGCTAGTCCTATGTGGTATAAGGACTTCCTGGGTAAGACAACTCTGGTATAGACTATTGCGTCAGTGGTAACTACATTTGTACCATGGCACTGGGGCATTGGTTGGCTAGTCCTATGTGATATAAGGACTTCCTGGGTAAGACAACTATGGTATAGACTGTTGCGTCAGTGGTAACTACATTTGTACCATGGCATTGGGGCATTGGTTGGCTAGTCCTATGTGGTATAAGGACTTCCTGGGTAAGACAACTCTGGTAAAGACTATTGTGTCAGTGGTAACTACATTTGTACCATGGCATTGGGGCATTGGTTGGCTAGTCCTATGTGGTATAAGGACTTCCTGGGTAAGACAACTCTGGTATAGACTATTGCGTCAGTGATAACTACATTTGTACCATGGCATTGGGGCATTGGTTGACTAGTCCTATGTGGTATAAGGACTTCCTGGGTAAGACAACTCTGGTATAGACTATTGCGTCAGTGATAGCTACATTTGTACCATGGCATTGGGGCATTGGTTGGCTAGTCCTATGTGGTACAAGTACTTCCTGGGTAAGACAACTCTGGTATAGACTATTGCGTCAGTGGTAACTACATTTGTACCATGGCATTGGGGCATTGGTTGGCTAGTCCTATGTGGTACAAGTACTTCCTGGGTAAGACAACTCTGGTATAGACTATTGCGTCAGTGGTAACTACATTTGTACCATGGCATTGGGGCATTGGTTGGCTAGTCCTATGTGGTATAAGGACTTCCTGGGTGAGACAACTCTGGTAAAGACTATTGTGTCAGTGGTAACTACATTTGTACCATGGCATTGGGGCATTGGTTGGCTAGTCTTATGTGGTATATGGACTTCTTGGGTAAGACAACTCTGGTATAGACTATTGCGTCAGTGGTAACTACATTTGTACCATGGCATTGGGGCATTGGTTGGCTAGTCCTATGACGTGGTATGAGGACTTCCTTAGACTATTGCATCAGTGGTAACTACATTTGTACCATGGCATTGGGGCATTGGTTGGCTAGTCCTATGTGGTATAAGGACTTCCTGGGTGAGACAACTCTGGTATAGACTATTGCATCAGTGGTAACTACGAACACATTAATTTTGTACCATCTCTTGCATGATTCCCTGGTAAAAATTCAGGAAAGACAAGTTCCTTTCACCACATGGCAGCATATGGTCTGTTTGAAGTACTTAATTTATGTTTTCACCAGTGTTTGAATCTGTAGCTAGCTAGCCAAATCAAAGCCCATGTCACAACAGGTCCTTGCAAAGACTGAATTTTGCTTCCCGGGAAAGATTGTTTCATTTTTTTTTACCACAAAAGTTTTAAGTGGCCATATGAACTGGACCAGTTATACAAAAACAAAATCCTATGATCTTGTTCTCACCTCCAATGGTGGTTCCACATGAAATTTGGCTTTGATTGGCCAAGCTAGTGGTTTCAGAGACCGACAGCATGAGTACTTTATCACCTAACTTTGTGTATGACCTCAAGTACCGTAGGCTAAAAATTGTTTTTTGGTGTAAAATGATATGAAGACCAATCTACAGACAATAAGAATATTGCGCGTGGCATTCGACTGAGAACGTATCGGTTTTTCCGCTCGCTAAACTTTGCAAATGCGATATGTAAAGTCTGTGTACTGCCAAATATAGCGTCACTGACAAATCGATCGTAAAGTTTTACCTGGGGACGGTATGACCAATGAGAATGTCGATAATTATATATCAGTATACTAAAATAGCGCAGTAATTCCTATAATGCGCTATTTTTAGTAGATCTATACCGGTTATTGATACACCAATAAATTAGACTGTAAACTTTCAGAATACAATTTTTCAAACGACCGTATTTGCAACTAATCAATCCAAATTGACAAGTTAACCTGTCACAAGATGCTATCGCACAATTTCATTTTGATACAACTTGTGAATTAGTTCAGTAACTGCTTTTCGTAACAAAGATCGTAATCTTAAAATTATACGTTGTCACATAAACTTGTGGCCAAGGTAGAAGAAATCCTTAATTTACCACGACAAAAAGTTAGTTAACAATCGGAGACAGAGAGACCACTTGTTTGAAACACCAAACACCACACCCAAACTATAATATAAAACAGTCTTCATCTGATCTGGGTCTTTGTTTTGCTGCAGAAAAGTAAATCATCAACTATCTAAATGCAAGATTTACAGCCTCCAGACAGCCTTTTGTTTTATTTTATAGCCCGTTTTGCGTCAGACCTGGTCGGAAAGCACTACGATGGTCTTCTCGATTGAGCTTTAAACATCTTAATAGGCTGTTGTAATTTAGTGGGAAGAAAACTCAAAGAAGAGTGGTCATGTGGGCGGGAGCTTCAAATGAATACAACTGATGACCTTAAGTCAAAGGATATAATATGCAAGCCATAAATTAGACGTAGTTATTTCCAGTCACTTCGCTTGCGCAGCTGACTGTGAAACATACGTGAGACCCGATATAGTTTTCGAACTGTTCAAAACGGCATCCAAGTTCTTGCCAGATGAAACTAACCTACAATTATTGTACAAATTCCGGAACATTGGTTACGGATGCATCGTTGAGGTTTTTGTTTTCTTCTGATTTTCGAGGAATACAAATAAAACAGGTATGTGTTGCTATGAATTTAGATCTATAAACTTTAATATAGTGTAGCCTGGAACATATGACTGAACGTAGCCTATGACAAATTGACAGGGCGTTTTAACCATCATCTAAAATGACGTTCGTTAGGGTATAATGTGTTTTCCGGGACCAAACGAACGACCACGCGCACAGTCAAACATCGCCAGACCCTTTTTTACAACTCAAAGATTATAATTATCAGACATTCTTATGCACTTGAGAATGTAACGCGACGTATGACTGCCAAATTTGCGGCAGTACATTCTGTAATATGGCTACCGTCGGAAACCCAACGTTATGAGCAACGTTGATTGTGATTGGTCAACGTCGTATGGTTATACGTCGCTCGTGACGCTCACGTTTCGTGAAATCTGAACAATTGCATTTTCGATGTTTATTGTCAAAAAGTGCGTAGAGTGGGGATAACAAAATTCTTTGAGTGGTATATTGTCGAATATAGGGCCGACGATGTGCCGCTCCAAATGAATGATTTAATACAGTTATCCCCTAAATATTTGCACAACTGCCTCCCTTGCCATTAACTAGCTTGACGTGACAGTATACATCAGGAAAACATGTCCATGAAAAGTATAGCCCCTTAAACCACACTTTTTTATAGTAAAACTGAGGTACACAGGGATATACCTATTTTTTCTTAATTTTGATCCAAAACATTGATTGTGGGTACTCCCTAGAACCACCTCGGTGAGGCGGTTCTAAAGTGCACACAAAATCAATGTTTTGGGGTAAATATATAAAAATGTTTCAAATAAAATTTCATTTTACTGCTGAAGAACATCCTTGTATATTGCATGGGCAAGTTTTCGAAATGTATCCATTCCGACCCATGTTTGTTTTTCTCTAAAAACGTGATGTCGTTTTTATTCAGGGGCCTACAGCACATAATGTGGCATTGTTTATAAGCAGAGATTCGAAAAGTTTCTTAATCATTTACTGTATAATTAAACCAGACCGGAGATCGTGAGTCCCGTGTCTGTAGCTGCTAAGAAAAAGGCTTCAAATCGCCTCGAAACTCCCGTCTGAATATGACCGTAGCTTTTGTGTAGACGTAAAACACCAATACAGTTAAGATACCAACAAAATCGTATTGAAGAGGACCGATGTCAAAATTTTTGGATCTGATTCAATCCTTATCTACACTGCTTAGTAATACATGTATCTGAAAATCACACCTGTCACACATGTATGCTTGATGCTAGGAAAATGAGATAACATGAATCACTCATATCCCGCTATGGTTAGCAAAATGCAATCTACAAATCAAACATCTTTGAAGGCAATGCGTCACTGGTTGAAACGGAGGGTTCTAAATCACTGTTTGTCTTGATGCAACAAAATGCAACAATTCCCGACCGTAATGGGTAAACGAGTCGCATTGTTAATTTCAAAATAAAATACGTTTGTCCATTCTGATTAATCCAAAATTTTATTAGAGCTATTTTGCTGAATCAGTTTGAGATATTCTGTAATTCGAGATGGATACATGGATACAATCTAGGACTTTTCACTTGTATAAGATCTTATCTTAGTCAATAAATTATTTGTAAAGTTATGCGCAGGTCGATCGGGGGCAGTTTACAAATACTGACGTACTCATGGCTTTGCCATTCAATTATCTGTATTGGACGTGTGTTCGATCTCGGTCCTCTTCAATACGATTTTGTATTTTTATGAGCGAAGAAAAGTTGTTGTCAGGTCTGTACTGTTTAAAAAATCTTGGTTTGAAGCACAGCAACACAATGTATAAAATACATGTAATATATCGAAACAATGTGTCTCGATCGATCTGATGATGCACCACACACTTCCCGGGCTGACCGAATCCGATCTACACGTGTAAGAATGTCGGACCAATTTTAGATTCTTCATTTTCAGGTTCCAGACATAAGGCAGTTTACCGTGTTATTCCACGAACTGTCATCTATATTAATCCCATTTTGTTAACATGTTCAGTCAAAGGTAACTTTTGATTCCGTGATCCAGTAACTAAACAGGTAAATGGGAGAAGGCATGTCACGCGGGGGCGACAATACAGTGCGCGCATTGTTTATTGTCGCCTCCTCGTGACCGACTGAATCCCGTTTCAACGTTTTAGTTAAAGGAACACGGAACGGAACCAATGTGACCTTTGCCAAGGCACGTTTACACAATTGGTTCTAATAAAAGGGAATGCTTCTAATAATATTTTGTTCCTATCTGATATAGCATTTTAAGGAATGGCTTTTTGTAACAATGCGGGGTAGGGTTTGACATAAAAGTAATGCGCACGATAGTGCGGGGCTTCTCTTTGGGTTTCGTGCATTACTGTTTTTCTCTATGTGTGCGTGAAAGTCAGAAGGGATTCATTTGCTTGCCTTGTAGAAAAATAATGAGAATGCAACAATGTGTCTAGACTGGTAAGTACATGTATTTGCTTTGCAACAGTATGTACAAAAAAACGTGTTCGCGAGCGCTACGTAACGTTACCAGGAGCTGCCTCTCTGAAAAACAGCCTGTAGTTGCTAAGTAACGAGGCAGAGCAAAATGGCGTCATCAAATATTTCGACCGCATAAACTTTGACTGCTGAATCCCGTCATAGAAGAAAATTTTAATATAAATGTAACAGAAAGCATGTTTAGTCAAGAAAAAAATAGTCTGAGCTTCTACTATGGGAGCAATACAGTGTTTTGTTCACGTTTATGGTATCGTCGACAGACACCGCCAATTTCGCATAGAAAGAACAAAATGCAGAAAAGCGCTCGCGTTATGCAACTTAGGCCTGTTTCATATATTTGGTTAAGTTCGGTAACTGAGTGGCTGCCTATTGAGAAATAGCTGCTCACTCAGCTTTGATATGTTCACATATTAGGCCTACCTGTTTGTCAATTTAGTCGGTTTTTGGACTTAGACTTTTGTCTGATTGTGCCATTTCCTGATAATAGCCTACGTTTTTCTTCTTTTTCATCCCGGGCTTCTTATACGACCTTAGCTGTTATTGTTGATTGTGTTAAACGAAGACATAGCCTCTAAACAATGCAAGATTTGAACACAGCCGTAAGAGGGCTGTGTTTATGATTGCCAGACGTTCATAGTGAGGGTCATTGTGTATTGAAAAGTGTCGATGGGTTATCCGATGGTAGGGCAGCGGACTCAGTATCGAGAAATCCTGGGATCCGATCCTCAATCAAGCCGCTTGCGTTGTGTGCTTGAACAAGATACATTAACTCCCGAGGGAAGCCTTCAGGTTAATGCCCAGGAATATGTGGCCCATGACTGAAAAATGTTTGATTGGGATGTTAAGGTATTACCAGCCTGACAAAACCAATTTATTACTTTCTTCAACTTACGTTGGTCTAATCTTATACATTAATTGTCCCTGTCATTTATTAACTTGAACAGATACAACTATTTATTAGACATCTTGAAATTCTACATAATAGGGACGAATTGACAAGTTTAATACATCAGAATGTCCACTCCATTACACTGACAAAGAAAACATACGATCATATCGAAAATTATAATTTAGAAAGCAAATTGTGGGGTCCAGATTCATTATAATCCCATTGAAAAGCATAATAGTTTAGATTGGTGACAATGGCTTGCAGGCCTTCGTGAAATGTGATTGTGGGTGTGCCATTCACAATACGGTGTCGTTTTACAGGAGATGAGCTAGCATGTCTTCATATTTAAAAGGCTTCATATAAGTTAAACGACTTCTAATTACTTATTTCAAAAGGAGGGAGCGTTCTGGTTGTGATCTACATGAATTCAGTTGACTGAAATAATTTACAGTAAACCATTCATGTGAGCTCAGTTAAACAAATCGCCTTTGTGAACTAAATACCACTGGCAGTACTAGTGCATATTCTTAAAGGCCACATTTGGTTTCGGGTTCCCTTAAATTAAATAACTTGAAAACGGGACAATATATGTCAACGGGGAGGCGACAATAAACAATGCAAGGGTTACAGCTATAAACTGACACGATTGATTTGCCATGATTACCGCCAAATCTTATAAGACATTTTGTCAGACGATTGGATGATATCTATGTGACCCCATTCTAAGCGACCTCGCAGCGCGAATCTTCTCCCTGGGTTTGTCCAGGAACATGGTGGCGCCTGGTCATGATTTTATCGGACAATTTCCAAGTTGACTATGACCAATCCTATTTACACCAAGGTAATGTGACAATTCAGAACTTCTGACTTATTCATACCGTTTCCCATGACATTGGATATTGTCAAATTTGATTTCAAGATCGACGGTGAAACATTTATATCAGATATATATAATCATATAATATACCAGCAGGGACAGTAGATTTACATTATAGATCACTGATACCAGGTATCGAGAGGCTGAACGAGTGCAGTCTAAAAATAAACAGTTTGGAAATACATGTATCGGTTTAAAAATAAACCACCTTCTGACTATAGGTGTATTGATTTTGTACACTACGCGTCCTGCTGAAGGAGTTTACACTTCATGATTGCAAACTTTAGCGAGCGGAAAACCGGAAATGTTCTCGCTGATATGAAATTTGCAATAATTTAATAAGATCACAAAAATCACTGGTCACTATAACAAATATAGACTTCACAGCAGCAAAGAGATCGACTTTAAAACAGTTATAAAATAATGTAATACAATTTTCTTAGCTTTTTGATAGTCTAGTAAAACAGATCCTTGGAAAAAGTGAAGATCTCCAGGGCCCAGTTGTTCAAAAAATCGTTAGCTTAATACTGTCAATTTGTTAACTAAATATCGACTTCAAAAGCAAATACACTGTTATTTTTTGTTGAAAAAATGTGAGAATCCTTTGCATTGCAAAGGATTCTCACATTTTTTTCAACAAAAAATCACAGTGTATTTGTATTATTGCCATTTGAAATTTTAACAAATCCTTAACTAACGACACCGTTAATTTTGAACAACTATCCCCAGATCTACACCTGTTATCCAGAGACAACCAACACAGCTAAGAACAACCAACACAGATGAAATCAATATAAGAAGGATGCCAATACCTGTGTGGGAACAACTTGCCATGGATTATAATGAGCTGCGTTATTAAAAACAACAACAGCTTTTTGCCTAAGCGAAAACAAAGACGCATATCAGCTGTGCAGTAACTGCACAGCTGATTAGAACCTTTGTTTTTGCTACATGGATAGTACAACTCCTTTTCTTGTCAAATCCAAAATTTCAAGTTTCTAGCCATTTTCTGTGACTGCACAGACCAGTTAATGTCGAAAATGAATGGAAACCCAGAGGACCGTTTTTCTCCCCTCGTCAGTGGCGGATTTAGAGGGGATTCAAGGGGTTCGCTTGAACCCCACTCTGGACACACATTATTTCGTTTTCATGGGGAATTTCAAGAGATTTTGTGTGAAAAAGTCGGCAAACGAACCCCCCTTTTCTACGTTTGAACCCCCTCTTCAGAAATCCTGGATCCGCCCTCGCCTCGTGGCTCATAATGATCTATGGCTTGTTCCCAGACAGGTGTCTACTCCATACTGTCGCTTTTTGATTTCATCTGCGTTGGTTGCTCTCAGTCATGCTGGTTGTCTCTGGATAACAGGTTAAGCTCAGTCTTCTGTTAAACTGATCAGTGTCATCACTGTTTGCCATTTAATCTGAGTACCACTATAATAGTGGTGCTCTATAAGACACCAATTCAATTTAAGACAATTTGCTGTAGTTTAAAGATTTTATTGGTTGTTAGGTGTTTGCTCAAATTTTGAATTTACAAATGGAGGTCAATATATTATATGATTGGTGCATGATTAAAAACCCTACCGTGTACATTACTTTAACCATTATATGCAGGTTTACATGATTTCAATGGGAAAAAAAGTGTAACGAAATGGCATGGAGGTGATTTGTTTTCAATGAAATTTCCTAAATGGTAAATTGCAAAAGTAAAAATATTTCTTAGATAATATCTTCTACTACATACTGAATATTCATGAGGTAAAATAGCAAAATACATGGATGGACTTAGAATATTGAAATGAGCTACATGTATGACTAGTATTTAGCACTTATAACCAGGAAAATGCGAGAAAAGTAAATGACCAATGAATTACAACAATTATATGTTTGCTGAGCATAAAGCTGAACACTTTTTCAAGTAAATTATGGAAGCTGTGTCATGAAAATTTGCTTTTCTTTCAACCATATTTTGCGAGCATCAAGACTTTAATTTTAAGGTGCTATAACATTTGCGCACATTTTCAAAACTTTTGTTTGCGCTCATGATTTGCGAGCAGAGCCCGTGGGGTCCAATTTTTTTCAGAATCATTAATATTCAGTCCTACTGCCCATTTCCTGCAAGATTTTCACTTTAAATGACATTTTAAAAGTTTTCCCCATTCAAATGCATTGGCGACCTATGTTGACCTTGCCATAAAATAGGTCAAGGTCATCACAGGGTCATGATTTATGTATACATTGTAGTGCTTGAGCCATCGTTGCTTCATGCCAAGTTTTGTTGAAATCAGTCCACCGGTTCTGGAGAAGAAGATTTTTGAAGGGTTTTTACCATATATGGGCATGGCGGCCATCTTGGTCATGTGACCTGGATTTCTTATATACACATTGGTTCCCCCTTCCTATAGATGCTTCATATAAAATTTGGCTTTGGTTGGCCATGGCCATCCTATAAGCTCACCTTGTGAGCCTAACGGCTCAGGTGAGCTAAAAACACAAACTAAAACTGTGTATGTTTAAAGCATAAAACTGAACTAGAAATGCGTGTTTGTAAAACACTATGCCCCCAACTGTATGCTTGCCCCTTAACTGGTAGCTTGTATGATTCATTTCATTCAAATGAAGTGAAATTTAATTTCCTGAGGAAGCTGTTCGGTTGCCTCTGTTTTGACCTCGATCCAGAAACAGAATGTAAGCTTTTAACATACAAGTTAGAAATGGAGTGAAAATTTCAAAATCGAGTAATTTTGTCAAAGTTTGACGGAAAGTCCTCAAAAGTTAATCAGGTGATCATCTTCTCAGCCCCAACCAGTATACCAAATATGAAGGCTCTAGCTTTAATACTTTTTGAGATATCTTGCACACAAGATTTTCAAATTTTGTTTTGAAAGGGGCATAACTCCAAACAGGGGCATAACTCGGACATGAAAAAAAATATAGGTCAACTACTTTTTCATGAGAAATCTGTATATGAAATTTCAAAACCCTAACATTCACCTTTCAAAAGTTTCAAATTTCACCGAAAAGTGGAAAAATCAATCAAAATTTCAAAATTCCGTATTTTTGTAAAAATTTGACGGAAAGTTCTCAAAACTTAATCAGGTCATCTACTCCTCAGCCCCAATCAGTATACCAAATATGAAGGCTCTAGCTCAAATACTTTTTGAGATATCTTGCACACAAGATTTTCAAATTTTGTTTTCAAAGGGACATAACTCAGAAAAGGGGCATAACTCGGACATGAAAAAAAATACGGGTCAACTATTTTTTTATGAGGAATTCACACATGAAATTTCAAAACCCTACCATTCACCGTTCAAAAGTTAACGGACGCACACACAGACAGACAGACAGACAGACAGACAAGCCAAAAGCAATATGCCCTTCCAACTTTTTCAAAGTTGGGGGCATAATAAGTGAGCGAGTAACCGTTATTGTGGCATGGTAAGTGGAAAAGGCAAGATGTATAGCTTGGACTGGACATAACTGTGAAAGATGTACAGCATGGGTTGGAAATGAGAAAATCTGTAACATTTACCTGGGGATATTGTGTGTGCAAATGAATATGTTTACCTAGGGAAATTGTGCGAGCAAATGAACCACATTCTTTCAAAATGTAAGCAAATGTGCTGCCACCTTTAATAAAGCCTAATCCTTTGTTTAATGAATAAATAGCTCTGATTTTTATACTCAAAATTGCTTTGTCTACAGGCATGTATAGCATTGCATTTAAATTTCTTACTATATAGTCCCCCATTTTTTCTTCAAATCAAACGTGGCAAATTTGGCACAAAGCAGATTCTTTCATGACACAGCTCAAATAATGACAAGCACAACCATTTTGGAAAAAATACCTTGCAAAAGGCACTACTATCATACATACCCAGAACTGATAAAACTGTAGACCCAAGCATATATACTTCCGCAATTATTAGCAACAATGAAATACATATGTATCTACTAAAACTTGATGAATATTATGGACAATATCATTGAGTTTTTAACAGAAAAATGTCTTTTTATGTATGTATCATTATGCATGAATAAAATAATGTTCAAAAAGGAATGAACAGAGTAATAGATGGTACACATCACCATGAATTCACATACAAGAGCGAAAAATAAAACGTCATCCGAACACATGTATTTTAGAGTTAAACATACCACATTACAAAAACAGTTGACAGATCTTATAAAAACAATTCCAATATTAAGTGCAAATACTTTGACCATGCTGCTTGACCTCATGAGATGAAGTTTTAATAATACTAGAAAAGGGGCATCTATGTATTCGTTTTACTCATTTTTCCAACATGGTCATATATTGTTTACCATCATGAGAGTCACATTATTGAGAACATAGTTATTTAAGCAGCCTAATCAACAAATGAGTATCTATGTTAGACGTTAAGCGGCACGGTCAATGTATTTGCACTATAGAAACTTGTTTGTTTCATTGCTTTACATCCACATGCAATAACAAAGGTCATGTTGGGACCAAACTGAACTGTTCCTTGGCAAGCCTCCCAGAAACAATTACCAGTATATGAGCCGCCCCATGGGAAAACCAACAATCTGCATAGGCGAAAACAAAGGCGCTGATCAGCTTCGCGGTTACCGCGAAGCTGATCAGCGCCTTTGTTTTCGCTACTCGGATAGTACAATTCCTCTTCTGCTTAAATCCGAAATTTCAAGCTTCTGGCTCTTTTCTGTACTTGTACAGCTCGGTTTGTGTCGGACCTGTTTGGAAACCACATTGTTGGTTTTCCCACGAGGTGGCTCATATGTATACTTAGTGCACATATCTTTTGTCCCTAACTGACACATGTATCCTCTTCTTGAATCAGCAAAACATTAAGAATGGCCAAAGAAATCATTTGAGCCGCCTCGTGGGAAAACCAACAATGTGGTTTCCACACAGGTCTGACACAAACCAGCCTGTACAAGCACAGAAAAGAGCTAGAAGCTTGAAATTTCGGATTTAAGTTGAGGAGGAATTGTACTATCCGAGTAGCGAAAACAAAGGCGCTGATCAGCTTCGCGGTTACCGCGAAGCTGATCTGCGCCTTTGTTTTCGCCTATGCAGATTGTTGGTTTTCCCATGGGGCGGCGCATTTCACAACCAAATCTTCATGGAAGAAATGAGCCACATCATGAGAAAACCGGATTTTTGCCTATATGAAAACAAAGGCGCAGATCAACTGCGAAGTTGAGCAGCGCCTTTACACTACAGGGATAGTATCCCAAATTTCGAGTGGCCAGCCTTCTTCGAACCTGGTCAGAATTCCCAAAGACCAGTTTTCTTGTGACGAGGTTCAAATCTGCAAGATGTGAAGTTCAATTGCAGGCCTCTGACACGCTACCAAACAATCTATCACATCTGTTTAATATGCAAAGTACTTGAGCATTCATACATGATAGTTTAACACAATGACATAGTGACAAAGGCACAAATCAGACTACACAGACTGATTAGCACCTTTTGAATTTGCTGATTACAAAAAATGTACTCAGGTGATTCCTTTAGCCCAGCCAAATCCTACAACTCAACTAAATCCTTTCGGTCAGCCATGTTCTTTGACTATGTGGACTATTTTGAGTCTTACTTTGGTCTCGGCCCTCCAGAACCACCTACAGCCAAATAACCGAAAACCACTCTCTGGTTATATGGTTATGAGGAACAGAAAGTCGAGTGATTGTAGTATCTATGTTACAAATTCACAACAATTTTCTTTGGTACAATCAAAACACAGGGTTTCCCCAGACACTATTCTCTTATCCACTCACGAAATGAGCCGTGCCGTGAGAAAACCGGATTCTAGCCTATGCGAAAACAAAGGCGCAGATCAGCTGTGCAGTAACTGCACAGCTGATCAGCGCCTTTATTTTCGCTACAGGGATAGTACTATCCCTCTTCTTCTTAAATCCAAATTTTCATGCTTCTAGCCTTTTTCTGTGTGACTGTACATGCCGGTTTGTGTCTGTGCTGGTAGGAAACCCTGAAGACCGGTTTTCTAGCGTCGCAGCTCAAACAACAACAAACTGAGATTTATATTTCACAGTGGCAGCAACTTGGAACTCTCAATTTAACAAGAAATAATTAAAACGTTTAGAAAGGACATTACATATAGATAACAATTACATCACCTCACATGGCTTATAAGCACTTATATGTTACTTTTATCACACCAACCAACCTTTCAACCTTTCAATGTATCTGAAAGCACCAGTCACTTGTAAAACTACCCCTCCTGGGACTAAGAAATAGCAAAAGTTTATAGACGGAGTCACATTGGGGTAAAGATGTTTATGTTCCCCAAGCTGGACAAAAGCTAAAGCTTCATGGGCATTCTTGTCACTTGGCATCAACAAAAGGTCATGCATATTCATCCCGACTTCTACCTCATCCAATTTTATATGCTGGTTATCCAGAGTCAACCAACATAACTAAGAACAACCAATGCAGATGGAATCAATAAATGACATTTGGGAATGAATATATGAGCCACCTCATGACAAAACCAACAATCTGCATATGCTAAAACAAAGACGCAGATCAGCTTCGCGGTAACCGCGAAGCTGATCAGCGCCTTTGTTTTCGCTACACGGATGGTACACTTCCTCTTCTTCTTAAATCCAAAATTTCAAGCCTATGGCCTGCCTCTGTGACTGTATAGGCTGGTTTGTGTCGTACCTGTTCGGAAACCACATTGTTGGTTTTCCCACGAGGCGGCTCACATATTTGGGATCAACTAGCCTCCCATCAGTTTGATCCTTGACAAGTTGTCGCCAGACAAGTATTTGCATCATACATCCTCATATTGGTTTCATCTGTGTCGGTTGTTCCCAGTAGCATTGGCTGTCTCCGGCTAACCAGCGTCTTTCATGCTACTAGACCCTGTGAGAACTGTTGAAACAAGTGACTAGTGCACAAAGTAATCTTAAACAGAAAACAATCAACAATAACAAGTCTAATACTGCTATCACTATTGCTTCTACAACTGGTCCCGAGGTTATAAAACTTTTTTCATGCTCAACTCAGCTGAGACGAAAATTTATCCTGCTCATAAATGTTAAAATGCCAACAATTGTTGGCATTTTAACATTTATGAGCAGGATAAATTACTAGTTTTTGAGTTTTGAACCTGAATTTTCCACCAATTTTGACTATTTCAACATTTATGAGCAGTTGAAATTTCATGCTCAGCTGAGCTGAGCTTGAAAAAAAGTTTTATAACCTCGGGGCATTCTATCCTGTGCTGTAAGCCATCTCCATTTTTCACCTGCATTTTTTCACAAATTATTTTTTGCAAACTGCAGTACCAGATTCTGCGAGCATAATAGTTTAATAATAATGACTGTGTGAATTTTTATGTGCGTCAATCTACAATATATTTCCCTTGGAAATTGTGAAAATAAATGTTTGCTAAAATATGTACAATTGTTTAATAAAGTTGATCTATATTTGAATATAAACAAAGGTCTTCAGTACTACCAAAGATGGCCAAAGGTTGAATGGACAATTGTTAATCATTAAGACCTGTAGTCAGGGAAAACAATAGGAGCCCATTATAATTTCAAGAACTACTATGGCACTGGCTTAAATTTTAGAAAACTACAGTTTTTAATAGTCTGTGACCTTGAACATTCACCACAGAGACTAGTGATTTGATTCCAAATGTCCAAGTCAACATGCTGAGTCGAAGCCTACAAACCAACATGAAGTATCCCATTTTGTGAGTGTATTGCACACAAAATCCAGCAATATGCTTATTTTTGAAATTTATGAACACAACTCCAGTATTAAATGAGCCGCCACATGGGAAAACCAACAATCTGCATAGGCGAAAACAAAGGCGCAGATCAGCTTCGCGGTAACCGCGAAGCTGATCAGCGTCTTTGTTTTCGCTACACGGATAGTACAATTCCTCTTCTTCTTAAACCCGAAATTTCAAGCTTCTAGCCTGCTTCTGAGACTGTGCAGCCTGATTTGTGTCAAAACTGTTCGGAAACCACATTGTTGGTTTTCCCACGAGGCGGCTCAAATATGGCAGGTAACAAAATGCACAAGAGTTCAAACTAAAATGCATTGATTAACAATAATTGCACATCTATATCACATGAAAACAAAACTTGAAACATGTCTACAAAATGGATTCATATATACACCATAAAATCAAAAGAATATGAGCCTTTGCATGAGAATACCAACAATTTGGGTTTCTGACAAGGTCCGACACAAACCGATCTGTACAGTTTCAGAAACAGGCCAGAGGCTAGAAATTTCAGATTAAAATAGAAAATAAATTGTACTAGCCATGCAGCAAAACAAAGGCACTGATCAACTGTACAGTTACTGCACACCTGATCTGCATCCTTGTTTTCGTCTATGCATGCTGTTGGTTTTCTTATGCGGTGGCTCAATATTATTTAAAATATGAATCACATATCCACATGATTAGATGAGCCGCATCGTGAGAACAGATTTTTGCCTATGCGAAAACAAAGGCGCAGATCAGCTTCGCAGTAACTGCGAAGCTGATCAGTGCCTTTGTTTTCGCTACATGGATAGTACAATTTCTCTTCTTCTTAAAACCGAAATTTCAATCTTCTAGACTTTTTCTGAAACTGTCAAGGCCGGTTTGTGTCAGACCTGGTCGGAAAACCCGAAGACTGGTTTTCTCGCTTCGCGGCTCAGATAGTTAAGAAACACTACCAGTTGCACCACATTGAACCATCCAGGCAATAGTGTTTGGCTATTGCCAAGATACTGTATGGACAAGAGCATCAAGAAAATATTATGTTTGCTATTGACACAGATCTTTTTCACAATAAAAATGCTGAATGAAAAAATCCTTCATTTACGCATCAAAGTCATTTACACATTCCTTTCACTAAAATCTCTGCAAATGCACAGGTTTACCAGATTGAACTATAGGAACTGACCAAGGCTTATGTACTTTCAAAAATTAATCTTCTCAAGTTCTTTGAGCCACATCATGAGAAAACTGGCTTTTTGCATATGCGAAAACAAAGATCCAGTAACGTCAAAACTGATCAGCGCCTTTGTTTTTCGCTACACAGATAGTACAATCCTTCTTCTTCTTCAATCCAAAATTCAAAGCTTCTAGCTTGCTTCTGTGACAGTACAGGTTAGTTTGTGTCAAACAAGGTCGGAAACCCCGAAGACCGGTTTTCTCTCAACACAGCTAATTTTTTTTTTAACTTAGAGCCTCTAATCAGCATCTTAGGCAGCGCAGGCTGCCTTGACACATAGTAATGGCATTCAGCCCTATACTGGGCACAAACTTCCATGTCCTAAGTTATGAGCCGCGTCATGAGAAAACCAACAAGTGGTTTCCGAACAGCTCCGACACAAACCAAGCTGTACAAGCACAGAAGATGGCTAGAAGCTTGAAATTTCGTATTCAACAGGAAGGGGGATTGTACTCTACAAGTAGCGAAAACAAAGGTGTCGATCAGCTTCGCATTTACTGTGAAGCAGATCTGTGCTTTTGTTTTCGCATATGCAGATTGTTTGGTTTTCTCATGAAGCAGCTCAATAATAGTTGATGAAGTTATACAGATCTATTTGCGTAATGCCTGGTAGGTACATGAACTTATAGAGAAAATTGTTCATCTTATCTTTTTTCATAAATGCTATTACATCATTTTTTACCTTAATTGCTTGTTTGGTGCTCAGCATTGTACTATCAGTAAGACTAGCACTACTGCCTGTCTTGTTGGTGACTAATGTTCACACTGACTTAATAAAGGCAAATCACCCATATCAAATGGGAACAAGTAACCACTGCTTTATTTGAGCCGCGACACGAGAAATTCGATCTGGGTTTCCGACCAGGTCTGACACAAACCAAGCTGTACAAGCACAGAAGAAAGCTAGAATCTTGAAATTTGGAGTACACTTAGGGGAGGAATTGTACTATCTGTGTAGCAAAAACAAAGGCGCTGATCAGCTTTGCAGCTACTATACTTTCGCCTATGCAGATTGTTGGTTTTCCCATGCAGCGGCTCATTTTGTAGGTGAACTGTTATGTTATGCCATTTAATGTTATATTTCATAAAATACTCTTTTGAATGCTGTCACTGGTGTTCGGATTTCTTGGTTCAATTTTTACTTTCCCAGTGGTTTTTCTTTGGTCGAATCATACACTCGGATCAACTCAGCCTAAAACACAGAAACACTTTCAAATTAAATTTTGCAGTAACTACAACCTCTGCAACTTTTGAATGCATGTACAATACTGAATAAAATGACCATCGCCTAATTTGTTACATTTTCAAATGTGACTGCAAACATACAAATATGTGGACCAAGAGAAGCATGGAAAATCTTCTTGCATTAAAGTTTTTGGAATATCTAATGTTAGGAATTACTTTTGGTTTTGATATTTGATTGTACTATCATATACATATGTAAGTCCATGTATGATATTTAATATCTTACCTGAGCAATAGTACCATGTTCTTCTTGAGAGAAAGCAAACCCATCTGAAAACAGAAATAAATCTCGCTCAGTCACTTTTTTCAGCTTTGAAAACTTAAAATTTCTTTCAACAAAAAAGCTTGATATTTCATTTTTTATTTTTTTTTATTTTTTTTTAGCTCAAATTATTGATTGTGGGTATATGTTAGAACCCCTTCACTCAGGCAGTTCTAACGAGTGCCCACAATCTATGTTATGGATCAGAAATAAGAAAGAAATGTATACCCCTGTTAAAAAAAAAAAAACAGCGTTTTTTGGGGGTATACTTTTCATTCACATGTTTTCCAAATAGTGAATTCTGACTAGATCTGATACGATCTTAGCCGGGAAGGGAGAAAACCGGTCTTCGGGGCTTCTGACCAGGTCTGACACAAACCAACCTGTACAGTCACAGAAGCAGGCTATAAGTTTGAATTTTCGGATTTAAGAAGAAGAGAAAATTGTAAAATCCGTGTAGCGAAAACAAAGGTGCTGATCAGCTTCGCAGTTACTGTGAAGCTGATCTGCGCCTTTGTTTTTGCATAGGCAAAAATTCAATTTTCTCATGTTGCGACTCATCTCATACAGATTTGGCTAAGAGGAAAATACCCTTGTGGTGCCATATTTGAGTGCATGCACTATTATTGAGTGCATGCACTATTATAATGAACAATGGTAACTTGAAAGGTGAAAACTTCAAAACTGATCAAGGCTGATAAAGCATGCTATTTCTTTATTTAGCTTTTTTTGTCTTAATGTTTGATATAATTCAGCTGGACCTCATCTGTGCCAGGAAATGAGCCATACTTTTTACTTTAAAATATAGAATTTTTTTCCAAACGCTCAAAATCTCCATGAAATTGTCATCTTCACGAAAACATAGACACAGATCAGGTGTTTCCATCACAGACACTATAATCCCTCTTCTTCTTAAGTCCGAAATCTCAACCTTCTACCATTTTTATTGGTTGTACAGGGTAGTTTGTGTGGGATCTGGTCGGCAACCCTGAAGAAAAGTTTTCTTGCATTGGGGCTCATGTATTCTACATGATTCTATAGATAAATTTTCAACACATGTTTGAAATGAAAGAAAATCTTATCGACCTCTTTTAATCTTATCACATGCACATAGGGGCTGACTTTCCTTGGGGCTGTGAGAAATAGATGGGCTGCTTGTGCCCCAGGCAAAGCTTATAAACTACTGACTGACCATCTGATGCCAATAAAAAAGGTTAACTCAAATCGTACATACATAGCTTTGTCCAACCCTCTAAGGCTATGGATATGATGATGATAATGCAAACAAAATAAGCATTTTTTTTCTGGTTTGGAAACAAAGATGTATAATTTACAAGAAATTGTCATTTTAATACATGTAGCAATTTTCATTCTACCTGTCTCATTTATAAACCATTATTCTTCCACAGATACCTATGCGCACAGCTGTTTGAAGCCGTTTTCAATTGGGTCGAAAGCTGTGTTCAAACAGCAAAGCCCATGTTCAAATCATGAAATAAGTGCCGTTTGAAACATGGGTTTTGGCTAAAGTCCTTTGACGTCATTGGTCAATGCGATGTGACGTCTTTATGTTCTGTAGAAACAAAATGGCTGACGTTGAAGTAGCTCCACGGTTTTTGGTGATTTTTACGTTGTTAATGTTATTTTCAAGACATTTTAAGTGAATTTGTGTGAAAATGCAAGAATAGTGATCAACCATGTTTTGTTTCAGTGTTCAAACATTCACTGGATCCTCCAGAAGGGGTTTGAACACAGAGACTTCGTGACCCAGTGAATGTTTGAACACTGAAAACCATAGTTGAAAACGAATGTTTGCAATAGAATTCTGACACATTTTTAATGACAAAATAGAAGCATTTTGCAAATCTGTCATAGCAGACACTGATTTTTCAAAATCGGTTAATTTTCGTATAAGGAAGCAAAAAAAGTTTTTTTTCCCAAAGGTAAAGAATATTAAGCAACCCTTTCATAACGATCATTCCGCGGCCTACAAATATAGCATGTGTTAACAAAACATGAAGCACCAATAATCTTGATAAACTGATGGGCCCTGTGATTATGCTCTAATCATTTGTGCACAGTGGCAAATGTTTTAGTAGGCATTTCAGCAAATAAAAGGCAATTGATTTACATAGTGTATATGCCCACGTGAAATCAGCAGTATTAACAGGATTTAAAGAAACTGAAAGCAGATTTTGTACAGAACTATAACAGCAAATAAGGTGTATTTTTGGCATTTATAAAATAAATGTTTACCCATAATTCAATTCAAAACTAAAGTCATAAATGGACACCAATTATGCTGCATTCACTTTTTAATAATTTTGCAATAACATTCCAATGATTTTTAGAGAAATGTACACAGAATAATTTTACCGAAGACACACCTTACAGTCTTAGCATCTACTGCCCGCCACCAAAAATTCTTGGTTAAATAAAAATCCAAATATTATTTACTGTAAAACATTATATCAAACTATTGGTACTTTTGGCTGAATTAAACACATATATTTGGTATTTTCCATGCAAAATGTTAGTTTCATATGGTTTGAAATGCATATAGGCATTTTACAGTAAACAAGCAAATGTGTATCATACATACATCGCACATCATAACCGTGACTTATGGCGAACACAGCTGAAAATGAATTGTATATATTTGTTTAGGTCTCTGGTCAATGATCGAAATATAATACTACATCTTCACCTCATTATTAAGTGATATAATGATAAAATATATACAAAGATTTTTTTACAACATGGCCATGAATAAGCCCGGGATCAAACAAACAACCTAGTTTACGAGTTGAGTGGATTAACCACAATGCCACATAGGCTCCACACAGGATGACGGGGGGCAGGAGGGGGGTCTGGTCACAGATCACAGAGATATTAAACACAAAATCACAAATCACAGAGTTTTCAAATGATGCTTTCACAAATCACAGACAATGAATATTCGTAATAACAGAAAATTTAGCAATTTGGCCAATGTTTTTGCACTGTATTGACTGATTTACAGCCTATAACTTCTCAGCTACTAAAAATTAACTATTCGTATCAAAGAAAGGTCTCATTTTAACTCATTATGGCATAGTTACTTGTAAAATAAGAATACCTTAGCCTTACATTACATGTATGGTAGAGACTTTTTCAGTCACAGTGGTACAGAGGAAAATGGAATCATTTTACTAACTGCCTAAAAACTTAGTAAAAAGTATAACAAAAACCTCTGGTGTTAACTTAAATATGATATGCATCACTAGTTTATTCTGGTGTTGGTCAGTATATAAGACTTTAACTTCCAAATGAAAATGATAATTCTATACGTAGCTTTATTTCTGTTAGTCATCAGACCTGGCGGTCACAAAATGTTAACAAAATTCATGAGTGATCATGAGAGCCAAGTTGCTAAGGGTATGAGATGGGGTATTCTTACTGCTTAAAGGGGGGTTTGGGGGACCTCCCCCAAGAAAATTTTATATTTCTGGAGGTCCATGTATGCGATTTTAATGTACTTTTAGACCATTGGTTTTACAATCACAAGGAATGATGATAATCACAATTCACAGACTTGAAAATTTTCAAATCACAGATCACAGGGATTTAAATTTGTGTTTCACTCATCACAGATAATACCTCTGTCACAAATCACAGAGTTAAATTTTGCTTTTTCACAAATCACAGACTTTAAAAAGGGCCAATCACACGTCACAGAAAAGGGTCCTGCCCCCCCTCCAGGATGGATAACCAAGCTCTGACTGATTTGACAGACAGGTTGGATGACCAACTGCCCTAAAATAACCAAAACACCCACATACATGTACCATGCAGCTTAGGCCACATTTTTGCCTATTAGCAATTACCATTCCATACAAGGTGTTAGTCTGGGGCCAGTTGTTCAAAACTTAGCTTAACATCATCGTTAAAACCTCAACTGGTTAAGTAAATGCAGACTTTATAAGCAAATACACTGTTATTTTTTGTTGATAAAATGTGAGAATCCTTTTCATTGCAAAGGATTCTCACATTTTATCAGCAAAAAATAACAGTGTATTTGTAATATTCATGTTTGAAATTTTAATGAATCATTAACTAACGATGTCATTTATTTTGAACAACTGGGCCCTGATTAGTTCTCATATACACATGTCCACACTGATTATCCAGAAACAACCAACACAACTGAGAAAAACTAATGCACATGAAATCAATATAAGACTGCAGGATGCAATACCTGTCTGGGAACAACTTGCCATAGATCAGTATTAACCCAAATAAGACGAAAGGATTTTCCCATCATTATCATTAGGGTGAGTCCACTATCATTTGTATGGGTGTCAGGAGTGATTTTTAAATTTATTCGATTTTTCAATAAAAATTCTCTAAGTAAACAGAATAGCCCCAGATGGGACGCCGCATTCTCATCTGGGACTATTCTGTTTGCCTATGTCCCATAAAAGGGACGCCACTCTTAAATGAGTTAATCCATGGCAAGTTGTTCCCAGATAGATATTTACTCCAGAGTTGGTTGTTCTCGGGATGGTTGTCTCTGGATATGCAGTGTACATTTTGGATTATCATAATTACCATTCCATACAAGGTGTTATTCTGATTAGTTCTCATATCAGCCACGTCATGAGAAAATCCGATTTTTGGTTTTGCAAAAACAAAGGTGCAAATAAGCTGTGCATGCATTGAACAGCTGATCTGCCCCTTTGTTTTCGCTACACAGATAGTACAATTCATCTTCTTCCAAAATCCAAAATATCAAGCTTCTAGTCAACTAAGGTAGCTGCACACACCGGTTTGTGTCAGACCTAGTTGTAAACCTGACGGCCTGTTTTCTCGCGTTGCGGCTGATAATGTTATATCCCATGTCTGTAAGTATATTGATGTACCGGTATACATAATAAAAATTGAGTCTGATTATACCTGACAAGCAAGAATCAAGCGGAGATTGTAGAGATCTTACATGATGGGGTGGGGGAAGGAGCTGAAAGATGGTTAGTTTACAAACATGGTTATTGTATGAATATCAAGCATCAAATGAGCAGTATGTGATAAACAAAGATGCAGATCAGTCGTGCAGTATCTCCTCAGCTGATCAGCGGCTTGGTTTTAGCCTCTTGGGAATTACACCCCCTCTTCCTATCAAATCTGAAATTTCAAGCTTCTAGCTTTCTTCTGTGATTGTACAGGCTGGTGTGTATCGAACCTGGTCAGAAATTGAAGATTTGGATTTAGTCTGATTAATCATTATATCTGACAGGCATGAATCAAGCGAAGTCTGTAGAGATCTTACGTGATGGGGTGGGGGAAGGAGCTGGAACGAGGGTTAGTTGACAAACATGGTTATTGTATGAATATCAAGCATCAAATGAGCTGTATATGATAAACAAAGATGCAGATCAGTTGTGCAGTAACTCCACAGCTGATCAGCAGCATTGCATTAGCCTCTTATTAAGTACACTCCCTCTTCCTATTAAATCTGAACTTTCAAGCCTCTAGCTTTCTTCTGTGACTGTACAGGCTGGTGTGTATCGAACCTGGTCAGAAATTGAAGATTTGGATCTAGTCTGATTAATCATTATATCTGACAAGCATGAATCAAGCGAAGACTGTAGAGCTCTTACGTGATGGGGTGGGGGAAGGAGCTGGAAAGAGGGTTAGTTTACAAGCATGGTTATTGTATGAATATGATATAATGTGTTCTTATGGTTTAAATGGAAAAGTTGCAGAAACAGGTTCTCAGGGAAAATATTGAGAAGAATGCCTTGGCTTGTGAAGCCATTAGGTCTTGTGATATGAAAGCAATTACTGTGCGAAAATTAGCAGTTTCAAACGTTCTTTCAGAACACTGGTTTAGATAGAGCCACTGCACTACAAAACCATTTTAATGCTTCTTGACCCAGTTGACACTCAGATTAGACTGAGCACTATAGAGAACTTGCTGCGCGCTAAGCAGCTATTTATGGGACATAGGCAAACAGTATAGCCCCAGAAGTGATGCCGCAGAAAGTGGCTTCCCAGCTGGGGCTATTCTGTTTGCTTAAAGAAAATTCATTGAAAAATTGAATAAAATTTTAAAATTGCTACTGATTCACCTAAAAATGAAAGTGGACTTGTCCACATGATAACGATAGGAAAGTTCATTCATCATATATGAGTTATAGAGATCTGACATAAATTGTGACAAAGGAGTAGTCACATGACACAAATGTATTTGGTGGTTTATCGTGCAGATACACAGCAAGTTCTTCTTTCTCTATAAAATCAAATCTTGTTCATTGCATGTTTCTTTTTAACCAGAGGACCAATGGTCCTGTAAACGCTCACCTGAGATCTGCTGCATATACCAATAAACATGTTTGAATATTATGGTATTTAACTCCAGTGCAGGGGCAGATGAAGCCCTTGGGCCATTTTCTTTTTTCAGAATCTTCAATATTCTGTCCAATTGCCAATTTCCTGCTGGCTTTTCCCTTCAAATGACATTTTAACAGTTTTCCCAATTCAAATGCATAGGCAACCCATGTTGACCTTGCCATAAACTTGGTCAAGGTCATCACAGGGTCATGATTTATATATACATTGGAGTACTTTAGCCATCGATGCTTCACGCCAAGTTTCCTTGAAATCAGTCTATTGGTTTCAGAGAAGAAGATGTTTGATGGGTTTTTACCATATATGGGCATGGCGGCCATCTTTGTCATGTAACCTAGATTATTTATATACACACTGATTCCCCCGTTCTATAGATGCTTCACATCTTATCTTGGCTTTGATCGGCCAAGCGGTTTCAGAGGAGAAGACGTTTGAATATTATGGAGATATACATGTATATTGCTGTGGGGTGGGGGCACATGAGCCCCTGGGGTCCAATTTGTTTCAGAATCATTAATATTCAGTCCTACTTCCCATTTCCTGCAAGACTTTCACTTTAAATTACATTTTAAAAGTTTTCCCCATTCAAATGCATTGGCGACCTATGTTGACCTTGCCGTAAAATAGGTCAAGGTCATCACAGGGTCATGATTTATATATACATTGTAGTGCTTGAGCCATCGATGCTTCATGCCAAGTTTTGTTGAAATCGGTCCACCTGTTCTGGAGAAGAAGATTTTTGAAGGGTTTTTACCATATATGGGCATGGCGGCCATCTTGGTCATGTGACATGGATTTTTTATATACATATTTGTTACCCCTTCCTATTGATGCTTCACATAAAATTTGGCTTTGATTGGCCAAGTGGTTTCAGAGGAGAAGACGTTTGAATATTATGGAGATATACATGTATATTGCCCCGGGGTGGGGGCACATGAGCCCCTGGGGTCCAATATTTTTCAGAATCATTAATATTCAGTCCTACTGCCCATTTCCTGCAAGACTGTCACTTCAAATGACATTTTAAAAGTTTTCCCCATTCAAATTCATTAGCAACCTATGTTGACCTTACCGTAAAATAGGTCAAGGTCATCACAGGGTCATGATTTATATATACATTGTAGTGCTTGAGCCATTTATGCTTCCTGTCAAGTTTCGTTGAAATCGGTCCACTGGTTCTGGAGAAGAAGACTTTTGAAGGGTTTTTACCATATATGGGCATGGCGGCCATCTTGGTCATGTGACCTGGATTTCTTATATACACATTGATTCCCCCTTCCTATTGATGCTTCATATAAAATTTGGCTTCCATTGGCCAAGTGGTTTCAGAGGAGAAGATCTTTGAAATTGTGGACGGACGCCGGACGCCGGATCATGGCCATCCTATAAGCTCACCTTGTGAGCCTAACGGCTCAGGTGAGCTAAAAAAATGCTTGGAAAAAATGACTTTCTATGCTAAAACAGTGTTCTAATTTGTATTAAGAGGCTGTTGGGATATTAACACTTGAGTAATTATAGGAGTGCTGCATTAATATCAACTTAAGCCAAAGCTTATTAGATACATGTAAGTTTGAAAAGCAATATGAGCCACCTCGTGGGAAAACCAACAATGTGGTTTCCGACCAGGTCCGACATTAACCAGCCTGTACAGTCACAGAAGCAGGCTAGAAGCTTGAAATTTTAGAGTTAAGTAGAGGAGGAATTGTACTATCCGAGTAGCGAAAACAAAGGCGCTGATCAGCTTCAAGGTTACCGCGAAGCTGATCTGCGTCTTTGTTTTCGCCTATGCAGATTGTTGGTTTTCCCATGAGGTGGCTCATATGTTTACAGGAAAGCATTAAGACTGAGAAGATATAGGCCAAGAAGAAAAAATTGATAAACCTAGAGAGCACACAGATTAAGATTTACTGTACATTTGGAAACCCAGATAAACAGGACAATATAACAATGGCAGAAGAAGAATTTTTATCTATTGTGCCGTGCCGTGAGAAAACAAACGTTTTGCATAGGCGAAAACATAGGCGCAGATCAGCTTCACAGTAACTGATCAGCGCCTTTGTTTTCACTACATAGATAGTACAATTCCTCTTCTTTTTAAATCCAAAATTTCAAGCTTCTTGCCATCTTCTGTGACTGCACAGACCGATTTGCGTCAGACCTGTTCGGAAACCACATTGTTGGGTTTCTCACAACGCGGCTCAATTTCAGTCAAAGCCATATTAGAACCCTACACTGAGGCAATGCTGCCAATTGAAATGTTAAAAGTAGACAAATTATCCTTTAAATCTCTCAGTCTACCAAAATGTACAGAATAAAGCATTACGTCACTTTCACAGAGACAAACAATAAAACAAGCACAACATTTGTAAGTAAAACTGTTAAGGACATAGCCCTATGAAAGCTGAATGTAGGCATCCACCCAGTCTGCGTAGAGTCTTTGATATTCGTGATCATGATTTCTAATGATTCAAGACAGAAACAGTCAAGTCCCAAACAAAACTGCTTCTAGAATAGCAGTCTGATTATGTCTTTCACTGTTTAGACTCAATTCTGTTTACATTTGTTTTGGAATAGCACTGCTCTGTGAAGTACGATTTTTAATTGTTTATTGCTAAGACATGAAACCAAATCATTTTCATCATTCTTTTTTTTTTTTTTTTTTTTTTTTTTTTGTGAAAAGCATAGTCTTTAATGCACTTGGTCTCCATTGAGTAAGCAGCAAAGACTTTAATCAGAGTGGGCAGATGCCAATGGTAAAAACTTACGAGGTTGATCCCCAGCTGCAGTAAACCTGGAGGCTGAGCGTGAAAAAACATTTCTCAACAATCTCGCTGTCTCTGTCAACCTGAATTAATCAAACACACACATATTCTGTATTTATAAAATGACCAAGAGATTCATAAAGCAAAAATGCAGGCCAACATCAGTATTGGAGAGATTTTTTTCACTTCAAGTTGTAAAATCTGTCTACCGGTAGTTTCTTAAACTGAATCATATCATATTTTAGATGTAAGTTTGAAAATGTTCATTTTGTTTGTTTGTATTGGAGTTGAACATCCCAATCAACAATTTTTCAGTCATGTCAGTATGGGGCCACAACTTTCTGGGTATGAACCAGTACTCTACATGTAGATAGTTAATGTGTCTTGCTAAAGGGCACAACACAGTGACCCCTGTGGCAATTGAACCCAGGACTTTTCTATTTAGAGTATTAAGCCACCGGGCTCCCCAATGTTAATTTTGAATGACAGGGTTCATTACGAAAACATGCCCATATGATATACAGTAATTTTTTCAGGTCAAAAATCGATAATTTTCAGAGGAAGATTTTTGATATTTTTCTTACTTTTGCTCAAAACATAGATTGTGGGTTCACGTTAGAACCGCCTCGCTGAGGCGGTTCTAACGAGTACCCACTATCTATGTTTTAGAGCAAAAATAAGAAAAACAGGTATACCCCTGCATAGCCCAGTTTTACTATATAAAAGTGGGGTTTAAGGGGGGTATTCATTGCACGGACATGTTTTCCTGATGTAAAATCAGAGTGTTGGCATCATGATCAACAATATTAAATATCGTCATCACTAGGCCATTCATTGTTTTTCATAACAAAGAATAAACTGTTATCCTAAATACATACTTTCTCTTTGAAGCTTTCAGCACTATTGTTGTAGGATCTTCATGATTAATCTCAGCTTCCTGTACTTTCTCACGTAGAGTTTTGAGCATCGTTCTGCGGACCCTGTAACAAGAGCATACATGAGCCTTCAAGAGAAAACCAAAAACCTGGATTTCCGACCAGGTTCAACACAAACCAGGCTCTAAAGTAACAAAAAATAGTTAGAAGCTTGAAACTTCAGATTTGAGAAGAAGAGGCATCATATTATCTATAATGTGAAAACAAAGGCGCTGATCAGCTGTGTAGTTACTGCACAGCTGATGTGCGGCTTTGGTTTCACATGTTTGATTGCTGTTGCAATGGCTCACATTATATCATTACCGTATTTGTTCTAATTAGCGCACATGCTCCAATAAGCGCACATCCTGGATGCTCCCAAAAACATGTGCATAAGCGCACAGTGTTTGACTAGCATATTGATATTTTTCACCATTTTTTACACATTAATACCTTATTATGCAGTTAATTATCAAACTAATTATTTTGCATCGATTGGAACACTTAAATGTCGTAATCAGTGATATTTATGACATGTTTAATTCATCAGCTTTATGTGCTATTTTCGTTTGTAGTGTGCGCTTATTAGAACGATATTATCTTACTTTAACTTTAAGTTATGTTGAAATGTTAAACGCACTGTGCGCTAATTGGAACGAATATGGTAGTTAGATAAGTCGCAGAGGGACCTCAGATTCAGACATCAAAGATTCAAATCTTTAAAGTAAGCAATTTAACAGTTTTCCATTCAAACTCAAAAAATTTTCTTCAGAAACTGTTTCTAACTCATAATTTTTTTATGCTATGTCATGTGTCTTTGTACAACTGTCACCTCTGTATGACTTAACCACTGAAACTATCTGAAGTCCCAGCAAAGATGTGTTGAGTCTTCACTTGGTTAACAATTGGTAGGAAATGAGCCACCTCATGGGAAAACCAACAATCTGCATAGGCGAAAACAAAGACGCAGATCAGCTTCGCGGTAACCGCGAAGCTGATCAGCACCTTTGTTTTCGCTACTCAGATAGTACAATTCCTCTTCTACTTAAATCCAAAATTTCAAGCTTCTAGCTCTTGTTTGTGCTTGTACAGGCCGGTTTGTGTCGGATCTGTTCGGAAACCACATTGTTGGTTTTCCCACGAGGCTCAAATACTATAAGTTGGAAAATTTTGTGTGACTTTTATTTCGCAATTTGAATTCAAGAAGCAACAAATTCACGAACATTTCCAATTTACAGTATTTTGTGCAGTTACCATTTTATAGGGTTACTTACACTTTCCATGCCAGATCTCTGATGAGGCATGTCAATGGTATCAACAAAAGACCCATCCAAAATATACTGCACCCTAGAACATGGCTGTCCTGAAATTGAAAAAGGCCACATCATGAAAAATATTGCCTTTCAGGCCTGCATCCAGTCCAGCATAGTTAAAGGCTTGAAATCAATTTACTGGTCAGTGTGGTATTTTGATTGATGACTTTTGGTAAGCTTAGAAGCTGACAGAAATGGGTAGACAGACAAGTATAGTATGAATTTTCTCTGACATTTATATGGACACAGTGTCTCAAAGATACAATAGTTTAATAGGATTAACTGACTATAATTCTTTCATAAAGATTTGGTCATAGAAGTAACAAAGGCATATGGAGCAAGGTCATGAACTAGTATTTCAATGCATAAAGGTGGCTTTCAGAGATCTAAGTTTTGTCTTTCAGAGATCTAAGTTATCAAGCTGACATAAAATCAATTAAAATCTTAATGAAAATCTCCTAGAAATATGAAAAAAATCTTGTTTTACACAAAACTGCTGATGTTAGTTTGTATTAAAATTCAACAACTTACTGCTGGTATATTAGAATTGACCAGTCAAAGTCAAAATTTATTTTAAGCCTTGACGTAAATTAATTTCGCGTTAAAGAACGTTATTCAATAATTGTATCATGAATGAAGTTAGGTTTTGATTCTAAGCAATGCTGTAAAAATGAAATTTTCAGATTTTAAGTTATACTTCATAGCGACGTAACGCTTAGATTTGACATTAATGACGTCATCAATAGTATTGACTATTGCCGAAATTATTGATGCCATTTGAGAATGTTTTGATAATCTCACAAGCCTTATCATCCTTTGGGGAAATGGCATTCTATGACAATTTGGTCATAGATTGGCAGTACATGATGGGAGATTGCTTGTGATGCCGTTGGGTGATGAACTATGGTTAGTTTGCGGCATATGCGGTTTAACTGTATTTTACACATGAATAAATGTTTCAATGTAGATACTGGAGTACTATAATTCTGCGTGTTATACAAGCAATCTGGCGAATAAACTTGTACAGTTCCTGGGTTAAGAAAATGTGGGAGATTATTTGTAATTTAATGTGGTGACATACATGTCTGCAGGAGATTTCATTATGATAAATTGCGACGTTATCAGTTATTTAGTTGTTAAGACACAGATGCTTTCGTTGTAGGCCCTGTTGGGATATTTGGGACCTGCTATAAAATACCCGGGTAGTCCTTGGGAGCTATTGGTTTACACCCGTTTAATCTGTGGAGCTGTCAAAATGGGCTCGGAATTGGAAGAGATATAACACGATCTTTTATGGTGGTCGCTTAAGTAGAGGACCTGAGACCAGAAATATGTGACAATGCCCACTGAGAAATGAAGTAAAAATGGAACTGGTGAAAAGTGAAGATGCAGAACTAAATTAAATCTAGATTTTTCGGCGGACAATCAGAGACACACAGCAATGGAAGTTTCGTTTTGTTTTCTGTTGTTTTTTTTTGTTTTTTTTTGTATTCTCTTTTCTTCTTCTTATACACCTTCTAACTTTTATTAATTCACTGTAAATATCTTAATAAATTCATCAAAATTTAAAGTTTGTAGTTTTTTTTTTTTTTTTTTTTTTTTTTTAAAGAAAAGTGTTTTTTTGTCTCCATGGTTCTTTGTTTTTATTGTTTTGTTCTCCAATCAAAAGGGAGTGTTTTGCTTGGGCAAGGATATTTTTGAATCGCGTTTATGCCTGTCGAATTTTTTTACTCATATCGAGACGAATCCACGAAACAATCATGAATAGATGGGTGGGGTGAGCAAGGGAGCATCCCGGGGGGAAAACACCTGACAAATCTCACTGACCTTGTCAAACAGACGCATCTCGCTCTATCAACTACCCTCAGAGCGACTGAACTGAACGCATAAAAACAGAGATGGAAGAACAAAAAACGTAAAAAGAATCGGAAACTGCAGCAAATTTGATCTACCTTTCGAACGATTTCCGGTCTTGCCGGTATGGCGGAAAAAAGAAATCAACGTCGTGGATTAGAAATCAACGTCGTTGATTTCATGAACATTGCAGAATCAACAAAATAATCACACAAGCTCTTAACGCTTAAGGTTATCACTTTCAATTACTGTATTGAGCTTGTGCTGATCAACCGTTGCGACGAGGGAGACAGACAATAGAGGGATTTATGCTTCGGTAATTAGACCAATTACGTTACCACGCATCAGTGACTTTGTTACAAATACAATAAACAATTTAACAATAGTATAATGAAAACCTACGCCAGGGTTAATAACCTTGAAACAGGTGTGAACAACGCTCTATGAAGTTACCGTTCAAGAGAATGATCAAAATTTTGGCTCCGAATATGGTCGCAAGAATGCAAAATTTTAGTCAAAAACATGGTCGTTGGTCGCTAAAGCGAGGCGGTCGCTTAATCCAATGATAAAATATAGTGAAAATCGTCGGGAGGAATTGAAACTGGTCGTTAAACGTAGGTGGTCGCCCAATTCAAGTGGTCGTTAGCGCAATTTATACTGTATTCTATTTGAAGCTAGTCCGTTACAACAATACAAATTCATTCTCAAATGAGTTGAGCACAAAAAACTTAAGTAACTCACCATTCCGAGCATTTCTGGTACCAGATCAATGATAGGGTAAACATGACTACAACATATCAGAAACAGGATTGAGGAACAAAAGTGCTATACCTTTCCAAATAGATTAGCATGATAACTTTCATGCTCAATGAATTAAGCACAAAAAACTTAAGTAACTCACCATTCCGAGCATTTCTGGTGCCAGGTCAATGATAGGGTAAACATGACTGTAACATATCAGAAACAAGAACCAACTTGCTATACTCCCCCAAATAGCTAAGTGGGTCAACTGGAAATAGAAATATAAATGAATATAGGGACATAGATGATAGAATAAAAAGTTTTGGTAGACTGCATGCAATCACATGCCTCAGCTTTTGTTGAAAACTGCTGGCTTAATTTATAACGCCACCTTTATGAGCAGAAAAAAACATTTTTAAAATAACACTTTCAGAAAGGGCTAATTCAGAGCTGAAGTAAACCTAATTACCTTGTTCCTAATCACGCCTCAAAAAGGCAGTTAATCAGTACTACTACTTAGTGTAAGTCCCAAGGGGGTTACTCGGAAATATTTTGGATACATAGGCAAGGCTGACTTTTTGGGGGTTAAAATTTTGAATTTCGGTATTTTTGGGGGGGTTTCAGAAAATATGAACATTCTTGCGGTATTTTTGGGGGGGTTTCAGAAAATATGAACATTCTTGTTGGTTAGGGTATTTTGAGGGAAGGGAAAATTTTTTGGGGTCACTTAAAATCGACTATTTTTGTGTGTATTATTTTACCAAAATAGTCATAATTTTTAGTTTTTACAAAAATTTTGCCTATTAAATTTTTTTGAAATTATGGGTATTTTTTGGGGGTGGTCCATCAGTCCCTGTATTTATTTGGGGTACAGAGTTAATGCTGGGTTCGAGCCTGTGTATACGAAAAAAATCAGAATACCCCCCCCCCCCCACCCCCCCGGTGTGTAAATGCGTTTGACATTATTAAAACGACAACTGCTAAACAGAGGATGGCTCTCAATAGAAACTAGAATTTGTTTTCTGTGTGAAAACTGATGTCTCCCCCCTTTCTACGTGCATGTCCAAAATATGCAAGCAAGAGTTATAGTTCTTGTGCATCACATATCCTGTCATTCTGTTTTACAAGTGTACCAAGTTTCATTGAAATATCTCTTACGGTTTTCAAGTTATAGAGGGGGCACGAAAGTGTTTGGAAAATAAACAAAGGGAAATAACTCCAAAGATATGAAAGCAGTAATGATTCTTATGCATCATGCTTTATAAGTGTACCATGTTTCATTGAAAAATCTCTAATGGTTTTTGAGTTATAGAGCAGACACAAAATTGAATGAAAAATAATCAAAGGGAAATAACTCCAAAGATATGCAAGCAAGAGTTATGGTTCTTTAGCATGACACATCATCTCATCGTGCTTTATAAGTGTACCAAGTTTCATTGAAATATTTCTTATGGTTTTCAAGTTATAGAGTGGACATGAAATTGTATGGATAAATAATAATCAAAGGGAAATAACTCCAAAGATATGAAAGCAAGAGTTATAATTCTTGTGCATGACACATCGTCTCATCATGCTTTATAAGTGTACCAAGTTTCACTGAAATTTCTCTTACGGTTTTCAAGTTATAGGGTGGACACGAAATTGTATGGAAAATAATCAAAGGGAAATTACTCCAAAGATATGCAAGCAAGAGTTATGGTTCTTTAGCACGACAAGTAATCTCATCGTGCTTTATAAGTGTACCAAGTTTCATTGAAATAACTCTTACGATTTTCGAGTTATAAAGCGGACACAAAATTGTATGGAAAATAATCAAAGGGAAATAACTCATAAAATACTCAAGCCAGAGTTATGGTTCTTGTGCATGACACATCGTCTGATCATGCTCAATAAGTGTACCAAGTTTTACTGAAAAATCTTAAACGGTTTTCAAGTTATACAGCGGACACGAAATTGTATCGAAAATAATCAAAGGGAAATAACTCCAAAAGTACTCAAGCCAGAGTTATGGTTCTTATGCATGACACATCGTCTCGTCGTGGTCTACAAGTGTACCAAGTTTCATTGAAAAATCTTTAACGGTTTTCAAGTTATACAGCGGACACGAAATTGTATCGAAAATAATCAAAGGGAAATAACTCCAAAAATACTCAAGCTAGAGTTATGGTTCTTGTGCATGACACATCGTCTCGTCGAGGTCTACAAGCGTACCAAGTTTCATTGAAAAATCTTTAACGGTTTTCAAGTTATAGAGCGGACATGATTTGTGACGGACAGACGGACACAGACAGACAGACAGACAGACAGACAGACAGACAGACAGACAGACAGACAGACTGATGGACAGACGAACAGACGCACGGGGAAAAACAATATGTCTCCTGACCCTGTCGGGGGGAGACATAATAATTCATGATCAAGTATTTACTAAAGAATGTCATATGTGACAGGTCAGTCTTAGGTCACTTGCCTACCATACAACCTTGCTACCTATTGGCAGAGTTAATTCCCCTTTTAACTTACCCAGGTCCAAGCACTTGTTTCAAGGCCTGCCTTGAGACATACTGTCACTACTACATACTGAAATAGGAAGTTAGAAAAAATTAAGATGGCTTGCCAACAAATGAGCCGCCTCATGGGAAAACCAACAATTTGCGGTAACCGCGAAGCTGATCAGCGCCTATGTTTTCGCTACACGGATACTACAATCCCTCTACTTCCTAAATACGAAATTTCATGCTTCTAGCTGTCTTCTGTGATTGTACAGCCCAGTTTATGTCAGACCTGTTTGGTCGGCTTTGTACCACTGTATTGTACGCACTAAGTAACCATGGTCCCGCATGGAATAGACCAGGATTTGTCATTTATACTTCTATCATACTAAGTATCAATGCAAAGAAACATGATAAAAGTTAAAGACAATAAAGCATAATTTATGTATGAATTAAGTTCCTTATTCTATTTAACATGTTTAAAGGAATTATTCCATAGTTCAATTAATTTTTCCATATAGCAGTAGTAAGCTCGCGAATTCACCACTTTTTTGGCTATTAGTATAATAATCGTGCAGAATTGACCTTTACCGGGTAATCCAGCCGGTGTGACCTAGTGACCATTTGACCCCTTTAGTTTCTTTAGTTTCTTTTCGTATTTGTATTTATTTTATTTTTTTCTCTACCCTTTAGTATTCATTATTGACCACTTAGCGCTTGACATAAAGTAGACATGATGAGAATTCCATGTATGTCACTGACCACAAACTACATTGTATTCTAGAATGACAAAGAGCATGTCTGCGTGATGTATGCCCCTTCTATGGCATAGTTTTAAAGTAAACAATGATTACGGGACATGCAGTACGCTTACACCTTCTTTGTTCTTATCAAATCGATGCTCCTTTGGGCGTCTTGATGTGACGACCTTAAAAAAAGTTCTCAGTGCGATCATCGACGTTTATTATTTGATACATTCTTTTTTCCTTTTTTCCTTCTTTCTCCTTTTTAAATCAATTATGAGTTAAGTTTGTCACATTACAACTGTAAAGTAAAAACTTGTTATACTATACTTCAACTTGTGTGACATCATCGATATTAATCTTCTATATATGTTTATGCTAATTATTCATGTTCATATATGTACATAATATTGTAGTACCTTTGGAGAGGGCGAAATTAGGCTCTGCCTGTGCCCAATTCGTGTCACATGTATGTATTATATGCTGACTAAAATTTCTAATAAATAAACCTGTTTGGAAACCACATTGTTGGTTTTCCCATGAGGTGGCTCAAATATTCCAGTCAAGGACGATTTTTACTTCAGAACAAAACCCTCAAATTGGTGCGTGACACAATCTAACAGTCAAACTGTCCCCCATCTGAAGTCAACTAGAATAATTGTTACAATTAGATGTCAATTTATAATTTCTGCGTTTAGTTAGACTACTTGACCAAAAGCATATTTTAGATTTTCAAGGGTGCCATGCTATCTATGGACAATGAGCTGAGAAAAACACAGAAATCTTTGATGTTGGCGCATGCACATTTGAAAACTGAGTGTTTAGTTTAGCAAAAGGTGGTCTTATAAGATTAACTTACAGTATATACAAAGTTCCCCAAAAATAAGTAGTCTCCAGTTTTACCATCTGAATATGCTATATCTGAAATACAGAATAGAATAATCATACAAGTTATCTACTACCTTGGATTAATATTTTTTGATATAATGATGCAATCAAGGTGGTTACAAGTTTAAGAGGAAATCCAAGCTATTTATCATGTATACCACAAACCATAGTGAAACTGTTTAGGATCCCTATGGTATTAAAGCAATAACCAAAAGCAAAATATAGTTTCCACATCGTGTTTAGTTTCCGTATCATTTAAAGCAAGATAAACTGAATGGCAGCGAGAAAACAAATTGTTCTGCATCTATAGAAGTAAAACAAATGAGCCGCCTCGTGGGAAAACCAACAATCTGCAAAGGCGATAACAAAGGCGCAGATCAGCTTCCCGGTAACCGCGAAGCTGATCAGCGCCTCTGTTTTCGCTACTCGTATAGTACAGTTCCTCTTCTACTTCAATCCGAAATTTCAAGATTCTAGCTCTTTTCTGTGCTTGTACAGCCCGGTTTGTGTCGGACCTGTTCGGAAACCACATTGTTAGTTTTCCCATGAGGTGGCTCAAATGCAGCTGGACAGTACTTTTTACATGTTGGCTTCTCTACAAGCCAATCTCTCTTCAATGTAAGCTTTCCAACTCTGAAAAAAAATGCATTGACCAGTGTTTAGGTCAACTTAACAAGTTCTCCTCACCTTGTTGTAAAGCTAATACTGGCATCCAAAACAACAGAATGGAATGAAAAATGGAATTCAGTATCCACATCCAAAATACCTGTAATACAATGGAAAACCAAATGATTATCAGGTATATTCTCTAAGTTCTTGTTGAAAAACATCAGTTGAGGGTAGGTAGGTGTGTACATGTACTATAATATATGAGCCTGTGCATGAGAAAACCAACAATTTGGGTTTCCGACCAGGTCCAACACAAACAGGGCTGTACAGTCAAAGAAGATAGTTAGAGGCTGAAAATTTCGAATTTAGAAAGTTGAGGAAAGTACTATCTGTGTAGCTAAAACAAAGGTGATCAGCTTTGCAATTACTGCGAAGCTGATCTGCGCCTTTGTTTTTGCCTATGCAGATTGTTAAATTTCCCATGCGGCGGCTCATATCTTATTCTTATTTGAAAGCATCTAGACACAATATTCTGAGTGAAAAATTTTGCATATAAAATTATCATTTTGAAAGATGTGTGTACCTTATTATTGCATATACAAAGTCGTTGAAACACATCGAAAATACCACAATGACCAGGCTGACTTCTATGTTTCGAGTGTTGAAAACTGCAAATCATTTGTCACTATTGATAGTAATTAGAAGAGCAATATCATAGAAGGTGGCCGTGCATATCAGCTGCATTTTCACCAGTGAGATCCTGTTTGCTTTGTGATAGTAGTCTACTTGCCTCGAACCATTTTCTGTGGCTATACAGCCAGGATTGTGTTGGACCTTGAGTAAAATTTGTTATGACTATTGACTGGCAAAACCAGTAAAATACACAATGAAAACTTACCTTAACATTGAATTGTTGAGCGTTTTGCGAGGATTTATAGAGTTCTGGGAATTTGATCCTGCTTTCGGAGCTGCAGATTCTGTCAAATAATCCCATAGCGAGTGGTGGTGCTGCTGTAAATATCTGGAAGAAAAGGTTTCAATTGTCAGATATTGTCTTGTCCATTACGAAAACTTGCTCATGCAATAAACAGAGATTTTTTGAGCTTTTGAACTTTAAAAATTTTAGCTGAAAAATTTGGATATTTTTCTTATTTTTGCTCAAAACAGATTGTGGGTACACGTTAGAACCGCCTTGCCGAGGCAGTTCTAACGAGTACCCACAATCTATGTTTTGGAGCAAAAATAAGAAAAATATGTATACGCCTGCATACCCCAGTTTTGCTACATAAAAGTGGGGTTTAAGGGGTATACATTTCACAGACATGTTTTCCCAATGTCCATCAAGTTGGATTAGTCATCACAGCCCATAAGAATGCTCATATTTTTGTTCTCATGCTTTAGGGCCTCATCACACATAAGCATAGACTTGCGTTTAACTGTGCAAAGACTTGCGTTTAACTGCGCAAAATAGTTTTGGTTTGTTTGATTTATTACTAAACATCCCAGTCAACAGCTATGGCCATGTCGAGCTTAAAGCAATAAATCAAACCAAAACGGATTACTTATCGCAATAAAACACAAGTCTACGTCTACATCAAGGGATTTTTGCTTATGAAAGACGAGACAATAAGCATCTAGGTCATGTCAGAATGTCATTTACCACAGCCATACTGTTCGTGGGCAAGCCTCCCATGGGCAGATTACCAATACTTAAGACACATTTTCTTGGCTATTAACTTATAATGGTTCTTCTTGTATTAAAAAAAGGAAATGTATTAAGAAATGTTTTGATAAAAATCTTCAAGGAAAAAAAAATGAGTTTGTGACAGAAATCAAAGGTCAGTCTCCGGTTACTTTGACACAAAACATCAAGAAAACATGTCCATGAAAAGCATACCCCTTTAAACCCAACTTTTATACAGAAAAACTGGGGTATGCAGGGGTATAGATATTTTTCTTATTTTTGCTCAAAAACATAGATTGTGGGTACTCGTTAGAACTGACTCAGTGAGACGGTTCTAACGTGTACCCATAATCTATGTTTTGAGCAAAAAATATAAAAAAATATATAAAAAAAATTCTACTGAATATTTTCAATTTTTACAACTTTAGAAAAAATTGTATTTTACATGGGCATGTTTTCATAATGATGAAACACATGCTCAACTGAGTTACTGTGCCAGGTTGATAAGCTTTGTGCCATTAAAAACTTAAAATGTAAGTGCTGAAAGCCTTAGAGCAGACACTGGGTGGACAACAAAGTTATAAAATGCTCTTACTGTACTTCGCGATGTATTATGCGCACTCGTGCATAACACGCACTCAATTTTTAGGGGTCAAATCTGGTGAAAAAAGTCATGTTCCTATACATAACACGTGGCAGATTTGGACCACAGATCGAAGCTGTACTAAACTGAGCATTGTAAGTTCATATAAACCTTCCTCTCCAATTTCAATCACCCATCGTAGTATACGACACTGGCATCTCATCAATGATGAATTGAAAAGAAAAAGAAAATTAAAAAGAAAAGAAAAAAAAAAAAAAGAAAGAAAAAAAAATCGTTTGCTAGGCATTCGCCAAGGTGCAGTTTTCTTTAAGTATCTCTTTATGGTACTTTGAGAAAAAAAAAAAAATAAAAAAAAAAAAAAAAAAGAAAAAAAAATCGTTTTCTAGGCATTCGCCAAGGTGCAGTTTTCTTTCAGTATCTCTTCATGGTACTATGAGAAAGAAAGAAAAAAAAATAAAAAATAAATAAAAATAAAAAAACATTGTTTGCTAGGCATTCGCCAAGACGCAGTTTTCTTACAGTTTCTCTTTATGGTTCTATCAGAAAAGAAGAAAAAAAAATCGTTTGCCAGGCATTCGCCAAGGTTCTGTTTTCTAACAGTTTTTCTTTATGGTACTATGAGATCAAGTAATATAACTCATCTTCCGGCAGTAAAAACTTAAAAATCATCTTTTCTAATAGAAAGCATAATATGTGTATGAACCGTGTCGGCTGCCTAAATAGCTTGTGTATTCACAAGTGATAATTGTCATTTTTAGACAACACAGTATAATGCTAGCAAAGCGTGAATGACACACATTGTTTTCTTAAGATTAGTGATACCAGAGGACCAATGGTCCTGTAAACGCTCACCTGAGATCTGCTGCATATACCAATAAACATGTATGAATATTATGGTATTTTATTCCAGTGCAGGGGCAGATGAAGCCCTTGGGCCATTTTCTTTTTTCTGAATCTTCAATATTCTGTCCATTTGCCAATTTCCTGCTGGCTTTTCCCTTCAAATGACATTTTAACAGTTTTCCCAATTCAAATGCATAGGCAACCCATGTTGACCTTGCCATAAACTTGGTCAAGGTCATCACAGGGCCCTGATTTATATATACATTAAAGTACTTTAGCCATCGATGCTTCATGCCAAGTTTCCTTGAAATCAGTCTATTGGTTTCAGAGAAGAAGGTTTTTGATGGGTTTTTACCATATATGGGCATGGCGGCCATCTTTGTCATGTGACCTAGATTATTTATATACACATTGATTCACCCATTCTATAGATGCTTCACAAAAAATTTGGCTTTGATTGGCCAAGCGGTTTCAGAGGAGAAGACGTTTGAATATTATGGAAATATACATGTATATTGCCGCGGGGTGGGCGGCACATGAGCCCCTGGGGTCCAATTTTTTTCAGAATCATTAATATTCAGTCCTACTTCCCATTTCCTGCAAGACTTTCACTTTAAATTAAATTTTAAAAGTTTTCCCCATTCCAATGCATTGGTGACCTATGTTGACCTTGCCATAAAATAGGTCAAGGTCATCACAGGGTCATGATTTATATACACAATGTAGTGCTTGAGCCATCAATGCTTCATGCCAAGTTTTGTTGAAATCGGTCCACCGGTTCTGAAGAAGAAGATTTTTGAAGGGTTTTTACCATATATGGGCATGGCGGCCATCTTGGTCATGTGACCTGGATTATTTATATACACATTGGTTCCCCCTTCCCATTGATGCTTCATGTAAAATTTGGCTTTGATTGGCCAAGCGGTTTCAGAGAAGAAGATGTTTGAATATTATGATAATATACATGTATATTGCCCCGGGGTGAGGGCGGATGAGCCCCTGGTGCCCAATTTTTTTCAGAATCATTAATATTCAGTCCTACTGCTCATTTTCTGCAAGATTTTTCCTTTAAATGACAATTTAACAATTTTTCCCATTCAAATGCAAAGGCGACCTATGTTGACCTTGCCGTAAAATAGGTCAAGGTCACCGCAAGGTCATGATTTATATACACATTGTAGTGCTTGAGTCATCGATGCTTCATGCCAAGTTTGGTTGAAATCGGTCCAGTGGTTCCGGAGAAGAAGATTTTTGAAGGGTTTTTACCATATATGGGCATGGCGGCCATCTTGGTCATGTGACCTGGATTATTTATATACACATTGGTTCCCCCTTCCCATAGATGCTTCATGTAAAATTTGGCTTTGATTGGCCAAGCGGTTTCAGAGAAGAAGATCTTTGAAAAGTGTGGACGACGGACGGACGGACGACGGACGACGGACGACGGACGGACGACGGAGCATGGGTATACTATAAGCTCACCTTGTGAGCCTGACGGCTCAGGTGAGCTAAAAAGCTGTGAAAATAAGGCAAGCGATGCACAATTACCCGCTAGGAGATTATCGATAGACCATAACGTGACCATAAACAAAGGTTGCTGAAGGCTATTAATGACACATGTTACGCAACGTTGCTCGATGTTTTCGTTCAGTGATTACTGAAGTCCAAAAATTGGGACACCTAAATCTTGTATTAATCTACCATTTTCGATAATGTACTTCTTCTTTCGCGCTTGAGAATGGCGCATTGTAAATACGGTATCGTAATTGTAAAGGTATAACACCACAAGCAAAAGTGATTCAAGTCCGGTTGCGCCGAAAAGTCAACGGCGGAGCTCTATTCTATTCTATAAACAACAACAATTCGCAGTTATCTTTCTTACCAAAATGGCGGTCGATCTTCCATAAAACATCGCGACACATGCAAAATATACAAAAACAATGATTTTACTCAATAAAAATCAGTAGAAACCTTGGAAATCAACCGATCTTTACGTTTTCTCACATCGATTGGCATTTGTATGCAGTTTGAAGCTCATTATCAATCATTTTAGCTATTGTCATGAGTTTTCGCGACCTACGAAAAAAGTCTGAAATTTGGTGTTCCTATACAAAACGCGCACCAAATTTTGTACACCACAATCTGGGCAAAAAAACTGCGTGTTATACGCATGTGAATACGGTAACAACTCATGAACATGGATAAAAAATACTGTAAAGTAGCAGTGTGTTTGATGGAAAATGTTTTTGATAAAAAATTGTATTTGAAGACACTTTGATTCAAATTAATAAACGGATGCCTTTTTGAATGCAAACAATCCAATGTAAGGCAGGAGTCAATTCTCATTATTGTTATGCGGGTAGAAAAAGGGAGTAAAACAGTGACTCACTGTAATTTCTAAAATTGTCATGCAAAAATGAAAGAAAATACTACTATGATATTTCTCTATCACATTAAACAAATGTTCACATTGAACTAAAATAGATGAGCATGCTATATAACAAACTATTCATATGTAAAAGACTTCAATAAGCTGATGTTTCCATACTAAATAAGAGCTGTCGCAGGACAGCGTGCTCGACTGCTTCTGACCTTTGTCAAACATTAGGCCAAACCCGACTAGTAACCCAAAGCATTATGCTCATACATCTTTTTGCCTTGATGCAATAAGGCAAAATCACTGAACCATGAAAGTTAACTATAACTACCTAAGATTTAAAGGTCTCACTCATATTGTGAAAGAAGTGTGTTCATATACCAACTGAGTGCCAACACACAAGGCAAAATCACTGAACCGTGAAATAAGGTCACACTGACCTATAAGTATTTCAGGGTCAAAGCCTCAAAGGTCTAGCGATACTTACTCATAATGTGAAAGAAATCTGATCATATACCCATTCAGTGTTGAGATATAAAGCAAAATCACTGAACCATGAAATTAGGTCATAGTGACCTATAAGTATGTTTGGGTTCAAGGTCTGGTCATATTCATTCATAATCAGAAAGAAGTATGAAAAAATACCAACTGAGTGTTGAGATATAAGGCAAAATCACTGAACCATGAAATTAGGTCACAGTGACCCAGGAATACTTTACGGTCAAAGGTCTTGTCATACTCATACATATCGTGAAAGAAGTATGTTCATATACCAATTGAGTGCCGAGATATAAAGGAAAATCACTGAACCGTGAAATTAGGTTATATTGACCTAGGACTACTTTAGGGTCAAAGGTCTTGTCATACGCAAACATAGTGTGAAAGAAGTTTGTTCATAAACTACTTAAGTGCCGAGATATAAGGCAAAGTCACTGAACCGTGAAATTAGGTCACAGTGACCTATAAGTATATTGGGTTCAAAGGTCTGGTCATACTAACTCATAATCTGAAAAAAGTATGAAAATATTCAAATTGAGTGTCAAGATATAAGGCAAAATCACTGAACTGTGAAATTAGGTCACAGTGACCTACGACTACTTCAGGGTCAAAGGTCTTGTCATACGCAAACATACTTTGAAAGAAGTTTGTTCATAAACCATTTGAGTATCGAGATATAAGGCAAAATCACTGAACCGTGAAATTAGGTCACAGTGACCTATAAGTATATTGGGGTCAAAGGTCTGGTCATACTCACTCATAATCTGAAAAAAGTATGAAAATATACTAAATGAGTGTCAAGATATAAGGCAAAATCACTGAACCGTGAAATTAGGTCACAGTGACCTACGACTACTTCAGGGTCAAAGGTCTTGTCATACGCAAACATACTTTGAAAGAAGTTTGTTCTTAAACCATTTGAGAACTGAGATATAAGGCAAAATCACTGAACCGTGAAATTAGGTCACAGTGACCTATAAGTATATTGGGGTCAAAGGTCTGGTCATACTCACTCATAATCTGAAAAAAGTATGAAAATATACTAATTGAGTGTCAAGATATAAGGCAAAATCACTGAACCGTGAAATTAGGTCACAGTGACCTATAAGTATATTGGGGTCAAAGGCCTGGACGTACTCACTCATAATCTGAAAGAAGTAAGAAAATATACTAATTGAGTGTCAAGATATAAGGCAAAATCACTGAACCATGGAAAGTAGGTCAACCGACCCTTACCGTCATGACACACAAGTCAGTGTCATAAAGTCAAAAGATGAATGACCAACCATCTTCCTAAGTTGTTTCTATTAAGAAATAAAAAGAAAAAAAAATCGGGGAGTTCTAGATTTTGACCTCTAGCCCCGCCCCCCCCCCCCCCCCTGACTCCGACCCAGAGGTCCGATGTCATGGAACCTAAAGTGTATGAAGTATGAATGCTTTATGATAAGTTGTTGTCAAGATATGGACTCCTTGTAAAAGTTACACAGCAGTACATCTATTTTTTACAGTGTTCTAGTTTTTAACCTCTAGCCCCACCCCCCCCCCCCCCCCCCCAGGCATGGACCGAGAGACCCGATGCCATTAAATGAAACTCAACCCTACAGGGTACCTATGGTCCGAGTATGAAAGCCCTCTGCTAAAAAGTTTCCAAGATATAGACTTCTAGAATACTATATCACAGAAAAGCCATTATTATTAATGGTAATCTAGATTTTAACCTCTAGCCCCACCCCCTGGCATGGACCCAGGGATCTGATGCCATGGAATGAAAGCCGACCCTACAGGGTGTCAATGGCCCAAGTATCAATGCTTTCTGATGAGTGGTTGTCAAGATATGGACTTCTAGAAAACTTTAACATAAGAGTTGCCATTTTTGAAGGTGTTCTAGATTTTAACCTCCAGCCCCACCCCCTGGCCTGGACCCAGGGGCCCGATGCCATGGAATGAAAGCTTACCCTACAGGGTATCTATGGTCCAAGTATGAATGCTTTCTGATGAGTGGTTGTCAAGATATGGACTTCTAGAAAACTTTAACGCAAGTGTGACGCGCACGCGCACGCGCACGGGAATGGGAACGGGAACGGGAACGTGGACGACCGAGGTGACTACAATAGCTCTATGCACTTCGTGCAGTCGAGCTAAAAATGAAAAACAAGTATATTAAATGCAACATTTTTCATGATCACATTAGTCCAACAAAATTTGCATTATTTTCAATAAACATAATATTATTAATGACAGCTTCCGAGAAAGACTTTGTAAAATATATTGTCGTATTATGCTTTACGTATTATTCATCACACATATACATACCACATTATAAAAGCCTATGGTCCATCTTTCAAACACAATTTGGCCGGAGAATCCATTTAGAATAGCAAACCAAAACTGTAATACAGAGACAAGTACATGCACACATACTATAAGACAAAGACATTTTGGGAGAGTACGCAGATCTACGGAGATGTACTGAAACTTGAGAAGTACAAAAATGTATATAAACTACAGGTGGATGAAGTACCACATGAAAGACAAATGGAAATGCTTGTCAAAGTATTGAAAATGTCAAAAAATGTTGCATGAAAAATTCTCAAGCATTACATGTATATCTAAGTTTATACATTATTTATTTTTCTTCAATTGCATAAAAAGCCCATGGAACTTATTTATGCAGTTTTGAAGGCACAGATGTTGGCGTTATGAGGTCATTTGTGGTGGAGGGAACCAGAACACCAATCTTGGATGAGCAACACTACCCTGCCACATGGCTTGACAAAGTTTCAAACCCAGACCCAAGTGGTGACCAGCTGGTGTGTTGACCACATGGCTATCCAGGTCCCTATAGATGGGGTTATAATGTTTGCAAGCTCTTTTGAACATCAATACATAAAACAAAGCTGTATATTTTTTTCAAAATCACTCAGTCCTAATATTTCGACAAAAAGGCCTTTTTCAAAAACTTTGGCGGAAATATTGAGACTGAGAAATTTTGAAACAAGACTTTAATCTTTTCCAGGCTGTGCAAATTCTGTTTTTATTTTAGTTTAGTGAGATAAAATTTGCAACATTTGATGAGATTTCAGCACTAGAGTTTCTAGAATGTTGTGAGATGATATAACAATACAACATCTAACTGACAATAATGTGGTCTACGAGGACAGCTACAGTCAGAGAGGGTACCATCGCGGTCCCCAACATACCACATTGTACGACCCTATTGTCCATTTCTCAAACAGAATTTGACCTGAAAACCCATTGGTCATAGCAAACCAAAGCTGTAAAAATAGATTTCAAAGGTTAATGTCACAATTAACTTTTACATGAAATGGTTTCTCAGCTTCACAGAAATCCCACAATTTATTTTCTATCTAAATAATACAAATAGGGCTGAAATGATACAGATGAGTCTCGATTCGGTTCGATTCCATTACTAACACCTCGGTTCGATTATTTTCGATACGATTCTTTCGGGAAGTTGAAACATCAAGCTTTCGTTCCATATCATATTGTAAATAATATCATAAACATTGTCTAACCTTTACGTAATTGTCCAGATAATCAGCATCCATTATTCATGCACGCCAAACAATACGGTAAAATATGACATTGTACGCGACAATTAATTCTTACAGTAAAGAAATCAATTATCACTTGACCACGTGTTGATGAAAAACACAAACACAGGCCCAGTAATTCACCTGTCAATTAAATCTGCGGAGAGCCAATAGTAAGCGCGGACTGCATTCAACACAAGCGCTCATTGGCCAATCGATTTTTCTCAAAGTCACTACAAGACTCAACGCACACCTAATTTTTGAGAAATTCGATTGTCATCTGCATTCTAGATTTTCGACACATGAAACTATAGAAACGGCGTGCAACCTAGTCGAACCGGTTTAGTTGGGACTTAAAATAGCATTACGCGCGACTTGCCTATCATGCGTCTGCGATTTGTGCACCCGACCAGCGCCGTGTCACTCACGAAATAAATCGGATTTAACAACAATATGAGGGCTAAACACATCACAAAATGCCATTTCCTCATTCAAAACTGCGTCTTAATGAATAAATTAAAAACAACTGTATCTGATTGGTCAAAAGCGCAAGCCAGTTCAAAACAACAAGGGTCATGACCGTCAAAATTTTCCATTCTGGCTGATAAAAAAATGGCGACCGAAATGCGTGAAAATTTTGCCGATATGTGTTTATTACTTTTATTTGTTTCTCGCTTATTCGGTCACATAACTCTCTATGGATTGCACCAATAGAAAGCCAGAAGATTTGTTGATATCAAAATACATGTAGAAGCCATTTTTCGAAGATATTGGGATTTCGTGGAGAAATCTTGATTTGTAAATGACCGATTTTGCATATAAGTCAGAAAGTAAACACCTGTGTTATCGCTAATTAAACGGAGAGATACTGGTACTTCGACCGATACATATCAAATCACTTTAAGTATTGGTTTTGATAAAGCTTAGTAGAATACAACCACCTGGCTGAACATGGGAGCGAACTGAACCGAACCACCATGGGTGTGAATCGTGAATCGAACCGACGGCAGAGAACTCGGTTTTCGATGCACCGCGATGAATCGTTTCACCACTAAATACAAAGGAAGCATATTTTCTTATAATTCTGTGTAGTCCTCTAACTCAGAGGAGAATGCAGTGACATAGAAGAGGAGTACAGAAATACTAGACTGAGAGGCCCTGGGTTCATAACTACCTCTACCAAGCAGTAACCTTGAGCGAGACACTTTAAGCTTCCCAGACAAGTGGACAGCCAAGAAGTGGTCAGTCTGTTCCGACATGACTAGAAAATTTGCTGACTAAGATGTTAAGCCATAACCAAACCTAATTAAATCTACCCCATACTTATTAAACAATGATAAGCCAGTATGCTGTTATAAGGAAAGAAATAAGAGAACCCCTAGATGACTGGAGTTGCTTGTTTTTCAATGATCCCTTGAAGATGAAATAATTATCAAGAAATGCTAATTTACCTCAATGACGTAGAGACAAATATTCTTGTAGAATGAGTACAAGATAAGTTTACACAACCGACTGTAGCTCCAGGCTCCGTGTACAAGTAATAGCTTGTTGAGAAATTGAAACTGTAACGAAGTAAAATACTTAAAATTGCAATAAGATAGAGAGCAGAAATCTTTAAACTATTCAGATAGTTAATCACAAGCAATATTCAGGTAGACAAATGTACCATTTGTTTTGAAAATGAGCTGCTAACTATGTCAATGGCCTAAATGAGCTTTTCAGAGATCAAAGGTATGCTTAATATTAATTCAAAACTCAAAATCCCAAACAGTGTGTTTACAAGGAACTACCATTACAAGAAAAATATTCTAATCTTGAGTATTTCTGCAGAAATATATGAGCTGCCGCATGGGAAAACCAACAATCTGCATATGCGAAAACAAAGACGCAGATCAGCTTCGCGGTAACCGCGAAGCTGATCAGCGCCTTTGTTTTCGCTACTCGGATAGTACAATTCCTCTTCTTCTTATATCCGAAATTTCAAGCTTCTAGCCCGCTTCTGTAGCTGTACAGCCCGGTTTGTGTCAGACCTGGTCGGAAACCCCGAAGACCGGTTTTCTCGCGTCGAGGCTCATATTATAACGGACCTGAGCTATTGCGTAATCTGAGGCACATGCTGCTTGTAAACCTTCCACACCACTTATCCCGACTCCAACATGAGCTGCCTACAAATACAGAACAATACAATCACACGAATGTATAAACCTGAAAAGAAGGGCATTCAGTTCTTATTCTAGCTTTCAGAGGGTCAACCGACCTTGACAAACATGTACAGGTGAACCTCATTATGATGCTATCTTTGGGGTTCATTGCAACAGACTGTGTTATAAGCAAAATAATCATTTTGGGAGCCATGACATGGCTGTTATATTGAAAGCCGCACTCTATTGAGGCGCTTTATAATGACGTTGAAGTGTATTCATATAAGAGGTTTTAGATACAGACTCTATATGAGCTCGCCCCTAATAGAGATTATATCAAGTAAACCAAAATGGCCTTCACAGTTGCAAGCTTTTCTCTGAAAATTGATGACAGATTTGAAAAGGGAGCTTCCTGATCAAATAGTAATATTGCCCACACTGTTTACTTGGCCCTTCACCAAAAATATCTGAGCCGCCTCGTGGGAAAACCAACAATGTGGTTTCCGACCAGGTCCGACACAAACCGACCTGTAAAGTCAGAGAAAAGAGCAAGAAGCTTGAAATTTCGGATTTAAGTAGAAGAGGAACTGTACTATCCGTGTAGCGAAAACAAAGGCGCTGATCAGCTTCGCGGTTACCGCGAAGCTGATCTGCGTCTTTGTTTTCGCATATGCAGATTGTTGGTTTTCCCATGAGGCGGCTCATCTGTTTTGTGAGATACCTGTATCATGCCCACATCATTTGCACCATCCCCTATAGCTAGTGTAATAGCTTTACAGGATTTCTTGACTAGTTCTACCAGCTCTGCCTTCTGTAGTGGAGATACCCTGAAATTAATTCAAATATGATGAATGGACTTGCCCATCGTTATCATTTGGCAGAGTTCACTTTCATTTTTTTTAAGGGCATCGGGAGTAATTAAAAGTTTTTAGTCCATTTTCAATGAAATTTCTTTAAGCAAACAGAATAGTCCCAGATGAGATGCCACGCTCTGCGATATACTGTTTGCCTATGTCGCATAAAAAAGGTCCAGGCCTTATTAAGAGTTAAATAATGCAAAATTATACCATATCCTACCTGAAATAGGTATCAACCAATCAGGGTTCCCACGCTCAAGCAAAGTCAAAATTCCCTGACTTTTCCCTGACTTTTCCCTGACAAAAATCCAATTTTCCCTGACAATTTATCGGCGTTTTGACCAATGTATCCCTTCCGGAACCCTTCAAACTCAAATATTTCACTGAAAGTTTTTAGTGCTAATGCATAATTATAATAGCAATAGTGTATAAAGATAACTTCATTATCTAGCTTTTTTTGCAGTCCAAACAAAAAAAACTGTAAAGAGCATGTAATCAAAAGAACTGTTAGTCAAAGTACAATGTCAATGTAACTTTGATTCTGTCAGACTATGTAATGTATAGTTAAAGTTTCAATTTTTACACATTATGGTCTATTTGCAATCTGAATCATATGGTCACCATGATGGTGTAATAGATCAAAATTACGGTATTCAAAATGACAAGCTTCAATACTTCAATCATGTAGATACTAAGTAAAAGTGTCTTGATCAAGGTAACAACATGGTTGTGATAGGTTACACTTCAGAAATGCTTGCCAAAAATACCAGGCTGGAGAGAAACAGACAATACTAGTTTTCACATTTAACATATATTTAAAATAGGAAATACATACAAACAGCAAGACAACCTACTCTTTCTCAGTAAGGCAAGTAGATTTAGTAAACAGTAAACCAAACACACATTGAGCTAATAATCATGAAGGCATGACTTAAGAGGCAAGAAGTTACCATTCCTTCTGTTTCTATTACTTTTTAATTAAAAAGAAAAAATGAATTTGGCAGTCTGTCTTTTATGAAATAAAAAAAAAAAAAAACATGTGAAACTTTCTTAAGTATTGAATGGCCTAACACTTAAACAACCCCAATGCAAAATTCCCTGACACTGTCTCAAAATTCCCTGACATTTCCCTGACTTTTGCCTTATTTTTAAAATTTCCCTGACACTCATCAAAATTCCCTGACATTTCCCTGACTTTTGCAAAATTTCATTTTTCCCTGACTTTTCCCTGACGCATGAGAACCCTGCCAATAATGATTGCATATTTCCTATTTCTCATTAGAACCCACAATCAATGTTTTGAGCAAAAATATTTCTAATTATCTACGGTAATCAGCATAGAATATTTCCATGAAGGGCTTTGAAGTGAATCACAATTACAGCTGTCTGATGGTAGCTTGTTTAAAACTTCAAATGAACATTTCAATGAACACATCACCAGATACTCACCTACAGCAAATAACAGCTTTACATGAGACTGCCAGGTCCAGAAAATCTTGCCGACAATCACACGACAGAGCATACTTCAATGTCTGAAATGATAGGACAAAACTTGTGGTCTGCTTTTAAGGAGATGGTACATGATCCAAGATTGAGGAAATGCATTTACATGATTGTGATATTTTAGGTACAGTTCAACCTCATTGTAAAAATATCTTTGGAGTCCATGGAAACAGATCGTGTTATAAGTGAAACTGTGTTAAAATGAGGTTCTTTACAATAGATATACAGCAAAACAATCATTTTGGGAGCCATGACATGGCCATGTAATATTGAAAACCGCACTATATCGAGGCCCATTATAATGAGGTTGAACAGTAGTTTATAGACGATGGCAGGATGTCATTTAGTTTGTATATGACAATGATTTTTCAGTGCTGTCCTGATGGAGGAACCACTTTCTGTATATTTACCAGTACCATGTGAAGCTTAAGTGTCTTCCTGGTCACAACCCAGCACCTGTGGGACTCGAACCCTGTTCTCTTGATGCCTAGTCTGAGGCCTTAACCACAGGACTACCACACTTCCAATCCAAGATTACAAGCAGATGATCAGCAACTGTCATGAGTTTGTGGATTAGGTAAACAATTCTGTTCCAAGGGTCACCATTTTGCATCTTAAGGCAAATCTGATTGGTACAAAATGGTGATCTGAGGGACAGAAAATCATAGAATTGTCTAACCTATACACCAATGAATGCTGGTTGGTTGTTTTGGGGTTTAACGTCCCACCTACAGCTAAGTTCATATGGAGACATGACCTCCAAATGAATTTTGGATTCTTTTTCTTAAACACCTTTAGAAAGCCTTGACTTTAACTAGGGGAATGCTTCAATTGTGTTCATCATTTTCAAATCCAAAGCTTTTAAGCTTGTTTTGACCAGTGCAGTTAATAAAGACATGATTTTCCATACAAATACTGTTATTTTTTCTATAAGATTACATCTATCCCTGGGTGAGATAACATTGGTGAGATAATATGCGTGTGATGAAAATTTCTTGCACATCTAGCTAGAAAATATCAGTATATCCAAAGTTTTGGACAGGGGTAGAAATTCGTTTCTACTTCTGGTTGTCTGTCCCTGCATTCACTTGTACCTTTTTAACATTGGTTGTATAGGAGGTCATATAACTTTGTTGTAAAGTGCACGTTACGATGAATTCAGAAAGGTTCTATTTCAGAATGACAGACACGATTGCAGTGTTTTTCAATGTACATGTAAATGTTATGAAAATCAAGCATCACCGCATTAAGACGTGCAAGAAAAATAACCTATTGTGCATGTAAGGTGCTGACAGGCAAATCTGTCCCTTGTGTCACAGTTTGGCATCATTTGTATAGCCTTGTGATGCCAAAGTGACCCTCAGTGACCCTCAGGACAGATTTGTCTATCCATTACTGACACTCATGCAAGATTCTTATATTCTCACCCAATTTAAAACAGGAATTCTCTATGTGGTGTGTGAGACAAATGGGAGTATTTGATGATAATGATAATAGAAGGAAAACTTTGTTATTCTAGATGTATGTAGAAGGGAATTTAAGCATTTTGCTAGTAAACTTGGCCTTGTCAAAGGTATAACAGTTCAGCTTGTCAACTTTGAGTGCAGCAATGCCTGTGTGGCAAAGACATTTGCAGGGACATTTGCGGGTGGCAAAATGTGACATCATAATGCAGCCAAATGCCGTTTAAAAATCACAAAGCCTGATAAATTTGTTTACACAAGATGCATATATGGATACACATGGAATGGCCTTGAAATAAAGCATTAAAGAACCAAAGATAATGAGCTTTGTTGTTGACACAGAGCAAAGCCATCATATTATTTACTGCAATATCGTAACATGATGCATATACATATAGTTGCAGTTACAAAATGTTCTAGATGCTTAACACAAAAAAGTATGAAGAAACACAAAAATACATGTATCACAGGTACAGAAATGAGCCTTTGCTTGAGAAAACCAACAATAAAAAATTTGGGGTATTGAACAGGTCTGACACAAACCAGCCTGTACAGTCACAGAAAAGAGCTAGAAGCTCGAAATAGGGAGAGTAAGAAGAGGAATAGTACTATGTGTGTAGCAAAAATAAAGATGCTGATCAGTTGTGCAGTTACTGCACAGCTGATCTGCTTCTTTGTTTTGGCCTATGCATGTTGATGGTTTTCTTATGTAGCAGCCCAAATAACAGGACATACACAGAAAAACATGAACTAAAAAGATGCAGCAAATTGTTAAAAATGTTATTTTGATGTTATTTTTCTTTCGTTATACCGTGAGTCAGATAAGAAGAGTATTTTTGGCAAATATCTAAGGATATAAGAATATTTTCTTCACAATTTTTTTGAAAAAATATATACACTATAAGTATACATCAGATTCACTCAGAGGGCGATAAAGAAATAATGAAAATTGTCATAAAAATACTGTATTCATTCTAATTAGCGCACATGCTGCAATAAGCGCAGACCCTGGCCATTTCCGAAAAACACATAAGCATAAGGGCACACTGCTCGACTAGCATATTGGTACATGTATCATGTATTTTGAACAAATTTTACACACAAATATCATTTTAATCGCATTAAAACTTTTAAAACTTAACCTTAAATGATCAATGTACTACATGTATTTTGCAGCAATCGGAACACAAAAATGACATCACTTCAAGTATTTTTGAAATGGCTATTTCAACAGTTGATATGTTGCTTTCATTTGCAGTGTGCACTAATAAGAATGATATTTTTTTGCCTCAACTTTTAGCTATTTTGAAAAGTTAAGTGCACTGTGTGCTAATTAGAACAAATATGGTAAGGAAAATTCAGAGCAAATAAAGTTGTGTGCCAATAAGAACACTTTTTGTGATGTTGCCCTAAAACCTCATGTCCACTGAGAGTCCTCTGAAAAGCACTACTTCTTTTTTCAATGTCTTAGAATGAGACAATTTTTTCTACCCGACTGTACACTGATTCTCACATTTTTTCTACAAAAATTAACAGTGTATTTGTTACTTTAGCTGATATTTGCTTAACAAATTTATGTCTTAACAATATCGTTAAGCTAACGATGCTTTGAACAACTGGGTACAGTTGTTTACATTGGTATTGTGCACTAATTAGAACAATATTTGGTTACCTTAACATTAGAGTTATTTTGAAAAGTTTAGCGCACTGTGCCCTAATCAGAAAGAATACTGTATCTTTGATAATCATTTATGCTGTTAGGCAGATGCTATAATAAATTCCTGCTAAACCATCGTCAATTATTTCATCTTCTGTCTTCTAACATTCTTTTTTTATCAAGATAATTCACAGCAAAGATAAATTATTGATAAATTATTTCTTAAGTGTATGTATCCTTCTTATGTGGCCAACATATTTACATAATAGAAACAGCAAAACTATCTACTAAGCACTACTGAATCACAAGACTTTAAGCACTACTACAGGAGGAAATAGCATGGCAAAATAAATGCTCTAGAATTCCAATTTTTCATATTTTTTTCATTGTTTTAGTTTTAATGAATTTTCCATACATCTTCAAAGAATCCAACTACACCTAGCTTTTGATGTTTATGCTCAGAATACAACTAGAATGAAAAAAGAACACTACTAGCCGCTGCCTTGGAACACTATCTCTGGTAACATGGATCATTCCCTATAATTTTTTCCTATATAACTTTTGAATCATTTCTTTACACTTTTAAATTATGTTCAGTCAGCTGAAAATGTACAGCAATAATTTGATAAGGTCTATTCTTTGCTTTATATATATCAGAAAAGTCTTGAAGATGAGAATAGATATTAATGGAACGGTAAAAATCCTTAATTGGACTAAGTGATCCTGCGAACTAAAATTTACAATTTTCCTTGGAAATGTCACACAAAACAAAAAATATTATTCTGAAGCCAGCTTATAACAAAACAAATTGTGTTTTCAATGATACATGTTCAAAAAGCATAATTATAAGCATAATTGTTGTACAATATAAAGCCTGCCCAGTTTGGTTGTAGGTAAAGGATGTTGAAGCGTTCTATCCCCCTCTTACAATTAATCAATGTCTCCAATAATTCATTTGCATGCCAAAAACTTTCTGCTTACTTTCAAGCCCCCCAAAATATGTATGAAAACCACATTGAAAATGTGATAAAAGGGATAATGATAGAACAGTTAATACATAAATATTCCAGATAAAAACATGTGTATGAAATGGTTACATGTGTATGCAATATGTAATATGGCCAAACCACCATGCATGAAATATGAAATTTTAGAACATTTACATGAACAGAGATTAAGCATGGAGGAGAACTTGACTAGACCGATTCAATACACTAGCGATAACGACCCATCGAGAGGCAAACACAACGTCAAATAAATCATACTTTATATTTTGCTGAAAATTTGACTTTTCCCAAATCTATACCATGTTTCTCTCTCTTTTGACAGTCACATGTAAGAGCATGTCGTAACGTCTGTGGAGATAAGTACGATCATAAAATAATTACTTCGGTTCCAGACAGCAAGTACTCCAAACTCTCTAAATACTTTTTTTGCTAAGCTCTTGGTGGTTTTCCAGTGTTCTTTCCAAACTATTGAAATAATCATATAGATCAAGTTCCCATATCTTGGGTAAGATCTTCATTGGTGATAGGTTAACAATGGAAGTACAATAAATCCTTAACAGATTTCAGGGTAAGAAGAGTAACTTTCCCAGGTGACTGACTGATTCTTTGTGTAGCACAGAACTCATCTATATGATGCTGCCAATAGATTGAAAAGAATATTGGAAGACCATCAAGAGCTTAGCAAAGAAGTATTGAGAAAGTTTGGGGGACTTGCTGCTCGGAGGCGGAGTAACACATTACACAAATTTTAATGATTATCCTTTATACCTGTGTGTTTCTATTTATACCTTTTTTCAGGTTTTGATAACACAATTTAACTACAGTATTGCTATGAGTTTGAAGATCTTTGTTTTATATCTTGAGCATTTATTGGCCATAAAACTTAGCCATGTCAAGGGTTAGAAAAAAGTGATTTGATAAGGTAAAAAACAAGAAAACTGCAACAAAAAAAAAAAAAATATGTGAATTTTTTTTTTCTTAAATTTCATATCAGACTTGCTTGTAAATAGAGCATTAGACAATTAGAAGTACTCCCATCAAAAATTGTTCTTTTTCATCAAGTACTCAAAAACCTTTGTCATGACTAAATCAAGATTCAGAAAAAGACTATACAATACAAAATATCAAGAAATACTATAAAACATCAATAAAATAGCCAGTTTCATAAATTGCATTTTCATTTCTTTTACTAGTTATAGGTTGTAAAACACAAAGTATATTTCATTTTTTCATAAATATCTTGCAATTAAACACACTGGAGTTTAATTTTATCAATTGTCATAAGAATTCCTGGGCAACAGGCACCAAAATGTTTTTGTGTAGTGCAGAAATATAGAAATCTTACTTCAATGTGTGTTTTACTGTGCTTAACAGTGCAATGACATCCAAAAGACATAGCTCACTGGAAGAATCTCAATATTTCTAAAATGAGTTGTTTGTATAAGAAAGAAAAGAATATGCAAATGAGATTTTTTTTTCACTCTTTTACGCTTTTCAATGTTATTAATGATTTCAGTACCATAGATGAAAGCAACGATGAGGTGATCTTAAATCTAGCAACTAGCATGCTCTTTAAGAGGTGGCTCTAAGCAGTTGTGTTTTTCGTGCCTAAACAAAAGTAAATTCAGCTGTGCTGCAACACTTCAAAAGTTTTCAAATCAATCATATTGGCCATGTAATTTCTTATCATACAATGAAATCTAGCATTGTTACTGACAAATGCAGTTGAAAACTTACAAATTCTGATATTTGAATGGCTTAAGATGGCTGTACCTACAAACATTTGAACACGAATTAGTTTTGGAGACCTGGACCCAGTTGTTCAAAACTAACGACGTCGTTAGTTAACGTTTCGTTAAAATTTCAAACATTATAGTCTTCTAGCTACCTATACCCCCCCTCCCCCCCCAGGGGGAATTTTCTACACTATGATTTTCTAAAAGTACATTGAAAAAGCTATCATACCCTGTTTTCTGCCATCTTTAAGTGGAAGCGTTTGCGTTTTATGCCATGTTTCATTATATTACCCTAAATTTTCATTTTTTGCGTTTTAATAATGGGGGTACACATAGAAAACTGAAGATATTTCAGTTGTTTCTTATCCTAGACCATTGAACTTGGTCTCATTTTAATCCTTATACATAGCCCTTTGATTCAATAATAAGTAATGGAAAATATCTGGTTAGTTTATTCATGAATTTTCATTAAAACATTAAAATGAAAAACGAAACATTTAAAAATTAATTATCCCCGTAAAAACTAATTTCAGGCCTAAACTATCATTGTGGCTCATTGTTATTGTACCAATAATACTATTTGACAAATTTGTTGACGCCATGGACCTTGATGAAAATTCTCTCATTTGCATTTTCATGAATATTAATGAAAATGACGAAAATCAAAATTTACTCTATTGCCATTTAAGGGTTTGAGTGGGTTGTAGGATGTACCTTGCAACCTTAGACCAAATGTTCATGGGTGCCAATTTGGTCAGAGGATCACTTTAATGTCCATTTGAGTGATCACCCCCACCCCTAATAAGCAGAGGAATTATTGTGGTACACCTCTATTACCACATGTATCTTGGCTACTGATAGACATAGAGAGCTGAAATAGGTATCAAATGATTGCTTTGGCAATGGTTTATAATCATGTAATAGGATATATAAACAACTGGCTATCTTAATGCTCAAATATTAAAAAGAAGTTCAGATATTAGAAAAGAAACAGATTAAGGAAGGGGGTAAACCATACAAAATTGCTAATATCTCAGTGACCAAAAACTCTAAGAGAGCTGAAATGTGTATCAAATGATTGTTGTGATAATGGTCTATAATCATGTTATAAGAAACAGAAAGAATCTGACTTTCTTGATGTTCAAATATTGATAAGAACTTTCAATAGAAGAGAAAAATCACAGAACAATGGAGGGGGTATACCTACAAATATGTTTTATATCTCGGCTACCAAAAGCCATAAAGAGCTGAAACTTATAACAAATGATTGCTATGATAACATTCTAAAACCCTGAAATAAGATACATTTACAATCAGACTTTTCTGCTGTTTTACTATTGATGAAATCAATAAATATAGTAGAAAAATCACAGAAATTGGTGGGGGTATACCTATGGAAATGTTTATATCTCAGCAACCAAAAGCCATAGAGAGCAGAAATTGGTGTCAAATGATTGCGTTGACAATATTCTATAAACTTGTTATAAGATATATAAACAAGCTGACTTTTTTGTTGCTCAAACATTTAAGAAAACTTAAGATATAAGAGAAAAATCACTGTCAAAGGAAGGGGGTATACCAATAAAATTGCTAATATCTCAGTGACCAGTCGCTCTAGAGAGTTGAAATTGGTATCAAATGATTGGTATGATAATGTTCTATAATTGTGTGATTAGACAAATAAATAATCTAACTTTCTTGTTGTTCGAATATTGATAAGAACTTTAAATATTAGATAAAAATCAAAGAAAAATGGAGGGGGTATACCAATATAAACGTTTATATCTCAGCAACCAAATGTCCTAGAGTGCTGAAATGGGTATCAAATGATTTCTTTGACAATATTATATAACCATGTAATAAGATATATAAACAAGCTTACTTTCTTGTTGCTCAAATATTTAAGAAAACATAAGATATAGCAGAAAAATCACTGCCAAAGGAAGGAGGTATACCAGTAAAATTGCTAATATCTTGGTGACCAATAGCTTTAGAGAGCTGAAATTGGTATCAAATGATTGGTATGATAATGTTCTATAACCATGTGATAAGACATATAAATAATCGAACTTTTTTGTTGTTCAAATATTGATGAGAACTTTTAATATTAGATAAAACTCAAAGAAAAACGGAGGGGGTATACCAATATAAACGTTTATATCTTGGCAACCAAATGTCCTAGAGTGCTGAAATGGGTATCAAATGATTGCTATGACAATATTCTATAACCATGTAATAAGATATATAAACAAGCTTACTTTCTTGTTGCTCAAATATTTAAGAAAACATAAGTTATAGCAGAAAAATCACTGCCAAAGGAAGGAGGTATGCCAATAAAATTGCTAATATCTCAGTGACCAGTAGCTTTAGAGAGCTGAAATTGGTATCAAATGATTGGTATGATAATGTTCTATAATCATGTGATAAGAAGTATAAATAATCGAACTTTTTGTTGTTTAAATATTGATGAGAACTTTTAATATTAGATAAAACTCAAAGAAAAACGGAGGGGGTATACCAATATAAATGTTTATATCTCGGCAACCCAATGTCTTAGAGAGCTGAAATTGGTATCAAATGATTGCTATGACAATATTCTACAATCATGTAATAAAATATATAAACAAGCTTACTTTCTTGTTGCTCAAATATTTAAGAAAACATAAGTTATAGCAGAAAAATCACTGCCAAAGGAAGGAGGTATGCCAATAAAATTGCTAATATCTCAGTGACCAGTAGCTTTAGCGAGCTGAAATTGGTATCAAATCATTGCTAGGATTATGTTCTGTAGCCATGTGGTAAGAAACACAAACATTCTGACTTTCTTGTTTTTTCGAATATTGATAAAACTTTAGATTTAAGGGAAAAATCACAGAAAAATGGAGGGGGTATACCAATGAAAAGGTTAATAACTCAGCAACCAAAAGCTCTAGAGAGCTGAAATTGGTATCAAATTATTGCTATGATAATGTTTTATAATCATATAATATGAGTAATGAATACTTAAACTTTCTTATTGTTCGAATATTGACAAGAACTTAATTAGATAAAAACACAGAAAAATAGAGGGGGTATACCAACGGAAACGTTTATATCTCAACAACAAAAAAAAAACCTAGAGAGCTGAAATTGGTATCAAATGATAGATATGACAATTATTTATAATTATATAATAAGATATAGGAAAAAGTTGACTATCTTGTGGCCAAAATTTAAGAAAACTTTCGATATAAGAGAAAAACATAGACAGATGAAGGGAATATACCAATAAAATTGACAGTATCTCAGCAACCAAAAGCTCTTGAGAACTGAAATTGGTATCAATTAAATAGAACAAGAATTTTATTGCGTAAATAAAGGCCACCGGCCCACAATACAAAACATACATATTACAATGCAACTATATGGAGTTGTGTTTAAACAAAATCCCATTCACGTTATTGGAGCTAATACATTGTACTCTTTATCTTCAATTTTTAGAATTTCATTAATATAGATACATAGTTTTAGGATAATAATAATTGATTGATAGGATCATATTCTATACACAAAATAATATGAAAATAACAGAAATAATCAGATAAAAGTCATTCTGTAGGTATACCAGTTCATTTTTTCATTATTTCTCTGCGATTTCTACTTTTCATTAATATTCATGAAAAAATAGATAAGCTTTATATCCTTAAACACATGTATTATATGCATAAGGGTGATAGAACATGGCCATAACATTCATTTGATTCCACATTAGTGTTCCATGTTTATCAACAGCCCAGGTACAAATGATACTATATAGTTGTATACACCCTATTTTTCCAGGATTTTTTACTTTTTAATTAATATTCATGAATATATAAATGAAATAATTTTCACATAGGCTCATGACAACAATAAATTTATAAAATATGTCTAAATGGTGCAATATAAATGTGTCATAACTATAGTTTAGGCCTGAAGTGAGTTAATTTATGGGTTTTTAATGATTTTCTACAATTTTCATGTTTTCATTAATATTCATGAATATGCAAAGTAGATATTTTGCATTACTTATCATAGAATGAAAGGGCTATGTCTAAGCTTTAAAAAAAGACCAAGTTCAATGGTCTAGGATTAGTAACAGCAGAGGTATGATCGATTTTCCACGCCTACCCCCATTATTTCTATACAAAAGATGGTATCAGGTCATATAATAAAACGTAGCGTAAAACGCAAACGCTTCCACTTCCAGATGGCAGAAAACAGGATTTGATAGCTTTTTCACTACACTTTCAGAAAATCATGGTGCAGAAAATTCCCCCTGGGGGGGGAGGGTTTGCCCTACTGGCCATTAGCCTATTAATATTACAAATACACTGTTATTTTTTGTTGAAAAAATGTGAGAATCCTTTGCACTGCAAAGGATTCTCACATTTTTTCAACAACAAATAACAGAGTATTTGTTACTTTTGCTGATATTTGCTTAACAAATTTATGTCTTTACGATATCGTTAAGCTAACGATGCTTTGAACAACTGGGTCCTGTTGTTCTAAAATAATATTATATTACATTAAACCAGTGGACCACTTCAGGCTAACATGGAGTCTGACCCTAATTCCAGCCTTCAATGTAAGCTCAAAGTATACTTTTGATTGTCAAAAGACTTACAATCCTTTCAATTCATCTGTGAAAAATTACACAAATAAAACATGAAAAAATTTATCACATGCCCTTACCTGTCCGTCAATAATAAGAGCGACATCGTTATCTTTCCTGATTAAATCACCAAAGTCATCCACATGCTTTCTCAGAACATCTCTGGTTCCCTGTAATGTAAATGCAAGGTATGTGCAATGCAACTTTTAGGTGTGTACCACCTAATAGCAGTTAATAGCACTCTCACTCTGAATCAACTGCAAAAAGTGTAGACCCTATTCAGCTGATGCTTCATGCTTGTAGGAGCATATCTATATCTGTTCAAATACCCGCAAAACATATAAAAACTGCTGAACATTCTGTACAAGTCTCATTATTGGAAAACTTTGAGGTTCGAGACCAAAATTCTCAGACCAGGTCCCGAGGTTATAAAACTTTTTTCATGCTCAACTCAGCTGAGACTAAAATTTATCCTGCTCATAAATGTTAAAATGCCAACTATTGTTGGCATTTTAACATTTATGAGCAGGATAAATTACTAGTTTTTGTGTTCTGAACCTGAATTTTACACAAATTTTGACTATTTCAACATTTATAAGCAGTTGCAATTTCATGCTCAGCTGAGCTGAGCTTGAAAAAAAATCATAACCTCGGGCCCAGGGGATGGAATACATTCACCCTTATATGTGAACCAATAATGTATAGAATGTATTCCACCTATGTAAACTGCTAACAATGTCAGCATATCTTGTCTGAAATATGTACAAGATAGGAGTGATATACTGAATTCTGACTCTTGCCTCTATTTGCAATCTTTGTTAGTTGACATGTTCACTGGAAAGGATAATACAGGAAATAAATTATTGTTGGTGTTCAAATTAAAAAAACCTTTGCTGCATGCATATGAATTATTTTAACATTAATCAAATACTTACATCTAAGCTATGTTCATTAACAACTAGTAGAGGCATGCCTTGTGTTAACAGCTGACAGGAATAACCTAGAAAAATGTCAGAAAGATAAATGTTAATTATATTAAGCAAGTAAGTATGAAATTTATTCATGCAATAAGACATAAGGCCTATGAGCATATAAACATATAACATTACACTGAATATACAGGACAGCAAAATTTGGTTTCCTACCTCCTGTTCCGGGATAGATGCAAAATATTCATACAAAGATAAAATCTACCATATTCCCTGTTTGTTCTGGGACACTGTTTGTTTTAGGACACCAGCATCTTTCTATCTAATAATTATTTTATACTGTTTTAAACTTTTGGGACAGGCCAAAGAAATTAAGGAAAAAGAATCAATCTTACTGATATTGTATTAAAAATCAACAAAACAAAATGAATTATAAAACATCATGAAGATTACATAAACTGTTATGTACCGAAAACAAAAAAAATTATGGTTATGGAACCAAAATCCAACCATTCAAGACATTACAAGAGCTTATTAATGAACTTTAAAATGAACTGTAGCAAACTTGAAACTTCTTGAAAACTCAGCATGTAATTACCCATTAAATAGAATAAGCACACCTACCAATATTGACAGCTGTTTCCTGTTTATCCCCTGTTAGCACCCAGATTTTAATGTCAGCTTTGGCTAGGTTAGCTATAGTTTCAGGAACACCCTGCAATATATGTTACGTTATATAATGTTATTTAGTACCCAGATTTTTATGTCAGCTATGGCTAGGTTAGCTATTGTTTCAGGAACACCCTGCAATATATGGGCCGCGGCGCGAAAAAAACGGTCATCGGGGTTTCTGACCAGTTCCGACACAAACTGAGCTGTACAAGCACAGAAGATGACTAGAAGCTGGAAATTCGGGATTTAGAAAATAGAGGAATTGTACTATCCATGTAGCGAAAAAACAAAGGCGCTGATCAGCAGTGAGTTACTGCACAGCTGATCTGCGCCTTTGTTTTCGCATAGGCAAAAATCCGGTTTTCTCATGGCGCGGCTCATTTGTTATGTTATATTTTGTTATTTAGTACCCAGATTTTTATGTCAGCTATGGCTAGGTTAGCTATAGTTTCAGGAACACCCTGCAATATATGTTATGTTATGTTATATTTAGTACCAGGATTTTTATGTCAGCTATGGCTAGGTTAACTATAGTTTCAGGAACACCCTGCAATATATGTTATTTATATCATGTTATTTAGTACCCAGATTTTAATGTCAGCTATGGCTAGGTTAGCTATAGTTTCAGGAACACCCTGCAATATATGTTATATTATGTTATTTAGTACCCAGATTTGTATGTCAGCTATGGCTAGGTTAACTATTGTTTCAGGAACACCCTGCAATAAACAGTGTTAGGTTATGTTTAGTCTTTGTTGTAATTGAGGTTTTACATCCCTATAATAATCATTTGAAGACAAAGCCTTGGTCCAATCCTAAAGACTACAAAGGCTAAGCCCACATGCCTTTGTATTAACACAACAGTTTATCCGATATTACTTTTTTATCACATAAAGCAGTTTACGGTCAAAATGTGAAAAGATAGAACTTACATCCTGTAATTTATCCTCTATTGCTGTAGCACCAAGTAAATGTAGGTTCTGTAAACAGAGGCGAAGAAGAAACATGAACACCCTTCTGCACAAAATATGCACGTTACTCAAACATGACTTAAATTCTGTATTTACTTCTAAAAGAAATAGTTACAGCCATAATATGTGCGTGTATTACAAAATAGCAAATAAAATAAGAATTCTAAATTATAGGATAATTTGAAACTTGTCAGCCCAGATAGCTCAGTTGGCACAATGTTGGTCTTCGAATCTGTTGGACCCTGATTCGAATGCCAGCATGGTCACTGAATTGTTTGGTTGTGTTAGTGGGCAAGACACTTTACAGACATGGCTCCTCTCCACCCAGGTGTATATATGGGTACATATGGATACATGCCAGTGTACCACGGTTATCTGTGACGTAACATGTATCAGCAGTCGACCGAATATCTCAGTGACCAGGAAAGTTAACGTGAAAGTAAGTTGAGCATTCATTGGAGTAGATCACAGACAATAAACTTCTGACTTTTACTTTAAAACTTTTAACTTACTCTTTCAATGAGTTCAGCAGCTTCCTCTAGTTTCTTGTCTCTGTTCTGTATAGATGTACTAGCTTTATAGTAGGTGTGCTTCCATTCTTCATAAAACTCGTCATTTACCTCAGTTGTCGCTATACACAGTGTCCGTAAACCTGGAATGATTATATCAAAGACAACATGACAATAAAATGTCCCTAAGTATTTTGTCTCTATTCTGTATTGGGGCCCCCACCCATTGGGGCCTAGGAAAAATAGATGGGCTGCTTGTGCCTCCAGGCAAAGCTTCTAATCTACTGACCGACCAATTGATTACTGGTTAACCACTCATGGCTGAGCCTGCCCAGGAAAAGTGATTTAGTCAAACCATCCATACATACCTTATTGGCTTAGTTGGGTGGTTATATTTATGAAGCACATTTTTTGAGTGTCATGACATCCTAATGTTGGGTAAAAGTCCCATAAAATGGAGGCAACGTCCCGACATGACCACTGTTGTTGACTGGGATGTAAAGCATCAATTCAAACAAGTATTCCGTATTGATGTACTAGCTTTACAGTAGGTAAGCTTATTCTGTGTAGGTTAATCATGCATGGATATAGCTTTATGCTATGTATGTACTTTATGTTTTTTATTCCAATGATTTTATTGAGTATCAAAACCTCGCATTCACTCAAATGAAGGTAGGTTAACATCCATACGGAGAGACAACTCAAATAAGAACTTCATACCCAATATGTCACCATTTTCCTATACTTCCAGTTTAGCAACATACTGTAGATTTAATGCTTTAGTCTCTTTGAAGATGTATAAACTAGCCTACCTAGTGTAGCAAACTGTTCTAAATGCTGTAAAGTAACATCTTTGTACTGTAGACTGTCTTCTAGTCTCTCATATATCACTGTGTCCTACAAAACAGGAAAAAATATTGTCAATCAATGAGAGGACATTTTTATTTTTGTGATACTTTCATTTTCTAAACATGTTAGGGTTGCAAGTAGCCTTTCAACATTTGTAACTTTAGTAGGCTATCTTATACCTCAATATGACAATAACTGAGCAAAACAGCTATTTGCGGACAAAAAAAGCTTAGATGGAAACATTGACTTGCTCAATGTTCGGGCAATAACCACTATCTGACAAGATGAGCAATAAGGATCAATCCTCGGCTAACTATCATGCATATATAGAAGACTGGGCATACCAAGACTGGCTGTTCTTTGTCATATCCTCAAAGCTCACTCATTATGGAAACATCTCCGGTTGCACAAAGTGTTTTATAATAAAGCTGATTCAGATTGTATTGTTGCATTAATTAATATTCTCCATAAAATCGTGCATTTTGAGTATCTGCTATGATTGCCTAATCGAGTCTATTCTAACAGATACCCACAATGTATGATAATATGGATCAATATCAAAAATTGATAATTTTATACCAACCCTGATTTCCCCCATTTTTACAATAATGTAAGGTGCAAATCTGGGGTAGCTTTCATACACAGATGTTTCCCTGATGTGTTGGATATAACAGAAAAGATGCTTATACTGTATTTAAAGATTTTTAAGTTCTCTTACCGCTCCTTTACACATCAGTTTTATTTTCCCCTCTGGTGTCCGCACTACCACTGACATCCTCTTTCTATCACTGTGAATAGAGCCACCGCATAAGAGAAACAACATGCATAGACAAAAACAACGGTGCAGATCAGCTGTAATTTAGTTTGTTTCCCAATTTGGTTGAAACAGGAGTTTGGGTCTGATTATAACAATGCCTCTTGTTTCTTATCATTCAGTTAGCCTGACAATATCCACTCTTCCTTTAACCTCTCATAAGACAATTTATCAAATTTAAATTAGGTATAAAAGATGCTTTTGTTGAGTATTTTCTGTAAAGTTTTGTTTGATGTTTTTAAATTCTGTATTTATGGAAGGATTTGGACACTATCGGCACATGAACATAAATGAGGAAAATTTTACCTTGTAAATTCTAGAACGTTCAGGATTTCGTATCTTTCTTCCTTCCCAAACTGAAATACCGAAATACAAATATTGAAAACAACATTTGAGGCAGTGGCGTATTAACCCATTTTTGACTATTGGATTTTCCCATCATTATCATTTGGGTGATTCTACTTTCATTTGTAGGGACACAGGAAATGATTTTACATTTTCATATTGACTTTTGATGAAAATCCTCTAAGCAAACAGAATAGCCCAAGATGGGACGCCGCGTTCTGCGGTGTCACATCTGGGGCTGTACTGTTTGCCTTTGTCCCCAAAAAAAGACACCAAGCTTATACGAGTTAATTTGTATTTTCTTAGTATGACAGGATTTTTGTGATTAAAAATGTCTGAATATTTAGGACCCATACACACGAGGTGATTCAAATGATGCTACCTGTGCTGTTGTCCTAGTCATCTGTATAGTGCCAAACCCTGCTGTCGTCAGAGTACATGGTCAACAGCCATGAATATGATACCAGTGATTTTGCTGTCATCTGAGACATGATATGATTGTCGATATACTTGGATGACAGCAAAGTATACAAATGACGCGGACGACAGCACAGGTAGCATCGTTTGAATCAGCCCTGTGCTACAGCATCATACCGAGTATGGTAGCAAATCTCAATATAAAATTCTATAACTTACAATGTCAATGTAACATTAAGAGTCTGATACATTAGTTAAGAGTTGTGGGTCTATTTTAGTATAATTGCAGCTAAAGTTCTATAAACTTACAATGTCAATATTACATACATTAGTTAAGAGTCTGATACATTAGTTAAGAGTTGTGGGTCTATTTTAGTATAATTGCAGCTAAAGTTCTATAAACTTACAATGTCAATAGTGACGGCATCCGGAGTTCGGGATGAGAACACATAGCCCAGATTTCTGGCACCTTTGACTAGCGCAGCCTCATCGGGAGACGAGGCCTGATACACCAGGGATTTGTCAGGCATCTTTTCGGGTATAACTGTGTGACATATGGCCATTAATGACAGAAAGTCATCTATTTCCTTGGCAGTAGCCTGAAAATTAAGACATATAAAGTTCTCTGTAACAATTATGATAATATCATTTGAGCCTTTGCATGAGAAAACCAACAATTTGGCTTCCGACCAGGTCTGAAACAAACCGGCCTGTGCAGTCACAGAAGCAGGCTAGAAGATAGAAATTTCGGTTTTAAGAAGAAGGATTGTACTATCCGAGCAGCGAAAACAAAGGCGCTGATCAGCTGTGCAGTTATTGCACAGCTGATCTGCAGCTTTGTTTTCGCCTATGCAGATTGTTGGTTTTCCCATGCGGCGGCTCATTTTCAATTTAATATCTACATGTATTTTTGCATTCAATGTCTTACGTACCACATACAGTGAATGTACATTTCAATAATTCCAACTTTACTAATTTCCTACATTCTGATTGGTTGTTTGGAAGACTTTATACTTCGATAAAAGCAATGCGTAAGAATACTCGGTTTTCACCTTAAAAACGGCGCGACGTTACGTGATTACGTGACGTTTCTTCGAAGAAACGCTGACGTCACTAAATCTAAACGTCATAAAAACAATGGATGAACGCGTTTTGAAGGCGGCGAAATGAATATTTGGAATTTTTATTAACATGGACATTTTTTCTTTTAACAGAACATTGTAAGGTAAGTGTTTTTATCTTCTTGTTGTGTGTTGAACTTTGACATTTGAATTTCTAATGTTCCGAGCCCCAGTTCAAAATCGACATGTATTCTATCGGTCCAGACGGCGATATTTTCTCCCAAAAGAACAATTTTGAATGAAGGGGAGATGTTTTAAAGCTCCCGCTTTTACACAGCCTGTCTATAGGAAGCTAGTATGAGTTTTAGCTGCTATTAATAGCGAGAAGCGATTTCTATGCTTTGGAAATTTTCAAGATGGCTGCCTCATGAAGATCCATTTTGCTCTATTTTTCTTCCCCTGGCTATAAAAATTTAAATCAATGTATATACAAATGCAATGTAATGAGAAAAAGTTGGAATTATAAGGAATGAATTATTATTTTTGTTGATTTTATCGATGTGTAAACTCAGGCGAATCACTCACAAACTTTTTCATAAAGCCCTTCGGGCTTTATTTAGTTTGTGAGTGATTCGCCTGAGTTTACACATCGATAAAATCAACATAAATAAAATTCATTCCTATAATAATTTAAGTACATGACTACACCCTGAACAATGTCCCATTCTGCTACATTCAACTACAGAATGGTTTAAATTGAAACTAGGATAATTTTCTACAACATTCTCCTCTAAAAAGCTATTATTAAATCTGGGGCCCAACCAGTGGTTTGGGGAGAAGGGTCATTTATTTTCAGGGAGCTAGCAAGCCCTAGATAGTATTTGTTTAATTGGTCTATATGGCACAAGATTTTAAATTTTAACTTTACATGATTTTCTTTGAGATTCTTCAGTAGTGAGCTGTCGTTAAATCTGTCGCTGCTTTCATCATTATCCCTGTAATGTTAAAGACCATATTTGTTCACTCAACATTTTTACAACAGGATGTCACCAGCAGATTATTTGTTTCGCAAAGTAATATGTTGGGATGACAATATTTTACCATTAGCCATGTTTCAGAATTCTAGCAGACAGCCCAAAAGGAAGCATGCAAACAATATTTTAGAGCAAATATGAGAAGAATTCACAGATACCTCGTAAGTTAACCTTTAATAAATTATGTTTAAGAAGTCTAAAGTACAAAGGTGTTTTAGCATAAATTAATGATGTCACTTACCCATACACAATCCCAGCTATGCTACATTTTCTGAATTTCATCACATTTCTCGTCAATGTCCCAGTCTTGTCAGAAAATATGTATTTTATCTGAAATAAAGTAAAACAACAAAAATTACTACAACCTCACAAATTCAGACCTGGCCCCAAGGTCGTAAAACTTTTTTCATCATCAACTTAGCTGAGACTGACATTAAATTTTAAGCTATTCATAATCACTGAAACAGCCAGTCACGTTTAAATTACAAAGGCAACTCATTTATCCTGCTAATAAACGTTTAAAGGCCAAAAAATTGACATTTTTAACATTAGTGAGCAGGATTAATTTCATGCTCACCTGAGCTGAGCAAGAAAAATGTTTTATGATCTCAGGGACTCCTTAATTTTAGCATTTTAAGTCGTGTCTTAGAATTAGTGGCAAAACCCTATAGACCATTTTTCTGCTAATGATGCTGACATATTAAAGACAGCCCATCATGAAAACATCTCCGCAAAATGTGTACCCCCTCAAACCCCTTTTTATATAGTAAAACTGGGGTATGCAGGGGTATACCTATTTTTCTTATTTTTGCTTCAAAACATAGATTGTGGGTACTCATTAGAACCGCCTCGCCGAGGCGGTTCTAACGTGGACCCACAATCTATGTTTTGAGCAAAAATAAGAAAAATATCATAAATTTTCTACATAAAATTTTCATTTTTTTACAACTTAAAAAAAAACTCTGTATATTGCATGGGCATGTTTTCGTAATGCTACATGTACTTCAATGAAACGACTGTCTGGTCTATAATTACAAGAATCTCTCGTAAATCTCCATTCAAGAAAATTTAGCCAAACCCCTAGAAGACCTGTGTTTGGTGTTTCCAAATAGGCAAGATTAGAACTAGCCTGCTAGCTAGAATATTGTACATATAATCACATGTATTACCCTTGTAATATTATCGAGATGACATGGTATTTATGCAGCAAACATAAAGCTGATCCTATTACAATGTTAAACAGGCTGACCGCGAAGCTGATCAGCGCCTTTGTTTTGGCTACATGGATAGTACAATCCCTCTACTTCCTGAATACGAAATTTCATGCTTCTAGCTGTTTTCTGTTATTGCACAGACCGGTTTGTGTCGGACCTGTTCGGAAACCACATTGTTGGTTTTCCCACGAGGCAGCTCAAATGAAAGATTGCCTACTGTAGCACCCTAATTACAGCTCTCAGAACTTTATCCATCACAATACTTTCCTAATTCAGAGTACAAGCTACTGCAAGTAAAACTTAAGTGTGTCTATAGTAGACATTTTCTTTTTTTATTCAGTTTTACATCCCTTTCAAGATTATTTCAGCTCATATGAGACGGGCCAATCAGTAGGCAGGGCGAAAACGGGAGAACCCCGAGAAAAAACACCTGGCACACCCGCAAGCAGAACTTGGCTTCTCACATGTGGCCAGTGCGGGGCTCGAACCCACACCAGACAGCGGTGAGATGATCGAGTGATTAAGAAACAGCGCTCTTAACCGCTCGGCCACGGGGGCCGCCGCATGAGCTGTGATCAGACTGTGTGTACCAGCTAATTATGGCATACTGTCTACACTGCTTGCTGAGCTACATATCCGACCACAACCCAAGGAAAATTACTACATGTTAGCTTACCCTGTCCCAGTTCCTCATCATCATGAAAACATGTCCATGTAATGTATACCCCCTTGAACCCCACTTCTATATAGCAAAACTGGGGTATGCAAGGGTCTACCTATTTTTCTTATTTTTGCTCCAACACATAGATTGTGGGTACGCGGTGAGGCGGTTCTAACGTGTACCCATAATCTATGTTTTCAGCAAAAATAAGAAAAATATCAATTTTTTTCAGCTGAAAATTTCAATTTTTAAAGCTGAAAAATTCTCTGTATATTGCATGGGCAATTTTTCATAATGTTACGATTTGATGTCCTGGCCAAAGCAGGGGTGTCAGTTTCCTAAAAATGCATGTCTAAGATGCCTAATAACTTAATCAGAAAGCTAATGCAAGCTTATCTGGGTCTACAAAGTTTATTGAGCTATAAATATTCTACTACAACCTTAGGAGAATTACTAAGCTTACCTGTCCCAATTCTTCATTTAGATTTGATGTCCTGGCCATGGCAGGGGTGTCAGTTTCATTGCAATACATGTCTAAATCCTGTGAAATACATAGTACATGTACATTGATTAGAGGGTTGAATGGTGTTGAATTCTAATATTCTATGTGAGCCGCATCGTGAGAAAACCGGAGTTTTGCCTAGGCGAAAACAAAGGCGCAGATCAGCTTCGCGGTAACCGCGAAGCTGATCAGCGCCTTTGTTTTCGCTATACGGATAGTACAATTCCTCTTCTTCTTAAATCCGAAATTTCAAGCTTCTAGCCTGCTTCTTTGACTGTACAGGTCGGTTTGTGTCAGACCTGGTCGGAAACCCCGAAGACCGGTTTTCTTGCGTCGCGGCTCATGTGGAACCACACAGGTCATTTGATCATATAACTACCATTTTTGTGGCGAAATGATAAAATATGCTACTGATGACATATCAAATACCCAGAAAGACATGGGTCGCATCACGAGACAAACATATTTTTGCCTATGCAAAAACAAAGGCACAGATCAGCTGTGCAGTAAATGCACAGCTGATCAGCGCCTTTGTTTTCGCAACATCGATAACGATAATACATTTTCTCCTCTACTTATACCCAAAATTTCAAGAGTCTAGCTTTTTTTTTTTTTTTTTAGACTTTAAAGATCGGTTTATGTCGGACCTGGTCTGAAAACCATAAACCGATTTTCTCGCATCACGGCTCATATGTGCTTTAAGACTTCAGTCACTCTGGTAGTCAGTATTAGCAACAGCAACAGTTTTGGCTGGAAGCTGTATTGTATCAACTGACAGAGATGTAATGCTTTGTTATATTTTTACATTTAAACCACATGGGAACACCAACAAAATGTTGAATTGAAGATGTTCAATCAAATTAAAGGGACAAATGGTACAAGAAATTACTTACCCAGTTGATAAAAATAGCCTGTATGAACTTGACAACCTCTAGCGTGACTTGTAAACTGATGGGTATCAAGTTGTTGAATAAGATGATAAATGTGAGAAAGTTGTAACCAAAATTGCTGGGGGGTAAATCTGGAATACAGTAAGCAATAATGTTTCAGTCACTCTGTACACAATCTGTGCTACACAACTGAGCATGAAAGTAAAATTGTTCAAAATACATGTATTCCCAATAAAATAGAATTTATTTCCAATCATGGGCCACCACATTGTATATTGTAGCATATGAATCAAATATAAATCAATATTCCCAATGTCAGAAGCATTGAAAGCCAGTCATTTATTCTGCTCCTAAATACTAAAATGCTAGTGAGACTTTTAAACATTTGTCAGTTTAACGATTTTAAAAGTCCTTATCAGCATAAATGAGAGTGAAACATTTCATAATCACAGCTCTTTTAAATTGTTTCAACGCATGATACTATGATCAAAGCAAATAACAACGAGGTTAGATCATTACTTAACATGAATACAGTTTCTTTGTTTAATCATTATCTTTCTTGTTTGTTTTTTTTTTTTTTTTTAGAATATCACTGTCAGTGTAGCTCTTACCTTCATACCCTAGATACCAGTCTTTGGTTTCATGCCGAGACGTCCAGATCTGATTGGCTATTGTACAGATCAGGGATAGCACTAACAGGATGGCAAATAAATATAAAATCTGAAATGAAAATACAAGACACTTATTGTGCTTGAACCTGTTGGTATTGCTGTAAGAGTCTATTGCCAAATGCAAAGACCATAGACATAAGTCTGACAAGCACCCTTCTCTTGCTGTCTTTGACAAATGAGCCGCCTCGTGGGAAAACCAACAATGTGGTTTCGAAACAGGTCTTACACAAACCGGCCTGTACAGTCACAGAAAAGAGCTAGAAGCTTGAAATTTCGGATTTAAGTAGAAGAGGAACTGTACTATCCGAGTGGCGAAAACAAAGGCGCTGGTCAGCTTCGCGGTTACCGCGAAGCTGATCTGCGCCTTTGTTTTCGCCTTGGCAGATTGTTGGTTTTCCCATGAGGTGGCTCAAATAATGTGCTTTCTTGTAAATCTAACATTCATGGTTTCCAGATTAGAAACTATTTGTGTTTTAGTCAGCAAGCTCGATAAAAATGTAATATGGTGGTAGTTTCGAGAAAATTTTTGGCATTTCATTAAAATGTTGGATACTTTGGGAACTCATTAGTATCACCTTGGTAAAGTTAATAATGAAACCAATCAGCATCCTTTGATTAGCATCCTTACTTTTGAGAGATAATTGACTTCATTTACTTGCTTTAACTCATTTAAGCCTGGTGTCCCTTTTATGGGACATAGACAAACAGCATAGCCCCAGATGTGACGCCGCAGAACGCGGCGTCCCATCTGGGGCTATTCTGTTTGCTTGTAAGAATTTCATCGAAAAATGAGATAAAAATTAAAAATCGCTCCTAACAGCCCTAAAAATGAAAGTAGACTCATCCAATTGATAATGGTGGGAGAATCCATTCGTCAAATATGGGTTAATGATAGAAAGCATGCGCAGGAAACAATTGAGCCACCTCGTGGGAAAACCAACAATGTGGTTTCCAAACAGGTCTTACACAAATCGGGCTGTACGAGCACAGAAAAGAGCTAGAAGCTTGAAATTTTGGAGTTAAGTAGAGGAGGAATTATACTATCTGAGTAGCGAAAACAAAGGCGCTGATCAGCTTCGCGGTTACCGCGAAGCTGATCTGCGCCTTTGTTTTCGCCTATGCAGATTGTTGGTTTTCCCATGGGGCGGCTCAATTTTCTTGCAGGAGTTCATTAGCACTACCTTCAGTTTCAAACAATTAATTTTGAGGCATTGCATTCAGAGAATCATCATATAAAAGCCTGTGCATGAGAAAACCAACAATTTGGGTTCCGACCAGGTCCGACACAAACCTAGCTGTACAGTCACAGAAGATGGTTAGAGGCTGGAAATTTTGGATTTAGAAAGAAGAGGAATTGTACCATCCATGTAGTGAAAACAAAAGCGCTGATCAGCTTCGCAGTTACTGCGAAGCTGATCTGCGCCTTTGTTTTCGCATATGCAGAATGTTGGTTTTCTCATGCGGCGACTCATTACTCTTAAGTTACCTGTATGTTAGTAATTTTTTCCACATTAGATCGTTTCAGCGGCGCTGTTGTAGAGTTAAGCATCAGTTTAGATTCTGGACCAGAATACACCACAATACCTGAAACATACAGTCATAGATTTCAAGATTATACCACAATACCTACAACACACAAGTCCTTTAATCACCTAAAATTCTCAAAAATGCCATTTGAAAAAACAAAAAAAACAAGTAGCCCAAGGGCAACGATCGCTCACCTGAGAGTCAACAAGTGTACCAAGTTTCATTGAAAAATCTTTAACGGTTTTCAAGTTATAGAGCGGACACGTTTTGTGACGGACAGACGGACAGACAGACACATGGGGAAAGACAATATGTCTCCCGACCCTGAAGGGGGGAGACATAAATACCAATAAAATATAGCAAAAAGGCCCAATGGCCCAGTGGATAATTCGCTTATTTAATTACCCCTAAGGGTTGCCATGGAAACCAGAGTTCAAATCCAATCAGCTTGAAACCTAATGCAGGCAATCCCCCACCACACTGATGCTTCTGATAAAGTTTGATTGCAATGGACCTGCTGGTCTCTGAGATACACATGTACATGTTTGAAAGTGAGCTAAAACAGAGGATCAAATATGTAAGCGCTAAAGTTTTCACAACACTTTACAGCCATTTTCCAAAGCTCACAGGCTCGTAACTCTGCAGTCCATGGTCGAATCTCGCTGAATTTTAAACTAATCACACATCTTATGGCTGTCCTTGTTACCTCGAAGAATGAAGAAGATCCAATCAGAAATGAAGGCGCTGGAGTGTTCACAACATCTTTCCCATTATAAGTCTATAGAGATTTTTTCAAATGCTCAAGGGCAGCTAACTCTGCAGTCCATGGTTGAATCTCGCCCAATTTTGTACCCATTCGTGATCTTATGACTGTCCTTGTCACATGAAAGAATGAAGAAGATTGGATCAAAAATGTAGGCATTAGAGTGTTAACAACACTAAATAGCCATTTTCAAATGCTCAAGGGCAGGTAACTCCGCTGTCCATAGTCAAATTTCGCCGAATTTTAAACTTATCTTAGATCTTATGACTGTCCTTGTTACCTCGAAGAATGAAGAAGATCAGACACAAATGAAGGCGCTGGAGTGTTCACAGCAGCTTTCCCATTGTTAGTCTATGCAGATTTTTTAAAATGCTCAAAGGCAGCTAACTCCGCAGTCCATGGTAGAATCTCGCCAAATTTCAAACTCATCCAAGATCTCATGACTGTCCTTGTTACATGAAAGAATGAAGAAGATCTGATCAAAAATGTAGGTGCTAGAGTGTTAACAACACTTAACAGCCGTTTTCCAAATGCTCAAGGGCAGGTAACTCCGCAGTCCATGGTTGAATCTCACGGAATTTCGAACTCATCCTTGTCTTGTGGCTGTCCTTGTTACATGAAAGAATGAAGAAGATTGGATCAAAAATGTAGACACTAGAGTGTTGACAACACTTAACAGCCATTTTCCAAATACTCAAGGGCAGGTAACTCTGCAGTCCAAGGTCGAATCTCGACAAATTTTGAACTCATCCAAGATCTCATGGCTGTCCTTGTTACATGAAAGAATGGAGAAGATCGGATCAAAAATGTAGGCACTAGAGTGTTGACAACACTTAACAGCCATTTTCCAAACGCTCAAGGGCAGGTAACTCCACAGTCCATGGTCGAATCTTGCTGAATTTCGAACTCATCCTGGCTGTCCTTGTTACCTGCAAGAATGAAGAAGATCCAATCAGAAATGAAGGCGCTGGAGTGTTGACAACCTCTCTCCCATTGTAAGTCTATGGGGATTTTTTCAAACGCTCAAGGGCAGCTAACTCCACACTCCATGGATGGATCTGGCTGAATTTCGAACTCATCCGAGACTTTATGGTTGTCCTCATTACCTGCAAGAATGAAGAAGTTTCTATCAAAATTGAGGCTGCTAGAGTGTTGACAAACTTTTCCCCATAATTATAAGCCTATGGGAGCTATCTGTTACCATGGAAACCAGAGATCTGATCTTATCTGCTTCAAAACCTAATACAGGCAATCCCCCACCACAATGATGCTTCTGATAAAGTTTGATTGCAATCGGCCTGCTGGTCTTGGAGATATACATGTTTGAAAGTGTGGACGGACGGACGAACGCACGCACGCACCCACGGACGGACGCCGGCTCGAGTAGTATACTATAAGCTCACCTAGTGAGCCTTCGGCTCAGGTGAGCTAAAAACAAAAAACAAAAAAAAAAAACAAAAAAAAACAAAAAAAAACTTACAACAAAAAATTTACAAGACAAAATAGTGTGGACAATAATCAAGTCTTCAAATCTAGCCCTGAATGCTGAGCAGCCTATCTTCAAAATTATCTTCCTTGTATACCTCATAGGTCACTTCATGACCAAAGAACAATTTTGAACTTTTTTTGTTCCATCTAGTTTGTCAAGGTTATTACGATGCAAACTAATGGTCATTCATATGTCACTAATGAGAAAGACCATCATTATTTCTTGAATAGGTTCGTGTGTGTTGGTGAGTTGGCTGACTAGGCCAATTATAGCTCTAAACTGTCGGTTGCAGGTAAAGCAAGTCGAAGTCATGGAATCAGCTGGTGGCCCATTCGTATTGGCTTTGCAAACTAATACTTGTAGCAGAGCAGGCCAATTCTAGAATATCTGTGTCTAACATTTCTAAATGTTTTCTTTGTGCAAACCAGGAAGCCAAAACTTTAAAACAAAGAGTATTTCAAACATGGAAGCAAACATAGTAAAAAGTGTTTTAGGCATGACTGAACTTACCAAACACCCAGTTGGTGTTCCGTAGCATTGCACCTCTCAACAACAACTGATCTGGACCAAGTGGAATAGCCCTGGAATGATAGACAGCATTTGCTACTAATGCATTTTGAGCCTGTGCATGAGAAAACCAACAATTTGGGTTCTGACCAAGTCCGACGCAAATTGGGCTGTACAGTCACAGAAGATACTTAGAGGCTGGAAATTTTGGATTTAGAAAGCAGAGAAATTGTACTGTCCATGTAGCAAAAACAAACGCGCTGATCAGCTTCGCAGTTACTGAGAAGCTGATCTGCGCCTTTGCTTTGGCCTATACAGATTGTTGGTTTTCCCATGCGGTAGCTCATAATTCTTTTCCACACATTTGTGAAAATCTTCAAATAATTTTGTAAAAGGTATTTAATGATAAAATGATTAGAGGTAAGGGCCCAGAATTACAATCCTCCCTTTCATATAAGGAAAACCTTTAGTTATGGGAGCAAATTTTGACTCAAGATTTTACCATAAAATCAATGTTTTTTTTTTTAGAAAATATATAGATAAGCAAAATATTATGTCATTTACATAATAAAGCAGATAATTTTGATTTAAGTATGTTTTAGATGCATGTTTGGATGCTGAAATTTGTCACCTTAAAGACAGATGTACGTAATTGAAGGCGCTCAAAGGAACGTGCGTATCTAAGGGTCAAAACATCATTTTTACGCCGCATTCGTAACGTGAGTTTTCGCTTGAAACGTCATTCGGAATACGAAACTATATCCATAAAATTATGCAGAGGACTTCAGAAATGTAAAAAGTTTGATATTATTTATTATTTTTGCTCAAAATATAGATTGTGGACATGTTATCCCGAAGAAAACAACATTTCCGCGACAGTTAGCAATATTGAATACTATACAGTGTCGGAAATTTTGGCGCAAAATCAACATTGTGCGTAAAATGTACTGAATTCAGCAACGACTACTACTCTTCGCACGCTTATAGCAAGAAAATGAATCCGGTAACTAAGGACTTTCTCGTTATCTATATGTAGTTCAGGAATTTCTCTAATACATATCAGTTTTTTTAAAAAATCCTACCATGGATTTTTATAAATATATCAAGACCAGAGGACCAGTGGTCCTGTAAACGCTCACCTGAGATCTGTTGTACGTATATACCAATAAACATGTTTGCATATTATGGAAAAAAGCCCCAGTAAAGGGGCAGATGATTCCCTGGTGTCCATTATTTTTCTTCATAATAATCAATATCCTGTCCATTTGCCAATTTCCTGCAAGTCTTTCCCTTCAACCGACAAATAACAGTTATCCCCATTCAAAGGCATAGGCAACCTATGTTGACCTTGTCGTAAAATAGGTCAAGGTCATCACAGGGTCATGATTTATATATACATTGTAGTACTTAAGCCATTGATGTTTCATGCCAAGTTTTGTTGAAATCGGTCCACCGGTTCCAGAGAAGAAGATTTTGGAAGGGTTTTTACCATATATGGGCATGGCGGCCATCTTGGTCATGTGACCTGGATCATTTATATACACATTGGTTCCCTCATTCTATAAATGCTTCACATAAAATTTGGCTTTGATTGGCCAAGTGGTTTCAGAGAAGAAGATGTTTTAATATTTTGGTAATATACATGTATATTGCCCCGGGGTGGGGGCATATGAGCCCCTTGGGTCCATTTTTTTTTTCAGAATCATTAATATTCAGTCAAACTACCCATTCCTGCAAGATTTTCACCTCAAATTACTTTTTAAAAGTTTTCCCCATTCAAATGCATAGGCGACCTATGTTGACCTTGCCATAAAAAAGGTCAAGGTCATCACAGGGTCATGATTTATATACACATTGTAGTACTTGAGCCATCAATGCTCCATGCCAAGTTTCTTTGAAATCAGTGTACAGGTTCCGGAGAAGAAGATTTTGGAAGGGTTTTTACCATATATGGGCATGGCGGCCATCTTGGTCATGTGACCTGGATTATTTATATACACATTGGTTCCCCCTTCCCATAGATGCTTCATGTAAAATTTGGCTTTGATTGGCCAAGCTGTTTCAGAGAAGAAGATGTTTGAATATTATGATAATATACATGTATATTGCCCCGGGGTGGGGGCGGATGAGCCCCTGGTGCCCAATTTTTTTCAGAATCATTAATATTCAGTCCTACTGCTCATTTTCTGCAAGATTTTTCCTTTAAATGACAATTTAACAATTTTTCCCATTCAAATGCAAAGGCGACCTATGTTGACCTTGCCGTAAAATAGGTCAAGGTCACCGCAAGGTCATGATTTATATATACATTGTAGTACTTGAGTCATCGATGCTTCATGCCAAGTTTGGTTGAAATCGGTCCAGTGGTTCCGGAGAAGAAGATTTTTGAAGGGTTTTTACCATATATGGGCATGGCGGCCATCTTGGTCATGTGACCTGGATTATTTATATACACATTGGTTCCCCCTTCCCATAGATGCTTCATGTAAAATTTGGCTTTGATTGGCCAAGCTGTTTCAGAGAAGAAGATCTTTGAAAATGGTGGACGGACGGACGGACGACGGACGGACGGATGGACGACGGAGCATGGGTATACTATAAGCTCACCTTGTGAGCCTGACGGCTCAGGTGAGCTAAAAATTAACAAAAAGGGGGTCTAAAAATCGCATTTTACGTTGACGTCAAAGTATTTTCGCTCTCAAATTTGACGATTTTGAAGGCCGATATCTCGAAAACAAGCTCAGAATGTATCAATTTCTTTTCATTTTCGTATGGAGGACATCAAAATACACTCACATACAAAAAATAAAAAATTTCTACCGTGAGGTCAATTACGTACATCTGGCTTTAACTAAGGCCTTCCCTAACTTTATGGGAATTCTGGGCCCTGCTTTCAGAAAATTATTATTCATAAACATAGACAAGGCCATTAACTGACCACATCAGGAAAACATGTCCGTGCAATGAATACCCCCTTAAACCCCACTTTTATAATAGTAAAACTGGGGAATGCAGGGGTATACCTATTTTTCTTATTTTTGCTCCAAATCATAGATTGTGGGTACTCGTTAGAACCGCCTCGCCGAGGCAGTTCTAACGTGTACCCCCAATCTATGTTTTGAGCAAAAATAAGAAAAATATCAAATTTTCCACTGAAAATTTTCAATTTTTACAACTCAAGAAATATCTGTATATTACATGGGCATGTTTTCGTAATGATAAAATACGTAAAGATCATCTTTAAAGGTGGCTCAAGTGAGCTGAAACACATTATAGAAAACTTACATTCTGCCCGAAGGTCTGATATTTCCTACAAAGTCCTGTAGATGTCTGTTAGGTGGTTCACACTCCACCGTCCCTGTTAACTCTATCAGTTCACCAGCACTTAGCAACTTGGAGGTTTGAGGTAAACCCTGGAGAATATAAAGAAAAATTTATTAAAGCACAAGTCATTTTAGGACAAAGCCACCACAGCAGTAGGTTTCAAACACTCAGTCTTGCACTAGAATCTGATGTGAATTCAGAGAATATTTCAGAAAGTTTGGCATATTAGGACATATTTCAGAAGGTTTGGCATATTAGGACATATTTCAGAAAGTTTGGCATATTAAGAAATATTTCAGAAAGTTTGGCATATTAGGACATATTTCAGAAAGTTTGGCATATTAGGACATATTTCAGAAAGTTTGGCATATAAGGACATATTTCAGAAAGTTTGGCATATTAGGACATATTTCAGAAAGTTTAGAATGTAAGGAAAATAAATTAATTAGTGGGAGTATAGTGCCCGTCTTGAATTTATAGTGATCATATACTTTAATAGAAGAGCCACCTCGTGGAAAAACCAATGTGGTGTCCAAACAGGACTGACACAAACCGGTCTGTACAGCTACAGAAGCAGGCTAGAAGCTTGAAATTTTGGAGTTAAGTAGAGGAGGAATCGTACTATCCGAGTAGCGAAAACAAAGGCGCTGATCAGCTTCGCGGTAACCGCGAAGCTGATCAGCGCCTTTGTTTTCGCCTATGCAGATGGTTGGTTTTCCCATAGGGCGGCTCAGAAGTTGAGCCTACCTGTCTAATTTTGAGATTAGTTTCTCCATCTAAATTGGATGTTTCTATGTAACACATGGCTTGTGGTTCACTGAAATTATTGTACAAAATACTTCATTACGAAAACATGCCCATGCAAAATATAGAGATTTTTTTCAAAAGCAAAAATTGAAAATTTCATTGGAAAACATTTGATATTTTTCTTATTTTTGCTCAAAACATAGATTGTGGGTACACGTTAGAACCGCCTCGGCGAGGCGGTTCTAACGAGTACCCACAATCTATGTTTTGAAGCAAAAATAAGAAAAATAGGTATACCCCTGCAAACCCCCGCTTTTCAATAAAAGTGGGGTTTATGGGGGTATACATTTCACGGACATGTTTTCCTGATGTAGTACATTTAAATGTATATTAAGCAAGATGAAACAACATTTATACTTTTCTGGGTGAGGATTTAAGTCTTGTCAATTCTTTAGATTCCTACCTCCCCTAATAGATGTAATCTTGCCCTTAAGATTCAATCTGATCTGGTCTTTGTGAACAGTGGCTGGATCATATACAGTGGACGCGCCAAATAGGAATCACTAAGAGCTATTATTTTAAACATGACCGTGGGAATGCTGTTCTATTTGGTACTAAGAACATCTAACATATCCCAGCTATACAGGAAAATAAGAATTTTGATTCATTAAATTTCCTAATGGGAGATAATTCTGTTGATATATCATATACCTCCCGCATTAGACACTGTCGATGATTCTCCAATGTCGAGTTCATTGTATTTTGAAGAAATTACTATAACAGAGTGACTGACTAACTGCAGCATTCTTCAAGAGTATTCTAAGTTAGGTCAAATCAAGTTTATGTACACAGTCCTTACCTAGATGATAGAATGATGAGATCAGCTGGAAAGAAACTCCCATTAACAACCTTGACAATATCTCCGACCATTATGTGCTTCCATAACATGTACTGCCATATACCCTGACGTAACACTGAAAATGGAATATAAATGTGTGTTACATAATATGATCTACCACTATGGGCAAGGGCTATCCCTGGTTTTTCTGGGTGACAACTAATTGAGCCACCTCATGGGAAAACCAACAATCTGCATAGGCGAAAACAAAGACGCAGATCAGCTTCGATCAGCGCCTTTGTTTTCGCTACTTGGATAGTACAATTCCTCCTCAACTTAAATCCGAAATTTCTAGCTTCTAGCTCTTTTCTGTGCTTGAACAGGCCGGTTTGTGTTTGACCTGGTCGGAAACCACATTGTTGGTTTTCCCACGAGGCGGCTCAATTCTGGTTGCACTGATGAGTCTCAAAATCCACCCTGATCTTTTCTCCTTGTCAAAAAAATGACAACTACAATCCGTCCCCATTTTATGGACACACAGCTAAGTGCCCAGGCATATAGGAGTAAATACATGTGTTATCTTAGAGTTGCTTAGCAAGACAGTTTAATCTTTTCCTCTTAAATCTGACATAAACTTCTGAACATTTAAGTTCATTTTATGGACACAGAGCTAAGTGCCCATGCATATAGGAGTAGATACATGTGTTATCTTAGAGCTGCTTAGTTAGACAGTTTTAATTAATCTTTTCCTCTTAAATCTGACATAAACTTCTGAAAATTTAAGTAATTTTCTAATTTCTAATAGCAAAGGAATCACCACAAAGATGAGGGAGCGTGGTGAATCAGTGGTAGAGTACAGGGCTCAAGAGCAAGTGAGCCGCGACGCGAGAAAACCGGTTTTCGGGGTTTCCGACCAGGTCCGACACAAACCGGCCTGTACAAGCTCAGAAAAGAGCTAGAAGCTTGAAATTTCGGATTTAAGTAGAAGAGGAATTGTACTATCCGAGTAGCGAAAACAAAGGCGCTGATCAGCTTCGCGGTTACCGCGAAGCTGATCTGCGCCTTTGTTTTCGCCTAGGCAAAAATCCGGTTTTCTCATGATGCGGCTCAGTAGTTCTGGGTTTTGTAAGTATCTCTACTGAGCAAGACACTTTAAAGTAGACAGAATATTTCCATCAGTATTATGTTAAACCTCTCCACACCAGGAAAGAGGAACAATATACCGAAGTGGAGCAGAGTGACAATTAGCCAGCCAATCTAATTTACAGTACTGGTTTATATCCTGGATCAGTGACCCTGTCCTGATATGGCTGAAACATTGTTGACCGTGACTTTCAAGCAAAACCCATACAAGCTTTCTCACGCCAAGGCCTAACTCTTTCAAAGTAATTGATTTTCTAATATCTATGTAATAACATACTGCTCTTCATTGATACTGGTTTATCTCTATGATATGAGCCACGACTCCAGAAAACTGGTCTATGGGGTTTTCGCCCTGGTCCAACACAAATCGGCCCGTACAGTCACAGAAGAATGCAAGAAGCTTGAAATTTCGGATTTAAGAAGAACAGGAATTGTACTATCCATGTAGTGAAAACAAAGGTGCTGATCAGCTTCGCGGTTACCACGAAGCTGGTCTGCGCCTTTGTTTTTGCACAGGCAAAAATTGAGTTTTTTCATGACTCAGCTCATATGGTCTATATAAGGATCTTTGATGGCATTAAGAGGCCCCAGGGGAAATTTTGTCTAGAATTTCTGAATAATTACATCACGCTAACATGCCTGTCATATATTTACCCCCCTCTTACTCCACTTTCACACAGAAAAACTGGTATGTACAGAGGTATACTTGTTTCTTTCTTAATTTTGCTCTAAAACATTGATTACGGGTACTCGTTAGAATCCCAACCATGAGACGGTTCTAACATGTATCCACCAACCATGTTTTGAGCAAAAAAAAAGTAAATTTATAACAAAACTCTTCAACTGAAAATTTATAATCTTGACAGCTGAGTTGATTGCTACATATGAGCCACCACATGGGAAAACCAACAATCTGCATAGGCAAAAACAAAGGCGCAGATCAGCTTCGTGGTAACCGCGAAGCTGATCAGCGCCTTTGTTTTCTCTACTCGGATAGTACAATTCTTCTTCTACTTAAATCCGAAATTTCAAGCTTCTAGCTCTTTTCTGTGCTTGTACAGGTCGGTTTGTGTCGGACCTGTTCGGAAACCACATTGTTAGTTTTCCCACAAGGCGGCTCAATTATATTGCAAAGGTGTGATTCCATAATTACCTAGAACTCTTCTGTTGTTTACTGCATCATCAGCTCTATGGCGTTTCTGAAAATAAATGAACAACATTGTAAGCGCTTTTGAAAATTACTGATTAAATCCCGTAGGCGGTATTTGCACACAAATCAATTTTAAATGCTGTGTAAAATCCTCTTTGATTGCCAAAAAAGATGTTTTAGATAACCAAAGGGATGAACGTCAAATGTTTTCAATTGCAAAGTCGAAATGTATTGGCAATCAAAAAAAACTTGTTTTTGGCAGAAGGAAACCATTAATTCTTCAGGACTGCTGCCAGTATGCCGATGAACTGCAAATTTGCACAGTTTCATCACAAACATTAAGCAGAGCACAAGTGGCTGTATTGCCTCTGTCAAACTTCTGGCATGTTAAAGTATCAGTCACACCAGGCGAACGGACGTCAAACGGGCTAAGTCCGTTGGTGTCCGTTGGTGTCCGTTGGCATCCGTTCCTTATCCGGTGAACCCGTTCCGTGTCCGTTGGTGTCCGTTTTACCCGCTGGTGTCCGTTGACAAGTTTTGTGCATGTTCAAAACTTGGAACGGGTTCCAACGGGTTAGACCGGATAAATGAATCCGTTGGGCGTCCGTTGGTTGTCCGTTAGCTGTGCGTTGGTATCCGGTTTGCCCGGTACTTATCCGTTCTACATTCGGTAGTCATCCGGTAGATACCCGTTCGCGTCAGGTCGAAAGTGGTGGCCAACGGACGACTAACGGACATGTAACGGTTAAAACGGTCTGGAACGGACGGGGACCGTTTGCTAAACGGACAACAACGGACAGGGAACGTTCAAGTAACGAATATAAGCTCTGTTTCATGTGATCGAACCAATTACCTCAATCTTAAAAGATGCGACTTGCCCAATCCTACACTCATTTTATTTCTATCACTTTGTGGGTTAGGACATTCAGGAATATAGAATATTAGTTGAATAAAATATTAGTGCAATGGACTGTCGTGTAAGAGCCGGCCTTCTTTCGCCCTCGTCCCTTTCCCTTTGTAGGTGTTCATTCGACTTGCCTTTTGGTGGCATCGTGACGTTCTGAGCACAATTTTTCTTGCCTGAGTATTTATACCCGTTTCATCCGTCACGTGACCGTTTAAACACGTTCGTTAACCGTTAGACGACCGTTTTGCCCGTTTCTCGTGCGGTTCATGTTCGTTCTGTCCGGTATACATCCGTTCCTCATCCGGTAATATCCGTTAGTTAAACGTTCCTTGTCCGTTCTGTCCGTTGGTTAACCGTTCCTTGTCCGTTACAAATGCGGTTCTCGTCCAGTTTACACGTTCCTGAAATCTTCCGCGATGGTCTTCACCGCCCTCGAGACGACTTTTGGGAACGGATATCAACGGACAAGTATTTTTTGCATATTTTCTGTCCGTTCGGCATCCGTTCGGCATCCGTTGGAACCCGTTCTCTGTGGTCTGACTGATCCTTAAGCTGAGACAGGGCAATATGAGCTGCATCGTGAGAAAACCGGACTTTTGCCTATGCGAAAACAAAGGCGCAGATCAGCTTCGCGGTAACCGCGAAGCTGATCAGCGCCTTTGTTTTCGCCACTCGGATAGTACAATTTCTCTTCTTCCTAAATCCGAAATTTCAAGCTTCTAACCATTTTCTGAGACTGCACAGACCGGTTTATGTCGGACCTGGTCGGAAACCCCGAAGACCGGTTTTCTCGCGTCACGGCTCATATTTCTTCTCAAGGGTCATTGTGCAACAACACAAGATCAGCAGCTTAACAAGTCTTCCACTCAATGCCACTTTATGCCTATACTTTACTCCCTCTTCAGACAGCTAAGCATATATTCAATCCTGTTTTTGTCAAACAGCTATTATAAATTGCAAATAGGCTGTCTTTTTAGAATTCAGATTTTCTCCACGATTTATTCTTGTAATTGTGCTTAGACACAATAGCTTTACAGACTTTGATCTGTAACTGGCAGCACTTTAATCATTCCAACCAGGCCCCGAGGTTATAAAACTTTTTTCATGCTCAACTCAGCTGAGCTTGAAATTTCAAATCCTCATTAATACAGAAATAGCCTAAATATATTGAAATTGAAGGTTTAGAACTCCAAAGCCTGTAATTTATCCTGCTAATAAATGTTAAAATGCCAACAATTGTTGGCATTTTAACATTTATGAGCAGGATAAATTTTAGTCTCAGCTGAGCTGAGCATGAAAAAAAGTTTTATAACCTCGGGACCATCCCAAACCTGATTGCTCAGCCACAGGAGACAGTTATAGGGACTTGTTTGAAAGAAAGCAAAGGAACTATTAATCGACATGGCGAAAACATAAGCACATCTTTGTTTTTGTTCACAGTACTTTTTCTCTATACAAACCTGGGCCAGGTTTCCAGTGGCAAATTTTTCCCAATTCACTGAAAAAAAAATCCCAATTGACATAAAACATACCCAATTAGCAGAAAAACCCCAATTTAAATGAAAACTTTCCCAATTTGGCTAAAAACTGTGCTTTCCCCCAAAAAGAATGCTAGTTTTCCCCTATTTCATGGGTAACAAAACTTTCCCCCAAAGGCCAGAAAAAAAACCTGGTTTATGACACAGGTCAACTTACATAATCTTCAATGATTTCTTTGATGGCAGAGACGGTGAGGATGAACAACAGTGGAACAGCTGTGGTGTAACGTCCTGTTGGAGATACTCGCGGGATTTGCTGAAATGTCACCAAAAATGAATTTGATTAAATTGCTTTAGAAGTATTTCAAAAAGATTCACATGAATTTAATGTCTAGAAATAATACATGTACACACAATACTTAAAATATTGAATGGTATAGGCTTGACAGTGTGTTTGTTTATGCAATATGCCAAGAAAGAGATCATAATTATCTGGTCTAGTATATTTGACAACTCTACAGGAATCCTTAATATTTTTTGAGAAATGGTAAAAATCATGGCACTTGTCACAATGCCGATAAGAGCTCATATTTTATTTAAACATTTATACATCCTCCGCAGAACCATCAATATCTATGCACATGGGTATGCAAGGAGCATAGATAGGTCATAGATTTATTTATGCAAAATTAAAACTTTATAAATCTATAAATTGAGCCTGTGCGTGAGAAAACCAACAATTTTTGACCAGGTCTGACACAAACCGGCCTTTACAGTCAAAGAAGCAGGCTATACTAGAAGCTTGAACTTTCGGATTTAAAAAAAAGAAGGATTGTACTATCCATGCAGCGAAAACAAAAGCGCTGATCAGCTGTGCAGTTACTGCACAGCTGATCTGCACCTTTGTTTTCACCTATGCAAATTGTTGGTTTTCTCATGTGGTGGCTCAATTCATATTTTATTTATGGTAAATTAAAACTTGTTTCTCTACTCACCTGTAGTAATGCGATGAAGAGGAAAAATATGTTGGCGTAGCGTCTGAACTGTTCAAACAAGAACTTGGGTAAGAACGAGAGGAGGCTGTACTTTGCTGTGCTGAAAATATATTGACAGAAAACATTACACACATACATGGAGGCAGACAAAGTTGGAAACATTTTCAGGCCTTTAATATGAGCCGCCTCATGGGAAAACCAACAATCTGCATATGCCAAAACAAAGACGCAGATCAGCTTCGCGGTAACCGCGAAGCTGATCAGCGCCTTTGTTTTCGCTACTCGGATAGTACAATTCCTCTTCTACTTCAATCCGAAATTTTAAGCTTCTAGCTCTTTTCTGTGACTGTACAGGTTGGTTTGTGTCGGACCTGTTCGGAAACCACATTGTTGGTTTTCCCACGAGGCAGCTCATATAAAAGTTGTTGTAATATAGAAAACAGATAGAAGGTAAAAGCTGGACAGTCCTCTCTTTCCTGCATGGCGTCTTGGTCGGGATTTAACTAATTGTGTCGTTTCCTGTACCTTCTATTCTTACTTTGGGTAGAGCAAATTCACCAAAGATACTATTTTTAATTTCTTTATTTTTCTGTTCATTTAACGTACAGTTGTCTGTTGAGGCCCACTGCACTACCTGGGCCTGTCAGGCTGTTGTATGTCTTGTATATTATTGATTTTATTAGTGCAATATTTGATGTCCAGGCCCCGAGGTCATACAACATTTTTAATGCTCAACTCAGTCAGCTGAGCTTACAATTTAAACTGCTCATAAATACCAAAATATCCCAAATTAATTGAAACTGTAGGTTTAGAACACAAAGCTAGAAGTTTATCCTGCTAATAAATGTTAAAATGCCAACAATTATTGGCATTTTAACATTTATGAGCAGGATAAATTTTAGTCTCATCTGAGATGAGCATGAAAAAAAAGCTTAATAACCTCAGGGCCTGGTATATTTTTTTTCACCCTTTAGTATTTTTTCCATTTAGCAAGTATTTTGGTAGGCTGAGTTGAAATTTCATATATCCATCTTATAAACTACATGTACCTAATTTTGTTGGTGCAGTATTTGACAGGCTGTTGCAAGTTGATGTAGATCACTCTCTCATTCTGTGGCTGGACTTCCTCGGTCGTCTCAGACCCCGCAGGGTTGTGCATCTGATGGTACTCTGCAAAATATCAAACAGCACATTTAGGAATGTGATAAGCATACTGTGTCAGTACTAAACACAAAGCGATTATAATCACTGACACACTTTAAGTCATGTCATGTCATGTCATGTCAACCTTACCACAAAGTAATCACAGTTTCTGGGAAGCCAAAAAGAAAACCAGTAATTGGTATACATGCTTTTGGTGTTAACTGATATTTATCCATCTTGAAGAATGGTCACATAAGTATTTGCACATATGAATATGCCTTGCATAGGTGTCTCAAAATGTGAATATGATGAGCAACTTAGTACCCATGGAGCTACCAGGTTGCATGTACTACTAGCATGTACCTTTCAAAACAGTGATGGTGAGAATTGATTTTGTTCATACCTGGCCTTAACCGCATATCTCCTGCATGAAAGGAAACAGTGTAAACAGAATATCTATCCCCCATACTTCATTCAGAACACACAACTCCTCATTTCAAGAAAATATCTACAAACTGACACTCAAGGTATAGGAAGCTATCAACATTTTAAGAGCTTTTAATCCAAGAAAATCTTGAAATCATCAAGATGCCTTCACAAATAATCTGCCAGCTTATGCAATAATTCCAAGAAAATACACTCCCTCCCACATATAAGGAAAGAAAAGCATTCAAACACTTGAGCCACGTCATGAGAAAACTAGATTTTTGCCTCTGCAAAAACAAAGGTGCAGATCAGCTGTGCAGTGACTGCACAGCTGAGTTAATGCACAGCTGATCAGCACATATAGTAAAATCCCTCTCCTACTTATATCCAAACTTTCAAGCTTTCAGCCTGGTTCTGTGACTGTACAGACTAGTTTGTGTCCAACATGGAGAACCCAAAGACCAGTTTTCTCGCGTAGCGGCTAACTTAGTTCCAGACAATGTTCACCTGCCAAAGATGGAAGAAATGCTTATACGTAGGAAGCTGATATACAGATCATCGAATTTTGGATATTTTTGGGAATACTTACAGCCAATTTCCACAAAAAACATATGTTTTGGGTACTCATTAAAATTGCCATGTTAAGGCAATTTTAATGAGTACCCAAAACTTATATTTCTATGAAAAATAAACTAAGAATTATTATCCAGATATGATGAAATACTTAGCTTATTTCCTAAGAAGCTAGATCAATAGCTAAAATCCACTGGGAATACCGACAAGACATGCAATAATTATTATTTTGTGGATATTGGCATTATCATTATACATCAAGGGATAGTGGAGACCTGTGACTTTTCTTCTCTTATACATCACAATGAATCGTGTAATTCAGTTTGATGTCAAACAACATATAATCATTTTGAGGCATTGCTTCTAAAAAAAAAATAAGTTTGCAAGCGGTTACGCAGCAAAGTACAGTGCTCTGAACATAAACAGTCACCCTTTAAAACATCTATGAGATATAATAAGATATTCTTTCTCTGTTGGCATTGCTCATAGAATTTCACCCAGAAATCAATTATGAAATACATGTCATCATGGGCAATGGGTCACTATAATTACAGCTGTTGCCAGACAGCATAGCTCACCAGAAACTAAAACTGACAACTTAAAACTAGTCTAATATCAAAGTCTGTGACCTTGACCCCAAGGTCACTAATGTGGGTAGGGATAACAAGGCCAATATCTCACAACAAAAAAATTGCTCTGGGACAGAGCAAAGGAGAAAGCGCAGGCAAACCAAAATGTATGATCAGAGATGGTTATTATAATGATGATACTCAGTACACATTTTGAATCGTGTCTTTAACCAACATTTATACACTTTGATTATGGCAAAACAGTGGACACCTACTGCAAACAAATCATTTCTTCCCTAATTATGCATAATTAAATTCATTAGTTTGGCGGATAAAGCAAATACACACTACCATGATTAAAAATAATAATAAAAAATAAAATAAAATAAAATTTTGGTAACTTTCTGGTTAAAAGATGCACTAAAATAAACATTGACATGTCAGCAGAATCATGAAAATAAGTTCTAAACTACTTACATAAACTAAATTAAGTAATCTTACGTCGACCACACATGTACATGTATTTATTAAATAGATTCTAAAGTTGCAATGCAAATACTAATTTGATTTGTTGTTCAACGGCCCACTCACAGACTAAGGTCATTTAGAGACGGAATCTCGATTTAAAATCTCTAAAGGGTGACTGGAGAATCCCGGGATCGAACCATCGACCCATGTTTTACAAGGCTAGTGGCTTATAAATCATAACGAGTTCAACACGTACCCACCACTGTTATACGTTTAGTAACACATTTGTCTGTGAGAGTCTCGGACCGAAGGACTGGAGAAGTCCGGGACTGAACCCATGACCTACATGTACATGGCGAGTGGCTTAAACTTAAACTGAGATCAGCACGAACCAACCACTATTGCGTTTGTTATCCATTTTTCTCATGTACATGTAGTATCGCCTCTGGTACCTGGTCAAAATTGATCGACGTAATTCCGCATTTTTATGTTGGGTCGTTATTCTTTGTTAACTGAAAGTTGTGAGTGAGGATCGAACGACTAACTTTATGTTATAAACAACCGTAGAAGTGGATGTTAAGATGCAGTTTAAGATATATTTGATGTTTTGTCAAAATGATTTCGCATGTATTGAACCAGAAATGGAATTAGCCGCTCAAATCAGAGTCGCTTATAGCAATGAAGAATCAATTCATTGTGCCCCATGACCCTTGCTCAAACTAACCACAAATAGCACTGGCTTGAGAGCCAGCGCAATCAACTAGATCCAAAATTTTAACATAAAATTTCAAAGCCCATGACCTTGACCTCTAAGTCACTCAGGTGAGTCCAGATGATACAGCATAAAACTTCAGACAAATATCTAACATGCTTGATATCCACTACATCTATCCACATGTTTAAAAGATATAGAGTATCTAAAACTTCAACACAAAATTTCAAAGTCCATGACCTTGACCTCAAGGTCACTGAGGTGGGTCAAGATACTAAGTACAGCATAAAACTTCAGACCAACAGCTAACAACTGACAAAGTATCAGCTTAATCCATGTATATGTTTAAAAGACATAGACTTCTAAAAGCTTTATTTGTCATTGGCACTGTTGAGAATCGTACAGATTTTTGCATCGGAAGCCGCTTGAACTGTACGCACAAAACTCGTTAGCTGCTTTACACAGGCGTTCTAAATAATGCAAAAATCAATAGATCTGATCATGTAAACTTCGTGAAAGACACATGTATTGAAAGGTAAGATATTTGTCTCTTCAAATTTGTTCCCATTTAGATTCATAAGGTGACGACTTTTGCACACGACAACAATTTCGATGCTGCATCAGTGATTTTTCACGTTTTCGCTGACGATGAGCGTCATGTTTTCGCATTTTATCAACTCCATGTTAGTTTCATGCATTTCTAAAAATATCCCAACTAAAGAAGGATTATTCACCAATGTAGATCCGTATCCGTTTAATGTTGTTATAGTGTTTTTATGAAAATAAATTCGGTTTTGTTCTGGGACCATTAAATTTGCGACTGTACGCTTCGCTTCCAGCCTTGCTATTTTGTCTGTACGATTCGCCGTGATTATCACCGTATGAATAATTTGATATGTTTTTGTTAGAAAATGTACTAACGGGATGGAGCAATGATTTGTCTAATTTTGATTCTTTACTTCATCTCACCCATGTGCATCAACATTTAAAATTGTTATTTTGTTGGGTTTGATGAGTTGGGCGACAGAATCTATAATTGCCTACAACTTAAAGTTTTGCACCAGACATTTGTACCCACGCACACCTCTCTCATATTTTTATCAGAATTATACGCAGCTGTTGGTCCTCATTGTTGCCAGCCTCCAAGGGGCCGAGATTTTAAGCATGGATTTTATAACAAATTTTATTTTTTTTTTAATTCAAATGCCCCGCTATTCGTCGGCCCTAAAGGCCCATAGATACTAATGACTGGTGCATTACATGTATCTGTAGAGCCATCGTTTTCGTTTATTACACTACTGCCACACTATTGTGCATCGACTCGCGTATCTACGGCGTATACATAAGGTACATCACACGTAGTACATACACGAGCATATATATACCATGAGCTACGGCGTAGCTCATACTCCTCGAACGCCGAGGTGCTACGTTTTTTGCACATGAGTGGCAGCTCCGATACGCCGTTCATAAGTCGAACATACGTCATTCGTCAAGTACGCCGTAGATACATGTACGTAGCTCTTACTCCTGATACGCCACACGTACGCAGCTATCAAAATGCCACGTAACCATGGCGTATTTACAGCGTACATTTCTATCTAATAATGTATGTATGTGTGATGTATGTCTGACGTATTTTCGACCTTTTCGTACCTACGGCGCATCGACGACTTACGGCAAATTAATACGCGGTGTAACGTAACTCGCGTATCACAGCGTAAAACAAAAACAACAACAAAAGATAGAAATCTTGTTGTGTGTTTTTTCTGCATTATCACATTCTATTGTCAGAAAAACTAAAACATAGACAACAACTCCGTAGACATTTAAGAGGACATACAGTATGCTTCAAAACTATTGTAACACAGGCTGACCAAAAGCTTTTATGGCTGGTGCGCAAATTTTTATAAGAATTGCTTTTGTAGCACCCCGGTGCAACGTAACTGCAGTCGAATTAATGTATATATATATATATATATATATATATATATATATATATATATATATATATATATATATATATATATATATATATATATATATATATATATATATATATATTGCCCTTTTATATCGTTTCAATTTTGATAACTGCAAATCAACTAGTATTGCCTGAATGAGAAACTATAGCTGATAAATATATTTGGTCTCTGGGTTTGGGCTTTAGAGAATTGTTCCGGCCCTTTAACAAAGAACAAACACGCCAGTTTAATATATTGTGCAAAACATGATTACACATACACATGCAAAAAGCTGTTGTTGGTTAATGGGGGGGGGGGGGGGGAGCAATACACTACAAAACGTTTGCTTTGTACATTTCGTATAAAAATGATTGTTCTATACCTAAATATTTTGTAGCAGTTAAAGCCCCGTTCTCACTATCCCGAATCTACCCCGGTTCGCCCCGGTGAAGATATGCTGGTATACCTTGGTTTCCACCAAATTGATCGTGTTCTCACATTCACGGTGTAGCCCCGGTATTGTTCCCAATTCTATCACGGAGTCGTCACGGTGGATACCGGTGTGCCCCGGTTTTACTACGGTAAAACTCGGTAGCATCCCGGTTCACCCCAGTCGGTTCCGGTTCACCCTATTGACGTCCCGGTTCGCCCGGTGCCGTCCCGGATATGACCCGGCGTTTGTCGGTATTGAAAATAATAGGGACTGGGGTGAACCGAGACGGCATCGGAACAAACCGGGTAACACTATGGCCAAATCATTTGTGGCGTGCCGGTTCACCCCGGTGAAGTCCCGGAGAAGCCCCGGTTTGTACCGAAATAGCGGCCGGTGTCCACATTGCCTACGGTTTGCGCCGGGTCATCCCGGTTTATTACGGTCGAGTCCCGATGCTATCACGGTTTCCCATGTTGTCGCACCGGTTTTACCCGGTTTTGACATCTCTCACGGTTCACCCTGGTTCGCCCCGGTTGTATTAAACATTTTATGCCACCGTGAAGGCTCCCCAGTTTACCCCGATTTTTCCTGGTTTGCTACGGTTCTATCCCGTTTCGTCACGGTTCGTCCCAGTTTACCCTGGTTTATCAAACCGGGGCGAAACGGTGAGCTAAACCGGGACAGTGAGAACATATATTAACCTGAAAAACAAAATCTATCCTATAATGCATAAAGCTTTGTTCTCGCTGTCCCGGCTTTGCTCCCAGGTTCGCCCCGGTATGCCACGGTTTAATTAACCGGGGTTAAGCGGGATGAACAGGGATAGAATCGTAGCGCTACCGTGGCAAACTGGGGCGAACAGGGATAAACCAAGGAGACTTCACGGTTGTATTAAAAAGTTTAATAGAACCGGGGCGAACCGGGAGAGATGTAAAAAAACGGGGTTAAACTATGGCGACACCATGACAAACTGTGATAGCACCAGGACTCGACCGTGATAAACCCGGATGATCCGGCGCGAACTGTGGGCAACCGGAACGACACTTGGACGACACCAGGCTATTACGGCACAAACTAGGGTTTCACCCGGACTCCACCGGGCTAAACCGGAATGCCCTCGGGCCCGCTTTAAGAATTTGGGCATAGTTCACCCCGGTTTTCAATTATGACAAAAAAAAACGGAGCAGAACCGTGGCCGTCACCGGGACGCCACCGGGATAAACCGGGACGCAACCGGGCTTTATACAGCTGCCACACTATTGCTTATCGACATACGTATCAACGGCGTATCTAGATACGAAAGGTGCGTCACGTCGCGTACGTCGAATAACGTGAGCATGCGTAACTCATACCTCTCGATACGTAGCTCATACGCCGAGGCGCTAGGATTTTTATGTGTGCACTTAAAAATTCGTATCACGTATGTGGCAGGGTCGATACAATGTACATACGTCACACGTACAGAAGGTGGACTAAATTATTCGTCACTTTTGAAAACTCCATAGACTTCAATGTATTTTCATGTTTACAAGAAAAATTATCCTGCCTCTTCGGGTCAACATACTTCTACAATTTGGTGTCATTTGAAAGTTGAATAAATAAAGCACTAAACAAAGGTCATTTGACAAAGTTAGGACACTGCATTTTTCAAAAACAACAGTTTAAAGTTTAAGAAAATTTTGAAAAGTCATTTCCCCATTGACGTCAATGGTGACGTCGCCCAAAAATTGTCAAAATATATTTCACAACTTTTAAAAAAATTGTAGCTTGAAAAACGCATGCATGGAATTAAATGAAAATATCTTGTTTGTTGCTTTAATTAATTACCTCTCAAATGACAGCAAAAACATTAAAATACGTTAACTAGGAGAAGCGGGATATTTTTTTCGCAAACATGAAAATACATTGAAGTCATTGGAGTTTTACAAACGCGACGAATACTATTGTCCACCTTCTGTATTTCGTACTTGCGAAAACAACGTGGCAGGTACGCCTTAGATTCTAGCTCATACTCCTGATACGCCACACGTACGTGGAGTTAGATGTCACGTAACCGTGACAGCGTACCTTTCGTCTCTGCTACGTATGTATGCCGTATATGCGACATACTTGACTCTACGGCGTATCGCAACGAACGTGTGGCGTATCTTAGGTATGTTTTGCTGTTGTGGAGAATGTGTGACGAATTAGGAGTAATATGAATATTTGATGGCGTTCCAAGAAAATATTAATGTCTCTACATAAAGACCCGTTTACACATTCACGATTTTCTCTACGATTCACCAATATTCACCTAGATTCCTCATGGTCGTGGTGTCAAAGATTCCACGAATGGCTACGATCTCTAACGAATAGACGCGAATATAGCTACGTCGTCAGTACGAATAAACACGTTTACGCTACGTTTTCGCTACGCATTAGGCCACGCCCAATTACCACCACGATTCGCCGCGAATGTTTTAAAAAGTTTAAAACTTCCGTAGCGCTACCGTGGAGTTTCCCGAATCATCAAGATTCAACAAGATTCACCACGGTTCTACTACGAATCACCAATGTACACGTCGCTTTTACAAACCGTGGCGAATCGTAGCGGCACCGTTGCCAAAAATCGTGAATGTGTAAACAGGCCTTAATAAGAAAATGTATTCGCTATACTGAGGTTCACAGCCAACGCAACTCGTCATTAAATTTTAAATAACTTTTTTGGTTTCAGTCGATTTACACGAAATACTGAATATATGTTAACCATTTTCAAAGACGACCTGTGAAAATCAGCCATCAGACTTTTTTCGATCGACTACCACGTAAAAACTGGTGAAGGGGTCATTTTTGAAAAATGATTTTAATGAATTTCTTGCTTACCTGTGCAAACCACCATAATCTAAAGCAGCGAAACACATTGAAAAACAACTTTCCCATGGATGCAATACACTTTATTAGCTCACCTGAGCCGAAGGCTCACAGTTGAGCTTATAGTATACCCATGGCGCTCCGTCGTCCGTCGTCGTCGTTGTAGTCGTTGTCGTCGTTCACACTTTTCAATCAACTTCTTCTCTGAAACCACTTGGTCAATCAAATTTAAATTTTATGTGGAGCATCCTTGTTAAGGTTAAAAATGACGATACAGGCCCCTGTGTGCAGTAACTACACAGCTGATCTTCGTCTTTGTTTTTCGCATATGCAAATCGTTATTTTTCTCCTGCGAAGGCTCATTTAAGGTAAATCCGAACATGCTCTGAATGGCTTCTTTTTCGATAGCGAGCATGCGTTACGTGACCAAGAATGCACGGAGCAACAAAAACGGAATATTCCATACATAACTATAGCCACAACTGTAACGTGGATATAGCAACAACAGCATAGAACGCTATTCCGAGTCATTTCGGTACATAAATAGCTTAATCCTACAACCTCGCTCCACCCCTTTTCATAGCGTTTTAAAGCATTTTTATTACCTAAATGATGACAGCGCTTTGCACAGCCCTGCTTGAAAACAGTACCCTTTCTCATCGGTATGGCGCTAACCAGGGGGTGCCCCTTGGGATATTCTGTGCAAATCAATGATTAAATTCGTTTAGATTATATATACAGCCACATTTTACTGGCCCAAACAGTTTTGATGTAGCAAGCGAGGCGTACAGTTTTCTTTGCGACATGTGCAGCTAATGATTGGGTACAGCTGAAGCGAGGTGTACAGTCGGCGATATCACATGCCTCATGAAAAGTAGGTAATATTTCGGGAACAGAAAAGTATATCTCCTGAACAGGTGTTGTGATATATTTGTCGATAGTTGGTCTTTTGTTAGGCTATTTCAGAAAATGTCTAAATTGCACACAAAAACTACAATTTGCTACAAATTAGCGATTTTTCTCGTGAGATTGAAAAAAATCACTGATGCACCATCAAAATTATTGTACCGAACCAAGCAGAGCATCTTATGACTACAAATCTAAGTAAATTTAAAGAGAAAATATTCTTACCTTTCGATTCATATGTCCTTCGAGATGTGTAACTGACAAAAAGTATTGATTTTTCGATTATTTATAAAATTTGTGTAAAGCAGCTAACGAGTTTTGTGCGTACAGTTCAAGCGGCTTCCGATGCAAAAATCTGTACGATTCTCAACAGTGATTGGAGCAACGCTAACATTGAAGCCGACACCGGGGTGAGTGCAATAGCACTTCCTGTACTTTTGTACAGGCGAGTTAAAAAGAGTGTCTCAAGGACAGTGACCATGCAAGGTTTGACAAACAGACAGGTACACAAAAATTTGGACTGACCTACTTGGCTTCCTACAACACTCAGGTGCCAAAATTATGGCCGAGAATATGTCTAAACTTTATGTCTAAACTTATCATCATCAGCAGCAGCAATATCCACCTTCTTAGCCTCACTAGCTTCACTTGCGCTTATTTCTAATTTTTGTCCATCTTATTTAATTTATTAGTATTACTTTTTTATTTTCTAAATCCAATGAAATACTACAAATTATATTTTTATCAATTATAATACTCTCTTACCTGTCTCACCTGTATCAACCTCATCATCAGCAATATAAACATCCACATTCTTTACTTCACTATCACTTGCTTCACTCATGCTTGTTTTTATTTTTATTTATTTATTTTTTTTCAATTTTACTTTTTAAAATTAAAAATTCTTCAAACACAATATTGATCTTTGCATTTGTTTCTTTTCAGCTATTGATATCCTTGAACCAATCTCTGGGACAAAACATTTTCATAAATCATGCATTAAGAATGTGCATGCATGTATTTCCTTTCTTAAAAAATTTCAACCATTTCGAAAAAATCTATTTTGCCTATAAAGTTACAACAATGGCTCATACATTTCAAGAAATAAGACAATCGGTTGAAATGTACACTGCCGATGGTCATTTAAATCAATCATGTTGACACATACTAACAGCTGTCAATTAATGTGCAAATCAAAGTTAAAGTTACCTAGTTTATGACATGATACTGATGATGGTTAAGATAACAAAATTTAACACCTTTACCCTGGGCCACATTGTAACAAAACCTCCTTTTTGCATATTTAACTGCGAATGTACATTATTATCTTCTGTGCAGGAACTCAACAGCTGATCAATGCATTTCTGACTGAAAAAAAGAGAGTAAAATCCATTACTATTTTCTCTGGAAGCTTTTGTATAATGCTTGAATGGAAGCCCAAAAGACGGACTTTGTCGCATAATATTGAGGCTCGATAAAAAAACCCACATATTTTTAGAGGTGGATGGTAGAAAAATACTAGGTATTTGTCACTTGTTTGGGAATGATCTGGTTACAGAATCTTAACTAAAGCATTAAAATCCAGCATCTGCAGAAATTATTACCTAAACATACACCTAAATTCAACTTCTGAGGCAAAATGAAGACATAATCAAATTTAAAGTTCAGGAAAAGTTCTTATTCATGGAAAATAATGATGGTTTAATGGCTTATAGCAGCTCAGACAGAACTGGAATTAATTGAGCCGCGACGCGAGAAAACCGGTCTTCGGGGTTTCCGACCAGGTCCGACTCAAACCGGCCTGTACAAGCTCAGAAAAGAGCTAGAAGCTTGAAATTTCGGATTTAAGTAGAAGAGGAATTGTACTATCCGAGTAGCGAAAACAAAGGCGCTGATCAGCTTCGCGGTTACCGCGAAGCTGATCTGCAACTTTGTTTTCGCCTAGGCAATAATCCGGTTTTCTCATGATGCGGCTCAATTAAAAACTTTGAAGACAGAAGAAAATGAATAATAAGTGATACTTGTCCTTTATGGGGAGTGAAATAATTGTATAATTTAATGGTGGAACACGGCTATCAATAGCAAATTCAACTTGGATAAAAAATATCTCTCTCATTTTGTAGATATAAAAAATAGAAATTGGGAAATGCTATATCTTTAATTTGCAAAATCATCAAATTATCGGTGCAATGTATGCATTTATGCATTGGGCAGTCTTGCTATTAAATGTGATACATCTTCCAAAGATGGATCCGTGTTGCATACTTTTGAACTCACTTAAATTTCTATTTGACCTTTACTCTTTATACGTTTATGTGAAAAGGAAACACTTGTGTAGGTATTCTGTAACCACCTGATTATTGATACTGTTCCGTAGATGGCATAGCTCGATTTTGACCTCAGATGCTTCAAAAGATCGACGAGTCTACTTAGTAATTACTGTTAGTAGTAGTAGCATGTGAAAGGGTGTTCAGATTGTAACAGTACAAATACTTACTGTGCGTACAACCTAAGTGTAATAAAAAACCTGCGGCACTTCATACTGATTTACCTTTCACGTCCTTCTTCAACGACTCGTCGATCCTTTTTCAAGGTCATAATCGAGCTATAGATATCAAAGGCCCGATACATTGTTTTGTGTTGTTGTTGTTGTTTTTTTTTCCTATGGAAGAATTCTCTTGGGCAACTTAGCCTGGAATAATTATAAGTCTTACATACATTTCCATAAACCAGACAATGATGGAGCGTTTATGAGCAACAGCATGAGAAAACCTGGGAATCAGAACTGTTCATTTATAAACTAGGCCATTTATAAATAAGAGCTGTCGCAGGACAGCGTGCTCGACTGCTTCTGACCTTTGTCAAACATAAGGCCAAACCCGACTAGTAACCCAGAGCATTATGCTCATACATCTTTTTGCCTTGATGCAATAAGGCAAAATCACTGAACCATGAAAGTTAACAATAACTACCTAAGATTTAAAGGTCTCACTCATATTGTGAAAGAAGTGTGTTCATATACCAACTGAGTGCCAAGACACAAGGCAAAATCACTAAACCGTGAAATAAGGTCACACTGACCTATAAGTATTTCAGGGTCAAAGCCTCAAAGGTCTAGTGATACTTACTCATAATGTGAAAGAAATCTGATCATATACCCATTCAGTGTTGAGATATAAAGCAAAATCACTGAACCATGAAATTAGGTCATAGTGACCTATAAGTATGTTTGGGTCCAAGGTCTAGTCATACTCATTCATTATCAGAAAGAAGTATGAAAAAATACCAACTGAGTGTTGAGATATAAGGCAAAATCACTGAACCATGAAATTAGGTCACAGTGACCCAGGAATACGTTACGGTCAAAGGTCTTGTCATACTCATACATATCGTGAAAGAAGTATGTTCATATACCAATTGAGTGCCGAGATATAAAGGAAAATCACTGAACCGTGAAATTAGGTCATATTGACCTAGGACTACTTTAGGGTCAAAGGTCTTGTCATACGCAAACATAGTGTGAAAGAAGTTTGTTCATAAACTACTTAAGTGCCGAGATATAAGGCAAAGTCACTGAACCGTGAAATTAGGTCACAGTGACCTATAAGTATATTGGGGTCAAAGGTCTGGTCATACACACTCATAATCTGAAAAAAGTATAAAAATATTCTAATTGAGTGTCAAGATATAAGGCAAAATCACTGAACCGTGAAATTAGGTCACAGAGACCTAGGACTACTTCAGGGTCAAAGGTCTTGTCATACGCAAACATAATTTGAAAGAAGTTTGTTCATAAACCATTTGAGTATCGAGATATAAGGCAAAATCACTGAACCGTGAAATTAGGTCACAGTGACCTATAAGTATATTGGGGTCAAAGGTCTGGTCATACTCACTCATAATCTGAAAAAAGTATGAAAATATACTAAATAAGTGTCAAGATATAAGGCAAAATCACTGAACCGTGAAATTAGGTCACAGTGACCTAGGACTAATTCAGGGTCAAAGGTCTTGTCATACGCAAACATACTTTGAAAGAAGCTTGTTCATAAACCATTTGAGAACTGAGATATAAGGCAAAATCACTGAACCGTGAAATTAGGTCACAGTGACCTACAAGTATATTGGGGTCAAAGGTCTGGTCATACTCACTCATAATCTGAAAAAAGTATGAAAATATACTAATTGAGTGTCAAGATATAAGGCAAAATCACTGAACCGTGAAATTAGGTCACAGTGACCTATAAGTATATCGGGGTCAAAGGCCTGGTCCTACTCACTCATAATCTGAAAGAAGTAAGAAAATATACTAATTGAGTGTCAAGATATAAGGCAAAATCACTGAACCATGGAAAGTAGGTCAACCGACCCTTTCCGTCATGACACACAAGTCAGTGTCATAAAGTCAAAAGATGAATGACCAACCATCTTCCTAAGTTGTTTCTATTAAAAAATAAAAAGAAAAAAAATTCGGGGAGTTCTAGATTTTGACCTCTAGCCCCGCCCCCCTGACTCCGACCCAGAGGTCCGATGTCATGGAACCTAAAGTGTATGAAGTATGAATGCTTTATGATAAGTTGTTGTCAAGATATGGACTCCTTGTAAAAGTTACACAGCAGTACATCTATTTTTTACAGTGTTCTAGTTTTTAACAACTAGCCCCACCCCCCAGGCATGGCCCGAGAGACCCGATGCCATTAAATGAAACTCAACCCTACAGGGTACCTATGGTCCGAGTATGAAAGCCCTCTGATAAAAAGTTTTCAAGATATAGACTTCTAGAATACTATATCACAGAAAAGCCATTATTATTAATGGTGTTCTAGATTTTAACCTCTAGCCCCACCCCCTGGCATGGACCCAGGGATCTGATGCCATGGAATGAAAGCCGACCCTACAGGGTGTCAATGGCCCAAGTATCAATGCTTTCTGATGAGTGGTTGTCAAGATATGGACTTCTAGAAAACTTTAACACAAGAATTGCCATTTTTGAAGGTGTTCTAGATTTTAACCTCCAGCCCCACCCCCTGGCCTGGACCCAGGGGCCCGATGCCATGGAATGAAAGCTAACCCTAAAGGGTATCTATGGTCCAAGTATGAATGCTTTCTGATGAGTGGTTGTCAAGATATGGACTTCTAGAAAACTTTAACGCAAGTGTGACGCGCACGCGCACGCACACGCGCACGGGAACGGGAACGGGAACGGGAACGTGGACGACCGAGGTGACTGCAATAGCTCTATGCACTTCGTGCAGTCGAGCTAACTAGGCAGTGCAATTGCAGACAAGGAATATGGATAGACTTGAAAGAGAGATTGTACTTTATGAATCACAAGGGTAATAAATAAATGGTCAAATGCTCAGCAAAGGAGATTGATACACACATCCGTTGAAAAAAAGCATTTTTTTTCTTCATGATAATGGTGGCTCATTATGACAGTTTGCAGGATATTTTTGTGGGGACCATTCTGAAGAGCAAATATTTTATTAAATTCATCCTCTTTCTAGAAATATCAATAGTTTTCCCTGTCCAAACACCAAAATGCCATTTACTTTCATCCTGGTAGTAAATATTCGGATCTGTAGGCAAACATATGGCATGGATCAGGCATCCATATAGGAATTTGTATGCATAGCATACCAAGAAATATCAAGAAAATTTTCTACTGGAATTTGAGAAACTATGTTGCATTTTCCTGACAGCTTGCATTAAACTGTCATTGTTTTATTGAATTATACGCTCTTATTTCAATCTCAATGTTCTATTACAGGGAAATAAGTTAATCAATCTGCGGCCTTTCGCTTGGATCAGTTCAAGCTTTGTTCTGATCAATACTAACATATGCAGCCTCCGCAGCTAGCTAAATATAGTAATATTAATGATCCATCGTTTACTGTTTTCATTCTGTGTCTACTAGCCTATAATCAGTCCAAGAATAACATTACGATAACACGCCCATGCAATATACAGAGATTTTTTAAGTTGTAAAAATTGAAAATTTTTCAGTAGAATTTTTTTGTTATTTTTCTTATTTTTGCTCAAAACATAGATTGTGGATACACGTTAGAACCGCCTCGGTGAGGCGGTTCTAACGAGTACCCACAATCTATGTTTTAGAGCAAAAATAAGAAAAATAGGTATGCCCCTGCATACCCCAATTTTACTATATAAAATTGGGGTTTCAGGGGGAATACATTTCACGGACATGTTTTCCTGATGATGTTACTGTTCTTTTAGCAGCACATAAAAAATCAATCAGGAGTATGGATGACTTCATAGTTAGAAAAATAATAATTTCTGTATGAGACACCCATCAATATCATGAATTACTCAGCTATTTCATAAAAAAAAAAAAATTGTTTAAAGATGTGACTGCAATGACTGATTATTGTCTTTGTTTTCTTGTTTTTTTTTTCGATCGTACAAAAGTAACCTATGATGCCATTATGTCAACTTTTAAAGCATCTATTTCATTACAAGTAAAAACTGGAATTGACAGTTTGTATCAAATGTTGCTGGAACCTTGACTACAGTTTTGCTAGTGACAAGCTTTATGCAATGAATCAGACAGTTTGCAATTGAGCCTCGACGTGAGAAAACCGGTCTTCGGGGTTTCCGAACAGGTCCGACACAAACCGGCCTGTACAAGCTCAGAAAAGAGCTAGAAGCTTGAAATTTCGGATTTAAGTAGAAGAGGAATTGTACTATCCGAGTAGCGAAAACAAAGGCGCTGATCAGCTTCGCGGTTACCGCGAAGCTGATCTGCGCCTTTGTTTTCGCCTAGGCAAAAATCCGGTTTTCTCATGATGCGGCTCAATTACAGGGAGTCGGAAAAATGTCCAAAATGATCCGAGCAGCATCATGAGAAAACCAGACTTTTGCCTATGCTAAAACGAAGGTGCAGATCAGCTGTGCAGCAACTGCACATATGATCAGCGTCTTTGTTTTCGCTACAAGGGTAGTACAATCCATCTTCTTAAATCAGAAATTTCAAGTTCTGTGACTGAACAGGCCAGTATTTCTCGGACCTGATCAGAAACACAAAAGACCAGTTTTCTCACATCACCGCACACATATCTGCATGTAATGCTGGTCTTGTATAGATCTGGAGATGTGTCAATTAGGAATGGGGGCACCCTGTCCTTATTATACAAATGGTAAAAAAAAAAACACAACTTAACTCCCAGAGTAGCATCCTGCCATTTTCAGAGATACTGAAAGGTGAGCCTTTGCTTGAGAAAACCAACAATTTAGGTCTCTGAGCAGGTTTGACACAAAACAAGCTCTACAGCCACAGAAAATACTGTATTCGTTCTAATTAGCGCAGAATGCGCTTAACTGTTCAAAATAACTAAAAGTTAAGGTAACAAAATATTGTTCTAATTAGCGCACACTACGAATGAAAGCAACAAAACAAAATGCTGAAATAAATACACCAAATCTGTCAATGGTGATGTTATTGAATTGTTTAAAATGTTGAAAAGTAGTTTTTGATCATTTATGGTTAAGTATTGATGCATCTAATGCGGTATTAACGTGAAGAATTGATGTAAAATACCAATATTCTATTCGAGCAGTGTGCGCTTATGCACGGAAACAACCGGTGGTGTGCGCTAATTGGAGCATGTGCGCTAATTAGAACGAATACGGTAGCTAAAAGCTTAAAATTTCAGGTTGAGAGGTGAGGTGTTGTACTATCTATGGAGCGACAACAAAGGCACTGATCAGCTGTGCAGTAACAGCAACTGCACAGTTGATCTGCAGCTTTGTTTTCCCACTTGTATGTAGATTGTTGGTTTTCTGATGCAGTGGCTCAGGTAGAAAACTAAGCCCCAGATTCCTTCACACTTTGTTCATCATCATTGAAGTAACGGGATAATTCCTGGGTCGACCTCTATTGCAAATCTAAGGCTGATTTTGCCATATTGGGGAGCCACATCATGAGAAAACTGCAAAGCTGATCAGCGCCTTTACAACAAGGGTAGTACAAATCCTTTTCTACTTATATCCAAAATTTCAAGCATCTAGCATTCTCCTGTGACCGTACAGGCCTGTTTATGTCAGAACTGGTCGGAAACGCCGAGGACCAGTTTTCTCGCGTCACAGCTCATATGATAGTGACATGACAAAACAATCTGGCAACGCAGCAAGGTGCATGTAAAAATGAACAAAGACTTGATATGTACACACTGGTTGTCATGGTTTCATACCTTAATGGAGACGGCAATAATAGGCAAGCTTACACCTAATCCGAGTCACATGTACATGTATATTCTTCTATATTAGGCCAAGCTTAAAAAATATTTGGTTTGCCGCTTCCTACTGGGAGGTTTAAGAGTTGGGTAGGTAGGTAGCATTATTATTTTTTTTTTGCATGTACAAATTCTAATGTCTAATGAACAAATGCAAGTTGTCTAAAATAGCCAGATTACAAGCTTTTTCTGATAGTTCCTTTGTCAAATAGTGTCAAAAAGATACAGAAAACATCATTTATGCATGAACAAAAGGTAAACTAAGGCATTTTATTGTCAGCATAAATGAAAAGCAAAAAAAAAAAAAAAAATCCTTATTCTGAGGCCATAAAATTTTTTGGGTAGGGGGGTAAATTGCTGGGTAAGGCTGAAGCGGCAAAACAACAATTTTTTAATTTTGGCCTTATTTATATATATATAAATGCTTTTATGTCTGTAAATATGTTGACTAAAATTTCAGAATAAATCAAATCTTAATTTTAAGAAACACCGGTATGTTATTATGCTTTTAATTACATTAAAATAACAGCAAAAAAGTCTTGTTAGTACATGTAATGCACCAGTCATTTGTAACCACTGCACTGCAACCCCCCCCCCACCTACGGAGAAGGGTGGGGATAGCCGGGCTAAAGTGTGGGGCAATTACTTTTTAAGTGTCCCCGCAGTGCTGGGGAAATTATGGGGTTTTGACATTAGGATCCTTACCCCAGGGATATTTTCTATTGCATAGGGTGGGGCACAGAGCAAAGATTTGACCGCCAGTCTGCCCCCTGGGGGTGGGGCTCATAGCAAGGCATTGAAACTAAAAAGTCATAATCCCAGCCCTTCCCTGTAGGTGGGGGAGCAGTGGTTACAAATGACTGGTGCATAATATGATGCATTTCTGGAACAATTTTAAACTAATCACAAGACGGTAGATCCATTTATGAGATCCTCTATTTCCATAATTATAGTCAAATTTATGCAAAAGTCTGTGCCAGGAACCTTGTGTAACGCCTTTGTGTAATCAATAGTAATGATCAGATCAGTCTGTTTGTGACCATAATCAGGGAAAAAGACCAACAGGGTCTAACTGAATTTTAGAAGAAATTGACATATCCCTAATTAATGATAAAATTAATATTGAAATTTGGCAGCCTGGGCCGCTAACTGATAATTGTAAAGTAAGATTAGATGGACCAGGAATCCATGCAATTAAGTCCAAACATGAACATCAGGCTGGAAAGAAAAGACATCACAAAACATCTTTTTCCCGACAACAAACTTGAAGAGCAAGATGACTAGCTCTTTCCAGACAAGGAAGCCATCCAGCTAGTTTCAACCCAAAACAAAGGCAATAAGCACAGCAGAGAGGCAGATAGAATAAACAGAAGATTAATCATGAACATAAATCACATGAGAATCACAATGGGATGGCAAAAAGGCCAACTGTGACGTGGCATGGCCACTGGGACAGTGAATTGGTCAACTGGGATAACATTGAGGAAGTAGGATAGAAGTGAGACAGAACTGGGACAGCAATGGGACGGCACTGGAATGGCGAAATGTCCCTGGTGACTCAGAGTATCATCTAGGCTACTTATACTTAGTACTTACTAGTTCAACCACTTGGGTTTGCAAGACCACTGACTAAAATGTATTTTATGTTGACAGCCAGCCAGAATGTTTCGAATTTGAGGCTATGTGCTAAAATGCTGCTGACTAGTATATGCTCTAAGGCTTTGCAACAGATACAAGTTAGCGACACCAGTATGTAATATAAATTTATTGCTACCTGCATCTTATTTGAGCCGCATCATGAAAAAAAAAATCAACAAATTTTTGCATATGCGAAAACAAAGGCGCAGATCAGCACCTTTGTTAGTATGATTCCTCTTCTACGAGGTATGGCAGGAAAGTTCGTAGACACTTCAGCTATCAGAAAAAGTAACGCGTTGTTGAAGAAGCATTTTGCATAATTTCAAGCAGCAATATCTTATGAGTATATTTCAGAAATTTTGTGCAATTTGAAGTAATAACACACTTAATATGGCCACTTTTCTGCTTGAGGGTAGGGCCGTGCAGGGCAGGTGTCAAAACGTGATAAAATTTTCACATTATGTTTTTGCTTGTGAAATGACACGTAAGTGTGCTGTAACGTTAAAATATTTTGATCCTGAAAGAATGTTCAATCAACAACGTTTTCTAAATGTTTGGGCCATGGCGGCAGTACAGTTTGATATCTGTGAATAAAATTTCAGATGCAGTCCGAAAAAATTGTTTGATAAAATGGCGTAATTTTGACATCGGAGAACAGCCGATAACCATAAAATTGTGTGTTTTTGTTATGGAAATGGCCAACAAACACGATGGAAATGCTATAAACAACAACATAAGAGCTATCAGCTTGTCTGTCGCTAGTTTACAAGTAAGTGGCAGATTTGATTTTTGGATGCTCGATAGATCATCTAAGATGATAAACGGCGGCGGAAGGGCACTCGTCTTACATTCTCAGCGAATGAAAATGGTTTCATATGTTCAACTGGTCATCAGAGAACCTGAGGACAGTTAGCACAGATCTGCATTTGACAGCTGGATACACAAAATAAAATTGTACCGATATCCAAGGACCCTATGTGGAATAACTCTGAAACATCGGTTAAACTTGTTACAAATATATAAAGCACTGACAGCAATAAACTTTAAGTAACGTCACTGAGACGTTGACCCTTGCCCCGCTCCCGGTTAGGGAGGTGCACATAAAAGGCTGTAGAAGATGTCGTGTTGGCCAGATTTTCGTAAAAATTCGTCTATTTGCTCATGAAATATTTTTGCAAACCCAGATATATTCATTTTGACTGAATTTCTTTTCCTATTGAAAATACTTATGGTGTCTACGAACTTTTCTGCCATACCTCGTACTTATAGCCAATATTGAAAGCCTCTAGTCTGCTTCTGTGACTGTACAAGACATGCCAGCATTGAAACCACTGTGCTTTCTGTGTACCGCTATTCAACTTATTTATGCTTACAGACCCCTAAAATGGCTTTTAGACTCGCCTGTCTTTGGAAAATGCAGAATGGGTTCAAAAACAATAATAAAGGTGACACCACCAGCTGACCAACCAAAGAAAAGGGATCCTGGGCAAAAATCATCATTGTAATTATATATAAACAGTGTAGGATGATATAAACAGACTAAAATAGTGTAAACCGGTATTCAGTTTTAAATCTGATTAAACACCCCTGTAGATCTGACAGCTACCAGTGAAAGATTGCCTTCCCAGAACTATCATGATTTTTCAGGATGAAGATATTTTAATAAAACCAATCAAAGCTATTTTACATCACTTTTTTGTTTTTATGGCAAGGTGTTATAATACTGCGAGACAGAACTGGGACAGCAATGGGACGGCACTGGAATGGCGAAATGTCCCTGGTGACCCAGAGTATCATCTAGGCTACTTATACTTAGTACTTACTAGTTCAACCAACTGTGTGGCGTGAGCATGGAGAGCTTCTTTCTGATTAGCTTAGCGTTGCGGACCAAAAGTGGGAGCAAACGAGCTAGCTGAAAGTGTTAATCTCACAGAAATTATGGATTTAAAGCAGGAAATCAGAGACTTTTCTTATGGAACTTCATCTGGAGAAAAAAATTTAATATCTCGATGAATAGTATGCGAAGTGAGGGTGAGCAGGATTTAGTTTTTCACAGTGAATTTCATGTTTGAAAATTTGCTGTGTAAAGTAAAACATTTTTTGACCGGTTAGTACATGCTTGGCACTGAGGCTGTGCGACACATTCGGAATGCTTTTGTGTAAACATGCATGGAGATTGTAAACAACAGCTGAAGGTCTGAGTCTAATACACCTGGTGCCTTTCAACTTACAGCCTCAGCACCACTTCAGAATCAGAATCAGAATAGTTTAATGGTGAAACGTCAAACTGACAATATCACGCCAGGGGGATGGGGCTTGACCTAAGGGGATTAGTCCCGAGCTCTCACAATAGAAGTAAATTTAGACACACAATCATCTGACAATTGAGTCCTCCGTAGAACCACCCATCATTAATATTCATTTTTATATTGACCATTCAAATCTGCACATTAGCTAACGGTCAATGACGGTTGACCAACACGTGGGTTAGACAAACAAACCAACACGTGCTTTTTACAGGTAAATACAGGTGCAAAAAAACAATGTTTGTCTATGGAAATAGGGTGGGCGTGGCTATACCTTGCTGGCGGAGGAGTCAATTCAGCAGAGGAGATCAGAGAATCAGGGAGTTCATTCCAATCTCTAATAGTTTGGGGGAAAAAACTGTGTAAATAGGCATTTGTACTTGCTGAAGGTATTTGAAATGCCAAGGAGTGTTGATTCCTACAACGCCTATTTTTGGGGATAAGGTCATCCGTGGGTATTTTTGCTCTCCCTTTTAGACCTTTGTAAAGCAATATAATTCTATTATCCTTCCTTCTTTTCTGCAGGGATTCCCATTTAAGTTTTTTTAAGGATGTCTGTGGTATCGACCTCCTGATAGTAAGGTAGAGGAACTTAGAGTTATTCAAAAACCAACTTGAAAAGGTTAAAATGTTACATAAAGGAAACAATCCCCCCTCGGTCCATGTCTTGGGTGATTTTTAGTGTTGGGTATCGGTCGCGAAAATCACTATCGATTATCGGAGCACATTAGTCGATTGATTATCAATTGTACAATCGAAATGTATGTTCCCCTTACATTAACCAGTGAAGTGATTAAAAATGCTCAGTATTTGACAATGTAGTGACAAGTCACTGCATCATGCCCCTTCTCTGTATTTAAATTGAACATAGCCAATATATTAAGGCCACATTTTCTACAAATGATAAAGTGACCATGTGATAGAATATTGCTGTAGCACATAGCATAGAAAAAACCTAACTATAAACAGTGAAGATTGTCAAGTGATGCTTTAATAAGTGAATATTAACAATGCATTCAAGTCTAAATGAAGGCAGACATAAGGAGGCATTATTGTAACAAATGAATTGAATTTGTAACAACATTTTATGTTAGTAAATGTTTTTACTATACACTCATGTATTTAATTTCGATTAATCGATAGTGGAAAATTCCAATCGATAGCTACCGATAGAAGCTAGATTCCGATAGTTATCGATTATTTCGATTAATCGGCACAACACTAGTGATTTTAACTTCAGAGATATTGTTTGGCCAGATAGACTCAACAAACAAGGTTCTTCATTGAGCATGTCTTAAGGTGCAATGTTGGTGGTAGTCTAACTCATTAGTGACCATGAATTGGAGCAGGTAGTGCACTTCCCCACAAGAGGACAAAACACATTGGATTATCACTTCACTTCCGGGACAATTTGTTCATATTCATTCCCCCCACGACAGGCTTAGTGATCATGACATTGTCTCTGGAACTTTGAAAATAGTTATTCCCCCTATCAAGAAACCTAAGAGAAAGGTGTATAAATATCAGAAAGGTGATTATGAATCTATGAAAGCTGATGCCCTAATTTGCAAAGGAGAAATATTTCAATGGTTACTCTGGTACATGGTCGGTTCAAGAAAACTTTAATTTGATCACATCTTTTATCCAGGATTCAGTGGATAAACATATCCCATCAAAGACATTGAAAGACTAGTCGCTCAGTTTCCTCAGTCCCATGGTTAACTCATGAAGAAAGATTCGCAGAAAAATGCAACTCACGCTAAAGCGAAGAAAACTGGGAGTGCAAAATTTAGAACAAAATTTGAAACTTTGAGAAGAGAAATCAAAGCAGATATCAGAAAACAGCACGAGTTGTATGTAAATAACTTGGTTGCTGATGTTAAGGCTAACCCAAGAGACTTTTATCGTACATTAATAGTCAGAAAAAAGATGTTCAAGGTATCCCCCTTTTGAAAAAGCGAAATGGAAGTGGTCTTGCTGAATCAGACTTTGAAAAGGCTGGTGAATTCAATGGTCAGTTAACTATGTGTTCACCAAAACTGAACATAGTCAGGTCCCTCTTTTGAATAGAAAAGCCCCATTCATGGAAGACATAGTGGTATCTAAAGAAGGTGTAACAAAACTTCTCAAAGGTTTGAACCCATCGAAAGCTTTAGGCCCTGATGAGCTTCATCCTAGAGTCCTTAAGGAATTGGCATCTGAGCTAGTTCCAGTATTTGCACATCTTTTTCAACAGTCAATAGACCTGGGTGAAATCCCCAAAGAATGGTCCTTAGCAAACATTTGTCCCGTTCAAAAAGGCTGACACTTAACTCTTGTCGACAAGTAATGTTATGAATATTTGATGATTTGACAAAACTAAATCTGAATCTGCCAAGTACTCCAAACACCTCATAAACAGAGTATTACATGGAGCTCTCATCATTGAAGTTATCTTTTTTTGAGAGAAGAGCCAGTGCTTGCTTTATTAATGCTGAGCGCCAAGCAAGGTAGCCACTGGTACCATTTTTAACGTCTTTGGTATGACGCCGCCCGGATTACAACCCGCGCCTCCCGCTTCCGAAGCGAACGTCAGTTGGTCAGCAGATTGTCTTAATGTCATATTTTGCTGGTCAAACTGAGCTGTCATTTGTTGAGGAAGTTGATCGATTCTATTCTTGGAACTTGCCAATATTGATTTCTGGAGACAATTTTTCTGCAATAAAAAATGTTTATTACCTCGCCCGATGTCCGGAAAATCCTGTCCACGTTGTCGCATATCCATCACTTTGACTGATCGCTTGCCTAAAGAACAATAATTAAACACATTTACATGCCAAAACTAGCTTTATTTCTGCACAAGTTTTGCCTGGAAAACTGTCATCCATACGCCATTGTCCGTCGATTCGCGTCACCGGTGTTTCGGCTAAATGCAGTTTTCGCCCTTCACATACAAGTATTGATTTTTTAAAAAGATTAATAAGATGTGTCACTCTTGGGAAATAGGGTTATTTGACATAGTTGATTGATACCTTGATATTATTGATATATTTAATTAAAATAGATGATAAAAAAGTAATGGCCTTGCTCTTATCTGTTACAATCATATGCCGATCACTGAATTGGAAAACGGCTCCGAATCAGTTTGGGTAAAGGTATTTGCGAACAAAACTTCCCATTTTGTGGCAAGTTGGTATCGACCTCCAGATGGTAAGATAGAGGAACTTGAGTTATTCAAAGACCAACTTGAAAAGGTGAAAACTTTACATAAAGGAAACAAACCCCCCTCGGTCCATGTCATGGGTGATTTCAACTTCAGAGATATTGTTTGGCCAGATAGACTCAACAAACTAGGTTTTTCATTGAGCGTGTCTGAAGGTGCAAAGTTGGTAGAACTTATAAGTGACCACAAATTGGAACAGGTAGTGCACTTCCCCACAAGAGGACAAAACACATTGGATTTGATTATCACTTCACTTCCCGAACAATTTGTTGATATTCATTCCCCGGACAGGCTTAGTTATCATGACATTGTCTCTGGAACTTTGAAAATAGTTATTCCCCCCATCAAGAAACCTAAGAGAAAGGTGTATAAATATCAGAAAGGTGATTATGAATCTATGAAAGGTGATGCCCTTAAATTTGCAAAGGAGAAATATTTCAACGGTTACTCTGGCACACGGTCGGTTCAAGAAAACTTTAATTTGATCACATCTTTTATCCAGGAATCAGTGGATAAACATATCCCATCAAAGACTAGTCGCTCAGTTTCCTCAGTCCCATGGTTAACTCCTGAAATAAGAAGAAAGATTCGTAGAAAAAATGCAACTCACGCTAAAGCGAAGAAAACTGGGAATGCAAAATTTAGAACGAAATTTGAAACTTTGAGAAGAGAAATCAAAGCAGATATCAGAAAACAGCATGAGTTGTATGTAAATAACTTGGTTGGTGATGTTAAGGCTAATCCAAGAGATTTTTATCGGTACATAAATAGTCAGAAAAAAGATGTTCAAGGTATCCCCCCTTTGAAAAAGCGAAATGGAAGTGGTCTAGCTTGCTGAATCAGATTTTGAAAAGGCTGGTGAATTCAATGGTCAGTTTACGGATGTGTTCACCAAAACTGAACATAGCCAGGTCCCTCTTCTGAATAGAAAAGCCCCGTTTATGGAAGACATAGTGGTATCCAAAGAAGGTGTCACAAAACTTCTGAAAGGTTTGAACCCGTCGAAAGCTTTAGGTCCTGATGAGCTTCATCCCAGAGTCCTTAAGGAATTGGCATCTGAGCTAGGTCCTGTTTTTGCACATCTTTTTCAACAGTCAATAGACTCGGGTGAAATCCCCAAAGAATGGTCCTTAGCAAACATTTGTCCCCTGTTCAAAAAGGCTGACAGGTCTCTTGCTTGCAACTATCGTCCAGTTTCCTTGACCTGCGTACCCTGCAAACTTCTGGAACATATAGTGTGTTCTAATATCATGTCCCATTTGGATCATCATAAACTTTTGTCAGACAGGCAACATGCATTCAGGAAATCCCACAGTTGTGAAACCCAGTTAGCTACAGTGATTGATGACTGGGCAAAAATCTTAGACAATCAAGGTCAGGTTGACACATTTATCTTGGATTTCGAAAAAGCTTTTGACACTCCTCCGCATGAACTCCTTAAAAGCAAATTGTTCAGTTATGGAATTGGTGGGAAGACAATTAAATGGATTGATGCCTTCCTTTGCTATAGACAACAAAGAGTTGTGGTTAATGGCGTTAAATCAGACTGGGCTCCTGTTGTATCTGGTGTCCCACAGGGCACCGTTCTTGGCCCCTTGTTGTTTTCGTTGCATATAAATGATATCACCTCAGATATTGAATCGGAAATCAGACTCTTTGCTGATGATTGTGTTTGTTATCGTGAAATTAAGAATGTGGAGGATACAGTGAAACTTCAGAAGGATATTGATCGATTAGGTAGTTGGGCCAGGAAATGGGGTATGAGATTTCAACCTGTCAAGTGCAACATGATGCAGCTGACAAATAAACGTACTAGTAAAATTCAGGCTTCTTACAAGCTTGAGGGTACTGTGTTGGAAAATGTTGAGAGTATCAAATATCTTGGTGTAACAATAACTAAGGATTTAAAATGGAATACTCACATCAGCAATGTGTGTACCAAAGCCAATAGGACCCTTGGTTTTTTGAGACGAAATCTGTTTTCTTGCCCCCAAGATGTGAGAGAAGCTGCCTATAAAGGTCTGGTGAGACCTATTCTTGAATATGGTAGCTCAGTTTGGGACCCTCATTATGAAGGTTTAATAGATGATTTGGAGAAGGTGCAAAAGCGTGCGGCTAGGTTTGTAACTAGGAACTATACATATGAAAAAGGTAGTATGACTGGCATCCTTAAAAAACTAAAATGGGAATCCCTGCAGAAAAGAAGGAAGGATAATAGAATTATATTACTTTACAAAGGTCTAAAAGGGAGAGCAAAAATACCCACGGATGACCTTATCCCCAAAAATAGGCGTTGTAGGAATCAACACTCCTTGGCATTTCAGATACCTTCAGCAAGTACAAATGCCTATTTACACAGTTTCTTCCCCCAGACCATTAGAGATTGGAATGAACTCCCTGATTCTCTGATCTCCTCTGCTGAATTGTCAGATGATTGTGTGTCTAAATTTACTTCTCTTGTGAGAGCTCGGGACTAATCCCCTCCGGTCAAGCCCCATCCCCCCTGGTGTAGTATTGTCAGTTTGACGTTTCACCAGTAAACTATTCTGATTCTGATTCTGACAATGGCAAAATAACTGCACCCCAAAATGTAGGTCACTGTGACCTGAGAAAAAGATGAATATGTACATGTATCTGTATATGTCTCTGCTGTGACCTATATTTATTTTCATGCAGTCAAACACTGGGTCCTAATGCATGAAATTGACAAGCTACAACCATCTGTCTTAAGCAATGTAAAATTGCTGAAAGAATTCAAATGTCATAGTGAAACACTTATCTTCCGGTCAAACACTCACTTAAATTTTACCTTTTTAATGATAATAATGTACATTCTTTAAAGCTGTTTCTTAAGTATGTTAGGAATATCTCTGATATACATGAACATTTAATTATTATATATGGGCCACAACGTGAGAAAATGTACCTTCTGACAATTTTTTGAGTATTAGAAGAACAAAGTTACTTTGAATGTATGATGTTTCTAGAGTCTGTTAGTCTTTATTTGACCAGATTATTCCAGTTATTTTGTGAGATATGACCGATTTACTATATGAACCCTACAGACGTCATTATCCTGAAAAATGACGTCAAAATTGCGTAATGCATTTATGCATGTTAGTACAGCTTACAAAACTCGATGCATTTCCTAAAAACTATTTAAGCACTGGTCAGAACCTATTGTTAAGATAGAAGCATGCCATCCTTACAGGCAATCTGACGTAATTATTTTGTTTATTATTATGATGATGCAGTTGCTATGGTTACCGTTTCACGATAAATATAGGAAAAATATGTGTATTATGGGCTAAAACAAAGGCAGATAACTCCAAATATTGAAAATAAATATGTTTTAAAACTCATCCATTTGGTAGCCCAGTGTTCAAAGGTAACGAATACAGTGTTATTTCTAAAACGTATATTTCATCAGTTTTCTGCTTTTAGCTGCTTGCTACTAGTAATGTCAGAATGTCCGAAGGTACATTTTGTCACGTTGAGGTTCATATATGCCAAGCCTGTGTGTATAGTTTGTCACCACTGCTCTGTCATATGTTCTTGATATGTTTTTATTACATTTACTTGATAATGATGTATGCCATTACATGTTTGCCATAACCATTCACTGTGGATGTGTTTCGATGCAAATAAAATCATTGTCATTGTCTTAAAGTTTAAAAGCATTTTGTTCTCATAACTCTTTGTCTAGATGGTGTGAGGCAGTCATTGAACCATAAAATATAGGTCACAGTGACCTTCATTTTTCTAGGATCAACCCCTTAAGTTCACATGTACACCTATTGGTCTTTAAGATGCAAGACAATATCACTGAATCATAAAATATAGTGACCTGCATTAATTTTGGGGCCAATCAGTTGGGTCTCATCGAATATATATGTACCTATTATAAGCCTCATGTTCATTGGTGAGGAATATTTAGGGAAAAAGCACTGAACCAGGAAATTTGGTAACTGTGACCTATTACTACTTTGAGGTCAAAGATCTAGTAATATTCACTGTTTTCAGGTTTAACATCCCAGTCAACAATATTCAGCCGTGTTGGGACGAAGCCACCACTAACTGGGTATTGACCAGTACTCTTGGGAATAATCAATTTATGTCTCGCTCAAGCACACACCACATCATTAGTGGGGATCGAACCCAGGATCCCTCGAATAGGAGTTTGACACTCTACCACTAGGCCACCACCATCTCCACCCATAATGTGAAAGCATCTTCATATACCAATTGATTGTCAAGATACAAAGTTATAAACCACTGGACCATGGAAATAGGGTCAACATTCACTTTATCACACTATTATGATAAAAAAGTGCAATTTCTTTAACTCCAGCCTAAGGCATGTGAAAATCAACCCTCCAGGGTACTTGATTATAAATGTATAAATAGCTTCTGGTGATTGTCAAAATCTGGACTCGTTGAAAACTATACAACTGTCACAGTGTGATGGAAGTGGGAACAATTACCTGATATGAATGGCAACATGGACAAATAGCTTTTTGCACTTCATGCAGTTCAGTTAAAGAGAAAAATTGCTGTACATGGGTTTTCTCTCAACTGATCTTAACAGATATAAAGTAATAATATAATTTGGTGCTCCAGATATTCATTTTCCTCTGGTGTAAATATAACACACGGTCAACTTGACTGTCCAGAGTTAACCTCCATTGCCAGTGCCTAAAAACAAAACTGTTTCTGTCTTTTTTGCCTATATTACAACTTTGATGATAATATCATTTAAATATGAGACGTATGTTATCTTATTAATGCTCCAGCATTACTTTTCTTCCGGGCCCAATAGCTAACATCAGGAAAACATGTCCGTGAAAACTATACCCCCCCCTTCTGAACCCCACTTTTATACAGCAAAACTGGGGTATGCAAGGTTATTATCTATTTTTCTTATTTTTGCTCAAAACATAGATTGTGAGTACACGTTAGAACCGCCTCCGCGAGTACCCACAATCTATGTTTTACAGCATAAATAAGAAAATTATAAAAAAAAATTCTGCTGAAAATTTTCAATTTTTACAACTTAGAAAAAATCAGTATATTACATAGGCTTATTTTTGTAATGAGTGGTTAGAACATTCACTTCAGGTGTATTAGGTTGTAAGTTTGTGCCTCAGCAGAACCATACCAAAGACATTAATATGGTGCCAGAAGCTTCCTTGCTTGGCACTCATTATTATAGGACAAGCACTGCACATGCCTGTGAAATGTAGCGATATGTTGGTGGCTAATGTCCCAGTTTAAACCATTATTGACAAATGGATTCATCCATCTTTATCACTTGGGTGAGTCCACTTTAATTTTGAGGGTCTTCAGGTGTGTAATTTTAACATTTTTATTCAATTTTTCGATAAAACTCTAAGCAAATAGAATAGCCCCAGATGGGAAGCTGCAGTTTGCAGTGTCACATCTGGGGTTGTACTGTTTGCCAATGTCCCATAAAAGACACCAGGCTAATATAAGTCATAAAGGCAAGCCACCCATAGAGGAGTAACATAGCATTAGAGTCAATATATTTTTTCGTAACCAAATCCTGTCCGGGTACGTTTTTTCTGAAAATCGTTTACTTCTGGTAAATGTTTTATGCTTGGAATGTGGTGTGAATCGAGGTGAGTATGGGTCATCCAAAGCAAAATCGTTAAAGTGCTAGCAAATATAAAAAAAATGTTACTCAAAGTGTCTAAAATGGCATATTTTCGCTGTCTGCAAAATGATTTTTTTTTATATCTGTCTCCGATTCAATGATTTTTTTGCTAAGGTGGTTGTTCTAAATACTACTCCATCTTTATTCAATCATTCATGCACAACATAATACATTTTGATAGCAAGTATCCATGGTTTTAATACTAGATTTACGTGTTCAAACTTTGTACCTAGCATTTTGTCCCTGATGTAACAATTTATCTAAAATACCAAGTACAAGGTGACTCCCCTTGGTAAAGGTGGAACATCTATCTGCATTTTGAAGAGCTACATTGAAATTAAATGTGGCTGACTGCCATGATGACACATCTATAGAGTAGATCTGAAAAAATAATAATTACAATTTTCAGGTGAGTGAGTATATTTGTAATAGTTCCCTGATGTAACAGCCTCTACTGGTTATTTGTTTCAAGCAACAATATGTAGGTACTATTCATAAAACGTGTTTAGTGGTTGTGTAAACAAATCACCATAACAATGAACACACAAGTATATTGGAAGCAATTTACAGGTGATTTATCAAAAATATGTCCCTGATGTAACGGTCCGTGATGTAACGGTGAAAAGTGTTACATCAGGGACAGAAATCGTTACATCAGGGACAATATTTCGAGGAAAGGATATTTATTTCTTATATGCTTTGATTTTATGAGTTTCATTGTATAACACAGAGCAACACAGCAATTCCAATACAGCCAGAGAGTCTGCAGACTTTATAAAGGGTCACTGATGAGGATTCAGTACCCAAAATTGCGCAATACGGCCAATACTACCTGCATTTGAACGTTTTTGCTACTTCCAAATATCAAACTTTTAAAGTTTATACAATTTCAACAAATAGATGTCAAATATGTCTGTTTATCAAACACACGTTACATCAAGTAATATCTAGGGTAATTTGGGGGAATATGGACCGCTTAAGCACAAAACGAATCAGTTCAACAACAGGCTATTAACGTTATTATTGTATATCGTGTCTATTTTAGGCAGGCATCTGTAAACCAGTTTAATATAAATTTTACATCATTTTGTATGCTAGTTTTTAGTTGCGTATTACGATAAACACACCCACTGGGTGGTCCAAATTACCCCTAACATTTGAGGTAATATGGACCAATCTACTGGGGTAATACGGACCACAACTTTAAAATGCTGACGATGTCAACATATAAATTCGGAAAACAAAATGTAAACTTCTATTTAAAAGTCTATTTAGCATAAAATAAACATAGATGCTCACGAAACAAATTCACTGGAAAAATATTTCGCATCAAAAATCAAAACACCTTGACAAACTTACAAAACGGACATTCGCAAAAATGTCACAGATTTCAAAATATGTACACTTTGCTTATAAACTTCACTTGTAAAACAACCTATTTTCAAAGATAGCTTAAAACATATCACGCAAGTGCTAAAGCCATTGCAAGTTTTGGATGGGTTATAATATAAGATCTATCTTGTATCCCTGAAACCAATTTTCATGGCTGCCAGTGTGGTCAGAGGGACCATCTTAATGCCATAAAATATTGTCCTCAACATTGAACACATTTGCATGATGTAAAAAAAATTATATAGTTTCCACATCTACCCCTTGTGTGATCCTAAAGAACAGGATGTACTCGTAAAAGTATTCAATACAAACAATAGCATGCTCTAGAATATTATAATTGGTCTGATAATGATGCATGGACTTAGCAATTTAACCTTAATACCTATTATTCAAATCATTAATTTCGCTTATTCATGAAAAAAATAAAACACACAAGAAATCGGAGAAAAATCTTAGATGAAATAGGGGTATACGTACAAAATCAATCACTAAAAGCAGAGCTGTTACAAACCAAGGATGCTAAAAGAACTATCAAATAAATGCTATGGCTATGTACTCTGACTCGTATGTCTCATATATAAGCATGATCTTATTTTCAATTTCATGAATTTTAATGGAAACTTCATAAATAGGAATGAAAAAGTGAAAAATTTAACCGGCAAACATAAAAATGATGCTTTTCTCAGCAAGCAAAAGCCCTAACATGCTAAAAATGGCATTAAATGGTTGCTAGGACAATATTATACCATCCTGTACTACAATATGTTAGTCACTCAATTTTTTTATTTCATGAATAATAACAAAACCTTCTGAATTTAGAGGAAAGTTACGGAATATTAAGGCAGTTTACATAGAAAACCACATGAATTTTTGCTACTGATAGACCTAGAGTGCTATAGGACAATATTCTATAACCATATTACCTGTTATATAAATAAATAGTGACTTTTGTTGTATGGGTATTAATGAGATCACTAAGAATAAGAGAAAAAATAACGAAAAATGAAGTGATATACCAACACAATTGCATATATCTCAGCTGCCAATTGCCATATGTGCTGCAATGGTACCAATAGAATGCTAGGATGATGCAATTATGTCATGCAGTCTGATCACACTTTTTTTTTAATTTTTGAGAGTACTGAATAAAATGTATGAAAAGTGTAATATTAACAGAAAATTGAAGCTTGTGTTCTAATAAATTTAATTGAATCTTGGTTGCCTGCAAGTGTACCATTGTTTATCTGAATACATGATAATACAATATTGTCCTAGCTATTATTGATGTCATTTTGAGATCTCTACAGCCATTGGTAGTCGAAATATATTCAATTTTGTTGGTGTGTCCCTTCATTTTTCGTTGATGTTTCCCTTATTTATATAAATCTCATTAATATCATTCTAATAGAAGAAGCTGGTGATTTAAATATCGGATTATATAGTTATAGAACATTGTCCTAGCAATTATTTGATACCAAGTCAGGTCAGTCAGTAGCCAAGATACATGTGATTTTCTATGTATACCACCTTATTTTTTCCATAATTTCCATCTAAATTCGAAAGGTTTTGTTAATATTCATAATACAAAAAATCAATTGACATATATTGTAGTACAGGATGGTATACTAATTTCCTGGCAATCAATTCATGCCATTTTCAACGTGTAAGGGCTTTTGGTTGCCGAGATACACACCATTTTGTAGGTTTGCCGGTTAATTTTTTTCCATTTTTTCATTCAAATTTATGAAGTTTTCATGAACATTCATGAAACTGAAAAAAATAAGATAATTCTTATGTGAGACTTTAGGGTCATAGAACACTGCCATAGCATTCATTTTATACTTCTTTCAGCATCCTAGGTTTGTGAACAGCTATGGTTTAAGTGACTTTGTATGTATACCCCCATTTTTCTCTGATTTCTTGTGTGTTTCATTCATTTTCATGAATAAGCAATATCAATGATTTGAAAAATAGGTATTACGCTTAAATTGATCAGTCCATGCATCACAACCAAACCCATTATAGTATTTTAGAGCACGCTTTTGTTCGTATATGAATATTTTTGTGAGTACACCCTATTCTTTAGAATCACAGTAGGTGTGGATGTGGAAACTATATAATTTTACATCATGTAAATGTGTCCATCGTTGAGGACAATATTTTATGGCATTTAGATGGTCCTTCTGAACACACTGGCAGCCATGAACATTGGTGTCAGGGATGCAAGGTAGATCTTGTAACCCATCCAAAACCTTGAAATTGCTAGAATTTATCCCTCCTTTTTCCTCGATTTTCGACATTTTCTATTAATATTCATGAATATGCAAATAAGATAATTGTCATTTTGGCCCATGACATCAATAGATTTGTCATATGGTATTATTGGTTCAATAACATAGTGTCACAATGATAGTTTCGACCTCAAATTTAGTTTATTTATTGATTTTTAACGATTTTCTGTCATTTTTACTGTTTTCATTAAAATTCATGAATATGCAAATTAGATATCTTTTAAGGGTCACCAAATAGTGTTCTACACGGGGGAGAGATCCATAAACTTGTTTATTAATGTCACTTTCCTATTTGAGATGTTTGAATTTTTAACAACTAACTCCTTGAAATGGTTGCAAAAATATATATTGACTCATTAACGGTCTCTAGACCTGGATTTCTCACTAAAAATGCTGCATTAAGATTTCTATAACAAAATCATGTTATGATGCTTAAAGGGTTAAAATGAAACAAAAAATAGCAAATATTTTGTTTATTTATCAAAACTGAATTTATGTTGATAAACATACAGGTGTCTCTTTCTTACAACTTTAGCAACAAAGTACACACAACATAAAGAAATGGAGTGGGTATTTTTAATGTTAAATGAACCAGTATTTGAGCCGCGACGCGAGAAAACCGGTCTTCGGGGTTTCCGACCAGGTCCGACACAAACCGGCCTGTACAAGCTCAGAAGCAGGCTAGAAGCTTGAAATTTCGGATATAAGAAGAAGAGGAAAAATACTATCCGTGTAGCGAAAACAAAGGCGCTGATCAGCTTCGCGGTTACCGCGAAGCTGATCTGCGCCTTTGTTTTCGCCTAGGCAAAAATCCGGTTTTCTCACGATGCGGCTCATTTTGTCTTTATTTTCTTCATAATGGGTATAAAAAATGTATGCTTTTCATGAGTACAAGTAACAAAACTTATTCTTTAGACATCACTTATCAACTCTTATGACTCCTTTATTAACCTTCCTTTGAAACAGCCATGTTAAGAAACACCTCTAAAACATATGCAGTGAAATAGATAACAGTGCGTATTGCGTATGAACGCACACTTTTTTGCTCTGTATGCATAAGAAATTCAGACCATACCATGTACAGAGTGAAAATCAGTGGTACACAAATAGTTTTCGGTTTTATGCGTATTCAGACAAAATAACTTTAAAACTGTCACAAAAGGACAACTTTTCAACTAGTTATGTCTGGCTGCTCTGTCAGCAATTGAAAAGTAGTTACAATATTAATGCAACTTTGGTTCCTTCCATATTACATACTAGTATCAAGCAATATGAGCCTGTGCATGACAAAACCAACAATTTGGGTTTCCAACCAGGTCCGACACAAACCGGACTGTACAGTCACAGAAGCAGGCTAGAAACTTGAAATTTCTGATTAAAGAAGAAGAACGACAGTACTATCCATTCTGCGAAAACAAAGGCGCTGATCAGCTGTGCAGTTACTGCACAGCTGATCTGTGGTTTTGTTTTCGCCTATGCAATTGTTGATTTCCTCATGCGGTGGCTCATATATTATGTATCTTCTGTAGTTATGCCATATACATGCTCTCCGTCCAGTGCCTCGGCCAAACAAATTGTTTACCAAAGGTTTATGCACGGCGTTTAATGGTAGTGTGGTTTATAGAATAGGCATTTTGCGTCAGTTTCTGGTCATCGTTTTCAATTTAAAACGTCATGTATTCCATTTTCTTAAGCCATCCCAGTTCATTATTTTTTTCTCTCTTATAATGTTTATATCATTTATGCAAAGGACAAAAATATGGTTTAACATGCCTAAATGATACAATAATATTTAATTACAGGATTATCAACCAGTTTACTTGAATTTTTATACTTGAATAAATGGTCTTATCCATATGTGTACACATATCTATAAATTCTGGATGAGAGGTTTATAGAATAAGAATCCTCAGAAAACGGTATACAGTTGTATTGTCAGTATGCATTGTACATTCATTTTGATGCGAAAAGTACGCATTGTGAAAAATAATTATCTACTTCTCTTATATGGTCTAAAATGTACTTTACTAAAAGTTGTAAATTCTGCCACAAAATTGTAGAAAATTTTCAACTAATCTTAGAAAATCTGTTGTTGTTTTTTCAACTGCAAAAATGTTTGGAAGTAAAATCACTGTTTCCTTTTTTTTCAAATGCTGCAAACCAACATCGCTAAAACACCTATACAAAGTCTAAATTTTCAAGAATTACAGGTTACATCACATGTTTTTCAAGCTTTCTTTGGAATTTTTTACTCAGAAATATGCAAGATAATTTTTCTGGAGGTGTTTTTGAACAAATTGCAGTATGAAAAAAAGAAAGCTTTTTCCAAAGGATGGTGTAAGGAGAGTTGGTCTGTGCTCAATAAAATAATGAAATTTTATTAAATCTGATTCCTACAAATGTATTAGCAGAGGAGGTTGAAATACAAATGTAATAAACTTAATTTTACAATAGCACTAGCACATCACTGTAAAGCATCACAAAAAAAAAAAATCAAATGCTTAGAAGCAGTAACGGACCCATGACAAAACAATAATAATATGCTATTCAACAACAAGTGTCAGCCAGAGAATTCACCCACTTTCTATTTTAATCAGTATTTTCAACATTTTTTGGAATAGAAAGGGTAGCAGCACAAATTGACCACACTGCCTAAATATCAAGTCAACATTGGAAAGTCATACTAGGCAGAAACCAATGTTGATCTTAAGAGGACTTAAAAGTCATTGATGGCTGATGGCTCATATCATCTAATAGTATCATATAAACATATCTGATCTAGCCACTGTGTCTAGAATTTATAGTCACTGTTTCTAGAAAGCACAAACTGTTAAACATATCACAATTGTAGAAAAATTTAATAATGTTAATATAATTTATGCGGTCAATCATACAAGCACTCAGATGTGACATACATGACCCATACTCGACTTAAATTGCACACAACATAACTGTTCATAACAAAATCATTAAAATATGGCTGACACACACGATACAACTGCCAACATATCACAATTTGTAGAACACAATATATTCAGATGTAACAATTGGCCTCACACAAAACAGAAAAATTTGGAAATATTCACAGAATCTCCTATCAGATTGGACGAGTTGTCACAGCTAACTCCATCCAAAGTAACCTTCTATACAGAACCTAAGTCCCATTACGAAAACATGCCCATGCAATATACAGAGATTTTTTTCATCTATAAAAATTAAAAATTTCACCAGAAAATTTTTGATATTTTTAATACATTTGCTCAAAACATACATTGTGGGTACACGTTAGAACCGCCTCAGCGAGGCGGTTCTAACGAGTACCCACAATGTATGTTTTGGATCAATAATAAGAAAATTAGGTATACCCCTGCAAAAAGGTACAAGTAGGCAAAGATCAGGAAAAGGCGCAATCAGAAAAAGATTCCCACTCCAAAAACCGAGGTGGGAAAAAACCAAACTAACAATCAGGTACTTATACCATGAAACATATCGTAAGCCGAATGAGCAGCTATTTTCCCAATAGGTGGCCACTCAGTTACCTTAACTTAACTAAAAATATGAAAACATACATAAGGCGCCAACAGCACAAAAAATTTTAAACACCAAGACATAAAACAAAAAGAACCACTACAGAAGTATCGACTTGGAACGATCAGTAACACAAAGTTACTGGCGGGCTTAAACCGGTTTTACAGGTACCTAACCTCACCCTCAGCTTCTGCAGTGGTTCACAACATTTAGTTAGTTCTTCGGTCCTCGTGGTGAATCTCTAACTAGTCAATGAATCATCAAGAACAAACAAATAAATCATGATAAACATCCTGATGAATCAAAAACCAGGACTCACAGATTGAGTAAGCTGCCCGACGATGGAGATCCCTGGGCGTTTTACTATATAAAAGTGGGGTTCAAGGGGGTAAACATTACACGGACATGTTTTCGTGATGCTCAGACATGCGCTTATTGCACATCAATCCAATTGATGGTAATCCAATATATTGCCATGTATTTAATCCTTTTCATGAGGAATGCATATCTGTCTCATAATAACTTATCAAAAATTATCTAGGTTTTGTTGCATTGACTGTCAAACAGAGACCCTTCAGTCTTTGCCAATCAGTAACTTTCTATAATCCGAGCAACAAATCCCTTTTTTTTTTTTTTTCATTACGAAAACACGCCCATGCAAAATACAGAGATTTTTAAAGTTGTCAAAAATGAAAATTTTCAATAGAAAAAATCTGATATTTTTCTTATTTTTGCTCAAAACGCCGAGGCGGTTCTTACGAGTACCCACAATCTATGTTTTGGAGCAAAAATAAGAAAAATAGGTATACCCCTGCATACCCCAGTTTTGCTATATAAAAGTGGGGTTCAAGGGGGTATACATTACACGGACATGTTTTCGTGATGATTCTACCTACATCTCATACTGATGATACAGGCGTTATTCAGTGCCAGAACCTCAGTTTAAAGATTTAAGACTATTTGCAGCAAATTATTTTATCATGGCTACAATTTAGAATTTTTTGGTTTGTTTGTATTGAAGTTTAACATGCCAGTCAACAGTTTTTCAGTTATGTCGGGACTGAGCCACTGCTTCCTGGATTTTAACCAGTACTTTTTGGAGTTTTAAAATGTGTCTTGCTCAAGAACACAACATGGTGCCACCAGTGGGGATCAAACCCAGGACCTCTTGATTCGGTGTCTGATGGTCTACCACTATGTCACCACCCTCCCCGAGATTTTTTGTTTGTTTGAATTGTTTCAATGGTACACATCACTTTATGCATTATTCGTATCATCGAATTATTTGAACTGACCGAACATTCATCAAAATTAAAGCATTCTAAATGCTTATGGTAGTTGATTGCCTTCAGAAAACTTTCTTAGCATAGGAACTGTTTTTGAATAGACCTAACATTCATCAACATTAAAGCATTCCAAAGCCCTTTGAGTAGTTGATAGCCTTCAGAAGTCTCTCTTCCAGTTTCTCCTTTGTGTTGTAATCAGGTAGTAGGAGAACATTGAAACATGTATGAGCAGTTGGTAACCTGTCAAATAGAATGTCTTAACTGTTAAGATTATGAACTTGGCCCTCCAAAATTTAAGATTATCTAGATGAAAATCCCTATCAAACAGAGGCTTTGTCCTAAAGCCTAATTTTGCTTGTTTGATAACATGCTTAAAGTCCACCATAAACTGATGAGATTGTGTCGTGTAACTTAAGGTCTTAAATCATTAGACCAGAGGACCAATGGTCCTATAAATGCTCACCCGAGACCTGAGATATATACATGTACCAATAAACTAGTTAGACTAGAATGGTACAATGCATATATATAACCCTAGGGCAGGGTCAGAATAACTCCTGGAGTCAATGTCTTTTTCAAATCATAAAAATTCAGTCCATTTGCCAATTAACTGCAAGTTTTGTCCTTCAAATGACATTTTAACAATTTTCTCCATTCAAATGCATGGGCGATCTAAGTTGACCTTGCCGTGAAATAGGTCAGGGTCATCCCAGTGTCATGATTTATACAAATTTTGTAGACCTCCGTTCCTTAATGCTTCATGCCAAGTTTCAAAATCATAGGCCTTCTGGTTCTGGAGAAGAAGATTTTTAAAAATTTTTGCTATTTATAGCCATGGCGGCCATCTTGGTCATGTGACCTTGAACATTTATATAAACTTTCATTTCCTCTTCCTAAGGATGCTCCACATAAAGTTTGGCTTTGATTGGCTAAGCAGTTTCTGAGAAAAAGCTGTTTGAATATTATGGTCATCTACATGTATATAGCTCCGGGGCAGGGGCAGACAACCCCTGGGCCTAAAATATTTTCATAAGCATAAATCTTCTGTCCATTTGCTCATTCCTAGCAAGTTTTCTGCCATTACATGACATTTTCCTATTTTTTTCCCATTCAAATGCATGGGCGACCTAAGTTGACCTTGCTGTAAAATAGGTCAATGTCATCCCAGCGTCATGATTTATATAAACTTTGTAGAGCTCCATTCCCAGATGCTTCATACCAAGTTTCAAAATCATAGGCCTTCTGGTTCTGAAGAAGAAGATTTTTAAACGTTTTTGCTATTTATAGCCATTGGCGGCCATCTTGGTCATGTGACCTTGACCATTTATACAAACTTTCATTCCCTCTTCCTAAGGATGCTCCACAAAAAGTTTGGCTTTGATTGGCCTAGCGGTTTCAGAGAAGAAGATGTTTCAATATTATGGTCATATACATGTTTATAGCCCCGGGGCAGGGGCAGACACCCCCCCTTGGCCCAAAATATTTTCTTAAACATAAAGCTTCTGTCCATTTGCTCATTTCTAGCAAGTTTTCTGCCATTCAATAACATTATTTCCTATTTTTTCCCATTCCAATGCATGGGAAACCTAAGTTGACCTTGCCGTTAAATAGGTCAAGGTCATCCCAGGGTCATGATTTATATAAACTTTGTAGAGCTCCATTCCCAGATGCTTCATACCAAGTTTCAAAATCATAGGCCTTCTGGTTCTGAAGAAGAAGATTTTTAAACGTTTTTGCTATTTATAGCCATGGCGGCCATCTTGGTCATGTGACCTTGACCATTTATATAAACTTTCATTCCCCCTTCCCAAGGATGCTCCACATAAAGTTTGGCTTTGATTGGCCTAGCGGTTTCAGAGAAGAAGATGTTAGAACATTATGGTCATATACATGTTTATAGCCCCAGGGCAGGGGCAGACAACCCCACAGGGGCTAAAATTTTCCATTAACATTAATCTTCTATACATTTGCCTATTCCCAGTAAGTTTTACCCATTAAATAGCATTTTACCTTTTTTTCCCATTCAAATGCATTGGGGACCTAAGTTGACCTTGCCCTAAAATAGGTCAAGGTCATCCTAGGGTCATGATTTATATAAACTATGATGGGCCCGTGTCCCCAATGCTACATACAAAGTTTTGTGGAAATCGGCCCACTGGTTCTGGAGAAGAAGATTTTTTAAAGGTTTTTGCTATTTATAGCCATGGCGGCCATCTTGGTCATGTGACCTGGACCATTTATATAAACTTTCGTTCCCCCTTCCTAAGGATGCTCTACATGAAGTTTGGCTTTGATTGGCCAAGCGGTTTCAGAGGAGAAGATCTTTGAAATTGTGGACGACGGACGGACTACGACGGATGGACGACGGACGGACACCGGAGCATGGGTATACTATAAGCTCACCTGTGAGCCTTCGGCTCAGGTGAGCTAAAAAAAGGTTGATAGGATGTAAATATTTTTCATTTCTAAATTTTCTTGGCAGATGCTGGATGTAACTTTTAAAGGAATAAGTTTATTCCTACCTATCCGAGTCTGAGCCACTCTGGGGGAATGGCTATGATGAGTTTGAGTTTTGAGAGGCCCCCGACATGGACTCTGTCAGTGCCTGTGGTAAACTGTAGAAGTTACCTACCTATCTGAGTCTGGCCCATTCTTAGCTATGATGAGTTTGAGTTTTGAGAGGCCCCCGACAGGGACTCTTTCAAAGCCTGTGGTAAACTGTATAAGTTACCTACCTGTCCGAGTCTGGCCCATTCTTGGCTATGATGAGTTTGAGTTTTGAGAGGCCCCCCAACAGGGACTGTCAGTGCCTATGGTAAACTAGAAAACTAGAAGTTACCTACCTATCTGAGTCTGGACCATTCTTGTCTATGATGAGTTTGAGGTTTGAGAGCCCCCCCACCCCCCACAACAGGGACTCTGTCAGTGCCTATGTTAAACTAGAAGTTACATGTACCTACCTATCTGAGTCTGGCCCATTCTTGGCTTTGATGAGTTTGAGTTTTGACAGGCCCCCCAACAGGGACTGTCAGTGCCTATGGTAAACAAGAAGTTACCTACCTATCTGAGTCTGGACCATTCTTGTCTATGATGAGTTTGAGGTTTGAGAGGCCCCCAACATGGACAGTGGTTGAGAGGCCCCCATCAGTGCTGTTGGTAAATTGTAGAAGTTACCTACCTTTCCAAGTCTGGCCCATTCCTGGTTATGATGAGTTTGAGAGGCCCCAACAGGGAGTCTGTCAGTGACAGTGGTAAACTGTAGATCCTAGTCTTGCCAATTCTTGGCTATGATGAGTTTGAGCTTTGAGAGGCCCCCAACAGGGACTGTATCAGTGCCTGTGGTGAACTGTAGAAGTTACATACCTATCCGAGTCTGGCCCATTCTTGGCTATGATGAGTTTGAGCTTTGAGAGGCCCCCAACAGGGACTGTATCAGTGCCTGTGGTGAACTGTAGAAGTTACATACCTATCCGAGTCTGGCCCATTCTTGGCTATGATGAGTTTGAGCTTTGAGAGGCCCCCAACAGGGACTCTATCAGTGCCTGTGGTGAACTGTAGAAGTTTCCTCTTCTGATCCTCAGAGAAATCATGAACTATCTCCCAGAAATTTCTGAAGAATACATGTAATATTTGAGCCGCCTCATGGGAAAACCAACAATCTGCATAGGCGAAAACAAAGACGCAGATCAGCTTCGCGGTAACCGCGAAGCTGATCAGCGCCTTTGTTTTCGCTTCTCGGATAGTACAATTCCTCTTCTACTTAAATCCCAAATTTCAAGCTTCTAGTCTGTTTCTGTAGCTGTACAGGCCGGTTTGTGTCAGACCTGTTCGGAAACCACATTGTTGGTTTTCCCACGAGGCGGCTCATTTGGTTCTAAGCCTATTCAAGCTACATGTACTTACTTCCATTACTTACGCAGAAACTGAACGAAAGAGTTTATGCAGTATTTCATTTTCCTGTGCCTAGATTAAGGTTGGCTATCAAATCCACTTAATAAAACGACTTAATGATAAAACCATAGATTTGAAGACTCTGGTTTTCTCAAACTGAATCCACTAACTCCTAATAGCACCTTGTTTGTTTTTGTATTTTTTTTTGTTTTTTTGCTTCAATTACCTGATAGTTCTGGAAGTTTTCTCAAATCCTCCATCATATTCTGCAGCTCCTTCCAAGGCAAAGAAATCAAATTGCTGAAATGAAAAAAAAACAACAGAGGACCAATGGTCCTGTAAACGCTCACCTGAGATCTGCTGTATATACTAATGTTATAGAAAATAGTCCCAGTATAGGGTCAGATGAAGCCCTTGGTCCATTTTTTTTTTCAGAATAATCAATATACTGTCCATACAAGTTTTTCCCTTCAAATGACATTTTAACAGTTTACCCATTCAAATACATAGGCAACCCATGTTGACCTTGCCTTAAAATAGGTCAAGGTCATCACAGGGTCATGATTTATACAAACATTGTAGTACTTGAGTCATCAATGCTTCATGCCAAGTTTCTACGAAATATATCCACCGGTTCCGGAGAAGATTTTTGAACGGTTTATACCATATATGGGCATGGCGGCCATCTTGGTCATGTGACCTTGATTATTTATATACACATTGATTCCCCCATTCTATAGATGCTTCACATGAAATTTGGCTTTGATTGGCCAAGCGGTTTCAGAGGAGAAGATGTTTGAATATTATGGTAATATACATGTAAAATGCCCCGGGGCTGGGGCAAATGAGCCCCTGGGGTCCAATTTTTTTCAGAATCATTAATATTCAGTTCTACTGCTCATTTCCTGCAAGACTTTCACTTTAAATGATATTTTAAAAGCTTTCCCCATTCAAATGCATTGGCGACCTATGTTGACCTTGCTGTAAAATAGGTCAATTTCATCCAAAGGTCATAATTTATAAACACATTGTAGTACTTCAGTCCCCGATGCTTCATGCCAAGTTTTGTTGAAATCAGTCCATTGGTTCAGGAGAAGAAGAATTTTAAAGGGTTTTTACCATATATGGGCATGGCGGCCATCTTGGTCATGTGACCTGGATTATTTATAAACACATTGATTCCCCCTTCCCATAGATGCTTCCTATAAAATTAGGCTTTGATTGGCAAAGTGGTTTCAGAGAAGAAGATCTTTGAATATTTTTGTAATATACATGTATATTGCCCCGGGGTGGGGGCAGACCAACCCCTGGGGTCCAAATTTTGTTCAGAATTACCTACCTTCAGTCCATTTGCCCATTTCCTGCAAGATTTGCCTTTCAAATGACATTTTAACAATTTTCCCCATTCAAATGCATGGGCGACCTATGTTGACCTTGCCGTAAAATAGGTCAAGGTCATCCACAGGTCATAATTTATAAACACATTGTAGTACTCTAGTCCCCAATACTTCATGCCAAGTTTCGTTGAAATCGGTCCAGTGGTTCTGGAGAAGAAGAATTTTGAAGGGTTTTTAACATATATAGGCATGGAGGCCATCTTGGTCATGTGACCTGGATTATTTATAAACATATTGATTCCCCCTTCCTATAGATGCTTCATATAAAATTTGGCTTTGATTGGCCAAGTTTCAGAGAAGAAGATCTTTGAAAATGGTGGACCACGACGGACGGACGAAGGACGGATGCCGGATCATGGCCATCCTATAAGCTCACCTTGTGAGCCTAACGGCTCAGGTGAGCTAAAAAAATCTTTTTTGATGACAGATCATTGACACGCTTGAACACTGATAAACACAAGTTCAGTTAAATTGAGAATGGTTGGCATACTAATAAAACAAAGATGCAGGTGTAAAGATTTCCTAAATCCAAAGTTAAAAGCCTCAATCCATCTTGTGTAGATCTGCAGTCAAGATTTGAGCCTCCTCATGAGAAAACCAACAATCTGCATATGCGAAAACAAAGATGCAGATCAGCTTCGCGGTTACCGGATACACGGATAGTACACTTCCTCTTCTTCCTAAATCCGAAATTTCAATCTTCTAGCCTGCTTCTGTGACTGTACAGGCTGATTTGTGTCAGACCAGTTCGGCAACCACATTGTTGGTTTTCCAACGAGGCGGCTCATTTACTATTTTGTCTCTTTATCACCAGGTGTCTGGTTTTCGATGCTTCACTTTGTGTCCTGTTTTTTCTTTTTGATATTTATGAATTTGACATTTTCTTACTTTGTATCAGGCCTGTCATAATGTGGAAAACCAGAGGCCATGTTTTTTCCAAGAAGCAGTTTGAATATTTTTCCGATTGTTCTCCCATTAAAAGAATGTACTTACATCACTACCACATATAAGGAGTTCTATCTCTTTGGGTCGGAACAAGTTTCTGAGTGGACTCTCATTGGTCACCATGAGGAAACCACGGCGGAAGGCACGGAACTGCTTCTCTATTGACTTGTTCAGTAAGAAATCAGCATACAGTGTCACAAACTCCTATTAGTATCAAAAATAAGAGATTTTTAAACTCAGATCATTTATTTATTAGAAATTTCATGATTACATATTGATTACATATTATATATACATACATACATACATGCATACAAATAGTATATAAACAAGAATCAAAGGATTAGACAGTAGGCTAGGCCTATAATGGTCCTTTCCTTGAAACTCAGATCATATAAAGGTACATGTAGTTTGATCAATTTCTTAAAATCTATAAGGTCATATAGTACCAGGATCATAAATTTTAAATACATTTAAATATATATACTTAGAAAAACACTTGAGGGATATGGTTTTTGTTTCGATTTCATTGCTAAAGGTATAATATTTTCTGCCCAAATAATTAATAGATATGTAGCAGAACCATCACTGTGCAAAAATTCCATAAAATTTTCGTGTTGCCTGGAAGCGCTTCTCGCAGACTTGCAGAAATGATGGAACACCCCTAAAGTTAAAGTTATCACTGCTCCCTACTCTATCCAAATCTTTCTTTCACCCCCTCTTACTGGTTCATCAAAATGCAAAACTGTTTTGATAATCAAAATGGCGACACTTTTATGTCTAAAACGCACTTTGGGGAAATTTCAGAAATCTGTGATTTTTGGTAAAAAACACATTTTTTAACCAAAAAAATTTTTTCATTTAAAATGGTTTCCTTCAAAATGCATTGTGAGTATGAAACTGAAATCCGTTTTTGAATGTGCGCTCTGGTTTTCTCAATACAGCGTTTTTTAAAATGTGTTGTCAAATTTTTAATCACGTAATGCAAATTCCCATCAAGGTAATGTTCAGTTCTTTAGCAAATGTTTTGAAACGCTGTAAAATCTAAACTAATGCCCGTAGCTCAAATCGGTTTTCTGTACCAAACTCAAAGCTTAAAGGGCAACGTTTTAAGCGAAAAAAATTTTTTTTTGTAAAAAATCGTGTTTTTAACCAAAAATCACAGATTTCTGAAATTTTCCCAAGATGCATTTTAGACATAAAAGTACCGGCATTTCGATTATCAAAACAGTTTCGCAGTTGAATGAACCAGTAAGAGGGGAGGAATGGCAGAATTGGGTAGGGTAGACAACGGTTGGAACTTCAATTTCAGGGGTGTTCCAACGTTTCTGCAAGTCTGCGATAAGCGCTTCCAGGCAACGTGAAAATTTTATGGAATCTTTGCACAGTGATGGTTCTGCTACATATCTATTATTTGGGTAGAAAAAATTATACCTTTAGCAATGAAATTGAAACAAAAACCATATCCCTCAATTGTTTTTCTAAGTATATGTTTTGGGTATTATATATGGTGCAAAACTGCAAATCAAAACCAGACTGCTCCCAAGGAAGCCATCTGATCAGTATCTTTAACTTTGCCATGCCAGTTTCATTGCTTGGAGGTATCATAACTCCACAGAACCCCTTGAGTATTATTTGAGCCGCCTCATGGGAAAACCAACAATCTGCATAGGCAAAAACAAAGACGCAGATCAGCTTCGCGGTAACCGCGAAGCTGATCAGCGCCTTTATTTTTGCTACACGGATAGTACAATTCCTCCTCTACTTAACTCAAAAATTTCAAGCTTCTAGCCTGCTTCTGTGTCTGTACAGGCCGGTTTGTGTCAGACCTGTTCGGAAACCACATTGTTGGTTTTCCCACGAGGCGGCTCATTTCTTAGTTTGTTCAAGTAGGGGTATGACAGGAATTTACGCCTTTGCAGCAACAAGAAAGTTTACAAACCATTTTATTTTCCTGTGTGACTGCTATGGTATCTCCCTTGTCTTTGAGATCGTGGTGGAGAGTGCAGCCGAATACATCTTTGTAGGAAATACGGAATGTCTGCATAAATACATCCTCAATATCGTCACCTGTATACTCCAACAGATCACTCAGGCTTTTGTGAAGTACCTGTAGAAGGTAAACAGTAAAATATCTTAAATGAGCCATGATGTGAGAACACCAGTCTTAAGGGTTTTGGCATTTTAACATTTATTAGCAGGATAAATTACAGGCTTTGGAGTTCTAAACCTTCAATGACAATATATTTTGGCTATTTCAGTATTTATGAGGATTTGAAATTTCAAGCTCAGCTGAGCTGAGCATGAAAAAAAGTTTTATAACCTCGGGCCTGGCAGGTTTTATCTTAACCGATCTGTACTGTCACAGAAAAAGGCTATAAGCTTGAAATTTTGAATGTGATAAGAAAAGGGATAGTGCTATCTGTGTAGTGAAAACAAAGATGCTGATCAGCTGTTCAATTACAGCACAGCTGATCTGAGTGTTGGTTTTGCATAAGCAAAAACTTGGTTTTCTCACAAATGTGGCTCATTTGTCATTCATTTTTCTTTTCATTTTTTTTTTGCGACATACATCTAGTAAAGAAACACAAAAATTTCTTCTATATCAGTCTTTCTTTTTTCCAGTCAAATGTCAAAATATGATGCTTATGTTGAATGATTATGTAAAAACCAAAGTGACAAGAATTTTGAATAATTTAGTACTGCATTTGCTGCAAGAAAACTGGCTTTCCAAAATCGAGGCCACCATCCTTAGTTCAGTTTCGTTATTTTGTCGATATTCCAGTAAATCCAGAACATAGAATAGGACATAAAATGTGCCTTTGCGTAACAATACCAACAATCTGGGTATCAGACTAGGTCGGACACAAACCAGGCTGTACAAGCATAGAAGATGGCTGGAAATTTTAGATTTAGAAAGTAGAGGAACTGTACTATCCATGTAGCGAAAACAGAAGCTGATCTGCACCTTGGTTTTCTCATGACGCAGCTCAAAGTTTTCTACTGTCATCACTTAAGTTAAATGGATATGAGCCTGTGCATGAGAAAACCAACAATTTGGGTTTCAGACCAGGTCCGACACAAACCGGGCTGTACAAGCACAGAAGATGGCTAGAGGCTTGAAATTTCGGAATTAAGAAGAAGAGAGATTGTACTATCCGTGTAGCGAAAACAAAGGCGCTGATCAGCTTCGCGGTCACCGCGAAGCTGATCTGCGGCTTTGTTTTCGCTTATGCAAATTGTTGGTTTTCCCATGCACAGGCTCATATACAAAAGAAAGCATTTTCATAAATTGTTAAGAATGTTTTGAATGCTGACTTAAGCCTTTGTTTTTGCACAGGCAAAAATCTGGGTTTATCTTGATGCAGATCATTTCGAAAAACATCTTTTATGACTCAGCACAGGGGAGATAATTCTTACCGGATCTACATCCACTAAATCCTCAAATGTTCCTTTCTTCCCCATTAGCTTCCTGTAGACGACTGAGGGGAAATGTACATCAACTATCGTACTGTTGTAGATGGCTAGGCCTAGGACGACACCTATCAGTGTGAACTGAGCATCATTCTCGAATGATGTAGGGTTGAACCAGAACTGCCGAGTCTCCTCGTTGTAGGTAAACATACCTGGAACAGGCAACTTGGTAAACTATCATTTTATACAATGTAGACTATCTATAATCTTGAATTCTTAATCTTTTCTTAACATACATGCAAACAAACTATGTAAAGTAAATGTGCATTGCTCAAGGATCCATGTTTCTGTGGGGTTTTAAGTCTCATCCAAAAAGACTCGAGGAGCGTAAAGTCGTACCTACCACCCCCGTTTTACAAAGGCGAGCGGCTTAACTGTTATGCCATTGACAAGTGGGGTATGAAACATGTAAAAACAAAAATTTCATGTATCTTATAAACCATAGAGGCATTAACTGTATTTTTGACAATCACTTCACCTTATCTTTGATGTGAGGTGAGATTCAACCTACCAAAGTCCACATTAAATATTTCCTCTATAACCAGTTGAAAGAATTCCTTGGTGAGACCACCCTCATCCAGACCTTGTTCTCCATCAAATTCCACAAACAGCTGTTTCTTCAGGTCTGACGGGTTCTCCATGGCAACCATCTCAAGCTGAGAGAAAGATGGTAAATATATGTTGTGATGTTCTGATTCAAACAGATCAAATGCCCTATGTTACCAGTCAATCATAGTAAGCTATTTTCTTCGCAAAATAATTGGTCATGTTCTTTATTAATATTAAGGGGATGCCAATTTTCAAAAACTAATACTTGTATAATTTTTACCTGTATAACGAAAAATGACAATTTTTCCAAGGAGACTGGATATTCTTGAAACATTCTTGTATGAGTCATCCAAACATCAAATACAGATTATTTCATGCCCAAATACTCAGCTCTAGAGAGCTTTGCAACACGCTTATCAGCATTGTTCAAGTTACTTCCTGGTTTGATTCCTTTTTCATCTGTCTGGCATGCTGGATAAATTTTACTAAAAACTACCACCATAAACATGATCTTCAAAAGCCAGACAACAATCTTTGAAAGTTTGTCCACTCAGAGATTATTTCTCCTTGAGGAAAACATGGTATTTATCATATATGCTGAAAACCTTTTACAGCAGATACAGTAAATAGTATGATTTCTCCCAAAATATTGACTTTTTGTTCGAAATACTTTCAAAGATTGTAGTCAAGAAGTTGGAGATCATGTTTATGGCGATAGCTTCTAGTAAAATTTATCCAGCATTCCAGACGGATGAAAACGGAATCAAACCAGGAAATAACTTGAAAAATGCTGATAAGCAAGTTGCTGAGCCCTCTAGAGCTGAGTTTTTGGGCATAAAACAATCTGTATTCGATGTTTGAACGACTCATACAAGAATGTGTCAAGAATATCCAGTCTCCTTGATAAAATTGTCATTTTTCTTCATACAGGTAAAAATTATACAAGTATTAGTTTTTGACAATTGGCATCCCCTTAATGACTTTCTTCTTGTTACACTTTTTAAGCTATTACAGTATTTGACCAAAACCTTTACTACATTTTGCTATATTTCGCAATTTACTCAGAATAACTGATTTATGCCCATTGGCACCATTGGCATAAACATTTTGAGCTCATTTTCTCTGACAGCCTGCAGGATCAATCAATTTATTATGAAGTCCTTTAATTCAGATCTGTGCAGAGTCTATAATAATTCATGCAATAGAGTATGTAATTTTTATCGCACCTGCTTATGCAGGGTGCGATATAGGAGTCCAAATTTCCGTCCGTCCGTCAACATTTACGTCAAAGTTTTGTTTTCGCTACTCAGTGATAGCTGCAAGTGTGAAACCTTGCATACTAATTGTCCTTGACATACCCTTCAAGCACGCACCTTGACCAGGTGCCCTTGACCTATATTTCACGGTCTATTGACTTTGTAAATTTTTATGTCGAAGTTTTGTTTTCACTACTCAGTGATAGCTGCAAGTGTGAAACCTTGCAAACTAATTGTCCTTGACATACCCTTCAAGCATGCACCTTGACCCGGTGCCCTTAACCTATATTTCACAGTCCACTGACTTTGCCCAATGCAGGTGCGATATCACCTCCGCCGAGTTCTTGTATAAGCTCATAGCCTATTTCTTATATTATACAAGCCGCGTCATGAGAATACCAGAGTTTTGCCTATGCGAAAACAAAGGCGCAGATCAGCTTCACAGTAACTGTGAAGCTGATCAGCGCCCTTGTTTTCGCTACACGGATAACTTACAATTACTCTACTTTCTAAATCTGGAATTTCCAGCCTCTAGTCTACAGCTCTGTGTTGGACCTGGTCACCCCAGGAAACCCTGAAGACCGGTTTACTCGCATTGTGGATCATACTTACTGCTACTAAAGCATCATCTATAATTCTGTTACGTGACACCCGTATTCTCAGAAATGGCATAGGAGGTAGTCCGTGAATCAATGTTTGTAATATAGACGACCTTCGTTCGCTGTACATTCTGATCCTATTGTCCATGTACAAACTTCTCTGCTTTGATGCAGTGTTCATTATAAAGCTATACTCTACAAATGAAAATTTACCCTCGTCAGATTCCAACTTATACTTGTAATCAGTTTCAACATTTAGCGTATCATTCAATGACTCGTTAACAAAGTCTTCATATGGGACTAGGGGAGTTTTACATTCCATGTGTGATATTTTCAATTCCTTTCCTAAAGGATCATCCTTTGGCTGTTTGAATTCCTTTGATTCAAACCCCATAGCACTAGCTCCCATAAGTTCATTCTGCAAGAAGTCTTCCGATTCAGCGACATTCTTTTCTTCTTCAAGAATCTCAGGAGGATCCTTCTCACCTCCGTACAAACTTGCATAATACAGAATTTTCATCACTTTTGTTGGATTTGTTATCGCATCCTCATTGTTAATGTAGTAGCCTTTACCCCATTTCACTTCACCGTCAATAATTTTCACCGTTATCAATTGCTGTAATGATACCACCATCTGTTGTAGTCTTTTGGCACTGAATGTCGACCAGTATTTCGCTAATTGCACTTGTCCAGCAAGTGACAAACAGCCGATGGCTTTGCAGAATTCCGGATAAGCATTTTCAATGTACGACGGACTATGTAGGAACGGTAGTTCCATTATGATCACAAATATATTTAGGTAGTTTGGATGATTCTCTAACTGCTTCGTGTACTTCAAGTCCATGACAATCACACCGGACAATGCCATTAATGCATTTATGAAAGCCCTTTCAAATGGCTGATCTGGAATTTTATTGAGCAACAAATAGGACCGCCTTAATGAATCTAAGTCTACAGTGATCTCTGTTTTTGAACTTTCTGATGACGAAGAACGAGTTCTTGTAGGAATTGTCTCCCCTGATTCAACATCTTCCTGCTCATCGACATCTTTATCGTCGTCATCTTCTAATGATTTGCTTTCTTCTTTTGACACAGGTGTCTCTGGCTTTTTCAAGAAACTTTTGACGAGTATATCTGGGTCACGGAATGCTGAACCTATAGTCTTTATCAACAAAGACCAGCTGGATGATTTTTCACATTCATTGATTATTTCTTGTAGCTTCTCTTCTGTTAATGCTTCTATTTCAACACCTGCAATTCCATGAATAAATGTCAAAAGAAGTTGTTCAGTATTTGAGTACCAACTTAACATTAAACATTTCTATACTTTGTCTCTATTTTCATAACTTACACTGTAAAAATACAGTGTGCCTATGAAAATCAAGGCATGTGTCTGACAATAATAAAGTGTTGAGGGCACTAATGAGCACAAGAAGAGATTAAAAGTTTTTTCAGTGTGACAAAAGTTATCATTTTTAATCATCATAAGCATTAATACAATTAATAAGGTACAAGTAGTGCTTAGTAGGCAACCAGAAATTCCCACTCCAAAAACTGAGATGGGGAAAAAAACTAATTGACAATTAGGTACATGTACTTATACTTAGAGAAAATATTGTAAGCCGAGTGAGCAGCTATTTCCCAATAAGCCTACCTTTCCCAGAGGGTGTGGTTGCTGGCGATTTCTTAGCTATAGCTCCACCACCCGTCCCATGTGATGTTGAGGGTCCTGGCAGATCCAAATGTACTGCGGCCCCGGCAGTCTGTACCGCGGCCCTGGCAGTCTGAGTCAACGGAGACTCCAACTCCAAACCCCTACTCGCCTCCGGAATCTTGGCAACTTTCTGTCTCTGGTTTTCGCACAGCTCAGCTTTCTTTTTGAACAGTTCTATAGCTTCAACAGCAAGTTTATTTTTGTCCCTATCTTTCAAGAGAAAGTTGGCATTCGAAGCACACATTTCGTTAGGACAGTTAGAGTTACCACAGCCATCTGTCAGTTGGAAGTAGTAGGCTTCTATAAGCTGTTTTGCCGCTGCTCGCTTCCTGTAAATGTTGAGGAACTATGAAAATGGGTCATTTTAGCACACATGGATTGTAGTCTGTAGATAAATAGTTTTATTTCTATTTATTTATTTTTTATTCAGTTTTACATCCCTTTCAAGATTATTTCAGCTCATATGAGACGGGAGAACACCCCAAGAAAAACCACCTGGCACACCCGCATTGCGGCAAGCAGAACTTGGCTTGTCTCACATAAAACCAGTGCAGGGCTCGAACCCAAATCGTTTTAAGCCTTGTTATTTGAATCCTTATGTCTACAAGTCTAACTCGATTATGTCATGAACATACAATTTGCTGACTTAAACAAAACCGACTACCACACCTGCAATCAGAACTTGGCTTGTCTAACATGTGTGCCATGTGGGGCTCAAACCCACACCAGACGCAGTGATGAGATAATCAAATGGTTGTCCGGTAATGAAATATCAGTGCTCTTAACCACTCAGATTCCTATCATAAAATTTATTACTTACATTCCGTCTGGTAAATGATCGTTAGAAGAATGACTGCTTGATTCGACAGATCTGGAAATATAAATTTAGAACTGAACTGATAAGCATTTTTTTCCTTGCATAAGAAATAAGCAAGGGCAAAGATTACTTGCAAGATAAGTTTACACACAGTTGATTGGTATCTCTGTTTTTGCTACAAATAGCTAGATAATTATTACAATCTCTCTTCTTTCTTTACAGAAATCCAAAATTTCATGCTGCTAATCATCTTCTATTCTTGTTCATACACATGTATGAGAGAAATAATTTTGATCACTATTTTCTGAGATAATCCAGCCATATTATAAACTGCCAGGGTTCAAAGTGCCCATCTCTACCCGGGTTTACCCATGGGTTTTACCCGGGTAAACCCGGGTTGGGCTTTAAGCCTTATTTTGGAAAAGTGGGTACTTAGTGGGTCGTCAGTATTTTGATGTTCAGAGATTTGTGTATTTTATGGTAATTTGACAGACAAGACATCTTTTTTCTTTAAAAACATAAGCATATAAGGATATACAAAATTCATTCATTTACTACTAATGTGTACTATATATTATATTCACTAAAATTCCATGACACCATGAATTTGGAATATTTGTAGGAGCTAATGATAATTATATAACTGTACTTCAATGAAAGCTAGCAGTGAAAGTATGTCACCAATCATGTCTTGTTGCATATGACTCTCACATTTAATAGAAAATTGCTTTAATCCTTTGTTTTTGTTTTCACCCAATTATTGCTCTATGAAGTGTTGATAACACTTTCATGACAATATCCCATATTACATCTACTTTAAAAGCACTGCTAAAATTATGTGTTAACTAATTGTTTGGTATGTTTGTTTTAAAAATGTCACTCATTTGACTGCCTTGTAGGTCTAACTATAATGACATCTGGCATGGTAGTTAAATGATGAATTATAAGTAAAATGTGACTTAGCTAGATATATCTGATTATTTTTATGGCAGTAGATATCTTTTACCATTCTCTTATCATAAGTCTGTTGATAAAACCCTATCACAGACCAAGTCTTTCCTCTGTGCATGTTGATCAGCCATTTAGTAACAAACAAACAAAAAACTCAATGAGAAGTTAAAACATCTGCATACTTCTGTCTAATCATCACACACCCCTAATGCAATCTTGCCAGCTTGGTTAGATAGCTGATTGTTCTTTTGGATTTGCTTCATACAAAATTAAGGTCTTGTTACTTGTACACATAATATTTCTAAAATACCTTAATACCTTGCTCAAAACTTTAGTATCATCATGAGATATAAAGATCATAAAATTTTTAATACTAAGCACTACCCGCTACCCAGTGGGTATACGGGTTTACCCGCTGAAACCCACTGGGTTGGGTTTTATGGTTTAATACCCGGGTTTTTCGAACCCTGTAAACTTCTGATTAATCAAAGTTACTAGAGCGCTGTGAGAATGTGAGGAATAACATCGACTCGTCATTGCTTCCAGGCCCAAAGCATTCTATGGGAACAAGACAACTCACCGACAAGACAACTCACCGACACGGTTTTTGAGACAATTCACTGACAGATTTTGAGACAATTCACCGACACTTCTGAAGAAAATTCACCGACACTATTATTCAACGTTAATGACTTGTAACTGATGATCTTGATTGGCGATCATACATTCCCCATTATTGCAAAGACAGTTTATCACGTTTTCACTGACAAAATATTGAGACAATTCACCGACAGATTATTTTAAAGTTTTTAAGGCAATTTATCGGCAGATAAAAATTGGAAAGCAATTTTAAGACAATTCACCGACACACGAAATTGAGATTTGATAGAAATTTTTAAGGCAGTCCACTGGCAAATTTAACTTTTTAAAGACTATTTTATAATATTTCATCACCAGATTTGAATTTTGAAAGACAATTTTAAGACAAGTCATCGTAATAATAAAACTTTGGAGGACAGTTTTAAGATTTTAGAGACTAGTTTTTAACAATTCACTGTCATTTTTAAAACTTTAAGACAAGTCATCGTAATATTAAAACTTTGGAGGACAGTTTTAATATTTTAGAGACTAGTTTTTAACAATTCACTGTCATTTTTAAAACCTTTGTCATTTCGGGACAGAGTGTTGGTGAATTTTGGATTACATGCATTCATATTTTTTTTTTCTTCTTTTTAATATTATATTAAAATCTGTCAAAATCGTGTCGGTGAATTTTGGCCAGATACCTTTACCTTCATATGTTATTTTATATCAAAATCTGTCAGTGAATTGTCTCAAAAATCGTGTCGGTGAATGTTGGTCAGATGCCTTCATATGCATTTCAATATCAAAATCTGTCGGTGAATCGTCTTCAAAATTGTGAATTTTGGCCAGATGCCTTCATATGTATTTTAATATCAAAATCTGTCGCCCGACTGTCGGTGAGTTGTCTTCAGATATTTTATTTAATTAATCAACACTAAGGTTCCTTCAAGTCACCTTGAGCATATCAATCAAATCAGTAATTAATAATCTGTCTCAAACTAGTAATTATCCCTAATTACTCATGATTACCGATGATAATTATCAGTTACAAGTCATTAACTTCGAACAACAGTGTCGGTGAACTGTCTTCAGAAGTGTCGGTGAATTGTCTCAAAATCTGTCGGTGAATTGTCTCAAAAACCGTGTCGGTGAGTTGTCTTGTCGGTGAATTGTCTTGATTCCGCATTCTATGCCTTAGGACGCTCCTTCAGATCCTGCTTGCAGGTCTTCCATGTTCATCAGCTCATGGCACTCCTATCAGAACACCGAGTGATCAAAATCAATGGCATTTCTTGACATACCGAGGGAGTCCGCTGGCGAACCCATCCCATTGCTATCAGCATTCCCTGTTTTTCTTGAAAATGACGCAAGAAAGCTGCCCCGGTGAGACAGGGGTTTAACTCTTCAAGTTCATTTGTCTTAAAAGCTTTCTCATGATAGCAAACACAAGAACATTGTCTTGGATTGTTTTACAAATAGACTAAGTGCAGTACCAACAAAACATTCTATGCAAAAAGCAAACTGATTATTTTGCAATGTTAGCATTACCCCACCCACTACCTGTTGAGCATGGAATAATTTTAAAGCACCTTGCGGCTTCTCTTCCGCCTTCCTGACCCGTATGATTATCTGAGTTCATACGAAAAATATAATTAAATGTTATTTGAGTCTAAGTGTTGTGGAACTTTCAGATTTATTGTGATTTTTTCCTTGGGGATTTGTCAACTTTCACAACGCCATCTTCCGGAAAATCATGATGAAACCGACCCGGAATCAAAAAACGTAACGAGTCGCTTCGTACCCGGTGAGTTGCAGACCTTTGTCTATCTACAGTATGCTGGCAGACTGGCAGGCAGACAGACAGACAGGATGGCAGACAGACAGGATGACAGACAGACAGACAGGATGGCAGACATGCAGACATACATACAGACAGACATACATACAGACAGACAGACAGACAGACAGACAGACAGACAGATGGACGGACGCATGGATGGACGCATGGACGGACTGATGGATGAATGGATCGATGGATGGATTTGGGCGGGCAGGCAAGCAGGCAGGCAGACAGACGGACGGACGGACAAACGGGCGGGCGGACGGGCGGGCGGGCGGGCAGGCAGGCAGGCAGGCAAACAAGCAGGCAGGCAGGTAGGCAAGCAGGCTGGCAGGCAGGCACACAGACAGACAGACAAACATACAGGCAGGCAAAGAGAGATAGACAGGCACATTGACAGATAGGCAGGCAGACAAGCATGCAGGCATCCCGGCAGGCAGATGGACGGACGGACGGAAGCTCGGGAGGAAAGGCGGGCAGGCAGGCAGGCAGACAGACGGACGGACGGACGGACGGACAAACGGGCGGGCAGACGGACGGAAGGCAGACAAGCAGGCAGGCAGACAAACAGGCAGGCAGGCATGCATGCATGTAGGCAGACAGCAGCTCGGGAGGAAGGCAGACATCCGGACAGACGGCTGACTGACGGGCGGGCAGGCAGGCAGGCAGGCATACAGACAGACAGAGAGACAGACACCTTGACAGATATACATACAGAACAGAAAAAGGGAGACAGACAGGCAAGCAGGCAGGCAGGTGGACAGACAGATCAAGACATATAGACAGACAAACAGACATACAGTCATGCAGACGGACAGACAGACCAAGACATATAGACAGACAAACAGACAGACAGACAGACAGTCATGCAGACGAACAGACAGACAGAGAGAGACCGACAGACAGGCTGACAGGCATGCAGGGAGACAGACAGACAGGACAGGAGGCAGACAGACAGACAAAGAGAGAATGACAGATAGACAGAGACAGGCAGACGGAAATACATACATACATACATACATACATACATACATACATACATACATACATACATACATACATACATACATACATACATACATACATACATACATACATACATACATACATACATACATACGTACGGACGGACGGACGGACGGACGGACGGACGGACGGACCGACCGACCGACCGACCGACCGACAGACAGTCAGACAGACAGACAGACAGACAGACAGGCAGTTCGGCGGGCAGGACCGACAGACAGACAGACAGGCAGACAGGCAGTTCGACAGGCAGTTCGGCAGGCAGGCAGGCAGGCAGGCAGGCAGTTCGGCAGGCAGACAGGCAGACAGACAGACAGACGGACGGACGGACGGCGTTTGGGTGGTCCGGCGAGCAGGCAGTCTGGCAGTCAGGCAAATGGGTAGACAGGCAGACAGGATGGCAGACAGACAGGATGGCAGACAGAGAGACAGACAGACAGACAGACAAAGAGAGACAGACAGATTGACACATTAACAAATAGACAGACAGACAGACAGACGATAGACAGACAGACAGACAGACAGACAGAGAGACAGACAAATGGATAGACAGTCAAAGAGAGATAGACCGACAGAGACAGGCACATTGACAGATAGGCAGGTAGACAAGCAGGCAGGCAGACGGACAGACGGGCAGGCAGGCAGGCAGACGGACGGACGGAAGAACAGGCGGGTGGGTTAGCAGGCAGGTGGGCAGGCAGCCTGCATGCACGTAGATAGGCAGGCAGGCCGGTAGCCAGGTAAACAGACGGACGAACGGGCGTGTGGGCAGGCAAACAGGCTGGCAGACAGACATGCAGACAGGGTGGCAGACAGACAGAACAGACAGACAGGATGACAGACAGACAGACAGGACGGCAGAGAGAGAGAGAAAGAAAGAGAGAGAGAGAGAGAGAGAGAGAGAGAGAGAGAGAGAGAGAGAGAGAGAGAGAGAGAGAGAGAGAGAGAGAAGACAGACAGACAGACAGACAGACAGGCAGACAGGTGGACAGATGGACACGTTGACAGATAGGCAGGCAGGCAGTCAATTAGCCAGACAGGCGGGAGTGGGGTTTGGCAGGCAGGCAGGCGGACAAGTAGGCAGGCAGGTAGACAAGCAATCGGGCAGGCAGACAGACAGACACATTGAAAGATAGGCAGGCAGACATGCATGTAGACAGACAGGCAGGCAGCCAGGCAGTCAAGCAGGCAGACGGACAGACAGATGGACAACGGATGGTCAAGCGGGCGGGCGGGCAGGCAGGAAGGCAGACGGACGGAGGGATGGACGGACAGGTGGGCGGGCAGGCAGGCAGACAAGCAGGCAGGCAGGCAGACAAGTGTCACAGGGGTGGAAAAAGAACGTGGCCCGACCGGGACTCGAACCCAAGGTCTCTCGCTTACCGTGCGAGCAAGTTACCACAGACCTACCGAGCCACACGATCAACCGGTTACATTTCCCCCTGCTTAATTAGATTCGTACCCAAATCTGCTCGGAAACATGCCGGAACCGACGACACAATCTCTTTCAGGTTGCTGCTCGCAGCCAGAGGACGGACCCACACTGAGCCACTAAATGTCAAAGGGGCGGAAAAAGAATGTGCCCCGACCGGAACTCGAACCCAGGGTCTCTCGCTTACCGTGCAAGCACTCTACCACTGAGCTACCGAACCACAAGATCGACTGGTTACATTTTTCCCCTGCTTAATTAGATTCGTCCCCGAATCTGCTCGGAACCATGCCGGAACCGACGAGACAGTCTCTTTCAGGTTGCTGTTCGCACAGGGGCGGAAAAAAACGTGGCCCGACTGGGACTCGAACCCAGGGTCTCTCGATAACCGTGCGAGCACTCTAACACTGAGCTACCGAGCCTTGATATGTCCTAAACTTACTACTAAATGCCCAATGGCTCTTAATTTGTTACCTAAAGTAACAGCAATGTGGTATCTGAATCTGAATCTGAATCTGAATAGTTTACTGGTGACACGCCAAATGACATTATTTCACCAGGGGGTTCGGATGGGGGGGAAATTAGTCCCTTGAACGCACGAGTGAAGCGAACTTGGACACACAGTCATCAGACATTTCAGCAGAGGAGACAAGTGAATCAGGGAGGTCATTCCAGTCCCTGATAGTCTGTGGAAAGAAACTACTTTTGTACGCTTCTTTGCTAGCTGAAGGTATCTGAAAAGCCAAAGAGTGTTGATTTCTACAACGCCTATTCTTTGGGATAAGGTCATCTGTGGGTATTCTGGCTTTACCCTTTAGACCTTTGTATAGCAATATAAGTCTACTATCCTTCCTCCTTTTCTTAAGAGATTCCCATTTCAGTTGACCTAAAATGCCAGTCATGCTCCCAGTTTCAAAAACATAATTTCCCGTCACAAACCTTGCCGCACGATTTTGGACCTTTTCCAGTTCTTCCTGGAGGCCATGAGTGTGAGGGTCCCAAACTGAGCTTCCATATTCCAAGACCGGCCGCACCAGTCCTTTATAAGCTGCTTCTTTCACATCTGGGGGACAAGAATACAAATTTCTCCTCAAGAATCCGAGAGTTCTGTTAGCCTTTGTACAAACATTG